>OY720451.1:39519290-39524290 GCA_963082715.1 Harpalus rubripes | reverse complement strand
TCACGTATTTTATTTTAGTTTATTTCTAGATTTCAGTGTGAGAACATCGATATTGTAGTGATTCAGGTGAGAGAGCAGCAGGGAAGGCTGTAGTGATCCGCATCTGTGGTCGCCAACGGTAGCATCAGTTAGGGCTGTAGTGATCTGATCCAGTTGGTTAAGTTAAACCACACCGCTCAGGGGTGGTAATGGCAGGTACAGTTGAGTATATGTACGCGTAATTCCGGGGCCACACTGCTATTGAGTAGCAGGTATGCGTTTCGAATAAGGTGACTTATTCCATTTTCCCTATTCTATTGGGCTTTGTTGCATACGTGTGTTATTTCTCGTGTAATTTCTCAATACATTCCTTTGTGGTGGATGCGCGTGTATTTTGTGAATAATTGCCTCCTCACTGAGTATTTCTTATATGTTAATTCTTTTGCAGAAATAATCACGGCGTAGAGGAGGATTCCGTGTGACCGAGTTCGGGCAGGCGACGGTCGTCTAGATGTGTTATTTTTTTGTATTAATACTGTATATACTGGTTGGGTGATAAATGTGTTTTAATATTCTTATTTTCAGCGCTAACATTTAATCGTCATTTATAACATTTCAGAAGTGGGATTAGACCATTTTTAACTTTCAGCTTTTGGGATCACACCTGCACAACTTTTGGAACAGTGCGGATATTGGTTACGTTTATGTTTAGCTTGATTACGAAACTGGAACAACATTACAACATGGCGTTACCTAACAACAGTCCTCAATTTCATTATGTACGTTCACTTTACGCGCTATGCATAAATAAATGGGACGAAATAACTACCATCATGTATGTGACCTCGCTTGAGAGGGTATGTAGAAATATGGTATAACGCGCTGCAAGGAATAAATCATTCTTGGGAGACATGGAAGGCTATGTTGTTAAAGGCATTTCCGTCACAGGAAAATTATTTCCAATTGCTTCAAGAAATGATTGCTCGCAACAAGAAACCGGATGAACCCATGTTGCAATACTATTATGAGGAGCTGGCGCTACTCAACACTTGCTCCTTGCTCTTATCAGAGAATGCAAGATGCCGTAGTCTCTTTTATTATTTTTGAAGACGATCGAGGATAAATTAACAACACGAAACCTTTCTACTCCTCTTAAACGCGATTTACATCGTACTTTTCAGAAGAACAAGTGGCTTTACTATACTATGCAGCAACACAACGATGGAATGGCGAACATTCATTGTTTTATTTGTGGAAGATTGGGACATACACGCTCACATTATGACAACAAACGGCAACGAGTATCTAATTGTGCGGGACGAAATTGAGGCGAATTCAGTGGAAGTAGGAACCAGCGAACACAACAACTTCAACATCAGCATGTTCAACGTCAACAAGATCCACAACAACAACTGCCAGAAAGGAACATCTTAACAACTTCTGCGGAGGTAAGCGGTAATTGTAAATTCTTTCTGGATGTTAAAGATAATGGAACGGGAGTCTAAACGTACGTCGATATGGGGTCTACTTGCATAACCATGAAGGAATCCGTAGCACCACTAGAATTACCATTCAACAAAAACAAGACAGTTACTCTGCGTGGTTTCGGGAATGAACTGTTGAGGACTTCAGGCGAAACTGGAGTTCACAAGTTGACAATTGACGAAGTAGAACTGGATGTAGTATTCAACATAGTACCAGACATAGTTCAATCCCATCATTGTTGGGCAGCCTTTCACAGAATCACCGGAAGTAGTTCAAATTCAAATCGGCTAAGATTTTTTAGGAAAAACGACTCATCATCCAGTGGAATCAAAGCGACACCCCGTAAGAAGGTAAACATCTGGGCCAAACATGCAACTGTTATACCACCAGGATATATAGGACACGTGATCTGCCATGTGGAACACAAAGGAGAACTTTTTGTGTATTTAAGTGTACGAGCACCTGAAGGAAACGAGCACATATTCCCGCGAACAATTGTAGTAGCAGACAAGGATATGAAATGTGTTCTACCAGTCTTGACCTGATCACATGCGGAATTAACAAGGCAGAAGGATAAAATTATAACAAGAGGATGGAAGTGTCAAGCTGATAATGCAGAAGCGCAGAAAATGAAGGAATTTACTTTACTTAGGATGAACTATACGTGGGAACGGATATAAGTGTGGATTAACGCGAACAACTAATACGTCTGCTCAAGGAATATAGGGATTGTTTTGCAAAAACTGTGAGGGATATTCGATGCACAAACGCGACCGAAGTGGATATTTTACTGACTGATGATACACTGATTACTTACAGACCGTATAGATTGTCAATTCCAGAGAGAAAACACGTTCAGGGAATAGTACAAGAGCTTCTTGATGGCGACAATGTGGGCGAATCCACTTCACCCTTTTCAGCACCGATTCGTCTAGTGAAGAAAAAGAGCGGAGAAACACAAATGTGTATAGACTATAGGCATTTAAACAAAGTAACAGTTAAAGAACGATACCCCTTTTCAAGAATTGATGACCAACTGGATCAATTGCAAGGAGCGAGGTACTTCACAACTTTAGATATGATGTCTGAATATTACCAGATACCTATCGCGAAGAGCTTGAAGTACAAAACTGCATCTGTAACACCGGACGGACATTACGAGTTTAATCGTCTCCTTTTTGGATTATCTAATGGATCATCAGTTTTTCAGAGACTGGTCAACAAAGTTCTAGGATCATGTCGTAACACCATCGCCATGGCTTACTTAGATGACATCATTTGCCCATCATCATTTACAGAGGAAATTCAGCGACTGACGACACTATTTGACATATTTTAGGGCAAACAACTTTACACTGAATATGAAGAAATGTTTCTTTTTCAGAGCAGCATCAATTGTTAAGGATTTCAGATTGATCGAGATGGAGTTCGACCTGGAAAGGAGAAAATAAAAGCCGCCGCCGGATTTCAGGCATCGAGGGATGTGCATCAAGTAAGACAGTTTGTAGGACTTACATGTTATTTTCGACACTTCATTAAAGATTACGCTAAGATTGTGCGACCGATTACTAATCTAACGAGAAAGAATACACTGTGGAGTTGGGAGGCGAAAGAACAGAAATCATTTGAAGACCTACAGGAAAAGCTTACGAAAAGACCACTTTTATAACTCTATAATTCGTATGCCGGCACAGAGGTGTACATGAACGCCAGCAAGTTAGGATTAGGAAGAATCCTGCTGCGGAAATTGGACACAGGTAAATTCCACCCAGTTGCTTATTTCACCAAGGGAAATAAAATATCATTCGTATGAGCTGGAGACTTTATCAGCAGTCGAAACGTTAAAGAAATTTAGAGTATATCTGCTGGGAATACATTTTAAATTAGTAACAGACTGCAATGCACTACGAACTACTAGCACTAAACAGGATTTGGTACCTAGGATTGGAAGATGGTGGCTGGAACTGCAGGAATATTCATTTGATATAGAATATCGCCCAGGATTCCGAATGGGTCACGTCGATACGCTAAGTCGAAACTCCGTGTTAGGAGAGGTCTTTTTGCAGAATTTGAAATTTTTCATATAACAAGCTAACAAATACACGCCGGACAAATGACAAATTGAAAATTATCAAGAACATTTTAGAGTAGAGTTAATCTAGCGTGTGTATGATTGTGGGTGTGTGCGAGCAGTACAGTGTACTGTAGTGGCCGCTCGTGTGAACCCGAGGGTCGCCAGCGTAGCAGCAAGAAAGGCTGTAGTGACCCGCATCTGTGGTCGCCAACGGTAGCAGCAGTTAGGGCTGTAGTGATCTGATCCAGTTGGTTAAGAAGATTGTCTCCGGATCACCACCGAAGCGGCAGAGGTTCCGTAGTAACTAGCGGTACTGCCCGTAGTTGCCAACATGTGTGTACGGACGGTGTGTGAATGCCTGTACCTTTTGTGAATAGTGGATGTTAAAGTTTGGATAGAAACTATAACAGACGTGAGTTGAGTTTTACACACACTATTAGTCCACGAAAGCAATAGTAATGCAGATACGGATTTGTATGATTATTCTCTTACTTTACTGCGTTGTCCTTTATCCTAATCCTTGTTGATCGGTCTTGCCCGGTAGAGCCTCTGGTAGGTGGTGAAAGAGCTATAAGGGTAACCAGGAATGCGATCTATGTGTCCACGGTTGCTAGCCTCGTGGGTTTTCGCTGATTGACCGCGTGGTAACGGCGGGGATGGTTTTATCCTGGTTTTGTAACTATGCCCCTAAGGCCGAAGTAAAGCCACTAGGGTTGATCAGCACCTGAGCGGAGGGGTGGTAATGGCAGAGTTGGTTATGCAACCATATCTCGGTGCCGGTATAAACCACACCGCTCAGCGGTGGTAGTGGCAGGTACATTTGAGTATATGTACGCGTAAGTCCGGGGCCACACTGCTATTGAGTAACAGGTATGCGTTTCGCATACGGTGACTTATTCCACTTTCCCTGTTCTATTGGACTTTGTTGGATACGTGTGTTATTTCTCGTGTGGTTTCTCAATATATTCCTTTGTGGTGGATGCGCGTGTATTTTGTGAATGATTGCCTCCTCACTGAGTATTTCTTATATGTTAATTCTTTTGCAGAAATAATCACGGCGTGGAGGAGGATTCCGAGTGACCGGGTTCGGGCAGGCGACGGTCGTCTAGATGTGTTATTTTTTTACCTTCCGTTACCTTTAGGTAAGGAAGGTATTGTCTTTGGTCAAAAAATTCGATGAGTTTTTAATCAATAAGCACGTTTTAGGGTCCCTAGAATACGAATTTACTATTTTTACGATGATGTCTGTATGTGTGTGTGTGTGTAACAAAATTTTCGTCTGCGATAACTCTAATACTACAGTTACAAAAATTATAATTTTTTCGTGTACTTCTTCGTTACATCCATGCGAAGAGCTGATTAGATTTTGGTTACAATTGGTCAACCGGAAGTACCATCATTTGAAGATTTTAACAGTTTTTCTTGAAAAAACTATGTTAAGTATAATTTTTTCACATTGGAT
>OY720451.1:39204290-39514290 GCA_963082715.1 Harpalus rubripes | reverse complement strand
CGAGTTGGAGTAGATACTCGGTATTAGTGATACTGGATCGGACAGTTCAATGTGATATAAATAAATATATAGTGAAATAAATAGTGACATGAATATAGTCATATAAATATCGCGTAAACAGTCTACAAGAACCTGCAACAGAACGCGTAGTAAAATAAATGAACAGGTATTTATATAAAAGTATGATACTATTGATATTATAGTAAAATAAATGGCGTGAAAATAAATAGTCGCGTTAATTGTTTAAATAAATAAATATATAATCTTATGCTGGATTTATACAGCGTAAGCCGTAACGTAACGTACCGTGCCGTGGCGTATTGTAAAGTATCGTAACGCGTGATTTTTCTAGGCTATTTTATACAGAAATTTTATGGTACATTTTCGTAAAAAGTATACTAATGCTCTGTCGATACAAGTGTAGTGTACATCAGATTTGTATTTATCAGGTTCGTTAGCTTATTCGCAATGCACTATATTTCATATATATATTTCCATTTAATATATTAATCTAAACTTTGACACATGACACATGTCACTTATGTCAGTTAAAGTCACACAAGACAGACTATTCGTATTGTAGTATTTTTTATATTTATACCCATCTAATTTATTAATTCCAACTTTGACATAATTAGCCACACAAATACAGACTGTAGCGCAGGTCAGTATTAATTTTCGTAATATCGCAACGTACCGTAACGTAGAAAGATAAATGTTAGCGATCTTTGGGTTTTTGACACGTTACGGCACGGTACGTCACGTTACGGCTTACGTCTGTATAAATTATCACATATGTATGCATTGATTTATTCTTTACGTTACGTTACGGCACGGTACGTTACGTTACGGCTTACGCTGTATAAATCCAGCATTAGTGTTTAAGTAATTAATTATATTATTAGTCTTAAATTAGTATTGAATATTTGTTTAACCATAGTAATAGTCATTTTTATTATCTTTTAATATTTATTTGTCGTTTAATAAACATCTATTTTAATTAGTAATAACTCTTTGATTTTTACACTTCACCCAAATAAATAAAAACGGTACACTTTGTGTATTTGATATACATGTTATATGTTAGAGACTGAGATCAATGAAAGGTCTGAGGCCTACATGCGACCGTAAGGTAAGCTCTCATAATGGGTTTTAGACGGTCCTTATACCTGTCCCACTTCCTGTCTATCTTATTTGTTGATATGCACCCCTGTATAATCAATGGCGGCTTTGTCAGGGTTAGAGTGCCTTCAATGAGAGTGATGACATACGATTGTGGCCGCCATATTTGTTCCAATTTAACATGCATAGAATACAAGCATAACACGAAAATATTTTATTACAAACATATTACTTGAAATTAATATATATTTTATTTAAAAATTTATAGTATACACATATTTCAAAATTTTAAAAATATATAGACCCATGAAATGCATGTAAAATCATTATATTTAAATAAAAAGAAAACTTACCGTCAGAAGAGACTTCATGCGTAAGATGAAATATTTCATTTCAAATCATTTGCATACAAAATTAGTATTTAATTTAAAAGGAAGAGCATTAATAAACAAAATAAACCAATAAATTTTACATGAACAAAAAAAAAAAAATTATTGTAGGTATCAAAAATGAGTTCATCAAGATAATATAAGTATATTGAAATATAGGAAAAATGGTTCTTACTGTAAAAATATATTTATAAAAAGGTTACAATAACAAAAAAAACTCAAATTACAAAGTGGAAGACATTAATGATTTACTAGTATGTAATATTTTCTTACGTTCTAGTTTTTTGCTTGCAATTTTCAGCCTAAATAAAACAAATCGTTTTATTATTTTTTGTTTTAAATTATGGCAATTTAATATAAAATCGACTCCTGATATTTCATTTAATTTCTCAATAAAAAAATCTTTTAAATTGATATTTTGTTTAGAAACAATATTGTAGTACTGTCTAAAAGCAGATTCTAGATTTAAAAAAAAGTTAAATGTTTCTTTGTTACAATAAAATAAAGTGTCTTTTTTGAAACTTTTGATTTTAACATATTTACTGCACTGAAGTTTTATATAACTTTTTGACCCTACTGAATATATACAATTATCACAAATTTTTGAAGTTTTTTTAATACTCATAATTAAATATCCTGCAATACTGTATAAAGAATTTTGTTCTGAAATATTCAAATTTACATTTTGTAATTGAAAATTAGAAGGGAAGCTTACTATATCATATGTTGGTGCAGTATTTGTTGCTACTACGTCCAAAAAGTCTGACAAAAATTCTCTTTCATCTTTATCATAACTCGATTTGGAAACATCTTTTAAATATTGTGAAACAGTCATTAATTTTAAGTTATTTTTAAACTGCTGTGCATTTGGTATGATTTGTTTAGATCTAATTGCACTAAATAAATTCTCTAAACAATCTTGCGTAAATCTAGAAGTAAGAACAAAACTATAACCTTTACTTTCTAACAAAAATTCCTGAAGGTTAAGAACGGATTCTGTTGATATTAATAATCCTGTTTGCGATGGTTTCCACATTTTTTGTTTCCCAACTTTTAAAGTAGAAAATAATTCTACTACTTCTTTTAAAAATGAAATAGCCCTGTCATATTCATCAATTTTTATTTTGCTTAATGCAAATAATGGATGGCGTGAAGTCATCAATTTAAACCACTTTTCTAAAGTATCCAGAAACCATGCTGTTGTTTTATATTCTGGTTTATTTAGCTCATCGCTTAAAAATTTTCAACCACTACTAACATCATGGCTTACGACGTGGGTAGACTTCGATACTTTCATCTTTTGAAAGTGAGTCGGAGCTAAATCTTCTTCTGTTAATTTGGGTGCAAGCCGAAGATCATGATCTTTGTCAAAGTCAAAAAGTTCATGAATATGCTGAGCAGATATAACATTTGTTGGTAAATTATGTTTTATTCTGATATTTTCGGATATTTCTATTGTTTTATTCGTCATAAGCATATTCTTGATGTTTTTAAATAAATGTGGAACATCTGCAAAAATGTAAAATTTTTTCTGTGGATTAGTTGGATGCACAATAAAATTGCGGGTCTGGGAATATCTTCCTGCTGTTATTTGCCACAGTTTCCATAAGGCTTGATTAGACGCGCCCATGTCAGATGTGATGCTTAAAACATTTAAACCCAGCTGTTCCGTTTTATTAATAATTTCAAATAAAATATCTTGGTATATAGCACCATTCACTGAGTCTCCTGTTAAATAGTAAGCCACTGTCTGTTTCCAACGTGCAGTAATTCCTCCAATCATAACTACCAGAGCGTGAGTTGCTGTTCCTTCATGTTTTGGTAATGTTACAGTACCCAAATATTTCTTTAGTCCTGTATCATATGTATTTCCTGGTGTTATTGCCATCTCATCCAAAATTAGAGCACAATCTTTTTCGTGATCTTCTTTGAAACTTTCTATCTTTAACTTTAGAAATGAAAAAACTTCATGTAATATACCACTATCAAAATGAATATTCTGCAATCTCCTGCTTATTGTTCTAAGAGATGGTAAAGGTATTTTTTGCCGTAACAACTCTTCATATCCACTAGTTCCACAAGAAAATTTTAGTTTTATAGCTCTCATCATGGTACTGTTGGACCATTTCATAAATTTTGTGGATTTCCTTCGTAATGTCAAAATTTGATCATCATTAAAAATCTTGCGTAACAATTTTTCATCTTCAGAATTAGAACGTTTAGTTTTCCGTTTCAAAGCCCGAACTTGATTCTTATATTTTATTGTTTTATGAAGTAATTTCCTATACGATGTCTCATATTGGCGTAATTTTTTATTTAATCGTAGTTTTTCTTCCATTGGTGATAATGATCGTACTGGCGATGAACTTGTTGAAGAGGAGGATCCTTTATTTTCAGTTCTTGCTGTAGACGTGCAGGGTTGTGGTTCAAACGTTGCTACATTTTCAGGGGCAGGTAATTGAAGTGTTGGATATCTTCTTTTCACCGGCGACCTTCTTCTCTTCGTCGGTACAGTAAAACTAAATATTGTGGGAATCGCATTATGTTTTAGAATCCTCTTGCCATCTTCTCTCGTCTTTTCCCACATCTCAGGTGCAAAGTGGATCTATAAGTCGAATATTATTATTAGTAAAAAAATTAATAAAACATGAATACACTTTTAATTAAATTTTACTTACTTCACAAAGTCGAGACGAATTAGTTGGTGTCCAACCCTCTCGTTTCACTTTAGCTGCCCATGTTTTTCTGCGATCCGGATCCGTAGGAAATGCTTTCATAAGAAATCCTTTCTCTGACCGATTGGAGCAACCAAAGGCACAGCAGCCAACCATCTATACAAAAAAACATTCATTATAATGAAATAATATAACAATTACAAGTAAATCAAATCATTTGCATATTCCATTAAAATTTGTTCTGCGAAATATACTTGTTCACAGTTGTGTACAAAATACACTGCCCATTTATTTATTTATTTCGGGTTTGTACGAACCCTCTAAGTGGGAGATGCGTGATTTTATGTATGTATGTATTTATTAAAAATATTAACGAATTATTTTGTTGTCAACAATAATTAATTTGAAGTATTCTTTAAATGAAATATAAATGTCAAACCGAAATAATGACAGCAGCAAAGATTGGTTATGTCTTACAATTTGGTTTCAATTGGATATAATTCATTTGATAAATACTTAAATAAATTTGCAACTGGCTATTATCGTGTACAAAACTTTACATTCTATTTATTTATTACATAAAATTGGCTTATATTACTTACCTCGTTATTAAATAATCTTCGATGCAGTCACTTATCACAAATTGTGTCCTTATATGCACTTAAACTGCACTAAAACTACCATGTACATAAAAACTAAGGTGTAGTAATTAACATTAAAAGAAATTAAACACTAATAATTACATAAATTCAATATAAACTATCAAACAAACACGAACTCCTATACAAAGCAAGCTAAACCATGAACAGAATGGAACAAATATGGCGGTCATTGCTGTAGCCAATGAAAATGAAGACCACCATTGGCATCACTCTTATTGAAGGCACTCTAGTCAGGGTAGGCAAGTACTGCTTAAGTAGGGGAGTTAGGCGGTTTCTGGCCCAGATAACGATCTAAGATTGACGTCACAGATAAGAGATTTTAAAGATAAGGATTGATGACGTCATAGATAATGAAGTGACGTCACAGATAAAGATTGATGACGTCATAGATAACGAAGTGACGTCACAGATAAGAGATTTAAAAGATAAGGATTGCATGACGTCATAGACAAAATGGCGTCTAAGATTGACGTCACAGATAAGAGATTTAAAAGATAAGGATTGCATGACGTCATAGACAAAATGGTGTCTAAGATTGACGTCACAGATAAGAGATTTAAAAGATAAGGATTGCATGACGTCATAGACAAAATGGCGTCTAAGATTGAAGTCACAGATAAGGACGTCACAGATAAGGACGTCACAGATAAGAGATTTAAAAGATAAGGATTGCATGACGTCATAGACAAAATGGCGGTTGTTACTTAGTGACGTAAGCATAGCAAGCAAGCAAGCAAGCAAGCAAGCAAGCATATTAAGAGTTGATGAAGACGTCTTGAAACATCTTGAGGGTTTGATAAGAAACATTTTAAGATTCGATAAGAACGTGTTGAAACACTGTGACGTCCTTATATGGCAAGTAAGGTGTCTTTTCCCACTAAATTAAACACGTAGAATACAATGGCGGCATTATTTTTACGATTTATTTAATATTTATAAATATTAATTTTATATTATTACAAAAAAGATAACACATCCTGGTAGAGATAAAAGTTTTTCTTACAAAGTAATTTAATGATGTTATATGATGCAGGTATATGGCAAGTAAGGTGTCTTTTCCCACTAAATTAAACACGTAGAATACAATGGCGATACTAGTTTTATGATTTATTTAATATTTATAAATATTAATTTTATAATATTACAAAAAAGATAACACATCCTGTTGTGAAGTGCATACGAACTTATTATCATAAAGCTATTTCCGCATTTGTTTTGATTAAATTTTTTCACTGCTAATAAAAACCCCATAGGCGTAGACATTTAGTTTCATATTAGAATTAAAATATGTGTGATAGAGAACGCATAGCTGTCCGGTAATCGCTCCAGGACGTATCCGACCACAAAATCCATTCATTGTCTACGGCTATGTTTATGTGAACTTTTTATATTGTTAGAATAATGTAATGCTGGCAGCATAACTTAATATTTTTACTTATTTATTAATATTTTGGGGTAAAGGAGTTAATTTTTATGTAGTTATTTTTACAAATAAATAATACTTACTGTTTTTTTAATAATAAATAATAGGCGCGTTGCCGCTTAGTAACGTGGCCAAGTATAAAACCCACATAACTTCTGCGGCTATGTGTATGTGAATTGCATTTATTGTTATAATAATGTAGTGTTGGTTGCATAATTTAATATTTTTACTTATTTGTTATTATTTTCTATGTTGTTATATAATGCAGATATGTGTTAATGTTAATATTTATAAATATTAATTTTATATTATTGCAAAAAAGATAACACATTTTGTTAGAGATAAATTTTTTGTTATATAATAATTACAATTATAATAAAGTAAATAAATATTACATTATTTTTATGTGTAATTTGTGTGTTTTTAGGTAAATAATTAATAAAATAAAATGTATTATTATATTATAATTTACATTTGTTATATAATAATTACAATTATAATAAAGTACATAAATATTACATTATTTTTTTAATAGTTACAATTAGAACATGTTATAGGAGAATACCAATAATATAATTGATCTAATTACTAACAATATTTGTTAATGGATTATAACGAATTATTTTATCGTGTATAATTAAACAGTATGCAGTCGTATTTTCAGATACATTTTCATTTGTCTCAAATTCCAATCTTATATCAACATTACCCGATTTCAATGTCTCACTTTGATGCGAACAATCTATGACTACCAGGGGTGCTGTATTAATAAATTCGTAAGGTGTCAATGAAGGCTCACATGGTCATTCAAAGCAAGATAATTAAAATTGAGTGTACATTTCATATAACACAGCCCAATGATTATTCTCAATATTTAAATTATCATATGGATACATATCAGAATTGAAATACAGCTTAATATTACTTAAATTACATTGATCAAATTTACTCATATTCTTATTAATTTTATTTTTGCGATCTGTCTGAAATCCCACGATGATAAAACGCGGTGTTTCCAACTGTGATGTAGTTTTGATAGCCCAAGAGTGACGTTGTGTTTTTTGCAGGAGCGGATATTTATAAAGTTCCCAACTATGAAACACCATCTTCCTAGCTCGTGCTAAGTCGTCTAAGTTGATAAAGCTTTTTGGCCACATATTTTTCTTTAAAAGTGAATAGTCGGTTGCACTCACTTTTATGTACATTAAATCTAAAAAATATGTGCTTACATTATAAAATGCTAAAAAATAAATAAATTATATATAAATTTGTACCTGTTATTTTATTTTTATTGCATAACTGACATTGTTCAATATTTGGAGCTGATCATCAATATGACTTTTATCAGTTGGTAAATTCCAATGTTCCACACGTGATAATTTTTTATAATATTAAAATTATTTTTATATATTAGAGGAAGTTTAGAGAAGGAATATTATTGTCAGAACTATTTTATATTTTTATTTCATAATTATTTTGAAATAATAAATATAGATAAAGATTTTTTAACTACATATATTTTTTAATGTTATTTATTATATTAAAAATTAAATACTAAATACTTTTACATTTCCCGACTTGGTTAGCATTTAGGGTGATTTATGCTCTTTGACGTTTAGAAATTAAATACCTCTGTAGAATATTATACAAGAGTTATATTTATTAGTGTTATACTTTTGTTTAATTGGTGAAAAAATAAGTCGCTCCGCTTTTTAATTCTCATTCAACATTACTTTTACTTATCCAGCTATTATGTTTATTATCAAACCCAAGCAATTTAATAAATACCATATCGCCCTTCCTTTTTAAAATTTTTTCAACAAGATATATATTAGGATACTTTACTTTTTGTACTTCATATTCATAAAATCCTCCTTTTATAATTTGCCCCGACTGATCTTTAAGAATAAATGTAATAGGATTTGTTAATTGAAGCGAATGTATAGTAAAAATTTCATTAGACCAATTAGGAGTATAACCTTTCACAAAAGCCCCTCTATATTTGCTTACACGTACAAAATCACCCACTTTTAGTTTTGCTTTTCCAACAATTTTAATATTACTGTACACACTATCAAGAAGTAATTTTTCATTCTGTTTACTGACATTAATAGGTTTCATTTTAATAGTTCTGTGTTTTGTATTATTATACTTTTCCGTAAGTTTAGGTAATAAACTTAACCACTTATATGTTCCTTGTAAGCTAAGCTCTTTCCACATCATCGATTTTAAGGTACGATTAACTCGCTCAACAACAGATGCTTTTTTTGTGCTATAGCTTGAATAATGATTAATATTATATTTATTTATTAAATTTTGAAAATTTTTATTATAAAATTCTTTTCCTAGGTCAGTTTGTAAATTTTGAGGAATTCGATTATTACTAAGCAAAATACTTTTCATAGCTGCTGAAATTTCAGAACCGGTTTTGTTTTTTACCGGCTTAGTCCACAAAAATTTGGAAAATACATCAATTACAACTAAAATGTAACGGTAGCCTTTATTTATTCTAGCATAAGGAATCATTTCAACCAAATCAGCCTGGAATAAGTCATCTATTCCTTTTGTAATTACACGCCTTCTTTGAAAGTGCACTCGTGCTGGTTTATGTATTTCTTCAACAATTTCACGTTTAATTTTCGACATAGTTAACAGGTGTTTCCAGTACAATTTCAATATATAGTTCACTAGTTTTTAAGCTCATAGGACTGGGATATATTATTAATTTATTCCCCTTTACAACATGTTTACCAACTATTATTGAGCTACGGGTTTCGTTATTAATTCGGTAGTTTAGACGCTCTTTTGGATTATTTATATTAATTTGAATAATTTTACCTGTACAAGGTAAAGTGTAAAAAGTTAAATTAGAACTGTTTATTATATTATAAGTATCACCTTCTAGTTTTAATTTTAAATTTATAACAATGGTGGATTTTAAATTATTTTTCACTTTAGACAATTCTATTTGGAAATTATTTTTTAGTATATTTATTTTGTTTATATAATATAATTCTAAACTTTTAATTTGTCTTGAAATAAGAGGTATTATTTTATTAGTATATATTTTAGTTTTATGATGCTCTATATGACGTCCAAACTTATCAAGAGTCATTATTGAACTGTTGCTATTTTATAACTCCAGCTTCTTTTAACTCCTCAATTATGGATATAATTTCATTATTGTGTCCTGTATGACCGGCATCACGTGATGCAATTAAAAGCCGAAATCGATCAACCAATTCATTTACATTATCCCAGTATACATACTCCACTCGTTTTTTAGTTAATTTTTTAAAATAAGTTTCACCTAACGCGGAACTTGGGTTTTTAGATTTTGAAGTTATATTTTTTAAGGCTAAACTTGCACCTGAGTATGAAATTGGTCTTTTAGGAATTGAAATTATTTTTTTAGAAGCTGGAGTAACTTTCCTCTGACTCTCTAAGTTTGGAGCAATAATGGAAGTATACTTCTGAGATCTGCTCCCTGAAAGTTGCTCGCTATCACTATAATGTCGACGGGCAGCATTCGTTCTTTTCACAATATCAACATAATTTTTACTATCGGTTTCAGTATACCCCAATGGTGTTTTTTTAAATAAGAGCTCATATAAACCAGGTGTTCCGATATATTTTATATTTTGTATAACTAAATCCTTACCCACAATTTTTAACTCCTTTATCACCTATAAAAAATTTATCCGTATCCACATCATGACGCACGCCATATTTGAAATCAAATGAATTTTTGTCATCTGTTACCATCTCTTCAACATATTGCCGTGGTAATGGATCATACTGGTCTAAATACTCCCTGAATGAGGGTTCCTGAGTTAAATTAAAAATATCCTCTCTAGTTATTCATGGATGATCTTCAATCATGGGTGATTGATTTTCAATAAATACATCATTATCACCCTCATCCTCGTCCATTGATTGTACCACTACATTTGTTTTTAAAAATTTGGGGCCTAATAAAGTTTAATTTTTTTCAGATATTTCCTCGTCTTTTACTTCTTCTTTCGGTTCACTTTTAAGTTCTTCTTTTATATTGGTCATTGGTAAATTAACTGCAATATCTTTTAAAGATTTAATTATTGGTTTATATTGTGATTCTAATTCAAATTTTCTATGTAATGCACCAAGCCTAAGGTTTTTAAGCTTTTGCTTAATAATATTCCGAGTACTAATTATATCTTTTGTTAATTCTTCATTCATTTTTTTACCAAAATTAATAAACTAGCTTTAAACAGCTATTTGGGATAATATTTAAAACAAGTGGTGAAACAAAACCAAGATCAAACACCAGGTCGAGAATAAATGTATAAGTTAACTAGTTGAAACAGGTAAAACAATTGGTGGAACAGATTTAATGTCACAAAATAGGTTTAAATTAACAGGGCTGTTACTTGTTGAAACAGGAAAAAACAGACCCAGTAGCAAATAACTAGCTGACAACCAGATAAAAAGCAGATCTGATAGCTAGATAAACAACTCAAAAACAGATATGATTAAATTTAATCTGTTGCTGTTTTATTGAACCTGTTCAAATGTTTACCATACGACAGCTAACCAGTAACTGAAGCCTTTTAACTCATGGCACTGTTATTTATTATAATATACTGATCAAAGCCTTTACGATAACGCCCATTACTTAAGTCACTTTCTTTGTCAATAACCATAAATTCGTACTTATTAGACCAGCAAAAAGAACAAAGATCCTTAAACTTTTCATATGACATATCTGTATTTACGTGATCAGCATATACATGTTTTAAATTAATATCATCTTGTTTAAATAATATTAATAGATTAACATTATCCCGTATAAGATGTTTTGGAATTCTGGTGTAAGTCTGACATAAATAAAAACAATCTATAGCCTTATGGCGACCCATGCAAAAGTATTCTCTAATTACATCTTGTTTATCGCAAGCTACATCATCAAATATAAAGACAGAATTGCATTGCGCATTGCATGGCTTTTCAATATCTACATTTTCATTATATGCAAAATAACTTATTCCTTCAATTGGTTCTAGCAATATGTTTAAATACTTATATTTAGGTTGAAATAATGATTTTGAGTATATGTATACATTTGAAAAACATAGACCATTTTCGTGCTCTATAAGTGCAATCATAACATTTGTTTTACCGCATCCGGATGGACCTGCTATAATACACCTTACTATATTCGGTAACAATGTACTATGGCGCGGTTGACTACTAGCACTATCGAAATCATAATTCTTAACCTTAAAGTCATGGATTTGCTTTACAATTTGCATTTTGATATAAATTAAATCACGAACATTACTCAAGCACAGTTCGTCAATGACTACAGAAGAAGTTAGACGTGTGCTGCTTAAATAAACATGCTAAAAGTGCAGAAGAAAAAATATGACGGAAGTTTGCCATTCCGCAATGTAGTCAACAGCTCACAGAAAGCAATGAAGACAAATAGTACTGGTTCTGATTTAAATAAATCTGCAAAAATAGCTTTACGAACGGTTAAGAAAGTAAAACGAAAAATTAAACATCCAAGACTGGTACCTGTACCGAAAACCGGAGGATTCCTTCCATTAATTCCATTTTTCGCTGGCTTGAGCGCTTTAGGCGCACTTGGGGGTGGTGCTGCAGGTATTGCCAAGGCTGTTAACGACAAAAACGCTGCTACCGAGCAATTAAAAGAAACTAAACGTCATAATAAAATGATTGAGGCCATTGCAATGGGTAAAGGTCTCTACTTAAAACCATATCGAAAAGGACTTGGACTGCATTTAAAAAACTGCCAATAGAATTGCCATCAAGGGCATTAAGTAATATTGATCTTCGAAAATATGCTAAAGTACTGAAAATTCCATTTTTTAGAGGGGTATTCATGAGAAATAATTTACCCGCAAAAGTAAATCCTAACGAATGCGCCATTGTTAATTTAGATAATAATGATGGGCCTGGGTCGCATTGGGTTGCTTATAAAAAACGTAATAATTTAGTTATATATTTTGATAGTTATGGAAATCTAGCACCACCAAAAGAATTAGTTGATTATTTTGGAAGCAGTTGTTCAATAGACTACAATTACAATAAATATCAGCCTAATAATAGTGTAAAATGTGGCCACTGGTGCTTAGCATTTTTATATAAATAAGCATTATTACTCCTTAGTATTGGTTGAACCATCATGTCATACACATTTACGCTCTTCGATACTAATTCAGTTATAACTGAAAATTTTCACCCGCCGATTATGCTCGATGAGGATTCGGAATATGTACTCGGGTTAATACATTTTGGAGTATATAACTCTATGCAGAATATTCATAATAAAAATAATAAATTTTATATTGGAAATTATATAATTACTATTCCAGGAGGTTCTTACGAAATAGATGATATAAATAAATTTTTACAAAAAAACTTAGAAGCAGGTACTGAATTAAATATTGTAGCAAATAATAATACACTTAAGTGTCAAGTTAGAAGCAATAAGGAAATAAATTTTACACCAAACGATTCAATTGGTGATATTCTCGGGTTTAAACCTCGTCGATTGGATGCTAATAAATTATATGAATCAGATAATCCTGTTTCTATAATTAAAGAAAATTCAATATGTATTGAGTGTAACATAACCACAAATTCTTATACAAATAATAAAAAAGTGCACATAATTCATGAATTTTTCCCGCGCGTCCCACCGGGATATAAAAGTATAGAGGCTCCAAATGAAATAATCTATTTACCAATTAACACGCGAGTAATAACTACCTTAACCCTTAAAATAGGAAATCATAAGGGGAAATTACTTAGTTTTGGAGAAGAACTCATCACGGTAAGACTACATCTTAAAAAACAAAATGGGAATTAACTTTAATCTTCCTGCTCGCAAGAATATAAATACTGCTCGAAACTGCAATTGCATCAATAGTAAGAAGACTGTTGAAGGGTTAACACCCATTAATTACCAGTTTTTAAAATCACTTGGGTTTAAAGTTCAATCTGGATAAACGAAGAAAGCGAATAAAATTAATAGTTATTTGGATTGGAGTTCAGTTTAAAAAATCAAGAAATTTTATTCTTTGCTTTCGCCAAAATGAATGCTAATATATTGAATGTGTCAGAAAACGCATTATTTGATAATTCAATCAGTCATGCGGAAAAACACACACACAAACCGTATGCTTCCACAACTTTCGACAATAATGATGAAATTCGCATTCCAATACAACAACAAGACTTGTACACTCTACCATGGAATAGTTTACTTTATATTGAGGGTAAGCTTCTCACGCATGATAATAAAGTGTCGACCACAGCTAAATTGATTAACAATGCATTTGCATTCTTATTTAGTGAAATTCGATATGAATTTGGAGGAATAGTAATAGATAGAGTTCGGAATCCTGGAATAACTTCAACTATAAAGAATTATGTTTCTTACAATACAAATGTAAGTAAACGTTTACAAAATGCTGGTTGGTTGCCTGTGGCTGAAACAAAACAACTAGTTGATGATCACGGTAATTTCAATGTATGCATACCCCTCAATATGCTATTGGGATTTTGTGAAGATTTTAAAAAAATTGTTCTAAATGTACAGCAAGAATTAGTTTTAATACGAAGCAGTACTGATTTGAATGCAATTGAAAGCAGTGACGCCAAAGAAAATATGAAAATTGAATTAAGTAATGTTCACTGGAAAATTCCACATATATCAGTAGCCGATGCCGAGCGATTGATGCTTATGAAGTATATAGAGAATAGCATTAATTTGGAGATAGCGTTTCGTAGCTGGGAACTTCATGAGTATCCGCTCCTGCAAAAAACACAACGTCACTCATGGGCTATCAAAACTACATCACAGTTGGGAACACCGCGTTTTGTCATCGTGGGATTTCAGACAGATCGCAAGAATAAAATTAATAAGGATATGAGTAAATTTGATCACTGTAATTTAAGTAATATTAAGCTGTATTTAAATTCTGATATGTATCCATATGATAATTTAAATTTAAATATTAAGAATAATCATTGGGCTATGTTATATGAAATGTACACTCAATTTCAATTGTCTTACTATGAACAACCATGTGAGCCATCATTGACACCTCACGAATTTATTAATACAGCACCCCTGGTAGTCATAGATTGTTCGCATCAAAGTGAGACATTGAAATCGGGTAATGTTGATATAAGATTGGAATTTGAGACAAATGAGAATGTATCTGAAAATACAACTGCATACTGTTTAATTATACACGATAAAATAATTCATTATAATCCATTAACAAATATTGTTAGTAATATGTAAATGTATTTCGTTTTTTTTTAAATGTACAATAAATGTTTTAAAATAATTCAGCATTTCTCATTTTAAAAAAAACCAAATTATTGATTTAAAACATATAAATCAACAAGAAGCTTTTTACTATCATCCAACAGATGGCGCAGCTATACAATTATACAAAAAAATATTGGACACAAACAATAGACCTTTTCAATTTAAAGAAATAAAAGATATGCGCAATGGGAATCTGCGCATAATAAGAACAACTGAGATCCATGGCGTTTGTTTCTAAAAAAATGGATGTAAAATGTAATAAAAGTCTCAGACAAATTAAAAAAAATCTTGAAAGAAGTTACAAAATCTTTTATATTAAAGCTAAAATGTCTAACGATGCAAATTTTCACCGAGATTACAGATATTTTAATGATTGCATTATTTTTAACGTTTCGTTTGACAGCCCAACTGGCAGTTGTTGGCACCATTTTCGCCATATTACTTATTATTTACAATTAAAATTCTAACAAACAATGTTCGCATAAATAGATAAAAAAATATTATCAAATTAAATGCGGAAGTGTCTTCATGATAAATTGTTCATTTATAAATTTTACTATGTAACATAAAAAAGTTTTAAAAAAAACAAATAGCCAAATTAATACCAAACCACAGGTGAAATAAAAAATAAAAAATTATTAGAAAATAATAACAAATAAGTAAAAATATTAAATTATGCAACCAACACTACATTATTATAACAATAAATGCAATTCACATACACATAGCCGTAGAAGTTATGTGGGTTTTATACTTGGCCACGTTACTAAGCGGCAACGCGCCTATTATTTATTATTAAAAAAACAGTAAGTATTATTTATTTGTAAAAATAACTACATAAAAATTAACTCCTTTACCCCAAAATATTAATAAATAAGTAAAAATATTAAGTTATGCTGCCAGCATTACATTATTCTAACAATATAAAAAGTTCACATAAACATAGCCGTAGACAATGAATGGATTTTGTGGTCGGATACGTCCTGGAGCGATTACCGGACAGCTATGCGTTCTCTATCACACATATTTTAATTCTAATATGAAACTAAATGTCTACGCCTATGGGGTTTTTATTAGCAGTGAAAAAATTTAATCAAAACAAATGCGGAAATAGCTTTATGATAATAAGTTCGTATGCACTTCACAACAGGATGTGTTATCTTTTTTGTAATATTATAAAATTAATATTTATAAATATTAAATAAATCATAAAACTAGTATCGCCATTGTATTCTACGTGTTTAATTTAGTGGGAAAAGATACCTTACTTGCCATATACCTGCATCATATGACATCATTAAATTACTTTGTAAGAAAAACTTTTATCTCTACCAGGATGTGTTATCTTTTTTGTAATAATATAAAATTAATATTTATAAATATTAAATAAATCGTAAAAATAATGCCGCCATTGTATTCTACGTGTTTAATTTAGTGGGAAAAGACACCTTACTTGCCATATAAGGACGTCACAGTGTTTCAACACGTTCTTATCGAATCTTAAAATGTTACTTATCAAACCCTCAAGATGTTTCAAGACGTCTTCATCAACTCTTAATATGCTTGCTTGCTTGCTTGCTTGCTTGCTTGCTATGCTTACGTCACTAAGTAACAACCGCCATTTTGTCTATGACGTCATGCAATCCTTATCTTTTAAATCTCTTATCTGTGACGTCCTTATCTGTGACGTCCTTATCTGTGACGTCAATCTTAGACGCCATTTTGTCTATGACGTCATGCAATCCTTATCTTTTAAATCTCTTATCTGTGACGTCAATCTTAGACGCCATTTTGTCTATGACGTCATGCAATCCTTATCTTTTAAATCTCTTATCTGTGACGTCAATCTTAGACGCCATTTTGTCTATGACGTCATGCAATCCTTATCTTTTAAATCTCTTATCTGTGACGTCACTTCGTTATCTATGACGTCATCAATCCTTATCTGTGACGTCATCCTTATCTGTGACGTCACTTCATTATCTATGACGTCATCAATCCTTATCTTTAAAATCTCTTATCTGTGACGTCAATCTTAGATCGTTATCTGGGCCAGAAACCGCCTAACTCCCCTACTTGCTTACATGTAAAAATAAATTCTTTCTGGCTTAAATCTTCTATTACTAGATCATCCTGGCGTTGAACACGACAACATATTAAAAAATTTAACGTTTCAAACAACACAAGCAAATAAAATAGTATTAAAAAGATAATGCTGACCGCGTGTTTACAAAGCAAGTTGACAGTTGTATCTGAAAAATGGCTACCTCCAGTTTGTACATCGAAAATTGTATGCGCAGTCGTCGAAGCATTTTCTCCCCATCTCTATATCTCTGGTTTAGACCTTAGACAGTTTATACCGGTAAGTCAATAATCCGTTAAATTACAGACAAACAGCAAGATTGCTGTTTTCTGTGGTTAAATATATTCTCTTATCTAAAATATTCCAAGATATGGCAATTTATTTTTGTACATGAAAGGGGAAACAATGTAGCTTCACATCCCTTGAAAAAATGTAACTTTCAATTACAAGACATTTGACCTTGAATATCTTCAAGTTAAATAATTCTAGTCTCTGGGTTCAAATCCCAGTGAGATCTATTAATTTTTCACAAATCCATCTTCGTTATTTGTATATTGTAACGTGAGAGGGTAGGTACCACTGATCTCTATACATAACTGGATATCATCCTAATGTTAAGCTTTTGTGACTAATTGAACACCGCCATGTTGGAGGATTTTGGCACAATGGCGCGCTTTTTGAACAAACATAACTTACGAAATATTGAAATTATACACTGAATGGCATTTTTAAAATTTGTAGTATTTATTTATGTAATAATAAAGGTTAATAATAATAATTAAAAATATAAAACGCAATAATTTTTAGAGGAAAAAAAGAATTTTGTAATACACTTCAACTTAAATGACATATATTTATTTTTCAGTCTGACATTAAATAATATATGATTACTGTAAGAAAAAATAATTATTATAATAATGCTATTTCATTGAAAATTAAACACATTTTTAGTAAAAAAAATTAAAATTACAATTAGTAACATAACATATACAATTAAGTACCTAATATATTTACATTTTTAAATAGTTATTTATGTACCAAGTGAGTAAATTATATCTTTTTTCACGAGAAGGAAAATTTGCCGAACGAGCCGAAGTACTTTTTTTCACACTTTCATGTATTAAAAAAATCTGGTGTGGCCAACACAATACCTCCCGCCATGTACCGCTTGAGTCACAAAAAGATTAAGCTAATCTTTATTTTTGAGATTCCATGGAGTCTCGTAGTCGCGTGCCTGAGTGTCAGGTCGCGAATCTGGGGAACCGGGTTTAATCCCGACCAACGCCAAATATTTCCAATTTTAAGTTGCACAAAATTGACCCCTGTGGTGCACTCTCCACGCCAGCAATAAGTGCCCGTGAGGTGAGGCCTGGTAAACGCCCACACGATGCAAATATTTCATCATTACCGATATCTGTGTACGAAGCAAATTGGCACACTCAGCAATGGGTAATAAGCCGTGATGATATATTTATTTATTTACTTAGTTTTGGATTAGCTAATTTTACTCTAATTTTGGTAGTTTATTTCTACATTTTTACTACTACATTTTTGATAATAAAATGAAGATTAAATTTTAAATACCTGGATAAAATAGAATTCACTAATCCAAAAATGAGAATTAGCTTAAACTTTATGGTGAATCGTTAATTTTTTTTTATTAAATACATACCTACATATTTACATATGCTGGAAACTGTATTGATTTCCTTTCCTATTGTTCTATTTACATTTTTCTTTTTAAAACGTTACTATTATTAATTTGAAATGATTAGTTCTTTGACAGTGACATTTATCTGTCAGTTACATACATTTGAATGACTGCCAAGGAGTATTGTTTGTTTAAAGCGTAAGCTCCGGGATTTAAATTATAGATAATTTTATAAATTTATCCATATAATATGTAGAAAAAGTATTAATGCAAATCTTTAGAAAATTTAATAATCTTTATTTTTTATAATAACATTAATGTCGAAAAAATAACATTTAAAGTTATTTTTCGAAGAATAACTATTTTGAGCTTCTAGTAAAGTGCCATTTCCGATTTACACCAAAATCTAATGAGCTCTTTCCATTACAGAAAAAGTTCGAAATACAAGGTTTCAAAATTTTCTGAATGATAGTATTTGAGTTAGAGTGGAGGATCCACACACACACACACACACATACATACATACATACATACACACACACATCATCGTCAAAATATTAAAATTGGATCCTAGGGACCTTAAAACATGGTCATTTACCAAAATCTCGATATGCGATTTCTAGCACGATCCCTATACCTCCCTTTCCAAGGGTAGTGGGAGATAAAAAGGCATACTTTATAAACCCATTTTAATGAAAAAAGGGTACTTTTTTAACACGTAAAAGAAATATTACGTTAAAATAGAGGAGCTTGTATTATCGATCCCAACTATAATAATCAAAAGAACTGTTACCTGTAAAAAAGGTAATTCTTAAACTTAAATATTCAATATTAACTTCATTTATTTAAATTTAGAACATAGTTTTAGTTAATTTCAACATAATTTTTATAATTTTATGAAAGATTTCAAGTATCAAAAATAAATGTTATGAAGATGTTTTTAACGAAATTATAAATTTCTGTTTACATGTGGAAAAAAACACTGTACAAGAATAAAGTCATTCAAAATGTATACATTCACATAGAAAAGTTACAATTGCATGTTTTGAAAAAACAACAGCATATACGAGTACATGACTGAAATAAAATTGGAAAATTAAAAATTGTTTAAAAATGGGAATTTTCTCGACAGTGGTGGTTAAGTATTGGCAATTATTACTCGAAATCTGTCATACAGCAATTACAGCCTTTATTCGTACACAACCGACTTTTCAAACATTCAATAATAACATATTGTTTTTTACGTCTGTTAAAAAAGTACCCTTTTTTCATTAAAATGGGTTTATAAAGTATGCCATTTTTTAATACATGAAAGTGTGAAAAAAAGTTAACTTTTTTAACGCTGCGGAATAAAATAATGAAGCGCTACGGCACTTTTTTTACGATCCCATTGCAAACGTAAAAAAACTGTATGCAACTCGTGAGTAAATTATATCTTTTTTCGCTCGAAGGATTTGCGCACTCACCTTCGGCTCGTTCGGCAAATTTTCCTTGTCGTGAAAAAAGATATATTATAAGCCTACGCTTTAAACAAACAATACTCCTTGGCAGTCATTCAAATGTATGTAACTGACAGATAAATGTCACTGTCAAAGAACTAATCATTTCAAATTAATAATAGTAACGTTTTAAAAAGAAAAATGTAAATAGAACAATAGGAAATCAATACAGTTTCCAGCATATGTAAATATGTAGGTATGTATTTAATAAAAAAAATTAACGATTCACCATAAAGTTTAAGCTAATTCTCATTTTTGGATTAGTGAATTCTATTTTATCCAGGTATTTAAAATTTAGTCTTCATTTTATTATCAAAAATGTAGTTACTTGGATTAGATTAGACTATATTTTAAGAAATAAACTACCAAAATTAGAGTAAAATTCGCTAATCCAAAACTAAGTAAATAAATAAATATATCATCACGGCTTATTACCCATTGCTGAGTGTGCCAATTTGCTTCGTACACAGATATCGGTAATGATGAAATATTTGCACCGTGTGGGCGTTTACCAGGCCTCACCTCACGGGCACTTATTGCTGGCGTGGAGAGTGCACCACAGGGGTCAATTTTGTGCAACTTAAAATTGGAAATATTTGGCGTTGGTCGGGATTAAACCCGGTTCCCCAGATTCGCGACCTGACACTCAGGCACGCGGCTACGAGACTCCATGGAATCTCAAAAATAAAGATTAGCTTAATCTTTTTGTGACTCAAGCGGTACATGGCGGGAGGTATTGTGTTGGCCACACCAGATTTTTTTAATACATGAAAGTGTGAAAAAAAGTACTTCGGCTCGTTCGGCAAATTTTCCTTCTCGTGAAAAAAGATATACTTTACTCACTTGGTACATAAATAGTTATTTATTATTATTACGTTTGAAACCAAAAAACCATTAAATTTTAAAATTTTACAAAATAGGAACATAATAACTAGCACAAATGTCAAACTAACACTGAAGCGAACGCTGATGTGCCGAAATCCTCCAACATGGCTACGTTCAATTGGTCACAAAACGCTGTATTTAACATGGCCGCTATACGCCATCCAGATACGTATAGAGATCAGTTGTAGGTATCTACAAAACTTGTTCCACGAGCACGAGCCATCGCATGCGAATCGCCGCCTATGAATAGAAACATTCTAGTGAAGTAAAATATAATTTACGAAGTAACAGTAAACGAAGTAGGTTTGTATGTAACTATAGATATAATATAACAAAAAAGATATAATTGAAATGTAAATACATATAACGTTTTGTCATAATAAATTTGTTCAATACAAGTCTTGGATTTATTAATGGTCTATCTAGTAAAACTACAATAATTTCAGAAGTGGGATCGCCAAAACTTTTCAACAAATAGGAGTTATACAAGATATAGGTTCAAGTTCGTGAAAAATTGTCATTGACTGTTACTTATATTCGTGTGTTGAGTTTGTTAGGGCTAAAGGGAGCTGTTACTAGCAAAATGTTAAATAGTGGAATAGGAGAAGTAGCAGATGACGTGGGTGAGCCTGGAGATGTATCAGGTGGTAGTTGTGAGCCTAGATACTTTCATAATGTTGGAAATGTTTTGCCTGAGTATGATCCAGTAAAAAGTACTTTTACCATAGAACAATGGATAGAAAAGATTGAAGAATTTGCAGAAATATATAATTGGGATGATGTAGCAATTATACATTTTGGGTTATCAAAATTAATGGGCGTTGCTAAAACTTGGCGAGATAGTTTGAAATGTATGAATAGGAAATGGAAAGATTGGAAGGAATTATTAATTGAAAACTTCCCTAGCGAAAGATCTGCTATTAGTATTCGACTAGAAGCTCAAAATTACACAAGAGCAGCTGGCCAAAATATAACAGAATATTTTTATGAAAAATTATAACGATGCAACCGAGCGGGAATGGGTGAGGCAGAAATAAACGAATGGATAGTGCAAGGTTTGAACAACAACCGAATTCGAGACTATCTAGGACCACTCAGCAGATATTCGAAACCCAGTGAACTTCTTGCAGACTTGCGAGGTGCTAATTTTATTAATAATTCGGCAAGGCATGACAACACGTCAAAAGAAGGTAAGACGATTTCTTCCGTATTAAAAACAGTAGAAGAAGGAAAAAATAAATTAAGGTTAGTTCTAGATGAATTACGTAATGCAAGATTAACACTAAATATAAAAAAAATGATTTTTCTTCATGAGAAAAATTAATTATTTACGATTTACAATATCATCTTCCGGCATCGAACCAGGAGAGTTAAAATTAAAATCTATTTTAAATTATCCTGTACCAACTGATATAAAAGCATTACGTAGTTTCATAGGTTTAGCTAGTTACTTTAGACGGTTTATAAGGAATTTTGCAATAATAGCAAGACCTATGACTGACCTTCTTTGTAAAGGTAAAAGCTTTGTTTGGCTTGAAGAACAGCAAAAGTCATTTGATAGAATTAAAGAACATTTGAGCGCGAAACCTATCCTTGCAGTGTACGATCCACACGTATATACAGAAGTGCACACTGACGCATGTGTAAATGGTTTAGGAGGCGTTCTATTGCAAAAACAGCAAGATGGCCACTTACATGTTATTTCATATTTTAGTAGAAAAACAAGTAAAGATGAGGCCAAGTATCATTCTTTTGAATTAGAAGCATTAGCCATTGTTTGTACTTTAGAAAGATTTCGTGTATATTTAATAGGAATAGAGTTTGTTATTAAAACAGATTGTAATAGTTTAAAGTTGCTTGCTAATAAAAAGAATTTAAGTCCACGAATTGGTCGATGGTTCGTAAAATTATCAGAATTTAATTATAAAATCGAATACCATCGTGGTAATGTAAATGTTATTGCTGATGCAATAAGTAGACATCCCGTGGAAGAATCTGCAGATATCACATTATCTGGTTTACCAGTGTTAAGTTTAAATATTACCACTGATTGGATAGCTGCGATGCAACGAAATTGTTCTGAAATTTTATTAGTTCGTGATAAATTAGAATCCGGAGACAGTGCAACACATGAAAAATTTACACTATATAATGGTCGTGTTTATCGTACAACTAAAGGAAGGTGGAGTCTCTATATACCAAATGAATTACGATATGACGTTGTTTCAGAAGCACATAAAATTTTAATGCATTTAGGAGTCGACAAAACATTACAAAAAGTCAAAGAAAGCTATTACTTCCCAAAAATGCGAGAATTCATTACAAAATATGTAAATAGATGTATTAATTGCTTGTATTATAAATCAAAAAAAGGCAAACCTGAAGGATATTTACATCCCTTAGATAAAGGAAGTGAACCATTTCAAACAGTTCACATAGATCACGTTGGTCCGTTTGTAAAATCAAAAACTTCTTGTAAATATGTCATTGCAGCTATAGATGGGTTTAGTAAATATTGTGTTTTAAAAGCAGTTACAGATACAACCTGTAAAGCGGCAATAATTTTTCTTAAAGAATTAATGTCTCATTACGGTAAACCTGCACGTATTATTACCGATAGAGGAGCAGCATTTATTGCTTCTGATTTTGAAAAATTTTGTGATTTATATGATATACAGCACATGAAAATAGCAACAGGTTGTCCTAGGGCTAATGGTCAAATTGAGAATTTAAATAAAACCATATTAAATTGTTTGGGTACTACTTGTGATTCAGATAAAAGAGATGATTGGGATAACAAGTTAATAGATGTTCAGTGGGCATTAAATAATAGTGTTCATAGAATTACAAAGAGAACACCCTCTGAAATTATTTTTAAATATAAACCAAATGGGCCTTATGACAATCCACTAACTATTGAAATAAATAAATTAAACGAAAAATTAAATTTACAATCTGAAAAAGAATCCATTACAGATTTATTAGATAAAAATAAAGAGATACAAAAGTTACAATTTGATAAGCATAGAAAAAAAGCACATAATTATAAACCAGGTGATTTAGTTCTAATTAGACAACAACCACCGTCCACAGGCAACAGTCGTAAATTAGAACCAAAATACAGAGGACCTTATGAAATAGTAAAAGTTTTAGAAAACGATAGATATCTTGTAGAAGACATTGAAGGAGAAAAGCTATCGAATAAAAATTATAAAGGGATAATAGCTGCCGATAGATTAAAATTAGTTCCTAAATTAGATCAGTACAATTCAAATATAAAATTAGTTGACGAGGACGTCAATATCCGTCAGGAAGGCCGAAATGAAGTAAAATATAATTTACGAAGTAACAGTAAAACGAAGTAGGTTTGTATGTAACTATAGATATAATATAACAAAAAAGATATAATTGAAATGTAAATACATATAACGTTCTGTCATAATAAATTTGTTCAATACAAGTCTTGGATTTATTAATGGTCTATCTAGTAAAACTACAATACTAGTAGGTAGGAGGAGCCTGGGTAGGCGATCGAAAACACAGATACGGCGCGCGGAGGCAGGCGACGTAAGGGGACTACTGTGTAAACAAGGCGGGAAATAACCGTAATTACTGGCGCATTGTTATGACGTGGAGAGTTTTCCAGTTTTCTAGAAAATATTAGAACTATATAAGCGAATTACGTGTGTGCGAAGTCAGACAGTTACATTGAGTGTTAGTTCTTCAGAAGGACAGTTAGATAGTTACACATTAATAAACAGACAGTGAGGTGAAAGGTGTGAATTGTGTCCGGACAGGGACAGTTGAATATACAGACGCTGTTGTCAGTTGAGTATATAGACGCTGTGGAAGTCGGTAGGTCGGACAGTTGAATGGGATATAAATAAATAGTGACATAAATAGTCGAAATAAATAATCAGTAATATCGTGTAAATAAATAGTCGTGTTAATTTTTTAAATAAATAAATAGTGTTAGTGTTTAACTAGTTAATTGTATTCGTTGTCTTAAATTAGTATTTAATATTTGTATAATATTAGTAATCGTCATTGTTATTATCTTTTAAATATTTATTTATCGTTTTAATAAATCTCTATTTTAGTTAATAATTCTTTGATTTTTACACTTCACCCAAATAAATAAAAACGTTACACTGCAATATGTACCTACTTCTATTTGAACTGATAATACAGCTCATTGTAACTAAGGTAAGGTACAGAAATATTTACTGTTGAGAAACAGTCTTCGATATAGGTACTTCGGAAAAAATAAAAAAAATCTATATCTATTATAAATTTTTAAAATTTATTATTTAAAAAAATCATTTGCTACGACTAAAATCAATCTTCGTGCAGAGTGCAGATAATAAACAAGTTCACTATCCTTATCATAATAAATATGTCAGCGTCAGACAATTCTATTTCTGCTAAGTAGTGAAGAATTATCAAATTTTTACAAAGTAAAAATATATGCACACGCATATTTTCTATACAAAGCATATCAAATATGTAGACTACATAGACATAGTCCATAAGTACTCAAGTTTACGGTACCACAACATACAACTAAATGCATTCATAAGATTGTTTAGACTATATTCTTTATATGACATAATTTTTTATGTATTCGCTTTAATCTCACACCGATATGACGTACAGCACGGTATGTGTTGAAAAAGAAGAAGTAACATTTTGTCATAAGAAATTACCATTAAGCTTTGTTGTCAAAGAGCAACATATTGTCATATGACAAAATGATTGATGGATTAGCGGCGCAATTATTTTCGTATGACAAAATGTTACTTCTTGTCCACCACACACCGTGCTGGACGTCATATCGGTGTGACATAGAAATATACACATATGTATGCAGGATTTTATTTGAAATTATTCAGCAAGGTAATACATTTTCATTTACACTGATAATTAAATGTTTTTTTTAAGTTTATATACGTTAAACAACTTACCGACTTCTCATAACACTATCGCCATCTGAAGAGAGTTCCTTTGGAAGTCATTATTTAAAAATGTTGCAGAAAATATAATTGAAAGTGACGTACATTTTCCACTCTCTCCCTTTCTAGCTAGACTATACAGGGTGTTTCAAAGAAAGTGTAAAAAAATTATGGGCATGTAGCACTAACCAAAAAAAAAAAAATTATGGGCATGTAGTACTAACCAAGGGGATCAAGGAAAGTGGTGTTGACACCAGTTAGGCTGTCTAATGACGTCACTAACTTTCGAGGTATTGCAGTATTTCCTGAAAACTTTTAAGTTAACCTCCAAGTCCTCGTCGTGGTCCCTGGGCCCTCGGCAAACGGAGGTAGCGAAAACCTTGTCCGGGAGATCCGAGGCGTGAACTATCTAAGGGCCGAGCGACATGTAAAACTCCTTTGTGTCGTGCCCTGATTTATGACGGCTCGGGTCGACCGGGCTTGGTCATACACCTAACCCGGCTGTCGTGTCGTGGCTAAGGGTACTGCACCAGGTGTTCAAAACGGCGCCGGAGAGCCACTACCCTAGGTGTGTCTCCCGTAAAACCATGCTCCTATCTACCGACTGTGGACATGTCTCGCGGGGTAGATAGAGGGCGGGGGGACTTGGCTTTACCGCCTGGTCCAAGAGGAGAAAACCTCAATAAAAATCCTAAATCCTAAGGAGGGGTAGACCAGGCCGATGGGATGCGTGGCTGAATAGAAGATCAGTCGTTACTGGCAACACCTCCGAGCACCGGGCCGCACTCGGTTGTATCCAGGCCTTACCTGTGTACTGCGGGGCTCTGTCGAGGCTGACCACCCTTTCCCTAGCTACTCGTGGGAACATCAATGAGTACCTATAGTACCAAACCAAAACCAAATAGCACCGAGGACTCCAAACAAAACTCAGGGGCACCAACCAACACCTCCGGTGAAACAGGTACCGGAGATTCCAAGACTGTAAGGCAAAAGCTCTCCGGGGCTGCTCGCCGGAAGCTGAAGAAAGCTAAGGAAGGAGGGGGCTCTAAGCAACCTCCAACCAAAGCTATTAGAGAAGGGCCCGCCACGACTGGGACGCCAAAGCGACACTAGTCGGATGGCAGTTCGCCCAAGGACAGACCCGTGAAGAAAGTAAAAGGGCCCGCAACCGTGGCCCGTTCCTTCAAGGACGCAATAACCGGGTTCAAGATGGCGATTACGCACCAGGACCTGGGCACTTCCCTGACGGAGGAGCAGACAGGGAAGCTGAAGATATGGATCTTGGAGAAGATCGACTCAGTGCATACTGGGGAGGTTCATCCGAGGTTCACGAATTGAAGGCACCGGGACGGGACTCTGCGCATCACCTGCTGTGACCAGGCCACACTGGACTGGTTAGGCGGGTTGTTGCGCAATGAGACACCGTTGGAAGGGGCAACGCTTCAATTCGTTGAGGCGAAGAACCTTCCCAAGCCAGTATGAGCAATGGTATGGATACCAGGGCCAGCAATGGAACTTGACAAAATTCTGAGTCGCCTCCAGATCCAGAATAAAGATATCAAAACCTCGACCTGGAGGGTAGTGGACCGGAAGGAGGATCCAAAGGGACAACTGATTGTCCTGATGGACCAAACTTTCTAGGACGCAATGAACGCCTGCGGTCACCGACCGTACCTGAACTTCTCCCGGGTTCAGTTCAAAGCCCTGGCCAAGAAGAAGGAGGGCGAGGCCAGGGCTGAAGACGAAACGGAGAAGATGGAGGTCAAGGGGACATCGGAGAACCCTCAACCTCCCACTAGTACTCAGTAGGTAAGTGCCTTCCTGAAGATAATACAAATTAACTTACAGCACTATAAAGCGGCACGTTTGCCCTCAGTACCTACATGACGAAACACGACATTGACGAAGCCTTAGTCCAAGAACCTTGGACTTATAACGGCACAATTAAGGGTCTCAGGGGAAGTGGGCGAATAATCATTTTTGATACTTCTGCCCCTATACCCAAAACCTGCATATTAGCTAAGAAAAACTTAAACATTTCACTACTATGGGACTTATGTTACAGAGACATTGTGGTAATAAGCCTGGTGACGTCAAAGTCAGGGTGCGAGAGGGAGCTTGTGCTCGGATCCGCGTACCTGCCTTATGATCAACCAGGCGATCCACCAACGGGAGGCCTTCGCAAACTGGTAGAGCGAGCCCACACAAAAGGCTGGCAAATTCTTGTCGGGTGCGACGCCAACTCACACCATCTTGTCTGGGGCAGCACTGATACCAACAAAAGGGCTGAGTCTCTTGACTATTTGTTAACGAATAATTTAGAAGTAGCAAATAAAGGAAATGAACCGACCTTCGTAACCAGAACAAGAAGGGAGGTAATTGACATAACCATAGGGACTGTGTACGCATGCGACACAGTGAAAAACTGGCATGTATTAGACGAGCCGTCGTTCTCTGATCATAGATATATACGATTCGACGTAGAATCAGACAACATATCTCCTGTACCGTACAGAGACCCTAAAAGAACTAACTGGAACCTATACAGAGAACAATTAGAAATTGAACTGGAGAACTGCCCGCCCAGAGCAGGAAATCCACCAGAACTAGAGCTTATGGAAAACAACCTCCGTGAAGCGATAAAAACAGCATTCGAGGCCAGTTGTCCAGAGCGGGAAAAAAGAACCTCAAGAAAGGTGCCTTGGTGGTATGACGGACTGTCCCGTCTGAAAACAGAAACACGAAAGTTGTTCAACAGAGCAAAACGAACCGGAGAATGGGACGTTTATAGAACGTCACTAACCGAGTATAATAAAGCCATAAGGAAGGCTAAGAGACTCTTGGAGGAAGTACTGCCAGGAACTTGAAGAGATACCAGAAAGTGCTAGACTCCAAAGAGCCCTCCTAAAGGAAAAAGCTTGGCTCTCTCAAAAAACCGACGGGAGAGTATACTGAAGGGGAAAAAGAAACGATGGAGCATTTACTGCAGACACATTTTCCCCAATCAGTAAATCTTACACAAACTAGATGGAAAAAACAGAAAAACTTAGTTGGATCATACACTAGGACCACTAAGCATGACTGGACACTTGCCAAACAAGTGGTTAACCAAGAGAAAATTAAATGGGCAGTCAGAAAGTTCTTGCCCTTCAAATCTCCAGGAAAGGATGGTATCGTACCTGCTACGTTACAGCAAGGAATAGATCACTTGGCACCCAAATTGTGTACCATGTTTAGAGCCAGTTTGGTACTAGCATACATACCAATAATGTGGAGACAAGTTAAAGTCGTATTTATACCCAAACCAGGGCGAGATACATACGCCCAAGCGAAATCATTTCAGCCAATAAGTTTAACATCTTTCCTTCTAAAACAGCTGGAGAGACTAATTGAGAGGCATATGAGGGATACTGTACTGAGGAGACTTCCTCTCCACAAATACCAGTATGCCAGAAAAATCATGCGAAATGGCAATATGCGAAGTCGTTCGCAGAGTAGAAAAAACAGTGCAACGAAAAGAAGTTGCTCTAGGAGCATTTTTGGACATAGAGGGAGCGTTTGACAACACCTCCTTCCAATCGATAAATAGAGCAGCTGTTAGAAAAGGAATACATCCTACAGTATATAGATGGATCTCTAACATGCTAGAGAAAAGAGAAATTTATGCCTCCTCGAACAACCAGACTGTAGGGGTACAAGCCATGCGGGGATGTCCGCAAGGCGGAGTCCTCTCCCCTCTATTGTGGTGTCTCGTTGTGGACGAACTCCTACGGGAACTGAACGAGGTAGGATATACAACCATTGGTTACGCGGATGATGTAACTATACTGGTCACAGGAAAATTTGAGGGAACATTATCAGAATTGATGCAAGGGGTCCTAAATTTTGTGGAAAAGTGGTGCAACAAAGAGGGATTGTCTGTAAACCCGACAAAAACCACAGTTGTACCATTCACAAGAAGGCGAAAAGTTAATGGACTGAAACAGTTATATTTGTACGGAAAGGAAGTCATGATAGAAGAAGAAGTCAAATATCTAGGAGTAACACTAGATAAAAGACTGACATTCAAACCTCATGTAGAAAGAACAGCAAACAAAGCCATAAGATCCTTGTGGGCCTGCCGGCGTATGTTTGGAAAAACTTGGGGGCCTATCACCGGGAATGACTTACTGGATTTATTCAGTAATGATCAAACCCGTCATAGAATACGCCAGCCTGGCCTGGTGGCAAAGAACAAAAACAAAGCACTGTCAAGAGGCACTTAGCAAGGTACAAAGGCTAGCCTGCTTAGAGATAACAGGAGCTATGTCAACCACACCAACTTTGGCAATGGAAACTCTGTTAAGCTTGCCCCCACTACACAGCGGTAAAATCAAGGGCAATTAGCGGAGCATATAGGATGAAAGTTTTATCAAAAGGATAAATGCAGAAATGGACACTCTGAAATTTATACAGAGATGAACAAGCACTCCACTTTACAGATGGTGTCAGATAAAATCAATAAGATGTATACCATCGACAAAACCTACATGCATGGGAACATTCTCAAAGTCCGGTTGAAAAAGATGACGTAGTCATCTATACAGGCGGCTCCAAAACAACCAATGGAACCGGAGCTGGAATACATGGGTCAAAGGGACTAAGGCACAACCAATCGGTTGGACTAGGGACAAATGCAACAGTATTCCAAGCAGAAGTACACGCAATATTAACCAGCGTGCAATTACTATTGGAGAAGAACTACCACAATAGAAGAATCTCAATAGTAACAGACAGCCAAGCCGCACTCAAAGCTTTAAACTCGTGTGAAGTAGGCTCAGGATTAATTCTGGAATGCATCCACAGATTGAATGCCTTACGAGCGAGTAACAAACTAAGACTGATATGGGTACCCGGGCACTCAGATATCGAAGGAAACCGGGTAGCCGATCGTCTTGGAAAAGACGGGACAAATATACCTTTTGTAGGACCCGAACCTGCCTGCGGAATAACTGCGGAAACAGTTAAGCAGGAAATTAATACTTTGCTCTGGAAATGGCACAAACGGTACTGGACAGCCATATTAGGCCAGTGACACTCCAAGCTCTTCCTGAATGAGCCATCCAAGAAAAGAACTGACAACTTACTCTTAATGAGCAAGCAAGATGTTTGATTAATAACAGGACTGGTAACAGGACACTGTCAATTAAATAAACATTTGCACAGGTTGGGCCTTAAACAAGAACCAACATGCAGAGGATGTGGAGAAGAGGATAAAACTCCTCAACGTTTAATATGTCACTGCGAAGCATTTATGGCAAGCAGACATAGTCTTTTAAGAGCAAAGAAATTGCATACTGAAACACTAAAGGACATCAGTCTAAAGAAAATCCTGGAGTTCACAAAACAAACAGGACTTCTAGAATAGAAGTAAAACACGGAGGGTACAATAGACCAGAAAGGTCGCAGTACAGCGACAAATATGAACCACCTCTCGATGATGATAATAATAATAATAATAATAATAATAATAATAATAAGTACTAACCAAAATGAGTAAAAAAGCTTAATCAACATAGGTCTAATCTTCAACTGTTTCCGAGAAAAACGATAAATTGAAGAAAAACTAACGAAACTAGTGATCGAACAAAATTTTGTCTATATCAGTATACAGACTATAAAAAACAATAAAATTTTATATGAAACATTTTTCTCAATTTCTAATATTAAGAAGTTATATGAAAATTAAGTATTGGCCACAATATTTCACTTAGTACAATTATTTGATTTTTTGAAAAAACGAAAGCACATCTAAAGTGACATCTGAAAGGTAAACAAAAAGTCTCATTTAATCAAAATCGTAGTTCTTATAGTTTTCGAGATAGCAGAAATAAACCCCGTAAAAACTATCTCGGAAACTATTGAAGATCAGACCCTGTTGATTAAGCTTTTTTTTACTCATTTTGGTCAGTACTATATGCCCTTATTTTTTTACATTTTCTTTGAAACATCCTGTATAGACTTGGTCTATGGAATCGGTAGCAATATTTACTGCCAGACTGACCGGTACTTTTTTGAAAGTACACAGTAGGTGAAGGGGATTGGGAAAGTGCAGCCATAAATAAAATTCAGGGTAATTTCTTGCGGATTAGAACTAGTACGATAATGTTACTTACCTCAATGTTCTTCAAACATATGCAAATTTAATTGAAATTGATAAAAATAACGTAAAATTTAATAAATATGAACAAATATGTGCGTTGCAATAAAATATACAAGAAACAGGTACTCGTATATGCAAAAATATGCATTTTATATAAAATCCGAGCTTTACTTATAAAGGTCTGTTCAGACATTGCATTATCGGAAATAATGCGTGCTGAACTCATTCTCATTGCCGATAGTCCTAGGTAGATAATCCTAGGTGGTAACACATTTGAGGATAATACGTCATACATGACTTTATGTACATATTAAGGTATTTTTTAACATATAGCATGTACTCGTACAATGTATTTATAGTTTTGTGCACAAAATCATATGTTTGATGAAGGAGGATTCACGTGACGGAAACAAAAAAAAGAGAAACAGCTTCAAATTGATGTTGTAAAGCAAAAATTTCTACATCCGAATCAATAACTGCAGAAATAAAATTTGACAATTCACAGAATTACAATGTAATAGTACTCGTATTAGCCATGGAATTAGAAACAAGAGACGATCAAAGGCGTAACATTTTAGTACGTCAGTGTCAGAATAATGATTGTCAAAATAAATATTTTACGTTGTAAATATTAATTTTCTAAGGGCCGATATTTTCACTTGCGAATAAAGGTTTAGATAAATTTATCCTACGGATAAATATTTTTCTTGTCTTTCACTTGGAAGTAAATTTATTCGAAAGAATAATTTCTGTTATTCGCGGAATATATTTTTCGGTACTTGAAAAGCGAATAACCGCTTATTCATAAGTTCATTACAATTCCAAATAATACAGATTTATTAATACAATGGGTATATTAAATATTTTTGATGATTATGATGATATTTTGAACGATTAATATTATCCTCAACAGGTATACGACTTTAAAAAGTGAAAGATTGTTCAGCCATCGAGAGGAGAGCAGCCAATAGCTTAGTTGGTAAGAGCACTGTCCCGGCAAGATAGGGGTCTCGGGTTCGAATCCCGATGGCTGACAATTTTTCACAATTTATTTCAGATATTTTGAACTATAAATTAATAAATAACGTGAGAAATCGATCACGTTAGACAGCGACATAACCACATACATGAAGGAATTTTGACAGATTCCGATTATGAAACCGAAACAGTGAATAGGTATTATAAAGATCCTGTCATATGACGCTTGCAAAATATTTTCAAATTTTGGATACTTTTGTTGAATACAATAACAAACATTTACTTTGAACTGAAAGAAATACAGTGGGACCTCTTTAATCCTAACTACTAGTTGCACAGGTTGATCCGGATTATCGAAATGTTCGGATTATCGAACAAATTACAGAAAATATCCATTTTTTTTATTCTCTTAAGAATTTCCACATTCTCAAAAAATGCTTTATTTTCAAATATAAAATTTAAACACAACTGTACTTACTACATATGAATAACAAAATAAAGTACATATAGGCTTGTTACATAAATCTATATTAAAGTCAATAGTAAATCTAAGAAACTAAAAAACTCGGTGATTTTGCTCTGTTTTATGTTCCGATAGAATTAGAACGTGGTATTCCGATTCATCATTTTTTTCAGCCCACTTCAAATAAGTTTCAAAACTTCTGACTGCCTCTTTGTGCTTTACATGTCCTGGTATCACTTCTACTTCTTCGTCGGAACTTGAATCATTATGAATATGTTCCAAAGTATCCATATCATTTGTGGATTCCCATGATCCTTCATGTCCGATAGCTCATTCAAGAGCTTCTCGTCGTATGACATCTTCAGAAATTTGGTTTATTAGCGCAGTAAACTCGTTTATTTGTCTTTTTATAGCCTCCAATTCCATTCTATCCCTCCACTGTAATAGTGGAAGATTATCGTCTTCAGTCCAACCATTATCAAGAAGTGGTGTAAGAAATTTAGTCCAGGACTTTTGGATAAGTTCCGGTCTCACATCTTCCCATCCTCTTGATAATCCAATAACAACATCTTTCAAATTAACTTTCTTCAGTTCTGCAGAAATATCTGCACCTTCGGAAGCAACAATTTTTTTTAAAGTCTCTTGTGGTAATTTAATTTGATTACTTGAATCACATTTTGGTCCATCAGTTGCAGTGACGGCAAAAACATTACAATATTTTTTTTATCTTCAGAACATAAGTCTTCACGGTGTTCTGGGGCATTGTCTAAAATCAAAAGTGCCTTGGTTTCTAAATTCAGCTGCAGCATTTTTTTGCACTGCTGCAACAAAATCTGATTGGCAACACTGATTTCAAAAAGAGCGGTTTATTATCCCATGTGCTGTGCAGTAAAGTTAAAAAATATCTAATATTTTTATAAAATAATTATAATAAATAATATTATAACACACTACAAATAGAATCAATAACTGTGTGATAAAAGTTAAGTGCTTTAGTGAAATTTTAGCTCAACCTACTACAACATAACCTCACAATGGCTGAAAATACGGATTTGATCTTATCAAAACTTGAAAAACTCTCGATTTTGGACAAACTAACAGAGGATGTTGAACATACTAAAAATATAGTGGAGACTATATCATCCTCCCTTACGAAAAACGAAGAAAAAATGCAAAAATTACAAAATGAATTCTCAAACCAACGCCGAGCACATGTGCAACTCGAGAAACATTTTAAGCAACAAAATTTGATTTTTTATGGAGTCGAAGAAGATGAAAATAACCGTTATGAATTAAGAAACAAAATAATATCAATCGTGTCTAACCATCTGAAAATAAACATTAATGTATCACAAATTTTAAATGTGATCCGTCTCGGAAAAAAGGAAAACAACGCGCCCACTACACGTCCTGTTCTAACATCCTTCAATGATATTATCCTTAAAGATGAGATTTTTTTAAACCGCAAAAAGTTAAAAGGCTCGAATATATTTATAAATTTAGACCTTACTGAACAGGAACGTCAGCAAAGGAAAAATTTATTAAAGTCTGTCAAAGACTACAAAACACAAGGTATCACAGCAAAAATAATGGGCAATAAAATCATAATAATGGAAGATAAAAAGCGTCCAAGGCAATCTTCAGATGAATTTTCCCCCTTAAACGCATCACAACTGTTTACACCCAAAATACGTAAAAACAGTACTTCCAAGCCAGGCACGTCACGAATCAGCAATCCCGAGGAAAACACCCTTCCTTTTTTGGAGAAGCGACCATCCACCGAGCCAACAGCATAGCCCCAATGGCCCCAACTCCAAGGGCAACAAAACCAACTCCGACAACCACACCCACAGCTTTATTTTCACAAAACTTCACCCATGAAAACAATCATCGTAAGATAAGTAAAATGCATTCTCGGACTATAGAATTTTGGTGGTCGGTGACTTCAATGCCCATTTGGGACTCTTAAATCAAATAGTTGACCCCATATTTACACCACATAATGTCTGGGAAAATAGAAACTCAATGCATTTAACTCACAATGATAGAGGTAAAAAATTGGTTCATATCATGGAATTACATGGTCTATATGTTCTCAACGGACGATCAAACGGAGATTTGGCAGGTAATTTTACATTTATTAACAATAATGGCAAAAGCACCATCGACCTTGCTTGGTGCAATCTTGCATGTATAGAAGTCATCACAAAATTCGAAATTCTACATACCCTTTCAAGTTCTGAACATGCAATTTGCTGTATTAATGTTGGAGACCAACAAGCTTCACACTTTGGTGACATAACACTAAATTCACCCCCTATTAACTATTTAATTAACTTTAAATTTGATTTAAATAATATAGTATGTTATCAAAACTATTTAGAAAGTTCTCAATTAAAATACAGTAATGACGAAGATGTAAATAGTTTAAATAATGAATTAATACAGCATTTGAAAGTTGCGGCATGCCAGACAAATATGTTAAAGATTACAAAAAAAACCCAATCATAATCTTTGTAGAGACTCAAAACCTTGGTTTTCTAAGGAATGTAAGACAATCAAAAAACACTGCAAAGTTGGTTTAAAGAAATACCACAAATCTCGATCTGAAACGGATCTACTATGCTATTTATCTCTTAAAAAGGAATATTTACAAACTTTATCAAAGCACAAAAAAACATACAATAAAAATATTCAATTAAAAATTTCCAACACAAGTAATAACATAGAATTCTGGAAGACAATTAAACATTTGACACCAAAATCAAAAAACTGTAATGAAATAGATATAGTAGCTTGGGAAAATTTTTATAAACTACAATACACCACACAGATTAATAAACAAGTAATTTATTTTGACTGTATTCACCCATTTTTTGACCAATCGATTACTTATGATGAAATTATTAAATGTTTTTCAAAATGTAAGGAGAACAAAGCCCCAGGAATTGATTGCTTAAGTAATGAATTCTTCAAATATTTACCAGATAGTACAATTCATTACATACTAAACCTCTTCAATAATATTCTTACTAATGAACAAGTACCAGAAGCATGGTCATCTATAAAATTATTTTTATTACACAAAAAAGGGAATAAACAAGACCCCCTAAATTATAGAGGTATAGCTCTCTTTAACTGTATTACTAAACTTTTTACACAAATACTTTATGACAGAATTCAATACTGGTGTGAAGAAAATCATATTCTTGCTGAATTTCAGTCAGGATTCAGGCGTAATAGGGGGACAATAGATAATATTTTTATATTAATGGCAGCTTCTCACTTATATTTACGACTAAAAAAAAACTTCTGTATTTGCAGTATTCATTGATTTCCGTCGAGCATTTGATACCGTTAACCATGAAATTCTGTGGGAAAAAGTGTATGGTGTCGGTATTTCATCAAAATTTACCAGGATTATCCAAAATCTTTATGATAATGCTGCTTTACAAATAAGTATTAATTCAGAATCCTCAAATCCTATTAAAATAACGAAAGGTGTGCTCCAGGGCGAGATACTTAGCCCGCTCTTATTTACTATATTTATAAATGATATAGATAATCATTTCCGACAAAATGGAGTTAGGGGTATCAATATCGACGGAGTTCATGATATTGTTCTTACAGCTTACGCTGATGACTTGGTCATTTTCGGAGACTCTCCCGTAGATGCTAAAAGAAAGCTAATTATCTTAGAAGAATATTGCAAAAAAAAAATAAATTAATAGTCAACACAGAGAAGACAAAAATTCTTAAATTTCACCGTGGTCGTTCTCCTGCATATAATTTTGTCTACGATAACTTTCCCTTGGAATGTGTTAATTCTTTTAACTATCTTGGCATTGAATTCTCTTCTTCTGGAAAATTTGGCCGCGCTGCAAACGAAAGCCTCAAAAAAGGAAAAATGGCTATCCATAAAGTAAATAATTTACTATGTAAAAGTAGGTCCTATGGATGGAGAGAAAAGATAAAATTATTAAAATCCACAATTAATTCAACAACCCTATATGGATCAGAAATCTGGGGCCTAAGAAAATTAGACAATATAGACTTATCCCAAACGCGTTTCATGAAATGTATGTTACAATGTCCCAAAACTACACCAAATTCTATGATCAGACTTGAAACGGGTATCGTACACATCAGCATTGACGTTTGGAAAAGAGCTCTTAAATGGTGGCATAAGTTAATATATATGGAAGATAACCGACTACCAAAACTTTTATATAACAGATTACGCAACCTCGATAATTCAATTTCAAATAGCGTAGACTTTAACTGGTGTACCCAAGTAAAAAACTTTTTAATACAAGTAGGATTTGCTCAAGTATGGGAAAGCCAAATAATTAACTCAAATATAATTGAATCTATTATGGAGACACACCGCGCAACTTTAATTGAAAAAGATATTGAAAATATTAATTCCAGTAAATACAATCAATACTATAAATATATAAATCCAGTCAATATGACATCTCACTATTTAACATGCAATGTACCTATTTGCAAACTTCGGGTCATTGCTCAATTAAGAACAGCTTATAAAAATAAATTAAATTTTTACATTAACAAAATTAAATATACAATTGATACAACAACAAACTGTTCATTATGTAATTTGAACATGACTGAAGACCTTTATCATATTCTGATAATCTGCCCGATCTACTCCCCTTATAGGAAACACTATTTACAAAATTCTAATATAGAAAACTATACACAGACAAACTATTACCAATTATTTATGGATTTAACGAAAGATAAAATTAGTAACATTTATTTTTTTATAACTGGGGTACTTAAAACCAGAAGTTTCATTATAAATGAATAAAACAAAATACTCAACAATTCAATTGATTTTAAATATTCTACATATTTATATTTTTGTTACACTAGTTATAAATAATATTAACTCGCAATGAGCATTGAATAATGTATAAGGGTAAATATAAATTTTGCTTTATGTCATGGTAAATTAAGTTATTATTGTTAATTTCAACGTAAAAAAATAAATAAAAAAAAAAAAAAAAAAAAAAAAAAAGGAAGCACTGAATAATGTTTGTTAAATAAACTCTATTTTTTAGTTAATAAAAGTATGTAAACTAATAATTTAGTTATATATATGTGGGTAATAAATACATATTCTAATTTTATGTCAAGGTATTTATAAACTTTTATTGTTTATTTCAATGTATGTACGTATTGTCAACACTTTGTATAAGATTTGTGAAAAATCTAAAGACAAATAAACTTATCTATCTATCTATCTATCTAAATTAACTTTCTTCAGTTCTGCAGAAATATCTGCACCTTCGGAAGCAACAATTTTTTTTAAAGTCTCTTGTGGTAATTTAATTTGATTACTTGAATCACATTTTGGTCCATCAGTTGCAGTGACGGCAAAAACATTACAATATTTTTTTTATCTTCAGAACATAAGTCTTCACGGTGTTCTGGGGCATTGTCTAAAATCAAAAGTGCCTTGGTTTCTAAATTCAGCTGCAGCATTTTTTTGCACTGCTGCAACAAAATCTTTGTAAAACCAGTCCTTGAAAATTTTTCTGGTTACCCAGGCTCTTTTCTGCCTTTGGTACCTCACCGGCAACGATTCATTTACAAAAGCTTCTGGCTTTTGAGATTTGCCCACTACAAACAATCTCATTTTATGTGTGCCGGAGGCATTACAACAGGGCATAAATGTAACTCGTTCGTTGCTCATTTTTCTACCTGGAGCTGATGTCTCAGCTTGGTGAGCAAGTGTTTTTGAGGAAGTAATTTCCAGAAAAGTCTGCTTTCGTCGGCATTGTAAATCTGGACACAACTGCATTTCTATATTATTTCGAAGCGCGTTTTTAAATGGCTTAACAGCAGCCTCATCACTTGATAATTTTTCACCTGTAATTGATAGTTGTCGAATATCGTATCTGCTTTTGAACTTATCGAACCATCTGGAGCAGTGGCGGCGCTAGCGGGGGGTCCAGGGGGGCACTTGCCCTCCTAAAATTTTCAGTAGCCCCCTGGTTGCCCCCCCCCCCCCCGACTTTTAGTGTCAATCTAAAAAAATTTGCTAGTAATATTGCTTTTAACATCTTAACATTTAAAAAAGACAGAAACACTGAAAGAAACAAAAAAAAACATTGTAATACAGCATAATTTTTTTTGCATCAATGCACATGTATCTAAAAATCTCTATCTGCATTTAATTATGATTATTATTGATTGGTGTTATAATAAACGCGCTGCCGAACTTGTCCAAACTTGTCAAATTAATTGTGAGAGTCCGATAGCGACGCAATGAACTTGTAATTACGTGATACTTTACTTACTCGTCAACTCGTCCACGTGCATAGTTTAGCAAGTTCAAACATGTTTTACAAATTTTGGTATTTATACGAGTGATGAAAATCTCAATGCTCATTCGTTATTTTGTGGGCAAAAAGTAAAGTAAAAATAAATATGAAGCGCACAAATAATATTAAAAATTATTTTTTGTCAGAATCAGATAGAAAAAAAGAAAACTGATACTATCCTGCCTTTGACCAGTATCGGCAGTACAAGCAATGAGTGCCCGTGAGGTGACGCCTGGTAAGCGCCCGCACGGTGCAAATATGTCGTCATTACCGATATCTGTGTACAATGCAGATTGGCACACCCAGCAATGGGTAATAAGCCGTGATGATATATTTATTTATTTATTTTATTTATGAAATGGTGACATCTTGTAACTTAAGTGCTACTGAAGAAAGTGATAGTGAGTCTAGTTCTTGTGAAAATAAAACTAGTGAGGATGATATAAGTGATGATAATGAAACTGGCGTACATACCCCAATAGTGAGACCTGAACCAGAACAAACAATTCTTACTGTTTCTGGACCTACCGACTTGTCACAGACTCCTGAAGAAGGACTACGTCAGCCGATACTATCGCAGTATCCAAAAGTTACACAAGGTGAAAGAATGAGAAGCTTTAAATCAACGTGGTTTTAAAAATTTACATCGTTGGAGTATAGTGTTTTAAAAGACAGTGTTTTTTGTTTATACAGCCGATTTTTTCATGGTGTAAATCAAGCAAACATTTTTGTGAATGAAGGGTTTCGCAACTGGAAGAATGCACTTGATTCAAGTAAAGGACTAGTAAAACATGATAAATCTGAACAACATAAACTGTGTGTTATAAAATATGTAAATTATATGAAATTAAAGAAACAGAAAACAAATATTGAACAAATGGTGAATGATCAATACCAAAATGAAATTAAAGAAAACAGACACTACATCAAAACTTTATGTGAGTGTTTATTATTTACATGTACGCAAGATATTGCTCAACGTGGTCATGATGAAAGTGTTTTAAGTTTAAATAAAGGTAATTTAAGAGAATTAATGTTATTGATAAGTAAACATGACACCATTGTACAAAAAAAGTTACAGGATAGTTCAAAGAATGCTAAATACCTACATCATGATATCCAAAATTTATTAATTTCTATTGGCGACCATTGTACGTAAAAAAATTTCAGACGATGTAAAGGAATCAAATTTTTTTGCAATAATGTTTGACGAAACAAAAGCCTTGAGTAAAGATGAACAAATAACTGTTACTGTTATAGTCCGGTACTTGCATCAAAATGCAATTCAGGAGAGGTTTTTAGGGTTTAAAAGTGCAAACGGTATGCTAGATGCTGCTAGTTTTGCAAATTATATAAAAACAATATTAGATGTAAATAATATTTCATTAAGCAATTTATAGCACAAGGATACAATGGTGCTGCTGTAATGAGTGGTCATTTAGGTGGCGTGCAAAATCATATTAAAAGTATTGTTCCGCAAGCAGTATAGGCGATTCCGGGCGACATACCAGTTCACTTCTTCGGATTACTTACGGTTAGTTACGGTATGATATGGTTAATGGTGACGCCAAAAATCGTTGGTTCACTTGTTGACACCGTGCTTGGTGGTTATGTATATTCAGCGACATTTAAAACTGTCAAAAATAGTGTCTGGCAATTAAAATGCATTAACGGAGAAAGATAATTTTTTCCATATTTGTCCAAAAAAGACTCAACGAAAATAATCTCACCCTGTTTCACATAAGACCACGACACCGACTGTTTTGACTTTTGACATTTCAAAAAAAAGACATGTTAAAAAGAGATAGAAATAGTGAACAGAGAGCTGACCCGACTCGCTAACCCGTTCAGCTGTGAGCACTGATCCAAGCATACCTGGTATGTTGTTCCTAGCGCCCGAATGTGTGAACGTACCTGAACGCAACATACCGCAAGTGAACGGTTGTCGCCCGAAATCGCCTTATATATTCATTGTTTTAACCATAAAATAAATTTCGTTGTTGTTGATTGTTGCAAACATTTGAAAAAGTCGGCTGTTTTTTTTCTAATCTTGAAAAATTATATACATTTATGTCAAACGCTACAATTCATCCTCTATTTTTAAATACGCAAAAACAAATGTATCCTACAAAACAGGCTCGAGAATTAAAAAGGATATGTGATACGCGATGGACTGTTCAGTTCAGAGCATGCGAGACTGTTTTAGAAACAATTGAATCTATTTTTGTAACATTAAACAATCTTATTTTTAAAACTGTTGTAAAAAAGGATAGAAGATGTGAAGCGAAAGGTTTACTTTTACAAATTGATAAAGAATTTATTGTTTTACTGCTTATTTTTATAAAAAATTTAAAATTAGTTACAACTGTATCTAATTATCTCCAATCCCCTGATATGAATTATGTAAAAGGTTTAAATTTAGTTCAAGAAACAATTAATGAATTTCAAAACTTCCGAAACAATGATAATGAATGGAATTCTATATGGAAATCTGCAAATAATATTTTTTTGTGTCTTGGTTTAGATAAAACAGACTTTTTTGACAAACCAAAAAGAATGAAATCTATTCCAAAAAGGTTACAAGAGTTTATAGTAGATTGTGAAATAGATGATTTTGTAGACATAGAAGTAATAATTAAGTTATACATTCCTATACTAGATAAAATTATAATTGAATTAAAAGAAATTAAAATCATTACAAGCTTTTGACCGCACAGATGATTTATTCCTCAATAAAATTCGTTTAACTAAATTAGCAGAACATTATAACATAAGTTGTGATTGTTTAGACTCCGAAATAACGCTAGTTAAGAAACTTTTGTGTAGGGAGGAAAATAAAAATATTAAATCACTCATGGAGTTTCTGCCATTCGTTGAACAATATAAGCAAGCATTTGAATGCATTTATAATTTGGTAAAAATTTGTATTTTAATGCCTGTATCAACAGCTTCTTGTGAAAGATCATTTTCCTCTTTAAAAAGAATTAAAAGTTATTTAAGAACAAGAATGACAAATGAAAGATTAAACAACATTAGTATATTAAGTGTAGAAAAAGACATATCAAAATTAATAGACATTAATGAAGTTGTAGACAAATTTGCAAGTTTAAATAAAAACCGAAGGATTAAATTAGTATAACTAAATCACTGCTGTGTCTTGTATTTATCATATTTTCTTTTAATTATATATTTTGTTTATTATTTATACAGTAGAATCTCCTACAGCACGCGCTAACTCGTTTCGTGTTGTAAAAGATTCGTGCAGTAGGAGACGCTCGACTGTATTATAGCACGTTACAGTAAGAAGCGCCGATTTTGTGTTATTTCACGTGTTATATGTGAGATTTTTGACGTGATGTAATAGACTGATGTGAGTCGTAAATTTAGTTGGAGTGTTGTAGGAGAGCATGCTATAAGAGATTCTACTCTATATTATATTTATATTTGTTTGGTACCCCCTAATTTTCTTCCTGGTCCTTACTGCCACCCCCCCCCTAGATTCCGGAGCCTAGCGCCGCCACTGATCCGGAACTAGCTTTGAAATTGTCATCGTTGTGAGTCTAATCATAGAAGAATAGTGCTTTTTCACACAAAATTTCTCCCGATATGGGCACACCTAAAATAATTCAATTTTATGTTAAAAAAAACATACATATGTACATAGTCAATCATCAACTTCGGGATATGCACTTATTTTCAACGTTTTTCGTTTATTGATCAAAGAACTGGCTGTGGTACCATAGGATAGAATACTCGTCTAGTTTTTTTTTTATGATGTCGCAAATTTTTCACTGTGGTCCCCGCCTCTAAACTCTTAACAATCTCGATCTTTTCTTTAATCGATAAAGTACATGTTTTCTTTTGGAAGTCATCTTAGCTTTAAATTGCAGTGCAAACTTAACTCAGTAACAGACATGAATAGTAAACAAAGCAGTTTTTAAAGACTGTGAAATCAAGGGATTCCCTCATTTAGATAGCAAAATACATGAATCTACGGGATTCCCTCATTTAGGTAACAGAGAACATGAAACCAAGTGATTCCCTCTACAATATTACCAGGTATACCATAATTATAATTATCGAAAATATACCATAATTTTTAGTCCAATACCCACAAAAAAATGTACTACCATAATCGATAATTATACCATAATTTGCAAAATTATATCAGAAAGCAGAATGTAAAATTATTTCACATTTACTTCTTGTGTTTCATAGCTACAATCATTTAAAATTAGTGTAATATTTGACCATTCGTTAGTTCAGCGCCACAGTCCACCCGAAACCAAAACATTGCAGCGTAGTGCATAGTCGCGCAAGTCTGTAGTGTGTTTACATGGCTCTCCTAACTGCATTGTTCATCAAACGTTAAACAAAGATAACAAAAGTTAGTGCCGTATTTATGATATTGCAGGAGACATTTCCATTATTTTTGTTGGTTGGTATTTGTATTTTCATTGGGAAGGTATTAATAATAGTAATTATGACGGGTACTATATGTTGCGTACCTACTGGGTTGTAATAATAATTAAAAAAAAAAACATTTAATTTCATTCTTTTTCTCAAAATATGAACGGAAGAAAAGAATGGATCACGTAGAATAAATAGACAGCAATGGATACCAAGAAAATTGAAAACATATGTGGAATTTGAATTTATTTTAATATTACTGGAAAGAAATCATCACAAGATAAATATCCTAAATATTTTCCTAGGTTAAGTAATCTAATAAAAAAAATCGGTTATTATACCAAATTTATCATATTAACATAATTAGTAAATAACTGATGAATATACTCCAGTTATTTCGATAAATTTTCATTTTCAACATAAACATTTTACTTAATTTGTACTTAAATTCATTTTGACATTTCTCGTACGCTGCCATTTAACGGCAAGTTTTTAGTTAAAAAAATAAACACGTAGAGGTCACGGATATTTTTGATATGTTCTATTATTGATAACGATAACAATATGATTATCCTGTAATTAACTATTTTGCTATTTTTAGAGATTTTGATAATAATATCATCAAAACGTGCATGTATATTTTATTTGTAGTAAGAATTACCCGTTAAATATTAGGCTTTAATGAACTAAATTGACAATACACTGACAGTATTACAAACAGAAAACAATACAATAAATTAACAACAAGTGGTATGATATTTTATGTTAAATTAATGTTAAAGTATTTTAGGGTTATATTATCACATTCTTCTAGACATTAAACTTCAATACTGAATGTAGTCTCGCAGATACGTAGGTTGTCGTTTGTCGTCGTTGTCTGTTTGATCGACGAGTTCCTTCATTGGTTAGGTTTTCCGGAACCAATGACGGTTGCTGTATTTGCTGGTGATTTTCTGAAAAATCTAATCTTTGAGATGGTGTGGATACAGTCTCTTGGTCCGGTACTGGCTGACGTAATTGTTGTGAGTTTTCTTGTATAGGTGTAAACGTAGTTATAGGTATTAATTCTGTCTCTTCTCCTTTGTCTGATTCAAAGTTTATGTTACCTCTGGGAGCCAAATGTCTGTTGCTAACAGTTGTTTCATGCCCATCATTATAACGAACAAATGAATAATTGGGGTTCGATTGTAGAATTTCTACCTCCTCGACGAGATTATTCTTATTTTTAGTGTGAGATTTAAGAAAAGCAGTACCACCCTGTGCTAACCAGGTAGGAATTGAGGTCCCTATAGTAGACTTTCGGTTGTAACGGAACATGCGTTCATGAGGAGTAGCATTTGTTTTTAGGGCGAGTTGTACCGTTTTCCAAATAATGCCATTGTACCTTTCCACTTGGCCGTTTCCTTGGGGATTATAAGCAGTTGTTCTACTCATGTCTATTCCCTTTTTTCGAAGAAAATTTTGAAATTCGATAGACATGAAGGAAGCACCACGGTCAGAATGAATAAATGATGGCATTCCAAACATAACAAAAATCTGGTCCAAACGGCTTATGACGGTAGACGTTGTTATGTCGGGACAAGGAAATGCAAAGGGAAATCGCGAATATTCGTCTACTATAGTTAAGATATATTTGTTTCGTGTGTTGGAAGGGAGAGGTCTTTTGAAATCGATGGATAATCGCTCAAAGGGTGAAGTGGCTTTTATGAGTGTCGGATTATCCCTTCGGCGGTAAAATTGAGGCTTTATCTCGGCGCAGATAGGACATGATTTAGTCATACTTCTTATTTCTTCAGTAGAGAATGGTAAATTTTTAGTTCTTACCCAATGAGTCATGCGATTAATACCAGGATGGCAAAGGGTTTTGTGCAAATGGTAGAGTTCTGTACTAGCGTCAGCTACACTCGACCAAACTGGACAACGTATCAGCTATTATGTTTTCTTTTCCTGGTCTGTAAGATATGTCAAACTTGTATTCTGACAATTCTAGCCGCGAACGTTCAATTTTCTCATTTTTAATTTTGCTTGAATGATGTTTATTTAACATAAAAGACACACATCTTTGATCTGTTATCACGGTGAAATGTCTTCCAAGCAGGAATTGACGCCATTTCCTTATAGATTCAATAATAGCGTATGATTCTTTTTCGATTGCTGAGTGCCGTCGTTCGCTGTCCGATAGACTGCGAGAAAAAAATGCGACAGGTCTACCTTCTTGTGATAAAGATGCAGCTATAGTACGTTCAGAGGCATCTGTATCTATAGTAAATGGAATATGATCATCAATTGCTTTTACCATTGACTTAGCTATTTCTGCTTTCAGAGTTTCGTACGCTATTTTAGCTGTTTCATTAATAGGATATGCTTCAACTGTAGTAAGATGTCTGATCTTTTCTGAGAATCCCGGTATCCACTTCGAGTAATGAGCGAACATTCCTATGACTCGTCTCATAGATACAGCATCCTGAGGGATAGGTAAATTTAGTAGTGGACGTAAACGGTCAACGTCAGGCTTGATCTCATTATTTGATATAGTATATCCCAATAAATTTATTTGGGATTGTCTAAAAGTGCTTTTCTCTAAATTGAGAGTGAGATTGAATTCTTTTACTGCTTCCATAAATTGATTTAGTTTTCTATCATGATCATCAACATCAACTCCACAAATAGTAATATCCTCAAGATATGGATACACACCTTTCAGATTTTTCGTCTTTATGATTTTATCGATAGTTCTCTGGAAAGCCGCTACTCCATTGGTCACACCAAATGGTATTCTGTTGAACTGGTATAAATTTCCATTAGCTTCAAAAGCAGTATACTTTTTATCTTCTTTAGCAATTGGTACTTGATGATAAGCACTGCGTAGGTCTATCTTACTGAATACATGATATTGAGCAACTTTATTAACAAGATTTTCGATAATAGGCAGCGGATATGCATCTAGGTCTGTAAATCTATTTATAGTTCTAGAGTAATCTATAACCATTCGTTTTTTTATGATTAGCATTAGATGTAACTAGAACTTGTGCTCTCCACGGCGATGAACTCTCCTCAATGATTCCATTTTCAAGCAAAGCCTGTATTTCTTTACAAATAAATGTTTCGTCATCGTTAGTGTGTCGTCTTGATTTGATTGCTATTGGACGACATTCTTTGTCCAAGTGTTCAAAGAGTCTAACGGATTCTACGTTAGCACTTTTAAAAGCAGCGCACGTAATAATAAGTGGAGATTGGGGTCCATCAAAATCAACTTGCAATGAAGAGTGTCGTTCGAAAAGAGAAGTGCCTAATATTACTTCAACACACAATTCCTTCATTACTAAGAGTTCTACATTTTCGTGGCGATGGCCTCCAACTTTTAAAGTAGCATTACATTTACCTAGTACTTCTGCACGATGATCTTTCGAAGCTAAAGTTATAGTTTCATTATGAGGTAACATTTTGAGGCAATATTGTTTCACTACATTTTCATTAACAAAATTGTTCGTGCTCCCGGTATCAATAAGAGCTCTGACGGGGTATCCATTTATTCGGGCGATAACAGTAGTTTTCCGTAGTAAGGAAGGTGCAGCAGCTGACATTACCATACAGATAGATAGTTGATTCTCTTGAGAGGCTGACAACCCCTCCGAGTTTGTGGACGCTGCAGTAGATTGGCTCCTACACACTTTCGCAAAATGCCCTCTTTTGCCACATTTCAAGCACTGGATATTCCTAGCAGGACATTCAGTTCTGGGATGACGGGTACTACCACAGAAGTAGCATTTTTGTTTTGTTTAAATTTTGATGAAAAGCATTGACTAATTTATCAGTAACAAAACTTTGAGACTGAAATAGAGCTTGTTCCAAAGATCTAGCTTGTTTGAACGCTTCATCTAAGGTGACAGTTGTATTTTCAAGAATTCTTTGGCGTATGGTAGCCGACGTGAGCCCAGAAATGAAAGCATCTCGAATAGCTAAGCAACGATGTTCATCTGCAGTTACAGTTTTGAATTCGCATTCCTTCGCAGCAGATTTAATGCTTGCAAGTATTTATCTACAGTTTCGTCGGGAAGTTGACGTCTAGATGCGAGCTGATGACGAGCGTATACTTCGTTCTTGGGTTTTAAAAAGATTTCATCAAGAGTAGATATCGCAGAATTATAGTCCTGACATTCACTGACATGAGTGTATATTTCGGGAGATAAATAATTTATTAAAAGCTTTAACTTAGTTTTCTCATCAGGAAGCTTTAATTTAGTTTTCGCATCAGGAAGCTTTAATTTAGTTTTCTCATCAGGAAGAGGTTCTTCTAAACTCTCAATAAAATTAGAGAAAGTAGTTTTCCAATATGACCATTTAGAAGAGTTATCTCCGCTAGTATCTTGAGGACTAATTTCGAACTTCGTTGGTTGTAGGAATTTATTCATATTGGTAGAATAGAATATAATCAAATAATATAGTTCATTAAATTGTAGTAAGAATTACCCGTTAAATATTAGGCTTTAATGAACTAAATTGACAATACACTGACAGTATTACAAACAGAAAACAATACAATAAATTAACAAGTGATATGATATTTTATGTTAAATTAATGTTAAAGTATTTTAGGGTTATATTATCACATTATTCAAAAGAATTTAAATTATTTCATGCGTGTAAAACCAGTTGGCTCTCAAGCGCCATCTATTATTTTCTTATACCTTGTTCCATTTACTCCATTCGGAATTGCGGAGCATAGGGAATAATTTTGACCTCTCTGATTGTCTGAAATTAAAGACAAGAACCAGGTTTACCCAATGTAATTTCGGCTACTTCAGATTTGCGCTGTTGCCGGTGCCATCTACTGAATGGCTTAAATGGAATAGAGCATACGTGAATCGTAATACAGTATGATTTGTTTTGTATGTACACCCCAAACCCTACCCTAAATAGAAAGGAGATATATGCATATACAATTGTATATATGTACTATGCTATATAAAAATTTGATACCATAATTCCCGAGTAAAATCGATCATTTTGAAAACACTGTTCGATAATTTAAGTTTTAGACCCGGCAACACTATCCGTCATTTAAGTACCAGGAATCACTTTGCTGTTCGGATTAACAAGGCGTTGTTCGGATCATGGCTACGAGTTGTCGCTGTTCGGATTAAAGAGGTCATACTGTACCGTACCCTGGAGATTTCTCTCACATTCATTGTTTGTTCCAGTTCTATTAAAGCAAGAACATTTTCTCCGTTTTCATTGTAGTTTTCGTTATTTTTTTCCTCTTTTTTGAAATTAAGTGTTCCTGTCTTTTCAAACTTGGCAATAAATCGTTGAATAATAGACAATCCCGGAATATCATGATTTTGCCAAATAGCACTAATATAATTTCGAATTTGCCATAAACTATGGCCAGAATAATGTCATTTAATTATTTGTAACTTCTCTTCATTTGAATAATTATTCATTTTTGAAAATAATTAACTCTAATATAGATTTATTATCACAATTTTTCAAAATAAATACTAATAATTTGACGCGCATAAAACACAACGTTACGCTTTTGTTCGTCTCTTGTTTCTAATTCCATGGCTAATACTAATAATTTATAATTCCGTGAATTTTCAAATTTTATTCCTGGCAGTTATAAAATTACCAAAATGATTTTTTTTATTGATTCATTTAAAACTTTTTGTCTAAAATAACTAGGGGAGCAATGCGCACGGAAAAACTGATTTCCCATGTTAAACGCCTGTTTCACATTCCGTGATACACCCTGTATATGTTCATAGAAAATATGATATTTAATAATGTAATGGTATGTTCAATGTTCCTTTTTGGGAAATAAAATGAATAATTGTTTTGCTCTTTGCTGAATTTATCTGTATTTTTAAAATATTGTCTAATCAAAATTTTTAGTGTTTATTTCTCAATAATCAGTAAAATTAATTACACAACGTGGTGCAATAAATGTAAAATGATAAGGAGATAGTTAAGCATCTGTTATCTGAGTAACATAAATTTATTGAAATTTTTAAAATGTATTTTTTAAAGTAAAATTCCAGGTATAAATATTTTCTTGTAATTATCTAAGATAAAATACACAATAATATTAATTTTCAAAGATATAAGATAAATATTTAGTCTGCAAAAATTAATCATTTTTAACAATTATTAATATGCACATTTTATGAGATCTATATTATAGAAAATATTTTCATGAATAAATTATTCTCACAAATTTCCAAACAGGTTTTGAATTGAAATAGATGACACACATCTTTAATATTGTACAATAAAAATAAATTCATGAAAACACACAAAGAAAAATAAACTGAAAATTTGTGTGAATAAAAGGAACAGTCGGTGGTATGAAGGAAAAACAAACAATGAAATGTTTACATAAAGACGTTCGTACCTATATCTATTTTATTTTAGAGAAAACTAACTCCATTTAAAAGTTGTGTACAATTACTTTTTCTATGACTGTTATTTGAAGTTTTTTTTTTCTCTAAAATAAACCATAAACGTTTAACAGAGTTAAAACACTGTTAGTCAATCTCTTAATCACCATTCAAGCTATTACCCATTGTTTCTGATATAATCTATAACAAAATATGTATTAATTTTCAGGTTTAAGACAAAAATAATAAAATTTAATAAACACATTGATACATACAGAATTTAGTTCGAAATAATTTTATTTCAAGTTCCACAAATCACGAATCTATAATTTAAAATAAATTAATATGAAATATTTTTTTTATACATTCCATAGAAGTTTTTGAAAAATTAATGATCTTTCGAATTTGGTCTTGTATTGTTTTAAATGCATTTTGTAGAAATTTTCAAATTAAAATGATTTGGCATGAAAAATAGGATGTAAAGAAAACAACATAATATTCAGGCTGTTTCATACGAAACGAATACTTTATTAACAGATAACATGTTTTGTAACATTGTATATTACATTTCATTTAGTACTTGTTGAAAAAAAGGATTTAAAAAAAACGTTACTTTCGAATCGAATGGTTTCTCTTGAACTGAAAACAAATAAATAACAAGTTCCTAATGGAGCCGGTGAGCGCTGAATCGGTCAATCAGTCCATGCACGCTTATTTATCACTACGACGTGAACTTAAATTTGCACCTAGAGCATAGCTCTAGCGCAGAATTAGTTCGTACAACGAAGACGCACTGACAGCCGGGCAACAACTAATTTACCTTCAAAAAAAGGTGAATTAGAAGTTGTAATACGTCTTCGCGTTTGATGTCTGCGTTAGGGCTATGGAATTTCACTAAATTGCTCACAAATAAAGACCTCAGTTAGAGACCTAAAGATGTGAGCAGTTGGACATAGTTATGGTTCTATGAGATGCGATGTTTGAAGGGGAAGGAATTTACATGAGCTTCTTAAGTTCGTCGTACATTACGAGTACAATAGCGCCACCAGTACCACGGAGGACGTTGGAGAAGGCGCCCTTGAAGAAGGCAGCACCACCTTCTGTCTTCATAATGGTAGCCCAGCAATGAACGGTGTTCTTGTAAACAATATCGGTCTTCTTGCGACCAGACTGCATCATCATACGCCTACGGACTGTGTCGAAGGGATAGGACACAATACCAGCAATTGTGGTCACAGTCTGCAATAAGAAACATCAATATTAGTATTTTTCAAATATTACAAGATGCTGAGAACTGGATAAGATCAAATAACAAGATTTACCTGAGCAATGGCCCAGGAGACGACAAGTGGCGTGGTCTTAGGGTTAGGGAGGATGCCTTTAGCGGTATCGTAGAAACCAAAGAAGGCGGCACGATAGATGATGATACCCTGGACAGATACACCGAAGCCACGGTACAGACCGACCAGACCGTCGGACTTGAAGATTTTGGCAAGGCAGTTGCCGAGACCACTGAATTCACGTTCGCCAGCTCCTTTACCGACATCAGCAGCCAACCTTTAAACAAATATATATATTTTAGTAAATAAGATTATGTAATTTCTCTTAAATCTAACGTGAAGATAATCTTATTTATACAATGTTCATGATAATCAAAGATGACCTTTAGATTACCTACTTAAAACGTTGATACAAATCAATCAATAATCTTAAGTCAATATTCCATTTTTTAATAATTATTTATTGTAACACAATTATCGACTTATCTTCAGTGTTTAATTACAGGGCTGCCAGCAAAAAGTATGACGAAAATAGTTTAAAAAGTGACAATTTTTTGAAAAAAGTGACTAAAAAGTGACCAAATTTTCTTAAACGTGTCTAAAAGGGAGACCATATTTAATAATTACCTTCCGTCACCTTTAGGTAAGGAAGGTATTGTCTTTGGTCAAAAAATTCGATGATGCGTTTTTAATCAATAAGCACGTTTTAGGGTCCCTAGAATACGAATTTACTATTTTTACGATGATGTCTGTATGTGTGTGTGTGTGGATGTGTGTGTGTGTGTGTAACAAAATTTTCGTCTGCGATAACTCTAATACTACAGTTACAAAAATTATAATTTTTTCGTATACTTCTTCGTTACATCCATATGAAGAGCTGATTAGATTTTGGTTACAATTGGTCAACCGGAAGTACCATTATTTGAAGATTTTAACAGTTTCTCTTGAAAAAACTATGTTAAATATAATTTTTTCACATTTGATGTTATTATAAATATTAAAGAATATTTTATTCTCTATACGATTTGACTCCATTTTATACTTAATATTAAATGGATATAGAGTTAAAAAATTATAAAGAAATTAAATTTCATAAAGTAGCCATAGCTATGGAAACAGCTACTATATTAAGAAAATTCTGATTGAAAGATGTCAGTGTCAAGTGAAATTGAGATAGTGTGTTTGTCTTATAATTTTACGGGAAATATAGGATCTTTTGCTTTCTGTATGGAATTTGTATAAAATACATACAACTGCTTTAAGGTAATGTACAAGAAATAATAATAATAATAAATCTTTTATTTCTGCAGATACATTACACTGTATATAGAAAACGTCACAAAATAATAATTTTCTGTATGAAATTTGCATAAAATACATGCAACTGCCGGAAGGTAATGTACAAGAAATAGAATATTTAATTTAGCAAGGAACTTTCTGTATGTAATTTGTACGAAATACATACAACTGACGGAAGGTAATGTGCTGGCCACATCAGATTTTTTTTATTTGAAATAATGAAATTTCTTTATTATAAAATTTTTAAAAATAGCATTCTCATATTACAAAAAATAATATAATCATAATAGTTTTAGAACAAATATAGGTATACCGGGTGTCGCTCGATATCCATTATAAAAGAATATAACATGAGAAAACTTTTTTAAATATATTATCCGTCCCGAAAAAGTTCTTGCGGTGAGTTGTACAGAAAGATTTAGAGCATAAAATTTTGAATTTATGGTGGCCGAGTAAATTTAACTTAAAGGCTTGGGGAAACTTGATTGAGTATGCGATTGTTAAAAAATTAACGTCGAGTAAACTATCAACTCAAGTAACATGTCACAAATAAAAATAACGCACACTATACTCTGTTTGAAATAACGAAATAATTTTGATAGATAGATTCTTGTGATTCTACTGGTTTCTGTACAAGTCAAGCGCGGTTTACACAAACATAATTCAAATATTATGTCAATTATGATGTCATTCTTTGTGTTTGTATAGCTCATCCAGTCTTAGGTAATAGTCCTCGCATTGTTTTAGCTCTGTCAATCGTTTATGGATTATTTTAGAGAAAAATACTTTAAATAAAAGATGCGTAGAATTAATTTTTGTATAACTGTTATTTGAAGTATTTTTCTCGAAAATAATCCATATACAATTGATACAGCTAAAACAATGGTCGTCACACCAGCGAGGACTGTCATGTTAGACTGGTTTGGCTTAGGTACTGTGCGTTATTTGTTGTGTTTATCAAGCTTTACTTGGCCATTTACCTGTATTTATTCTCTTACGGTTTTGTGCAATTGGTGCTTCTTTTTAAACATAGAAAATATTTTGGTGTAAAATAGACTCCTAAACCACGCCCCAATTAACGGTCAAATTTTTTTCGTTATTTTAAACAGAGTATACTTAAATCCGTTTTTACCATGTCTTTAAATTAAATTTACTTGGTCTTGGGCACTAAAGTAGTAAATTTAAAAAGTTTGAAACTAAAAAATTCAGTATTGTATTTTCAAAAGTAAAAATTACCACATAAAGTTAGAATAAAATATATAAATATGATTAAATTTTATAAAAAGTGAGTAAAAGTGAATTTTAGTTAAAAAAAAAAGTGACTCGCTGACAGCCCTGTTAATTAACTTTATGTGTGTACCTACTATTTCTAAGAACAATAAAAATGGATTTTCCTGAAATTATTTTCCTTGTTCTTAACCTATAATGATTTGTAAAATACTTAAAATATTCTGGTTACTATTACTGCTAGTCAAGATCACGCTGTAAAATGCTGACCGGCCGGCTAACAACGTGGCTTGCATTATGTGATACTATAATTTTGCCACACAGACTATTTTACTTAGTTGTATCAGAAATTACATAAAACATTTTCTTCTATTTACAAATAGAACAACTATGCCACTAATGAGGAAGAAATTTATAAAAGTATATTTCACCGTAGTTTTACAATGCTTTTAGAATAGTTAATATTTTTAGCATCGTGTTACGTAAAACGTCAGCGTCAGACACTGAATTAGACCTTGAAGTAGACATAATACTGAGGCAGGCAAGCATAATGTCGTCACACTTGTTCACTAGCAATTATTATCAAAAGTGAGTTCACGAGAATGTGTGATACTGATAACGAATGATATACACATAGCAGCGATAATTTTACAAATTAAATAAAAGTAAATTCATAATAACTGTTGACTAAAGATTAAAACACGTGAAGATCATTTTGAAATATGTTACATGTTACAGATAATATTTAATTAAAGTGCAGGTTTATTATGCAAAAAAGTATAAAAAAAATATACTTTGAATTGTTCTAACTACTTGTAAAATACAATAAAAATTAAACAAAATAAGTGATATTTATTTTTATATAGTTCTAAATATAACAGGACTTCATTGTTGACTAAAATAAATGCTTCATTGTCAAAATATTAATGTATTTTTTTTATATAATGTTAATGAAACAAATTTTAGAGCAGTGTTACGTTAGAAAATGAAATGTATTACGGACTTTGCATCAACCTAAATACTCATTCTGATGTAACATTCATGGGTGTTCCAAATGATCTATAAATATATGCACTAAGTCAGTAGAACACCGTTCAAAATAAACTCAAGTTTGACGTTTCTAAAGAAAGCAATAAATAAGTTTGCCGCTCTTTACACTGTTTACATTCACAAAATGTAGTTTATTACATAACAATAAATTTAAGTAGGATCGCAAGTTCAACAACTTACAGTTGATTTTGATTAAAATCATATGTGACATATCTTTTCAATCTAAATCAGACCTTGTACTAGGTATTTTTATTATCTGATGTAAATTCTATCTATACTTATTTTATGCATACGAAATTAGATAAATTCCAATAATTTTAAGTACTTTCTTTTATCACTTCGTTATCCGAGATATATTATTTTCCAGACGTGTTTACATAATGAACTTTGATTTTAGGATCTTATTTCTTGAAATAAAATTAATAAAACACTGAATACGTTTCATTCTTTCGCTATAGTGAAAGTTATTACTGGTTGTATTTGTATTCCACTTACTCTATGAATTATTCATGATTTGTCTTACCTGGTACGGGCGAAGTCAAGAGGGTAGACGAAGCAGAGGGAGGTGGCTCCAGCAGCACCACCGGAAGCTAAGTTACCGGCGAAGTATCTCCAGAACTGGGTGTTCTTGTCAACACCAGCCAAGAAGACCTGCTTGTATTTGTCCTTGAAGGCGAAGTTGAGAGCCTGGGTAGGGAAGTAACGGATGACGTTGGCCATGTTACCACGCCAGTACGCCAGCACACCCTGTTCTCTAGGGATGCGGACAAAGCAGTCTACCATGCCTGGAACACATAAAACCATCAGTATTTCACCTTTACTCATTTGTTTATATATGATCAATTAATATTAATGTATCTGTAAATAGAAGCAACATCGAGAAAAGGGTAATAAGCCACGATAATATATTTATTTAATACTTCCTACTGTATAAAATAAAAGCAGAAATTGTTTATTCAGGGTATTATTAAAAAACTGGCCATTGGCGTTTAACATGGAAAATCAGTTTTTCTTTGCGCAAAAGTTCCTAAATTATTTTACACAAAAATACTTCAAATAAATGAATGTTGTAGAAATTAAATTCTGCATCTTCAATAATCACATTTTGTTTTGTACGTCTGTTAATCGAGCAAATTGAATTTAAAATTTTATAAAAATTACTTTTTTATAGTGTTAGCTGTGGTATTGAAATAAAATCACAAACAAATGTAATGACAAAATTTTATCAGTCAGAAATTATAAAATATATGAAAATTGTAGCTCCTACTAATTTATTTTTCTTCGTGTGAATAATTATCCATTTTCAATACTGATAACTTTTTTTGACAGATAAAATATGTCACAAATTGACAGGTACGTTTCTGACAGGTAATAGTATAATACATCCGAGGTGGGATGTTTCATTACAGCCGAGGGCTTACATATTATTATATTATCGGGAGGCGAAGCCTCGAGGTGAGAAACAGCGCGAGGCTGTATGAAACTCCCACCGAGGTATGTAAATCTTCAATTTTATTCACAATCATCCTCTTTATAAACCAATGATTTTCAAAATAAATCAACCTTTAATTTTATTAATATTTTTGACAGCTCTATTCAAATATGTTTAGCCTACAATATTATAGGAATCTATGACAATGTAGCTTGGCAACCCCTACATAAACATTTCCAACCCGTGGAGTGGAAGTGAAATCTGTTATTTCCCACCCAAAAGATTCTCGTTACAGTTAGAAATGACGAATTGGCTGGATTGCAGTTTATCCAGAATAGTAGAAATTGCAATTTTTTTGTTGTAATGTCTTATTTTAGCTAAAATATAATAAGGAAATATAAAATTGGAGCGCGGAAACAGGTATATATATATATATATATATATATATATATATATATATATATATATATATATATATATATATATATATATATATATATATATTATATATTTTTTTGCAAAAATAATTTTTTTAAAAAATCCTTAGCAAAACAATACCTAACGCACAGTAATGTTTTAAGAAATTTTCAAAGAATCCTGGCAAAAACAATACCTAACGCACACGTATTTTTTAAGAAATTTTTAAAAAATCCTGACAAAAACAATACCTGACGCACGCACATCCGATATTGCTCGGCCCACTATCTTCATGTTAGTTTACAATAGTTTGACAGATGAACGCAAAATTATAAATAAAAAATGTTATAAAACGTAGGATAAGAAGGAAAATAAGACATAATTTTGCAAATATACATTAATTGAAACAGTATTTTTGTATGAAAGCGTAAGTACCCACTTAAACATGGAAATATACGTAGTTCATCTAACCTAATTTCTTTCAGAAAAAATGCCAAAATATCTATAAATATAGCTTTCCGCACCCAATGTTTAGCGGTATTTACTGTTTTTAATGGTTTACTAAGTATATATAACCATTAATATAAATATCTTGAATTCTGTTTAAACTGCAATTTAGCCGACGAATTTCCCAAACTATCAGAGGTTAGGAATCGACATATTACTAAGTATAATGATTGTGAATGAAATGTCATTACATTTGTTTGTGATTTTATTTCACTATCATGGGAAATATCATAAAAAAGTAACTTAAAAAAATCAATTTGCTCGATTAACAAACATACAAAATAAAATGTGATTATTGAATAAGAGACAGAATTTAATTCTCTGCAACATTTATTTGAAATATTTTTTGTCTAAAATAATATGGGAATTTTTGAACAAGGAAAAACTGATTTCCCATGTTAAATAAAATATAAAATAATGTATGTAAAGAATGGTATAATTTCCAATAAGCACATAAATCTATAAATTATGAATTAAAATATATTTACATTCATGACAACAATTCAATTATTCATTTACAGTTAAAATCTGAATAATTCAATTTTTTAAATCAAGGGCAGTGATCTACAACACAACCGGTTGAATAAATTTATAGCAGTTAAAAAACGCATATAAGTTCGTTAAAAGCATGCGCAAAAAGCTTGCATGTACACGTGGAGATTAAAAGGAATTAAAGATATTTAATTATAATTAACGCATAATAGTAATAATTCCTATACATTTTGTAATATGTATGTTAAAAGGGTGAGAATAAAATGTGCGAATGAAAATATTTGTAAAAAAGATAGTAGTTCATAATACATTTATGACGTTAAACATACTTCTTATTGACCTTCATAATCCCCTCTGACATAATTAATTATGACAAGTAACCAACTGCAACGTTACACTGAACACTGAACTATAGTTCTTCATGTGAAAATTTAATCAATAATTTTCCAAAATCGGCAGAAAATATGTAACGCACGTGTGTGCATTTTATAAACCTTAATTTCATATAATGGTTATTGGCGTCTGTTTCAAACAGTTAAAAATATGTGCAGAAAAGCCAAATATATAAATAGTGTAGCACACTAAAGTTCGAAGTAAATTACATAACATTTAAATTAAATTTTTGTCATTTTCTTTCCGAATGGTCATGTTAATTTGTATAATATTTATATAACCAATAGAAAAACAATTGCAATGATGTACTATAAATTATAAAACTTTTTTTAATCAATAACATGCGAACATGAAAGATGGAGACTGCACAACCGCTAATTCAAATTTCATATTCAAAATATGTTAGTCATATTTTAATTTATAGATTTTCTACATTATTCTATGAAAATAAGAAACAAACGAAAAAAAAAAGATTGAATTCAGGTCAGGGTGTTATACTACACAGTGTATGGCTGCCTGCCAAGAAATCAATAACCACATGAACTATCACATTTTTCGCATTACGTAACATCATTTTCCTGCGTTTTCACAAAATTGACACTTTATTTCTACATTTTACAGATCATTTGATTATGTATGGGCATATTTTGCACGTTGTGACGGTTATGAATGGGATGGGGGAATTTTTCGCCATTTTGTTTGAATGATGGTGACTCACCTTTGTAGCGCTGTTCCTCAGAGATCTGTTTGGAGATGTGCTGGACCTGGAGAAGCAGCTTGACACGCTCGATGGGAGCCACGGCGGTCTTGGAGATGGCGGCGGACACGCCTCCAGCGGCGAAATCCTTCAGGAAAGATATGGGGTCGGTAATTCCAGGCATCATCTTGGCGGCGGTTGTTGGTGCTTGTTCACTACTGCTTGTCTCTTGTCTCGCACAGTGCGTGCGATGCGCTCTTGTACCGGCAGGCGAGTGGGACACTAGTCGAGCTTAGACGACCGAACAGCGCTGAGGTTGAGGAGTGGTGTTTTACGCCTGCGCAAGAATTGATCATGTGCTGTCCCAGGCCCCGCACTAAATTCAGACGTGTTACGTCACAACGCCGACTTTACATCCCGCCATTTCGCGTGCGTGTGACTTAACCTTCGTCCATGGGCGTAGTATGCAATTCACTCATTACAGATTACAGAATTTACTTCAAGTTCATGTTAAATAACAATGAAGTTAATTTTTGAACTACTACCAAATAAGATACTGAAACCTTTATTTTCTATTTCTATAACTCACCCCTGTGGTGCACTCTCCACGTTAGCGAAGAGAGTCCTTTCGGTGCACGGTACAAATATGTCATCGTCATTACCGAAATCTATGTACAAACCAGAGTGGCTTACCCACAATTTCACATACTCACATTTGAGGTAAATACATAAGAAAATTAAAAGCGTGATGCAATATATTAACGATTCTCAAGATACATAGGTATTAATTTTTGGTAAATGTTTACTTTATGGGATGTAAAAATTATATGAACCCATTATATTTTTGGATTCTACTCGAAAAACTTAGTCGATCGGTACCAATTTTAAGGTGATAAAAAAAGTAAAATTGAAAATTTTATATGTAAAACGCCTAATATGAATTTTATATGCTAACCGCTACAATAGGGATCCGCCGGCAGCCAATCATTTCGCTTCGCTCCGTGTTGGCTTTTCTCGACGCTTAATATTATAACATCCCTAACTTTTCAAGTATGACAAAAACTCCATTAACCATGATGGCTGGAATTTAATGTTTGACAAAAACTAGTTCTGGTGGATGCATTTTTTCGTTTCCTGACAGATTCCAGATTTCATATAAATTTCACATCCCCATATGTCAGCATAGTTTTTGAATAGAATGAAATAGAACGATTTCGTTGACAAACCCTTTAGTATACGAGTACGCCACTGTAATATTTCTTTTCGCTGTTCATTGAGTATGTCGTATAAAGTCTAAATTTTGTTGCTTCACTCAACTACAAGTCATTTTTCGAGATAAGATAATTTTCTATTGAGTTTAGAATGCAATTGTAAACTTTTAATTGTATTAATGATAAGTTTTCTGCTAATTACAATTAGAAGTTTTTAAAAAATATTATCTAGTTAAATTTTGATATTAGGTCAAAAACACTCATTTTTAAAATTAATATTGATTCTAGTGTAGAGTAAAATGGAAACAGCTGTATTGTATAATGAATAAAAAAAGAAAATGTATTGCAGCCAAATATGTCACAAGACACGTGTGTCAGTGTCATTTTAAAATAGTATTGACTCTTTTACGTCACGTAAGATTCTTAACTCTGTACTTGTTTCAAGATCCATGATCATGACCCATATCAAACAAATTTCATTTCGGAAAATAAATAAAATATTTTAAAAACTCATGTTTTCAATAAATTTTATAAGTGGAATTATTTAATTTCTTTTATTGATGATATCTACACGCATGCGTATTTCAAACCAAAATATAAATATTAATTATTGAGAAAGAAATTTATGAATTTTGATGTGTATTAGGGTATTATTTACAACTAATATAGTAGTATTGTATTATTTTGTTTGGAACACGACGTGAAGCGGAGTGCTCCAAACCTTCGAACAAAAGAAAATCACTTTTAACACATATATCGTACACTATTTTTCCATTTAAATTTGTATTTTTAATAATTTTTTGGCCTAAGTTAATTTGTTGTTCCATTCGTCATTGTCATTACCAACATAACTAAATACTATAGTATTGTTACTTTTAACACTATGGTGTTAAAAGTAACAATGGTCTGTCACTTTTTAACACTGATGTCATAGTAGATGTGTAGAATTTTTTTTCTAATGACATTGAAGGTGCGATTTTTTTGACCGCTAACTCCTGTAAAATGTCCCTTTCACTCCCCTGGCAATAAAAATATTTTTAAAGAATACTGGTTGGACTTGCATTGTCTTTATTATTTTTATAACGTTTCGACTGCTACAGATCTAGGGCGCGGTCCGAATCATGCTATCATAGCTTACAGTGCTCAAACCGCTCACAGCTGGTCCGATTTGGATGAACGTGCTGACGATTGTGAATGCGTAAACGTTTCGGACCGTTCGTAAGCGCTCTTACTTCTTGCTTGTCATTTGTGAGTTTAAGTTTAATCAATTCATGAATTTCCTCTAAAAAAAATCCTTTACTACGTCAACATCTTTCATCTTAACAAACAATTTTATTGTTTCAGCAAGCAATGCGTAAAAAATATCAAACGTGCTTACAGCGCTTACGCTGCCCATCCTCTTGGGCGTGAGCACTGTTAGCATGAAATGTTAACGTCACCTCTGACGTCATACACCTCACAGCGCAAACTGTGAGCGTTGTAAATATGATTCGGACCAACTGTTAGCGCGCTGTCGGTACTCAAAGCGTGATTCGGACCGCACCCCTACAATGCAAGTCCAACCAGTATTCTTTAATAATTTAACATTGTCTACAACCTTTAAACAAAAAATATTTTTACTATTACTTAGCAACCGCTACACAAACGGATAGCAACCGTTCAACAAACGCATAACAACAAAATTTGATGGCGATAGCTTTCAAAATATGAATGTATTAAAAATAATCACTAAATTAATATTAATTTTCAATTGGCAAAAAAATTATGTATGCAACACGGCACTAAACACATATCTACAGCTTCGTAAGCATTCATTGCCTCGGCTTCGCCTCGATAATGAAATGGCAGCCTCTGCTGTAAATTTGGTATTTTAGTGCCTAGTTAACCAAATAACTATTTTCTACAAATTTACTGAAAGTAGGCTTTTTAATGTTTGTTTAGGGTTAAAATAGTTATTTTTGATTCTAGATTGCGAAATGTTACTTTTGTATTCGAGCATGAAAGTTTTTTTGCTCGCTGTGTTCGCAAAAAAAATAATTCGGGAATGCAAAAGCATTTCGCCATCGAGTATTAAACAACGTTTTTTTCGAAAACAATGACCCAAAATTAATAAAAATGTAAAGAGAAAATTTTAAGGAATAGGTTTTATTAATTTGATATTGATAGGAGGATCGTGACATCTAATGTCACCGTGACAGCCATGTATCTAATGTGATGTATACCAGCTGGATTATTACGAATAATTATTTAATGGGGTCATACCACATTTTCCAATTTATTTTTTTCTGAAAGTACATTTAAAACTACTTACGAAAATATATATTTTATGACACATGTTTCTAGTTTTACAGCAATAATTTTTTAAAGTTTATATAAAATTTTGAATGACGTAACAGTTTTGCGGCCGTAGTGACATCTACCGAGTAAAAATGGAACTACTTTTGACGTTTATGTCATTGTGTTTTAAAACCACGCTTGAAACCAAACGTAGTCTTCAAAACTTCTGGAGTATTTATTGCCTTATACCATCTTTCCCTTACATCTTGAGCCATTAGAATATAAACATAAATTTTATTTTTACTTTTCATCGAGTTATTCTCGTAGGACGACACAGAACAATATTGTACAACCATTGTAATATCTAAATCAAACATAAATTGTATTTATTTATATTTTTATTTAGCATATTTCATTATTTGTACTTACTTTTTTTAAAAAAATAACTTGTTGCAAGGATGTTGACGTTACTTTCAAAACATTGGTTATAATATAAGGATATGTTAGAAAAAAGTGACAGATCTGTTCATGTACAGAATGTCTCATTTTCGATGTTTTTTTAAGGTATCTCGGGTAATATTAATGATAGAGCGAAACCGTTTGCACATTGCAGGGTCAACTTTTCGAGAAAAGTATAATAGTCACCACAGAAATTTTCGATCTTCTTTTGTTTCTGAGCTACAGACAAAAACTCGTTTTTCGCTCATTTTGAAAATATATCATATCTTATTTATTATGATAGTTAGAGAAAAAATGTTTATGATGCCAGTGTTATAAACTGACAGATCCTTGTTACTTTTAATCCTAGTGTTAAAAGTGAATTAGTTACCTTGGTTATGACATATGCCTTAAATTATTAGAAATACAAATTTAATTGCAAAAATAGTGTATGGTATCACGAGAAGGAAAATCCGTCCAAATCATTTGAAAAAGTTCTGGCCTCTCGAGTTGAAAATATTTTTTTTCCTACAACCGTGCGTGAAAAGTACTTTCCTTCCACGCATTCATTACAGTGTGTAAAGTGTCACTTTTCAAGTAAATAAGCGTTGCTAGGCAACATTAAAATTCGGTTAATTTACCTCTCAAGTATATAATTAGGTAGTAAATAATAATGAAAGTAATAAAATTTATTAAGAAATATGAATATACACTGTAAATGAAACAAATCTAATATTTTGTTAACAGATTAAGTACTAATCTAATTTTTAAGAACAAACATTTTTTTTGACACGGATTCTAACGTAACCTAATTTTTAATATTAAATGTACAATTTGTACATTATAAAAGACTAATCATCGTCTATCTGAGATTCTTCCAAGCGTTTAAGTTACATTTTGTACAGTGTTATGAGAAAGAGTACTAACAATATATGAAGCTGCTGGATGCCTGTATACTCAGTATTATGAGAAACATCAATACCATTTCGGTTGTAGGAAAAATGTTGTATGCAACACGTGTGTAAAATAGTATTTTTTGTCTCGTGCTACAATTTCCGCATTTGGCTGCGCTTCATGTGTCAAACATCGCACTCGACCAAAAAAGTACTAGTTTACACACACACGAGAAGGAAAATCCGTCCAAATCATTTGAAAAAGTTCTGGCCTCTCGAGTTGAAAATATTTTTTTTCCTACAACCGTGCGTGAAAAGTACTTTCCTTCCACGCATTCATTACAGTGTGTAAAGTGTCACTTTTCAAGTAAATAAGCGTTGCTAGGCAACATTAAAATTCGGTTAATTTACCTCTCAAGTATATAATTAGGTAGTAAATAATAATGAAAGTAATAAAATTTATTAAGAAATATGAATATACACTGTAAATGAAACAAATCTAATATTTTGTTAACAGATTAAGTACTAATCTAATTTTTAAGAACAAACATTTTTTTTGACACGGATTCTAACGTAACCTAATTTTTAATATTAAATGTACAATTTGTACATTATAAAAGACTAATCATCGTCTATCTGAGATTCTTCCAAGCGTTTAAGTTACATTTTGTACAGTGTTATGAGAAAGAGTACTAACAATATATGAAGCTGCTGGATGCCTGTATACTCAGTATTATGAGAAACATCAATACCATTTCGGTTGTAGGAAAAATGTTGTATGCAACACGTGTGTAAAATAGTATTTTTTGTCTCGTGCTACAATTTCCGCATTTGGCTGCGCTTCATGTGTCAAACATCGCACTCGACCAAAAAAGTACTAGTTTACACACTTGTTACATAAATAACTATTTTGTACGTCTGTAGATTAAAGTAAAGATAAAAGAAATTTAAATTGAAATAATGTACTCGTATGACACAAAAATGTTATATTTTATAGTAACATTGCAATATTTTATTGTGTAACAGTTATATTAAAAGTAAGTTTAGAAGAAATAAAATCGCTAACATTTATTTAACGCAAACTGGTGAAAAAATGAAACGCTATGGAATTATTTTTTATATTTTTATTGTATCAAAAATTTCACACTCTAAGAACGTATAAAAAAAGTGAATTGTTTAATGGACGTAGAAAAAAAAGTTATATTTTATACGAATTGTACAACTTACAGTTATGAATAATAACTCATAATTTTACTTAATATTTTTATTTGTGAGTATTCTAACAAGATAACAAATATAAACGGTTTCCAGAAGTAGATGAGAATATATATATACTACATTTATCCTCAACTAATTCCAACATAACTTATCATAAAATGTCCTCTGTTAAAATACTAACATGCAGACAGTTACAGCAACAGCAACGAAATATAATTATCCAAATATCAAAAACCATATTACAATCATGACTTGTAATATTTAGACTTTACATAACTTACAATTTTTTACTAGCGAACCTAAATTTATTGTATAGCAGCACAATATCACCTGTTACCTTATAAAATGTAATTGCTATAATTTTATTTTAAGACTAGCTTGGACATTTTATTTATTTGTATTTTATACAATAAAAATTAACAAACATAATCTTTATTGTCACATTTTACAATGAATGACAAAACATTAATAACTTCTCAACTTGGAAAAGAAATAACACTTAATTGTTAGTTTGATTTTAGAAATTGCGTTTTGTAATTTTGATAATTTTTTATCAAGCAAATTTCAAAGCAACTTATATTGTAGAGTCGAACGGCAAATATTATTTTAATAAAAATTATACAAAAAATATATAGATGAACATAATAAGAAATATCAAAAATAGAGAGAAGTATAAAAACGAGTAAATCAAAATGGAATGACATAAAAGATAAATATAAAAATAGAAGTAGATATAAAGGGTGTAACAAAAATAGTGGGCTGACTATACACAGGCGGCTTCTACAATGACAAATAAGGGAAAAAGTTTATATAAATATATGTCCTAAAATGGTTCATATTAAGTTACATGCTACTTGATGTTTTTCAAGTAGCTCTAACTCAGTAACGAACCATTTTGGGACATATGTTTATATTTTTATATAAACTTTTTTCCATATTTTTAGGGTGCGGTCCGAATCATGTTATCATAGCTTACAGTGCTTAGACCGCTCACAGCTGGTCCGAATTGAATATAGGTCTTTCCATCTGAAGAGACACCTGCGCGAAGTACGCATTTGCGTCTTAAAAAGAGAGGCAAATATGAGTAACAAGGAATACTACGCTACTCTCTGTTCTGCGTAACATCAGTTTCAATTTTCCTCATTCTGATGTTGACATCGCTTGGATTCACATCGCGCTCAGTTCTGCATTTTGACATTTGACCTACTCGTTTTGTTACTTGTCTGTATGTTTTCGTGGTATATTCACATTGTTTTTTGTTTGTTTTCGCGGTATATTTGTTTTTGCTATTGTTTCTTGTTTGTTTGCAATATGTAATTTATCGATTTAATAAAATATATTTAAACTTTTTTGCATTTTCATGAATATTTAAATAATACTGTCAATAACATAATTTAAATTAAAATTTATTAATATTTTAATAACGTTTACATTTAGAAAATAATAAACTAAAAACTGCTCATTTATGAATGAAAGAGCGTATATACAGTGTATTTAACTGGTGGATTGTAATATAGGTACTTCAGTTCTCGCACCGCTTTGGTAGGTTGTGTAGTATATCATATAAGCACCGCCTCTACACGCAGGCCAGGTGTCTCTTCAGATGGAAAGACCCTGTGGAAAGACCTATAAGCGCGCTGACGACTGTGAAGGCGTTAACGATTCGGACCGTTCGTAAGCGCTCTTACTTCTTGCTTGTCATTTGTGAGTTTAAATTCGATCAATTCATTAGTTTCCTCTAAAAAAACCTTTACTACGTTAACAACTCCATCTTAACAAACAATTTCATTGTTTCAACAAGCAATGGGGTAAACAACATCAAACGTGCGTACAGCGCTTACACTGCCTATCCTCTTGGACGTGACCACTGTTAGGGTACGTTCCACTTGGCGACCACAACGCTCTCAAATGTTTCCACTTAAACCCACGGTCGCCGTGGTTGTTCCTCAAAACGTCACGGATGACGTCATTAATAACGACCGTACGGCGACCGCCACGCTCATCCCAACAGCATGGGTCGGTACAGTCGCTTGGCATTTTGCCCGCAATTTTTAAAAATGTTCACATAAAAAGTTTCATTTTTACCTTCATGTATGTGTGACGATTCTTTCGGATCCGATAATTCCAGTACTACAATTCCAAAAATTACAGTTTTTTCATATTTCTATTATTTCATATTATGAAGATTTGATTACATTTTGGTCAGCCGCGGAAGTTATAATTTTTTAATAGTTTACGTTATTATAATTATCAAAGAATATTTTATTCTCTATACGATTAGCCTGCATTTTTTTCTTCATATTTAATGTATTTAGAGATAAAATATTATAAAGATATTTTATAAAAGACAGAATAAATTATATAGAATTGACGGAAGGTAATGACGATGGTCATATCAGATTTTTTAATTCGCAACATCAACGCGCCAATGGCAGCAGCAGCCATCTTGTTGTTCACCAACGACCACAAACGTTTGCAAGCAAGTGGAACGGGAAAATTCGCGGTCGTGATCGCGAGCGTTGTGGTCGCCAAGTGATGTGATGAGATGTTGACGTCACCTCTGACGTCATACACCTCACAGCGCAAACTGTGAGCGTTGTAAATATGATTCGGACCAACTGTTAGCGCGCTGTCGGTACTCAAAGCGTGATTCGGACCGCACCCTTAGTCGTAGTATTGCTAGTCCACCATTTTTGTTACAGCCTGTGTAGAATTTATTCTCCACAGAAGTATATAACATTTAAGACTTAAATGCAAATTATGTATTAAGGAAGAACCTCATTTATTTTAATTTATAAATTATTTATGATAGTGTTTAATAACTAAAACATAACTTTGAGCATAATTTAAAAAGCACATTTACGTTCAAATGAGATTCTTTTTTTAATAATCTACATTATTTATAAAATATTCAATATATGTATATGTAACGTTTAAATACATAGTTACATCATTCAAATGCATTTCTGGTACAAACCAATAGAGTTACATTATAATATACAATATCGAGAACAACATGTAATATATTAAAACAAGTAATTAATAATATAATAATTTCAATAGTTAGTAATAATTTTTATGGTCCCAGATACAAAAACCATCCAAAATACGTCCAATAATAATTTGTGCCCCTCAACTTTTAATTCATATAAATATTTTTGAGTACATAATTTAATTAATAAATAATAATAGCCAATTAATGTTTCTAATACTAAATAATATTTTTCAACAATTAAAACAAATGCGTCATGGGAATAAAAAATGTTAATATGATTGGAAGAAATTATGAAGATTTCTATTTAATGAATAATGCGTACTTACGCGACAACGAGAAGACATATTGGTGATTCAAGTTCTGTACAACTCCGATAAATTTTAGTTTACAAACTTCTAATATGGCGCGATCTTTTAATCAGCAAACAACATGAAGTCAATCCGCTGGATGTCTTTGCTAATTGATTAATACTAACAGATCTTCTTGCAAAATCTACTTTTTCTGCAAATACCTGTAACAAAAATTTGCAGCTTATTTTATAAGGAAGCAAAAGTGCAATGCATTTATTTATTTGTTAATGTAGCATATGGGATTGCAAACATCACATAAAATTTAACTATAATCAAATTAAAAATAATTGTTGGGTGAGGTTGCAATGGAATTGACGTTTGTTAAGATGGGGTTACCAATACAATGTACTATTACTATTCTATGTGAAGAAATAGAAAAAAAAGTAACTGAAAAGGGGCAATGATAAAGGTAATACTCAACACTTAACATCAAAAACACAGTATGAAAATTTGTATTAAGAGTTATAAGATGTATAAAGTTTACAAACTAGCTCGTCGATTGAATTAAGCCAAATTTGCCCCATTATTAATCAATTTTAAATATCTACGAGTATTTCTCCCTAAAAATGCATAGGTCACTAAATAAATACAAAAATTATTTTTATTTTTATAAATAACTTCTAAGTAGAAAATAATACGGAATTTTCGTGTGCACTTTTTCTTGCTCTTTCGAATGGCTATACTCAATTTTTTTATTACTGTTGGATTTTGAGTTACGGTGCCAATGATATATTTCTTATATGGACGTCATGTCAAGTTACATCATTGAAAAGAGTTTTTTTTTTATCTTTTCAACAATGTATAGCTTACGCATTTAATTCAAACAGCAAAAATGGAACATTATTATTAAATTTAATTTATAGGATACAAATATTGATTGTGGCAATGAAACAGTGGAGTATCATTTAATTTTCAAAATTTCATTCAGTCCAATTATTTTTTTTTATATATATGTACAGGGTGTTGATACTCAGGTGCGAACATAGGAATTTAACATACGGGATTTTAGGTTTACGCAGTTTCCTGCTCTCTTATTCATTTTACGAATCTGTAGAGTGCAAAATTGTTCAGGGTTAATAGTTGCATATAAAACTTGTTTTTGCATTTTTTATTATGTTTCTAATAGGGCACGGAAGATCACGTGACCTAACATATGTTTTGTCCCTTTCTCACTTCAGACTCGATTTTCAGCTCTGTCCCATGCTAACTTCAGACTCTACTTTCGACGCAGTGCGCATGCGTCAGTTTGAATAGCTGTCACATTTCTAGTAAGATATCAAATGTGAATAAAATGGAGACAATAAGAAACAAATAGGTTTTTATTGAATTCTTCAATAATATAATATAATGGCAGATAACAATGTGATCATATGTATATTCATAAGTATTACGATCAGGATGCTCTTCGTCTTCATTCTTGCTTAAAAAGCAAATATTACCAACAGTAATTGACAATTTATAAATTTAGGGCTTCATCAACGACCTACTATCAAATCTGAGTAATCGATAATATGTCAGCAAGTGATATTCTCATAAATATAAACGGCCACGAGCCACAGACGACGTTTCTCTTGTTTTTCACATGTAACCTACCTACCACACCAACCCTACCTACACAAATTGTCACTTGTTACTTATGTTCAAATATGATCAAGTTTTAAATATTACCTCGATAATCGGTACTTGATGGAATAGTAAACAGTTTTATATTATAGTCCGACGACAAACTTGCACCCAACAACGTAGTGGCATAGTTTGAAAAAGAATGACACTCACAAACAACAGAAAATAACAATAAAATAAATAACAACAAAGAATATAACAAAAAGAAACAGATAATAAAACAATACAATGAATAATAATAATAACAACACAATCAATCGCTATATGCACAAGAACCGCCCAATAACAAAATGACAACAAATTCCACGCTTGCGCAAACTCATTCTTAAAATTTACCGCTAGAAAAATATGACAGCTATTCAAACAGACGCATGCGCTCTGCGTCGAAAGTACAGTCTGAAATTAGCATGGGACAGAGCTGAAGATTGAGTCTGAAGTGAGAAAGGGACAAAACATATGTTAGGTCACGTGATCTTCCGTGCCCTATATCTTGGCAATTTTAAAAAGAAATTTCAAAATTTCTGTTATTTGTAGCAATAGCCATGCGATTTGTTTTTTTTTTCTGGTTTTCAGAAATTATTTATATTTATAAACGTCAAACGTCAACCTGATTTATGGTAAATAACTATAATCTATTCGTTTTAACTATAGAGCGTTGGGTGAGATAGGGCTTAATATTCTAGCTCTCTGATTGGTTCAAACGAGAACCGAGTTTACACAGTAAAATAATTGACGCGAAATTTAAATTTGCTTAACCATTGTATCAATTATTTTGCCGTCTGACATAAAATATATAAATGTCAACAAAGTAATAGTACACGATTTATTACATATTTCAATTTCTGTTCAGTTCTGTTTGTTTGTTTTTTTCGTTCATATAATTTTCATAGTGTTTTGTCGTTATATTTCATATTACATAGTTTTCATAGTGCGCGTTTTCTTAGTTTTTAGTTAGTAGTTCGTTAGTTTTGTTATTGTTCCCTTCGTTAATATTATGGGTAAAAATCCTGAACCTGGCTCTGCCAATGTTTTAAAATATCCAAAAGAAAAGGCCCTCCGAAGTGGGCAAAAAACTGGTGTATAATTTATACTGCACATATCGTGCCACGAATGCATATTCCAAATTAGGAAGTGTCCAAATTGTGGCATCAGAACTAGGCATAGGACGATGTAATATTTGGAACGCTGTAAAAGAACATGAGGAAAAAGGGTCATTCGGTTCAACCCAGGAACAAAGAAATTAGTTTATAGTTTATACATATAATGTATATATTTTAGAGTGTAAATATTTATATTTCAAAGGTGAATTATATTTTTATTTTACGTTGCTTTCTTTAAAATTTATTTGAATAATGTGGTTTTCATTTATGCATGCCCCTTTCGCCGAAAATAGAGAAAGGTACGGAGATTATAAGTAAGTATATGCATACATGTACGTACAAGACAAAATTACTAAAAAAAATGTCAATTAGAAAGAATTTTTTTAAATCCAGGAATGGCGCCAAAATTTGAATTTTTTAGGGCCGGTTTTATAAAGAAATTGAATCTTCACTTAAAATTTACTTCCATAGTAAATTTAATGAAAAGAAAAAATGCAACACGATTTTTTGACAGCAATGATTTAAATGTCATAAGAACAGGGAAACTGATTCGAATTTGTTCATTTCATTAAATTTACTTGACAACTAATTTTTAAGTGAAGATTACATTTCTTTATAAAACTGGCCCTTAAACGCCATCTAGTCTAGTTAAAACGGATAGAGTATAGTTCCATCATAATAATTATTTATAATAAAGATACGTTCCTTATTCGACTAAATATCAAATATTTAATTTAGTTTATACAAAAAAAAATGAGAATATTAATATTGTTTTGTTCAATATCATGTCATGGCTATTGCTACGAATTAATGAAACTTTTGAAATTTCTTTTTAAAATTGTGAAGAAACCAAAAACATAAATCTGGTGTGGCCAACACAATACCTCCCGCCATTTACCACCCGAGTCACAAAAAAGATTAAGCTAAGAATTATTTTTGGATTTGCGAATTTTACTCTAATTTTGGCAGTTTGTTTCTTAAAATATAGTCTAATCTAATCCAAGTAACTACCTTTTTTGATAACAAAATGAAGATTATATTTTAAATACCGGAATAAAATAGAATTTACTAATCCAAAAAAGAGAATTAGCTTAAACTATTTTGTGAATCATTAATTTTTATTAATTAAATACATACCTACATGTTTTACATGCTGGAAACTGTTTTGATTTTCTATTGTTCTAATTACTTTTTTTTTAAAAAAACGTTACTATTATTAATTTAAAATGAGTAGTTCTTTGACAGTGACATTTATCTGTCAGTTACATACATTTCAATAACTGCGCAACGAAGAAGTTTTGTTTGTTTAAGCGTAGCTGCGGGATTTAAATTATAGATAATTTTATAAATTTATCCATAAAATATATAGAAAAAGTATTAATGCAAACCTGTAGAAAATTTAATAATCTTTAATTTTTATAATAACGTAAATTTCGAAAAAATAACATTTAAATGTATTTTTAGGAGAAAAACTATTTTGAGCTTCAAGTAAAGTTAGAGTCAAGGGTGATTCACACACAAAGACATCATCGTGAAAATGTTAAAATTGGATTCTAGGGACTTTAAAACGTGGTCATTTACCAAAATCTTCATATGCTATTTTTAGCACCATCCCTATACCTACCTTACCAAGGGCAGCGGGAGGTAAAAAGTAGAAACAGTTTTGTATGCAACATTTAATTCTGAACAATTTTACACCCTACAGTTTTTGCCGTAAAATAAATAGGAGAGCAGGAAATCGTATAAAACTAAAATCCCATCCCATGTTAAATCCCTATGTTCGCATCTGACCGTAAATCCGCTGTATATCCTTCAACCGGTATGGTAGATTCGGCAATTACTTAAAGTATGATGGGTCAATACTGACCCGCTATGTTAAATATTTTGTTTATGTTTTGTTGGTGATTACTTCTTTTTTAAGGTTTTAATTTTTTAATTTATATATTTAATTCTGTATGTGTTGAGGTTATGTTTCGGTGAGAAGTGCGGCTGTAACTTCGTTTGTGTTGCCTTTAGCGTTAACGTTTAAATAATAATTAAATGCGGTAAATATTTCAATGTTTTAAAATAAGGTGTTTTCTACATAACGTTAACGTTTACGCACTTCCATCTTAGAAGGTGCAGTAACTCCCTCATAACAAAATAACCTTTACTTTATACTAAGAGCACAAATATTTACAATAAATATAAAACAATATACGTTTATGATCACTTTATGATAAAATATTCAAATAAAAAAATTATTCCAATATGGGTTGAAAGTCTATATGAATTTTAATTATTCAATTCACAATCTATAATATATTCTAGAAAAATTCAAAAAATTATCATTATTAAAAAAGTCTGAAGTGTTATTTTTTTGTGTTCGACGACTACAGTGCTAACACATTGTAGTAGAGATGCTGTGAGCTTTACATACCTCATTATTGCATGTAGAGCATTTAAGTAATTGTTTGTAGTCATCGTAACACATGTAACACCTTCCCACCTTCGTCTTTTTATGTCTCATTTCTTTCAATGTCCATGAACTTATTTTGCTGTGTTACCTTATCATTTGAATCACTGTACTGTCCAGTATCTGTGCTGTGGGTGCTCAATTCATCCTCAGCATCAAAATAATTAGGTACTTGTATAGGTACATATCCAAGGCCAATATTTCTAATTCGTGCTCTCTAAGCGGCCGTTTGTACCCATTTTAACAAAATGTTAATTATAGTAAATAATAACATATATGGTATGATGGGTCAGATATGACTCAAACGTTAGTATAAATTCGAAAATACAACTACTTTAAATGTTAGGAGAATTTGGAGAGGGGCGGGCGGTTGTGCAAAACAGAAACAATAGTAATAACTGAAAGAAAATGTCTGGGTCAGATTTGATCCACCATAACGGTTGAGGGATATGAACATAGATAAGTCACACATCGCTAAAAAGCTAAAAAAAAACTGTGCTTGTTTCACTCAATGTCTGTTAAGTACAGTCCGTGACACCAAAAAAAAAATCGGCCCAAGGATTGTTAATGTTACTGCTACTATTAGAATTTTTAAGCGGCACTATTATACGATTAGACATGTTTTACTATAACTTAGTATGCGCAATACATGAACCGCTTTGTTGATAAGTATTTAACTGCAATAGACCAGTCGACCAGTGGCATCATCACTATTTCATAGTGACGTTATTTCGAGACTACAGTTGGCCGACTGTTTTCTATTTTTCTTGTAAACGTTGGTGACTCCACGAACACAATACGCAGAAGTATAGTTACATTTCAAACCACTCATATCTCTGTTTACAAACACGGTACTCGACACGAAATTAAATTCAGACAAACGATGTCACGCAATGTTATTTTCAAAGGCCACGGGGGACATCCGAAACCAGTGGTTTTCAAGTTGCATTTTTTAAAATGGAATGGAACATATTTTTAGGACCATTCAATAGGGTATTTTTTCTGAATTCATCCATGTAATCACTTTATATTATTACGTAACAAAAATTCAATGGGGTTTCCACTTTTTTATATTGTTATTCTTCATGATAAGTTATATATGTATTAGAATAAATAAAACATTTTTATTATAACAGGATTCGAAATATTACAAAAAATTGCATCATTTTTAAATGGAGTATACAGATCTGTATCTGATTATATTATGGAATGTGTTAATGGGGGAGTTTTCGATTTTTTTTTTATATGTTAAAATATTTTTAAATCTAAAGCGTTTTTACATTCATATTTTGTAAAAAAAATTGAAAATACCGGTGTAAAAAAATGTTAACTTTGGCAATATTTTCTTCCCGCCATTACGGCATATACATAACATCAACTATGTGCGAATTAGGTCTCGACATACGTGCCCAAAACGTGCTTCATAGAAAGAGACAAAAGCAAAACGGCCACCTGTTTATGTATACATTTGACACTTGACTATTTTATTTCTGTGTTTATCGTATTTTCTAGATTTCACATATACAGATTTAAAATCAAATAATTTGCTTTTTGCGATATAAACTAGCGCTCATAGCGGACAACTACGGCGAACCAAAGATGCTGCATGCGTCATCGAATTGCGGGCGATTTAACTAACGATAAATTTAATATCGTTCGTACAAAAAATACGCTACATTTTATTACTTTTATTGCATTAATAGTAATATTGCATGTATAGTATAGTAGTGGAAAAATCATTACATTTCAACAAAACTATCCTCCCCCATTGCGAAATTTAATTTTGCACCTGATAACAAATGTTGACGTAGAAACAAGTTCTTCTGCTTACAAGAGTATATTAAGTGTTGAAGACAATTTTTCAATGGACAATTTCGGAAAGCATTCAATAATTAATTGTTTGTGATTAGTAAACTTTTTAAATAAATTTGCGTTCAAAATAAGAAGAGTAGAAATTTTAGGTACTTTTTTTAAGTACGCATTTTGGATGAAAATAAAATGTTATAATTTTTGTGCTTTTTGTCTCTTTTCTATGCGTTTAGTTTAATTTTTATGCTTTTTCAATGTTATTTTTGGTTAATTTATAAGTGCCCCTTTTCTGTTTTTTGTGCTTTTTAGTATTGGTCTCTAATTTCGAAATCCTAGTTAAATCTAAAAGGTTTTGGTAAACTACTCCATAAAAATAAACAATTTTTGTATATAAATATATTTCATGGCCAGTTGCACCGCTTATGGTTAAATTTTAACTACATGTTAAATTGACAATATCGTATCGAAACGAAATGTTAAATGATTTATTAAATATTACTGTCAAAATTTATACGCACTTTTTTGTTAACCTGTAGTCAAGAATACATATAAGCTGTGCAACTGGCCATTAAAAATAAATAATTAATACGTTTTTGTTTTACAATTTACTCATCAATTTCATTAAAGAAAGAAATATAGGAGTGATTTTATAAACGACCAGTTAAATTTCCTTGAAATTTAATGACAATGGGCCCCTCCAAGTTTTCGTCTTTTAGAAATTACCTATTGCATATGAATTATAAATATAAATAAAGGTGAACAAAATAAAAATACCCATACTTTTTGTATTACAGCTCAACCAGTCTGACAGTCCTCGCTAGTGTGACTACCATTGTTTTAGCTTTCTCAATCGTTTATGTATTATTTTAGAGAAAAATGCTTCAAATAAAAGATGCGTTGAATTAGTCACGCCAGCGAGGACTGTCACGTTAGATTGCTTGGGCTGTACATATTATCCGAATAATGATGCAATTATTTTTTATGTAAACCAGTGACACTGACGTCACTACAGATCAGATAAACGACTGACGTTTGTTATTAATAACAAGTGACACACTGGCTTGTGTCATATTTGACCGGTAACGTATTTCGTTTCTCTCTTCACATGTCGTCGCATTGACGTCGCAACTTTCATGCCAAAACTTTAATAATTTTATGCGTTATTAAGCATTATTCGAAGAAAACAAAAATTATAGAATTACTATTTCTAAATTCAATAAACATATTAAAAAAATTAAAAAAACTTAGACTTGCGACGATATTTTTTGACCTTTAACAATTTTACTGTCACATAAGGAAGTAAATATACATCGACGCTTCTAAAACCAACCCTGATAATAAGTTTATTTTATAGTTTTTATCTTATACATACATAAATAATAACTTAGCTCTAAGACCGTAAAAAAATACTTCTCAAATCAATTTTTATGCTTAAAAAAATAAGGTTTATTAATGGCCAGTTGCACAGCTTTTAGTTAATGTCTTAACTACAGGTTAACAAAAAAAGTACGTATCGAAATTTTGACAGTAATATTTAACAACTTATTTGACTTTTCGTTTCGATACGATATTATCAATTTAACCAACGGTTAACAATTTAACTATAAGCTATGCAAGTGGCAATATACTGTGTTCCATTTAAGCCATTCAGTAGATGCCTAAGTAGATGGCGCTGACAGCGCCAGTTTTAAGTAGCCGAAATTAAGTATATTGGGTAAACCTATCTCTTGTCTCCAATTTCAGCTAATCAGAGAGTTCAAAACTATGCCCTATTCTCTACAATACTGAATGGCTTAAATGAAACAAGGTATAAATGTTTTATTTTAAGGCAGTGATGCACAAACTCCGGCCCGCGGGCCAATCCGGCCCGTTTACTAATTCTATCCGGCCCGCGTAGAAATCAATTGATTATGATTTGTATATATTTAAAAAAATGGAAATAAAATTGAAAATAAACATAAATCAAATTCATAAATTTATATGACACTTTAATTTTATTGATTTAATTTATTTATTCTGTTAATACATAATATAAATATTTTTGTCTTCGAAATGCTTACGAGTACCATCTATTCCGCTACACCCGTAAGCAACAGCGGCAGTGTATTCGTTCTCGTGCTTTACGAATCACGCACGGTGCGGTGCGGTGTACTGGCGTAGTAGTGCTTACATGAATTCAGAAATCAAATTAATGACGAAAATTTAAATGACATCTTGCAGTTGGCTACAACCTCCTTAGCACCTGATATTAGCCAAATGGTTACTGGTTATACAATGTTATACTTTGCATTCTTCAACGAGCCAAAGTTAGTTAATATCTCTTCAATCATTTGTTTTTATTATATCTAAGAAATTGTGATTATATGCTTAAAAATTTATTTGCTGTTTGTTATATTTATAGCAAAATATATAATGATATTTATTTTTACTTAGTTATTGTATTATACACATACACGGTAAAGTAATTCATTTTTTATTCCATCCAAACCTAAATTATGTTTTGAATTCTTACTGGCCCGCGGCAACACAATGTATTTTTATTTGGCCCATTGTCAAAAAAGTTTGTGCATCCCTGTTTTAAGGTATTTAACAATTTTCTTCTGCAAATAAAAAATATAAATTTATTTGCCTATAGTTTACTCTTCAGTATAAAAAACACTAAAAACTGTAAGGAATATAACTGAACTACTGTACAATAAATACTGAAATATGTATTGACTGTTTAGGTATTTCAAATATTTGGTTTGTGATGTTTACATTGATTTTGTACATCGCGTTATTGTTTTATAATTTTTTTTGCATTTATTTGAAAATACGAGTCACCGAAAATATACTAATTTATTTATTCTGCAGATACATTAAATGTATACCTTGTTCCATTTAAGCCATTTAGTATTGCGGAGCATAGGGAATAGTTTTGATCTCTCTGATTGGCTGAAATTAGAGACAAGGGACAAGTTTACCCAATCTAATTTCGGCTACTTCAGATTTGCGCTGTTGCCAGTGCCATCTACTGAATGGCTTAAATTAGAACAGAGCATAATGGTGAGGAATGAGTATAAGCATAAAACATTTTTGTAAATATTCGACTTTGATTTTGAACAATTAGTGTCATGCATTCTAATGAAATAATTAATATTATCTTACTTTGAAGGACTGAGGAATGTCATCAAGACTACGATGTACTAAAGTTCCATTGATGTACAATACATTAGCTGCAGCGTCTTCCGGAACAGTTAGAGTTTGATAGTTAAACGTGGCTTCACGTTCCATCCGTTTTAACACCTCTTGAGATTCTTTACCAGCTCCAACACATAAGAGATCTGGACCTGCCATTGTCACATAGGCTTTCAAATGTTTTGACTCTGTCACCTGTAGAAAATAATTTTGTGATTTTATTACATAACATTTAAGTATAACTAAAATTGATACATGTACAGAAGCTATAAGCAAATTAAAAATAATATATACTGATACATTATACTGCGTATAACATTCATCAGTGCTTAATTTATTTATAGTTGAAAGCTTTCAATGGGGTCCTATACCATTTTTTTTTTAATTTCTGAATTATCACCAATAGTCGAAAATCTATTAGTTCTAGAGGGTACAAATTCTTCATGTTCGTATAGCTCAAATATTTTTATATATAAACATACGTCATATTGATGAAAAAATTAGTATTAAGCATAAATAACATAAATAATAAGAATTATTTTCTAATAAATGGGAGCAGTTAGGCGCTGCTGTTCCACCTACTTTTTTTCCCCTCCAATCTTCGTCCAAACGTCAAATTCTGACTTTTTCATTTCTAACCTAAATGTAACTGCCATAATACGCATGCGTGCACAAACTTTATTCAAAGTGCGCAAGCGTACTATACAAAATGAAACATTTTTCATAACAGTGTCTACACTATTAACTTCTATGGCGGCGGATGGCGCTAGTATTTGTTCATTGGTGAATTCACAGTAAGCGGGGCGAGAAGACGCGCGAGTCTTGCTTTTAAAATCAGGCAACCAATCGAATTGCAAAGCCATGATACATCATCCCAATTATTAATAGACTTCAATCACTTGTAGTTTGCGAACTAATTAATATTTAAACAAAAATATTCACTAATACTCATGCATTAATTTACGTATATTTTCGCATTCTTATCTAAGATAGTTAAAATTTGATTATGATATAGGACCCCACTATATGGTATAATTGTGAAAATAAAAATAGTAAAACTACATTACAATAAATACTGCGATAGCATCAAAAGTACCTCTTATAACATAAGTTAAAACTACAGTCCTCAATCTTAAGGCTCACTGACTTGCACCTTTACATATCAATCATGATAAAATATTTATCGATGCCAGTAGCATATGAAATTCACTTTATTTACATATGTACTATCTTTTTACAACCACAGTTTAAACTGACAGTATAATGATTAATTTCTACTAAATCTAATAACGTGATAAAATATTATTAGATACAAGCCCTCATTCTACATTAGTTAACCTAAATTTGAAAAATTGAAGTTAAACAACAAAAATCGTGACTATAAATCTGTATTTAGTATACACTACAGATTTTGCAGTAATTTATCTTCAAATTGCATATTTATTTAAAGACAGAAAATTTAATAAAAAAGACAAGTTATTAATTTATTTTGCAAGAACCCGTTCGTATCATCACTCCTATTTTGAATAATTACCGTGTAATAATTACAGCGTAATTCAATGAGAATTGAGACTTTATATTTACTAAAACTTTGTTATTTTACACATCTGAATGCTCTATGATAGAATAAATTGGAAAACCTTAGAATAATACCTACCGATTATTTTCGTTAAATATTGAGATTATTAATTATGAGAACCTGATTAAGGGTGATTAGCGATCAGTTGACTAGCATTATTTTTTCATATGCCAATCATTTATAGATTATTTTGGAGAAAATACTTCAAATAAAAGACGCATAAAATTAATTTTTGCTATAACTGCTATTTAAAGTATTTTTTTTTTTCTAAACTAATCCATAAGCGATTGACAGAAAAAATGCTAGCCAACGAGATCTTCCACCGTAGTAACAAATTAAAACATGGGTCATTATGTCATTAATAATAAAACTAGTTCTTAAAACTGTATGTTAAAGACTATCAAAGTTAAGAAAAGTTAATAGTTTTTGAAATAATCGAATCTTTAATATCATTTCCTCATCTCAATATCTACGTCACACATTTACTCCTTTCCAAATTATCACTACTTTCAAGCCTTCTGCTATCGAGATGAATTACCGACAATGGCGGCGATCTTGGCCCATGGCCATACCCTGTATATAAAGGTACCCTAACCTGTCCTGGCGACCAGTAGGACATGTCAGATTTGTTTACATCTTGAAAGAGCGCTTTCTGACCCAAAATAATTGTAACAGTTCAAATCAATACAGATTTTAAGTTTGTTTAATCGAATCGTTCATCAAAAAACAAAGTTGTGTGACGAAACAAAATTCGTGATTAATTACTTACTTGTGGCGCAACTAGATTTACGACAATTTTGATTTGGAACTGCGGTCTACAGGGATAAATATTTGTAAAATCAGTGAAACTATAAATTTGATTTATAGTGTCAATAATTTTCTTAAAATTACATACCTGCAAAATTGTTTATAATTATTATTTGTGAAATGCAAGAGCAGTCCGAATTTATTTATCAGTTTAGAGCTTTCCGAAATATTTAAATTTCTTTTCCATACTTTCAATCGATCAATTTTTTTTTTCTTTATTGCACTCGTACACCCCTTAATACGGCACTTTTTGATTTACATTATGTAAATTTTCTTTAATTCGCTTATTTTTCGAACATTTTCAAAAGAAATTATACAAAGCGTGAGAACTTATTTTTCTGGCAAACAAAATGATGAATCTTGACGTTTATGTATTTGACATGTCTTACTGGCCGCCATTAATTTAGTTCCATAAAGTTCCGCTGGTGTTGAATTCTATTCTGCGGGTCCCATTACAAGTGTTTAACATTTTGTGCTATTGCTCATGGCACTCTGTAAATAGCTTAAAATTATAACTTTTATTTTGCTACTCATTCGCGAACGATACGCATGTAAACAATAAGTTTGGTCTTTTTTATTCGGAACATTTTTTTGAATTTACAATTTTGTTAATGAATATCCTCCAATGAGTATACAAAACTTCAGCTTAATATCTTACACTGTGGGGATACTATTCACAATTAACTGATTTCACATGTTAATCTCCCATGTGTCGGTCAGCCTAAGACACCTGGTATATCAAAATTTGTAGGAGGTTATACAAAGGCATCATTTTATCGCGCCCTTAAATAGGAAGATTTGAAGGAAACGCCGCTTGTTTTAATGAACTTGAACCTAAAAGTATTCATACAAATTCAGATTATTTTCATTTTTACTTTATATTTATGATTATATCCATACATATGTCCACTTTTTTAATGATGATTTCTTTTGTGAAATATTTCAAACTTACACGGTCTTACTTTTCTTTTTCTTGAAATCACTTGCTGTAAGTGTAAAGTGTCAAAATTTTGAGGTTTTTAAAGATGCTAAATATCGTAATTTTTTACACTCACTTCAACAATTAGAATAAAACATATTTTACTCTCTGTCTACCGGAATAAAATTTGGTACCGCTCACTGTATGCGTCAACTATATTGCGTTGAACAGGCATGTATTAGATATGTACTGTTAATGCCTAGCGATTCAACAAGCTTGATGAAAGGAGATGTTCTTCACGGCGGTAGGTACCAATGCGCATGCCCTGGTCTTGTCATTAAAATTCTATTGTTTCCGGTTGGAAAAGACTCACGCTTGCTCATCAGTAACCAATAGGGTTGCCAGATCTCCTATTTTTAATATGAGTCTCATATATTTTCAGTTTATCTCATATCTCATATTAAAAAGTTCAATAAGAGACAAATTCTCATATATTTTTAAGATAATACATAATAATATTTATTATTGTCATATTTTCGAAGCTGTAGAGACTGTCCCGTACAAATTCAGAAATTATTGTATATTCGCGATAATGAATTTGAAGATGTTCCTGACAATGATATCCCGGAGATTTACCTGCTATATTTAAATTCTTTTTTAAAAATATTTGAAGATACTATTCTATCTCTAGAGCGTAACAATACTTGTATTACAGAACTTTACCATATTTTGTCTAAGTTACTTGATAAAATTAATCAGCGGCTAGAACAAGAGTTTTTTGGTTACGTGGTCATGCAAAAGTTAAAAAATCTAGATTCTTACAAGTCGAATCAAATTAAAAATGATTTCGTACAAGCATACAAAGCGGCAAAATCATACCTAATACAATGGTTTGATTTTTCTGAAAATAGTTTTGCATTTGCAGCGTCTAAATTAAAATTGGATCATGAAACTAGTTTTATAGAAATAGAAACTTGCTTAAATAAAATACAAAATAAACGTCTTGTTGACTCAATTAATTTTGATGAAGTTTTTGATGAGCTTCATATTTTGCATAAAATATATAACATGTGCACAAAAGATGAAAATTTTATATCATCTTCTGAAAGTGATAAATGGGTGTATATTTTAAACAAAACTGACGAATTACCCAATATTTCTAAAATTATTTTTTACTTAGTATTCCATGTACAACAGCCTATGTGGAACGAATTTTTTCAATTATGTCCAACAAGTGGACCGATACCAGAAATAGAGCCTCTGTTCTCTTAATAAAAAGTGAACTGTGTATAACTTTAAATTTTGACTTAAAGTGTAACGACTTTTACAATTGTGCTTTGGCAGACCAAAATTTATTGTGTGAATGTCAAAGTCATTTTAAATATAAATGTAATTAAATGTATAAGTTAGAGGTGGGCGCGGGCCGTGATTTTGTCGGGTCACGATGGGTCACGACGTGACCCGCGTGATCGTGAATATAATTTTAATTTTGCGTCGTGATTGGACGTGAGCGTGAGGCACTAAAAAATTATCGTGCGTGATCAGGCGTGATTGAAATTTAATCAGGCGTGAGTACAAGTTTTCTTCTATTTTTTTTTAAATTGTCAATTTCCAACTTTTACTTTAAATTCTTATTATTATTAGGTCCAAATATGTCATCAACAGTAATTTTTGCATAAAAATAGTGTTATTGTTGTACCCAAAATTGTATACACAGTTGCTCCGATTTCACTAAAGATATACAAATCTTTAAGCCCGTTTGACATGATCATAATTTTGTTAACAAATTTGTTACCAAATTTATAATGATATTTATGATGGAATAGAACAACCTATTTGTCCATAAACATTCGTTTCCAATGAAACCAATCTGTTACCTAACTTATTACCAATTTGTTAACAAATTTGATAACAACTTATGACTGTGTTAAACAGACTTAAATGTACGTAGAAACAATTACGTGACACGAACGTGACCCGCCGGGCGTGATCGGGCGTGAGTGCCAAAATAAAATCGTGAGCGTGAGTGATCGTGAATCAAACATAAAAAGTCGTGCGTGATTGGTCGTGATTAGATTTTTAGTTCCGTGAGCGTGCGTGATCGTGAACAAAAAGTTACTCACGCGCCCACCTCTAGTATAAGTATTTATTTCGCTACGAAATGTACCTTTATTTTGTTTTATGCTGTAAATGAATAAATCTTCATTTGGAAAAGCGTTTTCCATTATACAAAAAAATCTCATATATTTTTATACAGTCTCATATATTTTTTCACAGGTTACCCTATTTTAAGAAGAAATATATCTGGCAACCCTAGTAACCAAGTTCTCGAAATTATCTCCCTTCACCGCGCTCACTGTTTTCTATTACGGACATGGGGCATCAGAATTATAAATCTAGTAGGTAATATGGTTTTAGCACACAAGCAGTCTATATTTCACTGTGTTGTGTGTAATAGTACAATATAATTTTAGATTACTGTGAAACGGTGCGATCTCTTTTTTGTGAAGTCCTTACCAACTTCCTTAACACAAGCTACCTTAACTTTATTTAATTTCTTTTGAGACATTTGTTAGCTTATGGTTTTCCTATATTTTACTCCTGTGAAATATGAGTGAAATACAAAAGAATTTTGTTGGTTGTGAAAAGATAGGTCACAATATGATTGCGAACCGATGTCTACGTGTGTTTCACAACACAAACCACAGTGTCTGCCAGCAGGTGAGCGTGTGCAAGTGCTAGAGCTGATCGCCGGAGTCTGGACCGGGCATGCGATGCTGCTGGCTGGTGCCTCAGCCGAGTCGAGCGCGGAGGCACAGTGCGGACGGACAGGGTGCACGCTCACCTGCGTTGTCGGACACCGAGACAGTTCGCTCAATGAAATGGGGGGACTCTCGGGCTTTACCTTAACTGGCGTGCAGGGGTACTCGGGAAACGCCGCCGCCACTGCCCTGGCGCCGGCTTCGTTCGTCCATTCGGAGAGACCCACGAAGAATTCTTTACCTAAACAACATTTATCATATTACAGTTGCTGGAAAATAGTATATAGCTGTTGGGATCAGATTTTTTGGGAAGATCACGACCAGTGTGAGAAATTTATGTAGTTTATTTTGCTACTGTCAATTTTTACAATTAAAATAATAATTTTTTTGCGTCTACAAATATAAGGAAAAATGCTGAACAGTTTTTGGGAGATGAGAGATTGGTACTTCAAACCAACACCTAGTCCAGACTCCTCCAACTAGTTTACCCCCTGATGATATAACTGTTTCTATGTTTGTTAGAAAAAACTATGTGTATTTTTACAATTCCTATAGCAAAAAATAAACGTAAATAATCGAAGCTGAACAGTAAAAATCTTGTAAAACCAATACAATGAAATATGACTAATATATTGACTCATATAAGCATCATGACATCATCATTCAAATTTTTTAAACAAATCTGTGATAACTGACAGTTTAATACTGGCTTTCCTGAACAAATATGTAAAAAGTAAAAGTAAGATAATTTACTGTAACGTTTTTATTTATTTGGGTGAAGTGTAAATATTAGTTAATTATTATTAATTATAATAAAAGTTTATTATAACGATAAATAGATATTAAATATAATTAAAAGATGATAAATATAACAAACACTACGATTAAACAAATATTAAACACTAATTAAGACTAAGAATATTATAAAACACTTAAACACTAAGATTATTTATTTAAACAATATACAGGGTGAGTCTGGGAAGACGCCCCCCCCCCTTTAACATTTTTATTATAAGTAATAGAAAAAAATGGCTCATATAAAAGTTTTATTATTTTACATATACTATTTCATGGCAGATGTAGATATTGTTTATAAAGTCAGGTTTACAAGATACGACTATCAACTTTTATTTCTCAAATGGCCAACCTATAATTATTTTAATAAAATTGAAACCGCCATTTTTTTCTCTTTTGAACAATGTATTATTTTTTATTAATGTAAACAAAAAAAAACATTTTGAAATGTTTACGAAGAACGAATTAATTGATTTGATTCTAATAATTGGTGAATCGACTGGAATCATAAGAAGAGCAAAAAGAATTTACCGGGAGCGGTCGTAATTTTGAACATTTGTTTTAAGTTGTTTTTGTTACTAAATTTGTTGTTTTAGTTTGCTAAGTTGTATAGCACTGTTACGTTTTGTTTATTTTCACATAGCCACCTATAATATTTGTTTAAAAATTATTTCTCATATTTCTAAATTATCTCATTTTTCTCGAAATTTTTCAAATACATTAATAAAAAATAATATATCGTTGAAAAGAGAAAAAAATAACGGTTTCAATTTTATTAAAATAATTATAGGTTGCCATTTGAAAAATAAAAGTTGATAGTCGTATCTTGTAAACCTGACTTTATAAAAATATCTACATCTGCCATCAAATAGTATATGTAAAATAATAAAACTTTTATATGAGCCATATTTTTCTATTACTTATAATAAAAAAGTTAAAGGGGGGGGGGGGCGTTTTTCCAGACGCCCTGTGTATATATGTATATAGATCACTTATTTATTTATACAACTATATTTATTTATGTTTACCACTTATCGACTATCTGTTTATATCACCAACTATTTAACACGCGACGCTCATTTACATCAGACTGTCCAATGCCTTCGCTACAGTGCTTATATACTCCGGCATTTTTATTCGAGAAATTTCTAGAGCACTATTCCAGATAAAAACTCAAACACAATAGATTTCATCAACCGCGTAATTAAGCAGGTTCGGAGAAGTCTGTTGCGTCATCGCTAAAAATACACTCGCTCGTCCCTGCGACGCGGCTGCGACAGCAACGGCGACGGCAGGCGCTGCACATTACACTGCTCCCTCCTTAAGACTGTTTCGTCCCGGAACAGTTCGTGATGACAAAATCTGCATGCATTACCCTTGGTGCATTTCAAAGTTTTGAAGAAATGACAGTCGATGGTCCGCTCGACTTCTTCTTTATGTCCGTTAGGATTAAAGCTGCAAATGAGAATTTCAACGCCGGTAAAACGGAAGAGGATTTCTATCATGTTCCTAACAATCCTCCAATCTAAACCATCTAGACTCTAGACCACAGCCTAACTTCGGTACGGCTAGCTTCAAAATGTCATTCTCAAGCAGATGATCCCTCAAATCGCACAGCGAGTTCCACAGGTTACGATACGACGGCTTCTAATACGAGCGTGATTTTGTAACCAGGTAATAGGTGTACCGCTGATGGTCTGCATTGCTATCCCTCAGGCGCAGCGTTTTCCCAACAGTTGGACGTTGGTTGGCCAGTTCTTGTAGTCGCCAAATTTCGCCTTAAAGACTGAAGCTATGCCGCGGGACATCTCTAACTCTTCTGATACGCCGTGACCGAGGGAATAATCTGAAGACACGGTGAATAGATCTCGGTGTTCTTCTTTCGTCACGCTGAACCGCGCCTTGCGGCCAAAGGAATAGTTCTCCATGAAGTCTTCCAAAGTTGGTTGTTGTTATGATCTGACGAACCGTTGCTCCATTATGGTCTTCGCGGTTGTCTCCGACGAAAGGGGCTAGCCGATTAAAGTGTACTACTCTCGGCTTCCCGCTAGGTCGTTTCTTAATTCTGTATACCACGTCGTTTATCCTTTTGACTACCTCATAGGGGCCTTCCCAATTCTTTTGCAGCTTTGGTGATAAACCGCGACGTCTTTGTGGGTTGTAAAGCCACACTAAATCCCCAGGTTGATATCCACCCTTTTCGGCCTTGATGTCATATCGGTCCTTCATTCGGTCGCTAACAGCTTGAATGTTCGTACGGACTTGTTCATGAATGTCATCCATTCTTCTCCGTAAGTCCGTAACGTAACCTTCCCCGGCCAGATCTTCTCCAGGTTTATTGCCGACCACCAAGTCGCATGGTAAGCGCAACTCACGCCCGAATAAGATGTTCACAGGAGTTTGCCCTGTTGTTTCATGCATTGATGAACGATAAGCCATCAGGAACAGATGGAGATGTCGGTCCGTCTCTTTGGTGGTTGGAGACAACCTTCGACAAATATCGGTTGATAGTTCTGTTCATTCGTTCAACCATGCCATCAGACTGCGGATGTATGCAGTTGTTCTAGTTTTATTAATTCCTAATATCTTACAGACATTTTGGAAAATGGCAGACTCAAAATTTCTTCCCTGGTCGGAGTGGAGTTCACGTGGTAGTCTGAATCGGCATATACATTCTTTAACTAAAGTTTCAGCGACCGTGGTGGCTTCCTGGTTGGGTAATGGATACGCTTCAACCCATTTGGTGAAGTAGTCCATGACAACCACTATGTATTTATTTCCTTCGTCACTTTCTGGAAATGGTCCAGCCACATCAATTGCAATACGCTCAAATGGACTGCCAACGTTGTATTGACGCATTGGAGCTTTTCGTCGTTTATGCGGACCGTTACTTCCAGCGCAAACCACACATTTCTTGCACCAATCTTTAACATCTTCCGTGAAGTTAACCCAGTTAAACCGCTGGCGCAATCTTTCTAGTGTTTTGATGACTCCAAAATGGCCTCCAGATCCGTCATGGATCTCTTTCAATACGTCTGGTACTCTACTCTTAGGAATAACTAACTGAGTTCTCTTCTCAGTTCCATCAGCATTTTCTACCACACGCTTTAGCAGGCCATCCTCAATCACCATGGAGTCCCATTGCGCCCAGTACGATTTTACACTCGGTGAGTGCGGTGCAACATCTTCCCATACCGGTTTGCTCTCCTCTGCCTTCCATTCCAGTATAATTTTCAAAGTCGGGTCTTTTTCTTGATCTTCGCGTAGTCCATCGAGCTGCAAATTATCGTCGACTACTGTTGTCCTGGCGACGATAGAAAATTTCTCTTCTAGTCGACTACAATGCTTGCAATCATCCTGGCAGTGCCTTCTGGACAATGCGTCGGCATTACGATGGCTGGTACCTGTCCTATGTTCGATTTTGAAATCGTATTCCTGTAGTCTTTCAATCCATCTAGCCACGTGACCTTCAGGATTCTTGAATTGTAGCAGCCATTTTAATGCAGCATGGTCAGTTCTACTCAAAAATTTCCTTCCGTACAAATATTTGTAGAAATGTCCCACGGATTTCACGACTGCCAAGAGTTCTTTTCTAGTAACACAATAATTCCTCTCTGGTTTTGACAAGGTCTTACTAAAATAGGTAATAACCTTCTCATGTCCGTCTTGTATCTGGGAAAGAACGCCACCAATTCCCACATTGCTGGTATCTGTGTCTAGTATGAACTCTCCTTCAGGTACTGGCCAATCTCTCACAGCCCTTATCTTTTCCGGGTCAACTGCAATACCGTTATTAGAAACCACGTGTCCAAGGTAATGAACTTTCTTTTGAAACAGATGACACTTCTTGGGGCTGAGCTTTAGGTTAGCCTTCTGCAATCTCTGGAAAACCTCTTCCAAATTCTTCATGTGGTCCTCGAATGTTTTACCTACCACAATAATGTCGTCGAGATAGACTAAACAGGTTTTCCATGATAGCCCAGCCAATACTGTTTCCATAAGTAATTCAAACGTTACAGGGGCATTGCAGAGCCCAAATTGCTTTACAGTAAATTGCCAGAGTCCGGTACCAATGGTGAAGGCTGTCTTTTCCTTATCTTTTGAATCCAAATCTACTTGCCAGTATCTGCTCTTTAGATCCAGAGTAGAGAAAATCTTCGAGCCACCCAAAGTATCTAGTGTATCGTCTATTCGAGGTAGCGGGTAGCTATCTTTTTTAGTCACGTTATTAAGTTGACGGTAATCGACGCAAAATCGTGTAGAGCCATCCTACTTCACTAACACCACTGGTGAAGCCCATGGACTGCTTGAAGGTTCGATCACACCTTCCTTTTTCATGTTCTCAATAATTCTTTCCGCTTTCTCAAGCTTCGCCAATGGTAGTCTTCTTGCTGGTTGGCGGATGGGTCTTGCGTCGCCGGTGTCTATCTTATGGTGAACCACATTAGTTCTCACGTTGGCCTTCTTATAAAATTGAAACACATCTTGAAATCTTCCAATTAATTTCTTCGCCTTGGTTCTCTGGTCGGCGGTCAGTTCTTGGAAGGATGTTGATAATTGGTTACTTAGTGTCCGGAACTTCCTGAGATATGTTTCCCTTGGCCTTTACAGTTCGAATAATCAAGGATACTGCCAAGCATTCTCCTAAAACTGTTCCTCTCTTAAGAACAACTGGATAACAATTTACGTTCATTATTCGAACTGGAATTACTTCACTGGCTTTGATCAGTGATTTTCCTACAATAACTCCAGTACCAGTCTTCACATTATCATTCTTGGGCTCAAGCATAACAATATTCCCCTCACAGAAACTACCATCTAATTGTGCTTGCACGATAGATTCACTTCGTTCTGGAAGGGTAACATCTGCAGCCATTAGTACGCGCACAGCCTTGTCTTCTCATGGGTTTAAAACAAGTTATTCTTCATTGACAATCATCACACCATTCTTCAGATCAAGTTTAAAACCGTGCTTTTTCATTACGTCCATACCGAGTATTAATTCATCTTCAACGTCAGCTACCAGCGCACGATGTTTAAAGGATGTGTTTCCAATAGTGATGGTCATATCTATTTCTCCTAATGTGGTAGCTTGTTCTCCCCTTGCTGTACGTAATCGCCACTTGGTCGCGTCTTGCCTGTGTTCTTTACTAAGTCGGGTCTAATTATAGTCTTCGTCGCACCCGTATCCAGTCATTTTTAGTGGTCTTCTATCAACAGAGCCATTCACGTAGATGCTGCTGGCTTGATGATGAAGGGATGCGACGTAACTGATGGATTGTGGGGTTACTAGATTACGCGTCGACGATTGCCCCTTCGCATCAACCCGACTTAGTTTTCCGACTCCTTTTCTTCTTTTACCGATTCCGTCTCTCTTTGCATTTTACTGCAAAGTCTCTGCGGATGACCCTGTTTACCGCAATACCGCCAGAGGAGTTTCTTTCTTTCGGCAAACACTTCATTTACAATTAGACACATTTTCTCTTCTAGGTCTTCCGTGTCTTCTTTTCTCTCGGCATCAATATTTCGCACTCGAGATTGGTTACGTGAAGCTTGTTTGGCAGCTTCATGTTCTAGTGCATATGAGAGTGCGTCAATTAATGTTTTTGGGCGGGCCAATCTCAGTGCTTACTGCGTTTCGCTATCTCGAACTCCGTAGATGAATGCTTGAACGGCCAGGCACTCCAAAACGCTGTCAGGAGCTGCAGGATGTGCGAGACGAACCAAACGAACTACGTCGACTTCAAATTCTTGAAGGCTTTCTTTTGAACTCTGATAGCGGTTCCTCAGTTGCGTCTGGTACACCTCCAGGTGCGCATTGCCATACCGCATGTCCAACCGCTTGACTAGTTGGTCGTAGTCCTCTTGTTCTTCTTCCTTCAGCGTTTGTAGGATGTCGATGGCTTCCCCACGCAACGATACAGTCAACGCTGTAGCCTTCTCTTTGGACGTCCAGTTATGTGCTTTCGCAGCCGCTTCAAATTGTTTTAAATAATTCGGCCACGAAGACTTTCCATCAAATTCCGATGTTTTGATATGCATTGTTGTAGTAGTTTCAGGTTTTACTACTTTCCTTTCTTCTTGTAAATTTTCCTTCGCTACATCGGAATTTGGCTTTGGCGACAATGTAATTCTAGTAACCTTTTCTCGTAATTCTTCGATCTGCTTGTCATACTTATCTTCTAAATTCTTCAAGTCTTCTTCAGTTTTTTTAGAACTCTTCTCTAATTTCTATTTTAAACTGCTAGAATTTTCTTCTAACTTTTGCTCTAAACTTCTAGAATTTTCCTCTAACTTTTGTTCTAATGTTAGCTCCAGAATTCTAGAATTTTCTATTAACTTTTGTTCTAAACTTCTAGAATTTTCTGCTATGTCCTGTTTCAATTCTTCTTTTAGTGTTCTTGAACTTTCTTCTGATTTTCTAGAACTTTCCTCAAATTTTTGTTCTAATGTTCTAGAATTTTCTGTCAATTCATCTTTTATTGTTTTAAAATTTTCTGCTAATTTATGTTCTGTTTCTTCTATAAATTTATGAATATCGGATGAGTCGAATAAGTATTCTTCAGGATTTTCACCAGTCCGTCGGAATCGAAAAGGTTCCCCAAATTTGATGTTAATATAGAGGTTAAATAATAAGAACATAACAGTTTTCTTTTTTAAAGTACAGTACAGTATGAAAATAAAAATGTTTACGATAAGGTAATTGATGTGAAACCGCTTAAAAATAATATTCTTTTAAATTAGTAAAATATTGTTTAAAACTCATAATTAAATAAATGATAAGAAATTGTCATCTTATTATTTTCATAACTCAATTATACCAAATAGATATAAGTAGTTGTAAAAATAAAAATACCCTCACTAATGTAAGATTTAACCTTGAATAGAATGTATGGTCATGTCAAACGGAAGACGAAATGAGCTAAAAATTTGATGAGATACACGTCCTTGTATATGTCCAAAAAACCCTTCTTTCACGTTTATGTAAACTGGTAGATACATTATTTATCAACTCCTCGGCCTTTAATGTATTAGTTATGCTACATTTCTGTGGTTTTTTTAGCCATTTCTCGTGTATTTACTGACAAATAAAAGAGGATAAAGTATAGCCCTGAAAAATTGCGAGGCAGACATGCCTTTTTGATTGAACACTCTATTATCAAGTATAAATAACAGCTATTCCAAGATTAAATGTAAACACATCAAACCAGTACATACTAGGTATTGTGGTATTAGTTACATAAAATTTACATTGTTCAGCACTTGAACACACGATAAAAATGAGATTTTATTGTATTTATTTTATGAAACGGAAAGTAAATAACTTACATTTTTAAATTGAAACTAGTAAATACCTATCTGCATTGACAATAACAATATTTGCATTTTCTTCTTTAATTTATATTATTATCCATATAATTACAATAAGTGCTAATACGTAAAAATTCTTCTACGTACTTACACGACACCTTTATAACTATTGCATATTATTTCTTATACAAATTCACGCAAATTCGATGGTGTACAAACACTTCAGATATTTTCATTTGTTTTCGAGTTACGAACGAAAAACGTAAATTGACACCACAACTATTACCGAATCGGCAATGGTTTGCAAAAAAACTGATTACCCATGTTAATCTCCTATAATAAAATCAGCCTGTATAAATTATAATTACTGTCAGCCATCTTTTGCAAATACAGTATACGAGTACAATATAATTATTGATTGAAGAGTCAATTTTCCCATTAAATATTAAACGATACAACAATGGGGTCCTGCACCATAACCAAAAATAATAAAATGTATACTTTATGCTTAAATTATTACTCAATAAATAGCTATTAAGATGAAATAAACAATTTTTACCTCCCGCTACCCTTGGTAAGGGAGGTATAGGGATCGTGCTAAAAATCGCATATCCAGATTTTGGTAAATGACCACGTTTTAAGGTCCCTAGAATCCAATTTTAACATTTTCACGATGAAGTCTGTGTGTATGTGTGTGTGGAGTGGATCCTCCACTCTAGCTCAAATACTATCATTCCGAAAATTTTGAAACCTTGTATTTAGAATTTTTTCTTTAATGGAAAGAGCCCATTAGATTTTGGTGTAAATTGGATAACCGGAAATGGCACTTTACTCGAAGCTCAAAATAGTTTTTCTTCAAAAAATACCTTTAAATGTTATTTTTTCGACAATAATGTTATTATAAAAATTAAAGATTATTAAATTTTCTATAGATTTGGATTAATACTTTTTCTATATATTTTATGGATAAATTTATAAAATTATCTATAATTTAAATCCCGGAGCCTACGCTTTACACAAACAAAACTCCTTGGTTGCGCAGTTATTCAAATATATGTAACTGACAGATAAATGTCACTGTCAAAGAACTAATCATTTCAAATTAATAATAGTAACGTTTTAAAAAGAAAAAAGTAAATAGAACAATAGGAAAGGAAATCAATACAGCATATGTAAATATGTAGGTATGTATTTAGATTAATAAAAATTAACGATTTGCAAAAAAGTTCAAGCTAATTCTCATTTTTGGATTAGTGAATTCTATTTTATCCCGGTATTTAAAATTAATCTTCATTTTATTATCAAAAAAGGTAGTTATTTGGATTAGATTACACTATATTTTAAGAAATAAACTGCCAAAATTAGTGTACAATTCGCTAATCCAAAAATAAGGATTAGCTTAATATTTTTTGTCACTCAGGCGATACATGGCGGGAGGTATTGTGTTGGCCACACCAGATTTTTACCTTCCGTCACCTTTAGGTAAGGAAGGTATTGTCTTTGGTCAAAAAATTCGGTGGTGAGTTTTTGATGAATAAGCACGTTTTAGGGTCCCTAGAATACGATTTTACTATTTTTACGATGATGTCTGTATGTGTGTGTGTGTGTGTGTGTATGTATGTGTGTCTGTGTGTGTGTGTGTGTGTGTGTGTGTGTGTGTGTGTGTGTGTGTGTGTGTGTGTGTGTGTGTGTGTAACAAAATTTTCGTCTGCGATAACTTCCATACTACAATTCTAAAAATTATAATTCTTTTGTATTTCTCTTCGTTACATCCATGCGAAGAGCTGATTAGATTTTGGTTAGAATTGGACAACCGGAAGTACCCTCATTTGAAGATTTTAACAGTTTTTCTTGAAAAAACTATGTTAAATATCATTTTTTCACATTTAATGTTATATAAATATTAAAGAATATTTTATATTCTATACGATTTGACTGCATTTTATACCTAATATTAAATAGATATAGAGTTAAAAAATTATAAAAAAATTAAATTTCATAAAGTAGCCATAGCTGTGGAAACAGCTACTATATTAAGAAAATTTTGATTGAAAGATGTCAGTGTGAAGTGAAATTGACATAGTGTGTTTGTCTTATAATTTTACTGGAAATAGGTATAGGATCTTTTGCTTTCTGTATGGAATTTGTACAAAATACATAGAACTGACGGAAGGTAATGTGCTGGCCACATCAGATTTTTTAATAATTACTTTGCGAGACATTTTAGGTTTGTTGTCAGCGTCACTGTGATGTCACATTAGTGCTATCTTTCTCTCGCTGCCTAGAGCTTGTGCGAGAGAAAGATATAGCAATAGGTGTCGCTACAGCTACTAGATAATACATAGCTGACTCGTCCGCCTTATTGGTGCCAAAATGATCTCAGTAAATTATTAAATAAAAGTGGATTTTTTATAACTATTTTTCATAATCAAATATAACTTCCATATTTGTCATATTATATTTAGTATACCAAAATATTATAAGAAAACAAGAAAATATTAGGTTCGTATGGTTTTTGAGGTTAGAGAAAAATACATGTGTTGCATAAGTAATAAAACATATACCTGTAAAAATTATAATCATTTCTCAAATGATTTGCACAATTTGGAACAGAACAACCCGTCATTGTGGATAACTACTATGATTAAAAATACTGTAATCCTGATAATGAATTATTAAAGTGGCACCAAAATGGCAAACGAGTCAGCTGTGATGTATCTAGTAGCTATTGGTATCCCCGTGACGTCATGTTGACATTAAAAATCAAATGCAGATAAACTAAAAACAATTAAGACTTTTTAATACTATGAATTGGTTCAAAATTAAAAGAACTTTCATTTAAAATCAGTGTGTAGGACCCCATTAATTAGATATATTATTCATATGTATGTATATAATAAAGTACATATTATCATATCTGCAATAATGCATGAAACAATTTAATATCCCGTATAAATTAAGTTTTTTTATTAACTTGATGTTAAACTTATTTTTAAGGATAAAAAATAAATTAAAGACTATGCAATTTTTGGTTTCAATACCAAGAAGTAAGATTATATAATACATTACCCGTAAATAAGACATCGCTGCCGTCTAGTTTGGCTTCTTGATCTGATATTTCTATAATAGGAAGATCTAATTCTTTTTTCAATACCACTCTTATCGTTTCCACCTAAAAATAGAACATATATAAATATATAAAAAAGAATATAAAAATAAATCTAAATATTTATTGCTATTCGTTGAAAATGCGTGACTTTACATATAAACATTTATGTCAATCTAGTTGCCTACACCTATGCAAATTTTTATTATTACTTCCTTGTACAAAGTAAAGGAAGTATTGTATTCGCGAAAAATTTCGGTTTCCAGATTTCCACGGAAATATCCATTTTGGCCATCCCTGAATCCATTTTGACTAATTTCGTCGTGACGTCTGTACGTACGTACGTATCTCGCATAACTCAAAAACGGTAAGCCGTAGAAAGTTGAAATTTTGTATTTAGGACTTCTATAACATCTAGTTGTGCACCTCCCTTTTTGGTCATTACATAATTTCCAGAAAAGGTACTATATTTGAAGCCTATAATAGATTTTAATGTAAAACTGTATTAAAATATAATCCAAAACTTTTCAAATTTAGTATATAAGACTTTTATATCAATTGGAATAACATAGCAGAATTTAGTTAAAACAGGCTAACCGGAAGTGATATATTACCTGAAGTTCTTAACAGTTTTTCTTGAATAAAATGGTTTCATTTTGATTCTAGAAATAAATGCTTCAAATAAGAGTTTTAGAGAATTAAATTCTGCGTCTAGCACATCAAGTATTATTAAATTAGCCCTTTGTATAAGCGAGATATGTAAATTTAAAACTTATATACTTTTTGGTTTTTGTAATGAAGCTTGCTATGGATTAGGACAAAAAATAACAAAAAAAAAATATAAAAAATAGATGTTCATGTCAAATTACGTCAAATACGTGCAATTTTATAATTGAGTCTATACTTCTTCATATTGGTCTTGCGTACAAGGAAGTCGTGTGGTGTCCACATCAGATTTTTTTTGTATTTTATATTTCCAGGAATTAACAAATAAATCATTACTGTTTTCTTAATAAAAATGTTTCAGTTAAACACGGTTATCTATGCAAATATGAATTATAAACTTCCTAACGAGCGTAAATTTTCAACCTTTTTATTTTATGAATAAAACTGTAATTAAATACATTATTTATATCCATTGAGACAAATTAAAATTTTCTTGAGTTCAGTATCTATCCCACATGCGAATAGTAATGTTTTTTACGATGTTATCTTTGTAAAATCATTACAACATGCACGCACTATACACGTATTGTAAACAGGGCCGGATTGGGAAGATTCAGCGGCCCGGGAAAATTCTAGCATGATCAGCCTCATCTCCAGTTTTTTAAAATTTATATTTATATTGCCACAACGTAATAAATTAGTTTTGGTGTTGGATAATACGAGTTTTTTACCTACACAGAAATTGAACAGTGATAGAAGATGTTGAAATATTAAAAAACACTCCCAAAAAAGTTTTTAAAATATAGAACATTCTGTAGTTAAGAAAATGACATTTAGTTTCGTTTAAAAGTTGTAGACAATATTAAATTATTAATACATGGAGAGTAAGGAAAATTCTGAAGCAAAAAAATTATGTGATCAAACCTAATCTTGAAAACGAAGAAAATAAAGCATTAAAAAATAACACAACCAAGATTCTACCCGCAGATAATAGAAGTGTTACAGTAATATTGGATACCAATTTATATGATCAGAATATAGAAGAGCTTTTGAATCAAGGAAATTTTAAGAAACTTGAAAATCATTCTACTACGTCTACAGAAAGCAAAGTGTACCGTGCTCTTAAGAAATACAAAGAATAAAGCGGGGCTTCCAAAAAACCATACGAAAAATGTAAGCATCTCAGAAACCCGTCAAAAGTTCCATAAATTCTCCTACTTACAAACTATCACAATTTCTATTATTTCAGCCACTTCAAGGAAAAAGAACATCATTTGTGAAGAATTCAAAATATTTTGTAGAACTTTTGAGCTAAATACAATTACAACCACAAAATCTTCTTGTCATATTTCCAATAAAAAGATAGATATTTTGTAAAAGAAGACGGTTTGCTGATGGGTTCTTCTCAGTTATAGCCAATTTATACAAGGAATTTTTTGAAGAATTAACACTAGATACAGCCAATATAAGACCCAAATTTTGGCTTAGATATGTCGATTATACTTTATATTAGGTTCACAATCACATTTTGAAAAAAAATCTCATGGAGTCCTTCCGTTCTTAGATGTTTTAACAGAGAAAACGAACCATGGACTAGTAACATCAGTCTACCCTACCGTAAACCAACACACCAACACCGAACAATACTTTAACTATAATTCCAATCATTAAAAATCTACAAAGGAGGAAATTATCAAAACCTCATATATTCGACCTCGGACTATATCTGCAACACCGAAAGAAATTTTATCAAGAATTAAAAAATATTAAAAACGATCTAAATAAGAACGGTTACCCGGTGAAGTTAATCAGATGATGCTAGGTACCTACTCAAATTTTAGTTTCTAATCACCCAGCGGCGGCCTCAAAAAGCCGCGGCCTCTCGGGAAATTCCCGATTATCCCGACTGGCCAATCCGACCCTGCTTGTAAATTATAATTATATTGCACGAACGAAGGGCAGTTGTCTGTAAAAAGGTGTACAGCACTATGATAAGTTTCAGTTTAAAAGTTAAATGAATAGTAGTTTCCTATAAATTCGCTATCAACACCTATTATTTTTCAATCTCAATTGTAACGTCATGCTCTATAAAAGTTGTGTAGGTAAATTCAGATATATGCATGGTTTTACGGTGAAATCACCGTTATTGTATCGTTAAATCATGAAGTTAGTATTGTTTTTAAGGTAATTATATAGGTACGTAAAAGTACTATGTAATAACTGTGTTACTTTAACTGGACAACCACTTATTACTATAATTGTATGAATTAAGTACATTATCAACACAATTACAATTAAGTTTTGAAACAGTTTTTATTATTTATATAGCAGAGCACGAATTATAGTAAATGTTTAAAAATAAAATTACTATTTCATTTTAAATAACGAGTGCACTGCTATTTTTACCAAATATATTTTTAATAATTTCCCAGAAATGTTTTTTTAATATAGAAAATGCAACAACATTACAACTAAAAATAGAATTAATGTGATGTTTTTTGTTATTACCACATTTATTACGTACACATACACATAAATGGAAAGAGTACAATTTTATTATTTCGCGATATATGCGTTTACTTCCCAAACCATAAATTTTATATTTCTTCTGAAAAAATATTACGTTAACAAAAACGATATTTTGTATACAATCCTCTATTTTTGGAACTCCTATAATAATAATTAAAATGAGAAGTAAAAATCACACATAAAATACAGGACCGTCCAAAAATATGAGTAAACCAGATAATTAAAAGAAAAAAACAATTAAAAACCAAAAAAAAAATACAAATTCGAAATGAATATGTTTACCTTAACAAAGTAAAACATTGTTATAAATATTTAACCATGAAAAATTACTAGTGAATTTAAATTTTCGATTCTGCGAAAAATCCTTCGCTGGCTTGATAATAAAGTATTGGCGTTCTTTGTTCTTTGTATTAGATGTTTAAATTTTTCCACAAATAATTAATATTGGTTGATCTGTTTTTGATGATATCTCTTCTTATCATTCCACAGAAATTCAACGGGATTCAAAGGAAGCAAAGGTAAACAACGGCAAAAATAAGATAAAATGTTCAGTTTTATTATGTTTTGTAACTTTTATTAAGAATTATAATTACCTATATGGTGGAAAGGTTTTGAGTTCATTGATTATACAAATCAGTAGATGTACCCATATCTTACTTTTACTACACAATGTTATAGATAAATAGATTAAAGATCACTTTTTGAAATGCAGTATTTTATATAATCTGATAATAGCGACTCAAATCACCGACGGCGACGTTGCTGTCGCAAACAAAAATGGTGGACGAAAGACATGCATATACCGAGGGGTTCGTCACTCGACGTTTAAGTGTACAAAGATTGTAAATCTTTGAAGATTTACTAGATTCAAGATGATTTATAGGGATTTTATTAGATTGTCAAAGATTTTCAATCAGATTTTTATGTAAGTGTACAAAGATTTCTTGAATTAGTAGCTATGAAATTGCATAGACTTATCTAAGAATATAAGATTGCAAACAAGATTTTCAAGATTTCTGGGATTTTACAAAGATAGTAATGATTTTTGGGATTATAATGTTGATTGGAAAGATTTCTGGGATTTTACAAGATTGTTTTGGGGATTGTTGATTACAAAGATTGCAGTATTAAAGAAAGATTTTCAGGATTTTTAATCGGATTTATGTATAAGTGTACAAAGATTTCTTGAGATAGTTACCATGAACTTGCATAGACTTGTCTAAGAATATGAGTATGCAAGTAAGATTTCCAAGATTTTAATTTTTTTTATAAAGATTGTAATGATTTTTGGGATTGTAATGTTGATTGCAAAGATTGCAGTATTAAGATAAAGATTTTCAGGATTTTCAATCGGATTTTTATGTAAGTGTACAAGGATTTCTTGAGTGACAGACCCCTCGGCATATACCGAATGACACAGCTAATAGCTAAAGTTGTTTTGTGATTGCATATGCCAAATAAGAAGAAAAAATTTATTTCGTATCGCGAAATTCTAAATTTTTTGAGATATACAACCGAATTTTAAAATAAACTTGGTACCTGTCTTTCACTAGTTCTAATTTTCCCGGTAGTTACCTCATGCTTAATTTGAGTTGCCAATAATAAGTGAAAGTTTGATGTCCATACAAGTCTACATCGTTTTATATATTGACGCGAAATTTTGTAGAGATGTTCTTTCAGCTTCCGGCGAGGCTTCCGGACGTGACGTGTGGTAGAAGTAGAGTTTCAAATTTTGCATAATTTTTTATAATTAATTTTCAAAGTTTACATGAGAAAAGCATTGGCACGGGTTTCGAGAGCGACCAAGAGCGGCGATAAAGTTGCTAATGACAAGAATTCGAAAATATTCGCAAGCACTCGGTATAGTGCGCCCATAAAATAAAAACGCGAGTATGAATCGTAACAAAATTTTGCAGGTGATTATGATAACCTCGTTCGCTTTGTTTTGTTGTTTGACGGTTGCTCAATGCTGTGTTATACAGGATGTCCTAGGACGAGCTTACGCTATCCTTATTTTAAAAACTACTCCCACATGCCCGTTTAAACTAATATATATATATATATATATATATATATATATATATATATATATATATATATATATATGTGTGTGTGTGTGCGTGTGTGTGAGCGTGCGTGCGTGTGTGTGTGTGAGCGTGCGTGCGTGTGTGTGAGCGTGCGTGCGTGTGTGTGTGTGAGCGTGCGTGCGTGTGTGTGTGTGTGTGTGAGCGTGCGTGCGTGTGTGTGAGCACGCGTGCGAGTGTGTGTGCACGCGTGCGTGTGTGTGCACGCGTGCGTGTGTGCACGCGTGCGTGCTTGTGTGCGTGTGTGTTTGAGTGTGTTTGTGGGTGCGTGCGTGTGTGTGTGTGCAGTTTTTCCTGAAAAAATGCTGTTAAATATCATTTTCTCACATTTAATGTTATTATAAATATTAAAAAATATTTTATTCTCTATACGATTTGATTATATTTTATACTTCATATTCAATGGATATTGAGTTAAAAAATTATAAAGAAATTAAATATTATAAAGCAGCCAGCTATGCAATAACACTGGAAACAGCTAATGTAATTTTAATAATTTTTGATAGATGTCAATGTCAAGTGCGATTGACAGTATGTTTACGTTATAATTTTACTGCAAATATAGAATCAATTCTGAGAAACTTTCTGTAAAGAATTTGTACTACATAAAACTGAGGCAAACTGAGGGAAGGTAATGTGCTGGACACATCAGATTTTTTTGTATGCATTAAGTTCCCGCCAAACGAAATTATAGTTGTAGGAAGCGATCTATGAAATTAACTTATGCAGGGTTTACAACATTTTATGGAGGGTTGGGAATCTTTGCGGTCAGGGATCATATATTATTCGAACTTGAAGGCATCACTTTTAAGGTAAGTAATGGGCCGTATTAAAAAAAATCATACTGAATTTTGGTATCAATTTATAATAAAACAAAAAAAAAATTGATGTTAGAAGAAGTATATTAAAAACGCATTATTATTTGAATACAGATTTAAAAATACATAACTAGGAAATATTTTGTAATATTTTAATCTCTTTTCAATTTAAAAATTGATGTTAGGAGAAGTATATTTAAAACGCATTATTATTTTAATACAGATTTAAAAGTACATAATTAGGAAATATCTTGTACGCAAATTTCGGGCACGGTCCGGGTCAGAAAAATCTACCTGGCTCCAAGAACCCTCACCGCAAGTCACTTAAAACTTTATAACGGACAATTCACAATTTATATAATGAGTTTCGTAGATCGCTTCCTACAACTATAGAAAGTGTCTAGTAATTTCTGAATTGATTTGAAATGTACTTATATTGGTTCTAATTATCTAATTAACGAATTTATTCCTAATTTATGGCCATAAATATATCAATTTTTCATTTTATTATTTTTCTTCTTTTCATATTAGATATCATAAAATGTTTGCTACATGTTTGTTTGAAAAAGTCAAGTTTTAGAAAAGACCTAGTACCAAAAACTTTGTTAAAAGTGTTTCATAATTCCAATTATTAAAATTAGAAAAGTTTGCTGCCTAAATTTCACTTGGCAAAATGGAATTTTATTGTGCTGAGTAAACAAGAGAGTTAAAAAGGAAGTTTACCAGTTGCTAACGAAGCCAAAAAATAATTAATCAAGGAGCACTTCACCAATTCCATCCTGTGTGTGAGTGACAGTATCAGGCTCTACATCCGGATAATACACACACATAAGCCCGGTAGCTCATATCTTGACGCGAAAATAGCGCGCCAAGCCTTACTGCTCCTTAAATAGAACGTTTGATAAGTTATTGCATTATGTATCAATACAGCGGAGCGGGATAACTCAACTCCAACTACCATGTGTTCTAGCTAGCTTGGAAATTTCATTTTGAACTATGACATGAACTTGGGAATAATTTAATTATAGTGTAATGGAGCTTCTGGCATCATACGGGTAATGATACTAAATAGAAAGGATATAAGCTGCCAACATTGTTATCATGCAAGTGCAATTTCACTATATTGTATGTTAAAAGTACACAGAAACTAAAGATGTCTCGAAAGATGTTCAACGAAGAAGTGTTTATGATTGAATACATTTTCTCCTTTCTTCAAATGATATTGGCTTTGGGCCGTGCTCTAATTTCTTGGAGTACTATTATTTCCAAAAAAAAAATACTACTTCAACTGTGCAATGGCAACTTTAAGGGTGTGAAAATCGATTTTATTGGAAAAATATCTGAAAATCTGATTTTTATTTAAATCATATTTTTTAAATTTAAATCACATTATAATACAAAATAGGAAATAGAATAATTTTTAATAAATGAAAACATATTATTTCGTTAAATATTTTATTTTTAAATAATTTCAAACAATAAGTTATTTTTATAAAAATTAAACTTATTATAATATAATATATAATATAATTTGGCTGCTTTTATTATGACCAGTAGTTTCTTCAATTTGGAAGGAATTAAATTAAATGAAGAAAAAACACACTCTAACCTTTCCAAAAAAGCATTTACAGTAACTGTGTTATTATACGAATTATTTATTATTATTTCTTCATGTGACAAAGACCCTTTTATTTTATTAAATGTTAAACCCCACTGTAGACAATAGTTTTTTTATTAAATCTTCCTTGAATAAGGTACTACAATCAAAAGGTTCACTTTTAATTTAAAATTTCAAAATTCGAAATACACGAAGCTACAAAGAATATAAATTTTAAACAATCATTTTAATGATTTTAAAAAATCATGTGACAAATCGCGTTTTAAATCGGGTGAATTAAATCATACACACCCTGCCGTTTAATCTTAAAAATTAAAAAAATTAAATTGTAAACTGAGTTGTTGTAAACGCTACATATAGGTATTTCAAATACAGTTTAGATTACAGTTGTAACTTGGAAAAACGGAACCTATTCTTGTCCATCAATAAAATAATTCTTCGGAAGTAGCACTGCTGTAAAAGAAGAGAATACGGATCATCTTTTTTATACAGGTGACCCACGAAAGATTGTCAATACTTAAAACTTTAAATAATTTCGAACAAAATTACTAATAAATGTAGGTATGCCCGACCTTTTCTTCTACAGAGCTGCGTATATTGCAAAATATTAGAAGGCACATGATTCTGTGGCATTTCTGTAAGTCAAAAAAGTGCAAAGGTTTTTAACTTTTCCCGTTTTTATTTATATTCTTGAGTCACATTTCACTTATTATTTTTCTTTACATACAGAATGTCCCATAACTTCAGGTACATATTAGAAGGGCATATAGTTCTTAATGTCCTGATTACGGAACAAAAAGATTTTTTTCAAAATTCCTATAATTAAGGGTAGTTCACTTAAGAAGAACATTTTTTGTACCCCTGGATACTATAATATTTGGAATAGTGAAATAAATTATAACTATTACATAAAATAATTTAACAATGAAATTAATTTATGGAATTACGTAAAGCTTTGTCACACCAATTAAGTTTGGGAGATGTGTATGTAATGAAAAAAAATCAAATTATTTACTTTATTTTTACAAAAACTGCCAGTGTCCCAAAACTGTTTCCTTCAAAAACCTCAAAAACTAATTTTTGAATTTTGAAAAAATTCTTTTTGTTCCGTAATCAGGACATTAAGAACTATATGCCCTTCTAATATGTACCTGAAGTTATGGGACACCTGTATAATGTAATATCAATAATAGGTAGCAGATAAAGTAACATACAAATATACCAATCTGAAATATATTAATGGATTCATAGGCTTCTGTTAATAGGGAATTCCACCATTTTTTTTTTATAATTTCATCAGAAATTATAAGTAAAACTAAGACTATTGGTGAAAATCCGGTGAAAAAATTCCTATTAATAAGCGAGTTATGGGCCCCCGAAATCCGAAATTTGAAAATATACATGTGACGTCACGAATATAAGTTTTTATATAAAACTGTTTTCTTCGTGGATCTAAAATGTTCTTGAAATGTATGCTGTTTTAAATTATATTTATAAAAAACAAATTAATATTGTAACACTATACAAGTCTACATGCTTTATACTTGCAAGTGTATCAAAATTATTAAGTCTAATGCAAGAAATTTATATTCAAATAAACACTGCTTGAGAATTGCAGTACTGGACTTGTAGCCACGTGTCCGCTGTTTGAATTTGTCTACTTCCATTGGTAGTAGACTCCACCCCTAACTTGGTATTCGTTACATATTTAAAGGTGGTCTTATATATATATATATATATATATATATATATATATATATATATATATATATATATATATATATATATATATATATATAAATTATTTTGATTGGCGACTCAAAGACCACCTTTAAATATATATATATATATATATATATATATATATATATATATATATATATGGATTTCATATGAGTGACGAGCTGCTATAACAAAAAAACCCTTATTTCCAAAGTATTTCAATTATATCATTTTATTTCTATTAATATACATTATTAAGCATCTACTTTCATTATTTTTTACTAATTTCACTTAATTCGATTGAGCTGTAATCCCCTATTGTCTCTCATGTAGTAAAATGTTATTTCCCGGATTAGATACGTAATTACTAATTTCTGTGTTCATCGAGTACTTACAAGTATTATAGGTCTAAGTTTAAAGAAACTTGAGAAAAATTTATTACTTATAAATTTTTAATATCAAAATCAAGTTGAAAGTTCATAAATATAAATATTACCTATTATAAATAATAATAGAATTTAAAAATAAAGTTTTTTAAATAGTACAGTTGTAGATGTAGCATGGTGATAGTAATTATTGAATAAAAAAAAGGTGGAACATAATTTTAAAATTGGCAAAATAAAATAATATAAAATGGAATATTTCAATAACTTATTATAGAAATAAGCATGACAAAAAATAGGCAATTCATTTTTTTCTACATCGTGAATATAAAAAATATTTAATAACGTAACATTTTTGTATATTTCTACATTCAAAAATTAATTCAATTTGTTTAAAGTTTTAAAATAAAAAAAATATGATTCTCAATAAATATATGTATCATATTTATTAATATGAAATGAGAATTTATTATGTGAACAATTGACGATTCGACAATACACTCCACTAACAAAAGAAATCTGAAAGGACCAATTCCCACCATGATAGACTACAATAAATCTTAATTGAAAGCATCAGTCAGTGCATAGATAGGTCCTGTTCTACAATACAAAAAACAAACAAAAGGACTAATACAAAGTCCAATAGTCCAATCATTGCAACCCTTGCGTTGACTGCAGACCTTTCATCTGTTTCATTGTTTTCCAAAATACATCATCAATTCAACTGAAATTGTAATTTTAACGTAAATTTTGCAATAGTGCAATACGTATTATTCATAACTTATCATTTAACCTCAGTTAATAATAGTTTTTCCCGAGAAATACAAATGTTATCATTGAAGGAAAAGGATTACTAGAGATAATGAAACTCAACCCTATGATCTAGTTTCAAATTAGCACAATAATTAATTACAGCATGTTTTAATGAGACAAAAAATAAAATGTTATTTTATCACGAAATGATGTCAGCTTTGGACATATAGTAGAGCTAGATGACGTACTTTGATATTAAATATTAAATCAGTTTAGGTAATACGTGACGGGACTAGTCAAACAGGATCATTTAAACATTTTAAACCAGTCTAGTTTTTAAATAATTATTATTAAAAAGTCATTCAAAGAACTTGAGATTTATTTATAAGTTTGTTTATTGACAATAAATGACGTAAAGATTTCGGTAAAATTCTTACTGAAATATAAATATTTAATCGATAAATGAAAGATTTCTATAAATAAAAATTCATTCAAGATGTTAGGTTATTTTTAATTTATATTACTTTTATATTTATCTTGTACATAGCTATGTGCATATAAATGAAACTTCAATCTTTAACAGACCAGTATGTAGGTCAGAAATAAAAGGAAAAAAAACTATCTTGCGTACAAATGGTTTATTTAAACCGGCATTATCAAAATTCGATTGTTTACGTTGCAAGTGCTCCATGAATACATAACCTTATTTAAGATAAAGATAAAACAAAAACAAATGAAAATATAAGTGAAATATTTGCATTTAATGTAACCTAATTTTAAATGTGTCAGTGGGTCGGTAACCAAACTAGCTTATTTTTCTGTCATTTGACGTAAAGGTTACCGCAAATTGCTAAAATGGCACGCCTACCTCTTTCGCTCGGTGCGGCGCTCCAGGTTTCGTGATAAGCGCAGTCCCATTACAGATAACAGCTGTATCTTCCACAAATACACACTCCGGAAGTGTTTCATCTGGCGGAAGTTCAATGACGTCAAGTCCCAATTCCCGCAACAATCTAACGTATGATTCGTGTTGTTTTTTTGCTTCTTCTAATTCAATTTCACCGCGTGTTCTTAGTGACAGTGGAATTCTGCAGACAACTGCATGTGTGTACCGAAAGGACGACGCCATTTTCATACAAACACTCCACTGTACGTCTGTCAACTGTCCTGGCAAGTATACACCGCTGCCGTATGCAGCTTTGGTTTACGTTATGTTGCGTTGCGTATTGAGCAAAGAACGCGGGAACACTGACATTATTGTCTAGATTCGAGTGGACCACATCGTGTATTTCCGGATATCTCCGTTCTATTTCCGAATATGACTATTTACAAATTTAGCGCCACAAATTCTGCAATTTCTATGCAAGGCAGTGTAATGTATCATCTATTATTTATTTTGTAATTTGTCGTTAGGTCAATTATTTTGTTTTTTGATTGGCTATTATAACTAGAATTATTTCTTCTATATATTATTTGACTAAGTATATATTTTTCCTTTTTACAAATATTGGTATAAATATAATATATTATCGAGTATATTAGTTAAAACAACAAGCACAATAAATGTACATAGACGGGGAATAAATGATTGGTATTAACACAGATTTTAAAATACCTAATTTATTTATTTAAATTGTAATAGCGTACAACATAGTTGTAATTAAAACTTATAATAAAATCTAAACTTAAATTTTAACATGCTAGTCATTTCATAATTATCTTGAGCCTCAAAATTATACTGACAAAAGAGATAAAAACGATTTAAAAATTTAGAAAAGTTACATAATACAAAATCGTAAAAAATATTTCGTTTAAAAAAATACAAAAATCTACAGTAGTCATACGGGTAAGCTAAGTTTGAATTTTGTGATGCAATGTTAATATGGAATGAATACAATGAAGATAGAAATGCGCTAGACATTACAATGAGATAGAGAGTCGGGACGTCACTAACACTTGCATGGGGCAGAGCCTTGCAAGAGGGGGCCCACAGTAGGCCTCCTATTCCTAGCTAAGCCCCGAGTCCTACGTACACATAGTTATCTGCTTACAATAAAAAAACCTAGCTAAAATTTATTTTATACAAATAAACTCATCCTTAACTAAGCTTCAATATATCGTATGAATAAAACTCGTCCTTTATATTTCTTTACTGAATAAAAAAGCTACATAAATTAATCTTGTCTGACGGAAACGCATCATTTGAATTTGATTTTTATATATTATATATAAAAATGTGATTAATATAGGTGGGCCTTAAAACTAGGTATGTTGCACATAGTTTAAACAGAAGAGATAGAGTCTGGTCTTGCAGTGGTATTGGTATAATATCGATGGTTGAACAGGGGTACAGACAGAGGGTTTTATTTAAAGGTTACTGGGTAAGGGGACATCAGGACAACAAAATACCACGGCAGTGGGACTTCACTTTGCGCTCCTCACACTTCATTTCCCTTCTTTCTCCTTGTTCTCTTCGGTGTCTTTCTCCACCTCTTTTTCTTTCTCGTCCGCCTACAATACAAGAATAAAGTGTATAAGTACATATAGTTTTAGCTCCGTGTATGTATTACTAACCTTCTCCTTCTCAATTTCCTTATCTAAGTCCTTGTCCATGGGCTCTTTTTCCTTGTCGCCTTCCTTCTCATCCTTGGAGCCTTCTTTGTCCTTGGGTTCGTCTGCGGGCGGCTTTGGCAGGTGGGAGTTGAGGTCGAGGGTGGTACAGATATCCTCCCAATCTGGGAAGCAGCGCTCTTTCATGCGGTTGACGTGGCCCACTAGGTTAGCGCAATGTTCAGACATGTAATCTCGCAGAGGGTAGCTGATCTCCTTGTCGATGAAGTACACTTGTGCGAGGTTCGCGAATGCTACCACGTCCAACTACAGACAAAAAATTCATTAAATAAGGAATTATACAAATATGAGTAAGTACATTGCAGAATTCTAGCAATTTTCTATAATTAATATTATGATGCTCGTATTTGATTCTAATTTATTTTAATAAAATATGTTTTTTGTACTGGAATAGTTTACTTTTTAGCTTGTCCAAATACAAAGGCATTTATTCTTTTCTTTGCCTACATTCTCAAACATCCTTCTTTCAAGACATTCACATTTGCTTTTTTAATAAAAACTTAGGGAAAGTGTACCTGAATTCAAATAAAATATGAGAGAAAGTATTAATCACATTTGCAAATATTTATAGACCTGTTTGATTAATGATTTTGGTTTCGATTTAAGCTTAAAAGTTGCACAGGGTGAACACGAAAATACGTGACATAGGCGTTTATTATTGGATGCTTTATACATAGAACTATAGACAGAGCATAAAATTCTTAACTTGTTAATGCCAAAATTTTCCGATTTACGTCTTTGGTAAATAACTTAATTTAAAGATGTGTACAAAGTGTGTGACTTATTATTTCAAAATATACAGATTTTATGCTCTAAAATTCTCTGTATAACGCGACCCATAATTTCTTACTGGAAGATAATATTTGAAAACAACTGTTTTCCCATATTAAACGCCTACCTCACCCTCACAGTCACAGATTCTCGCATTCACACTTTATAGTTAATAGTTTGTTATTTATGTAACAATCTTAAAAAGTTCATATTTATTTCAAGAGGCGTTTAAATTGCAGGACGAGAAAAGCAATAAATATACCTTTTTCAAGTGTCAAGTACAATATTTCAACAAAAATTTGGAAATTATTTTCGATATAAAGTTATATATCAATGTGAAATCTTTAATTATTAGTTTATGTTTTTAATAAAACAATGTCAACAGCAATTTATTCTTAATATGTGTGAATAGTCTATGTTTTGCACGATCGTAAACAAATAAATTTAAAGAATTATGAAAAAAAATTATTTACGAAATCTGATTACTTATTTTGGAAAATATACTTACGTTGGTGGGTTCATCTCCAAAGAAGAATGGTTTGTCAGCTAGCATATCGGACAGGACTTTTAAATCGCTTTGTCCGAATTCCATGATCTCTTCGGCGGAGTGGACACCCATTCCTTGTGCCTTGACCTTCTTGACGCCCTGGAACCACTGCCCCCGTCAATAATACCCCATTAAAACTCACATCAAACGAACACTGAAGGAGCATGCTTTACATGCGGATATGACGGTTCGACACGTGCTGAGTGATGGATGCATTCTAGCGAGATGGCAATCTTACGACTTACTAAGTTTGTGATATTAATTACAAGGGATTCGAGGGCGATAGTTTAGTAATGGTTGTGCTCATGCAGAAATAGAATTTGAATTGGAAGAATACAATGGCGCATAAATTATAAATTTTACAAGTGTTTGTTTAACTTACTAATTTTAGATGTTTTCTTCTCTCGGTTTATAAGTGATTTATTAAACAAAACAATTCGTTTTCAAAACAAGGTTATCGGTCGTAATATTTAGTTACGGTTTTAAAAGTCGTTAAATCGAACTATTTGAATTTAAGGATTCATTAAGAACCATACTAAAATTTTAATTGTTATAATAAATTTTATTTATCATACAGGTAAACCATATTTATTCAGAAATCTCACAACATTTGTATTTTCAATTCTTTTTAACATGATTTTCGTTAACTTGCATGAAATGGGTATTTCATTTTTAATATTTTGTCTCATAAAATGTCGACTGGTATTGTAGCTTCTATTGGATTTGAGCAACAGATGTGATGACATATTCGGTGGTGAAATATGGAATTTACTATATTCGTAGGTAACTTGCACAATATATGGACTGTTCCCATATCGTCGTCGTAAAGTCAAAACCTTGTTTCTATAACGCAATAGGTTTTTAGTAAACAGAACAAAATTCTTTAATTCAGAAATGTTAGTTTGTAATATTTGCCCTTTTAGTCGTTAATACTTTATAGAATGATAACAAAAATTAACTGATAATTAAGGGTATAGTTGAGTTAGTTAAATGATCTATAGACACGACATACGAGATTTTCACTCTATATTTTCAAACATGTACAGGTAGGAGTATTTAATATTTATTCGGTGCGCTTGTGCATTTTTTCGAAACTTTATACAGGGTTTTGCATTCGGTTCGGAATTAGTTACCAAAAAAAACGAATTAGAAAACATGTAACACAGAAATGTCAAAAATACGAGGTGTTGATTTTACAACAACGATATGATGATGTATTAAGTTATTATGTCGTAAGAGTGCGCGAATGTTGAAAATGTTATTTTGTGTTGAAAAACTTTTTTTTAACGACATATTGTATTATGTACTTATTACAGAATGCAATAGCTTTAAACGTATTTTCTCTTCAACCAAATAGGAAATAGATAGTCAATTTTGTACTAAGAAAGTAAATTTTTATGGGAGTAGTCCCAAAAATAGTATTTTCTAGTCTAGTTCTGTACAATAACAACTCTTATGTATAGAGCAACAAGTTAATAAAATATACAAATTTTTGGCATTTTCTCTTTTCATTTACATTCTCGCGTGTCCTGTTTCGGTCATTTTTTTAAAGTTGGTATCAGGTAAAAAAATAGCATACACACCAAATCCGTAGTCTACATTGGGAGGCACATTTTGGACTTGGTATGTAGTACAGTGTGATTGATTTTGGTTGCAGCATATGGAAAAAAACATGATAGAAAATTTTACTCTATATTTTTTTCTTTGCCTTATACAGTGTCCCATTTAAGGTACGAATGCATTGGGATCTCGAGAACCGTAAGAGCTACGAGGTTGGTTAAATTAGACAAAAGTTGCCCCATTAGGAGACCATTTTAATGGTATTTTGTTATTTGCGAAAAAATGCATAGGTCACTAGATATAGGCGAAAATGTAAATTTTACAGTTTTTAATTTTTGCAAATAACTTCGAAGTGTGAAATTATACTGGATTTTGATTTGCACATCTTTAGGGCACTTTTTTATGTTCTTTCGACTGGCGTGCTCAATTTTTTTTATCAATGTTGGTTTTCGAGGATTGATGTGAAAGTTTTAATTTTTATATGGACGCCATATTGGAAAGTTACGCCATTGAGAAGAGAATTTTTTTAGCTTTACAATGATATAAAATTGTAATAATATATTTTTATAATTAACAGAGAAATTAACAAAAAATGTTATTAATACTAAAATTTAATTGAAAAAAGTAAATCGAAGGCTGCTGTTTAAGAAAATAACTATTTAATAAACGAATAATGTTAAAAATACAAAAATAATTTACAAAAACTTTATAATAAATTTTCTATTAACCCACCATTTCGTTCTACGCACTTCTGCGCCCTTCTTTCTGTTCCTTCTATAACTTTTCTCAGCATTCTTGGCCTAATTTGATTTAAAATTCTTACTGTGGCATTTCTTAATTCATTTTCATTCTGATATTCCCGAATAAAAAGTTTATTTTTTATGTATCCCCATAACAAAAATTTAAAGGTGTTAAATCTGGAGATCTAGCAGGCCACTTGATTTCGCTGTTTGCCGCTATCCATTGTCCTCCAAATCTAATATTTAAATATTGTACTGTAAATTTTAGTATTAATAACATTTTTTGTTAATTTCTCTGTTAATTATAAAAATAAATTATTACTATTTTATATCATTGTAAAGCTAAATAAATTCTCTTTTCAATGGCGTAACTTTCCAATATGGCGTCCATATAAAAATTAAAACTGTGACATCAATCCTCGAAAACCAACATTGATAAAAAAAATTGAGCATCGCCAGTCGAAGAACATAAAAAAGTGCCCTAAAGATGTGCAAACCAAAATCCAGTAGAATTTCACACTTCGAAGTTATTTGCAAAAATTAAAAACTGCAAAATTTACATTTTCGCCTAGATCTAGTGACCTACGCATTTTTTCGCAAATAATAAAATACCATTAAAATGGTCTCCTAATGGGGCAACTTTTGTCTAATTTAACCAACCTCGTAGCTCTTACGGTTCTCAAGATCCTAATGCATTCGTACCTTAAATGGGACACTCTGTATATCGATGTTTCTATTTTAAGTGCTAAGAAAAGTATCAACTTTAATTTTAAAATTACAAATAAGTCATTTACAAATTAAAAATAGACAAAAATGTTACTTAAAATAATTGTAAAGAAATAGAAATTTAGTTTAAATTTTATAACTGATTTAAATATGTAACATTTTTGACTAAATAAATTAATTTTTAAAAATAAATAAATGTTCAAATTTAATTAAAAATGAACAAATGAGAATTTTCGAAATTTTTACCTCCCGTCATACCGTAGGTAAGGGAGATAATGTTATCGGCCTAAAAATTCGATGGTGTGCGTGCGTGTGTGTGTGTGTGTGTTTGTGGCGTGTGTCTGTGCTCGTGTTGTGTGTTTGTGTGTGTTTGGGTGCGTGTATGTGACGATTTTTTCCTCCACGATAACTCTTTTAACAAACTTCCGAAAATTTATATTTTCCGCATTTAAGCTTTCTGCATTCATATAAAGAGTTGATTAGATTTTGGGTAAAATTGGACAACTGGGAGTGATACTTTACTTGAAGCCCATAATAGTTTTTAATGAAAAATTATTTTAAAATATAATCCAAAACTTTTCAATTTTAGTATTTAAGACTTTCATATCAAGGAGAATAACATATTAGATTTTGGCTACAATTAATAAACCGGAAGTGATACTTTACTTGAAGCTCTGAACAGATTTTCGTGAAAATTATATTATGATATATTCCAAAACTTGTCAAATTTGGTATTTAAGACCTTTAGATTAATGAGAACCACATACTAGATTTTTTCCAATTGATTAACCGGAAATGATATTTTACTTGAAGCTCTGAACAGATTTTCGTGAAAAATATGTTATGATATTCTCCAAAACTTGTCAAATTTGGTAATTAAGACTTTTATATGAAGGGGAGCAACATATTAGATTTTGGCTAAAATTGACAAACCGGAAGTGATACTTTATTTGAAGTTCTGAACATATTTACGTGAAAAATAAATTGATACAATCCAAATCTTTTCAAATTTATTATTTAAGACTATTATATTAGTGAGAACGACATATTGGTGTTTTTTTTTCTAAAATTGATAAACCGGAAGTAGTACTTTAGAGAAAGCTATAAACAGATTTTCTTGAAAAAATATATTAAAACATGTTCCAAAACTTATCAAATATGGTATTTAAAACTCGATTTTGACTATACTTATACGATAAACCGGAAGCGGTACTTAATTTGGAGCTCTTAATAGATTTTCGAGGAAAAACATAATTAAATATAATCCAAAATTTCGTATTACAGACTTTTCTATTTATTGGAACGAGAAATTGTATTTTGTTTACAAACGATCAATCGGAAGTGATACTTTACTTAAAGCTCATTGCTATTTTAAACATGAAATTGACGGGAGGTTATGTGCTGGCCACATCAGATTTTTTAAAATTTGGGATTAAATTTATATAACTCCAAATAATTTTTTTAAGAATTTTTAAAATTAAATATTCTTTGCTAGAAATTGAAAATAGAAACATTGACATTCTGACTCTGAACATTTTTAGTAGAAGACATGCAAAAAAAAAAATTATACAAAAATTAAATAGGTGCTGCAATCAAAATCAATTACAGTATACCCATATTATTTTATTGTAAAATATTTAAACGTAACTGAATTGTAAATAATTGGTTTGTTTTACACATTCACATACTTTCAATTTACCGCTACCACTTACCCAATGGAAAATAATTAAAAATGTTTGATACGAAATTATTGTATATACATACATAAATAAATGAATAAAATCTTATGCACCATTGATATAAATACACAAAAACGAAATTCTACTTCTACAAAATGAAAGGGCAACCTATATTTGTAAGAATGCAGACATCATCCACAACGCTACCCACCTTGCGGCCAAAGGCGAACTTGAAGAAGAAGTTGAGGATACCGTTCGGTAGGCGGGAGCCGAGTGCATGCTGAAGGTTCACCTTGTAGCCCTTGAGCACCTGGTCGGGGAACTTAGTACGCCACCACATGATCACCCACACCAGATGGTTCTCCAACATGGACACCATGGCGTGCGCTACATTGCGTTGCTCGCTTGTCAAAATCGCGTCCAGGTCTTTGTCGAATCGCTGAGACAACTCTTTCAGAATTATAGTACTATCTGCGATCTCTTCGCCGTTCAACTCAACGAAGGGAAGTTGGCCTTTCTTTGATCGGAACTTCATCTTGTGGTCCACATTCTGAAAACACAATTACGTTAATATACTGAAGATCTATTTACACAAAGTGTTTGTTCCTCCCATATTCCATAGGTAAAAAAATGGGACGTATAGAAATTGTGTTGAAAGTTATAGTGAAATATTTGAAATGAAGTGATTACGTACATATCATTTGTGATGTGTATATGTGTACATAATCATCGTGTAATGATGATTTCTCAAATTTCCAAAAATTCTGAAATTTGGTTTTTAAGATCTATGCACAGCATAAATTAGGTGTTGATAAATGTACTAATAAAAGATATTAACCGATTTCTTGATAAAACAGATTTTTAAATAATTTTTTTTGGCAATTTATGTTCCGTTATTACAACTATTGTAATAAAAATTGCATTGGCGGGAAATAATGTATTGGCAACATATTATAAAATTATTTTTAGAAATTGTAAATTAAATAAGATATGTTGAAATAATGAAATATAACTTTATACCTACGTATATATTTATAGACTGTTTCAATATTAAATAACCGAACTTAAAATTTAAATAAAGGACCTAAAATTAATATAAGCAAAAACTCGCAAATGCTACCTTTCAAATATGTATATTTTTATAAGAAAGTAGTAAAAGCGAAACTGGCGTGACTTTTATTGTACAAGAATAAATGTCACAATTCACATATACCGGGTATCTACTTTTTTCCCCGAACATAGAAAATTCAATGATAAAATTTTGATTTGACGATATCTCTTTACCTATTAATTAAAAAAAATTAATGAAGAAAAATGTTCAGAATGAAAAAGTACATCGATAGTACTAAGTTTGTTGTTCAATTATTTCTTATGTACGAGTTAGCAGCAAAATAAAATACACAAATTAAGACAATTATCAGAGTATCATGAAAAATAAGACAATAATTTATATTTGTTGTTTCTGTCATATCTGACAGATTTAACATTTCTTTTGATTTTGTTATTATTAGAATAATATGAAGATTATCTAGAAGTAGAAACAATCAAAATTCCAATAATAATAATAATCAAATGAAATGTCAAATGTGTCAGATATGTCAGAAACAACAAACATAAATTATTGTTTTATTTTTCGTGGCACTCTGATAATTGCCTTAAACCCAGTATTTTTGCTTCTAACTCGTACATAAGAAACAAATGGACAACAAACTTAGTACTCATCGGTGCACATATTCATTCTCAACATTTTTCTTCATTGCACTTTTTTTTGTAAAATTAATAGGTAAAGAGATATCGCCAAATCAAAATTTTAACATTGAAGAAAACACCGGTATATATATATATATATATATATATATATATATATATATATATATATATATATATATATATATATATATATATATATACAGGGTGTAAATGAAATAAGTGCATTAAATTTAACCAGTAATGTAACTCGACGAGAGCAACAATATTTCTTAATAACTTTTTTTTCTAAGTCTTTTAGATTTTGAGTTAAAATTCTTTAAAGATTTGCTGCATATTTCGGCGCGCGCCCATGGAGAACAAATGGCAGCTGTCGTATTCAAGTGGGATACAAACAGCTCAAAAATTTTCGATTATCGGTTACACTTGCAGTCACAGTAATTAATAAACGAATCAACGAAAATAACATTTATTATTAATTAATTCGTAATAGTACAATTTTTTAAAATAAAGAAATTTAAATTTTGGATAACAAAATTATAAAGTTTTGTATTAAACCAGGCTTTAATCATCTGTGAATAGAGGAAGACAAGGAAGAGCAAAAGCATAGTTATTAGGTTATGAGATGATTATTTATCGTCGACAAATCATAATAGTTTAAATACGTTATTCAAAAAATGTAAGTACAAACTGTTGTCCATTTAAACGAGGTACATGAGTACCAATAATTAGTCGTCCATTTATTGTTCCCGCTCAAACAATTTTTAATGAAAATTTTTACAGCCTTTTCGTCTGTTGAAATGTGTATTGTGCATAATAAATACACCTTCCCAAGTAAATTCAGTCTCATTAATGAACATTATGAGCCATTCCCAAAATCGAAGTCTGCTGAAACCATTGATCTTTTTGCACATGATATGGATACAACTGTTGCTTTATTTAAAATTGTCATATGTGACACTTCGTATTGTGATAAAGATGTACAAGATTAACAAATGTGCGAATATTAGGAACAGTATGATTTGGAAACGCTCTATCTAAATGCGTTGGCAACTTTATAATACTGTCTTTATATCAACCACAAATTAAAATGTAGTAAAGTAAAGATACGAATAAATAAATAAACCATAGGTAAGTAATTACAATATCTGTGTACTCGCTATTTGTAAACGTAAGCATTTTGACAGGATTTTACCTGATAAACAAGTTTATTACTAATGCTAAAATATAATTGCAACAACTGACAAAACTGTCAATTGCGAAAACAAAATTTTTCATAGCTATTGCTACTGCATTCAATTATTAGAAAAATACGTGGAACGACTCGTCAATTTACGGGGTGGTAAAAATGCTAAAAAATATGCGATTTCAAGAAAAAGTTATTAAGAAATATTGTTACTCTCGTCGAGTTACATTACTGGTTGAATTTAATGCACTTATTTCATTTATACCCTGTATATATATATATATATATATATATATTAATTTTTTCATAAATGTAAAATTTACCAAATATTATGCATATGTTAATCAAAAATATTTAAAATTATTATGCTTTTCATTCATGATTTTCTTTATAAACATTTTGACTCTGATATATTGTGACGTCATAATTTTGACGACACAACACGGGCGAGACTACACAAGGTCGCAAAATTGTGGCGTCATTTGAAATTTCTGAAAAACTAGAAATTATGTGATATGTGACATGAAATATATATTTAAGTAGTTTTAAGTGAACTTTTAGAAAAAAATTAAATTGGAAAATGTGGTATGACCCCATTAAACAAACACTTTACACGAACAGAACCAATTAATGATATTTTCACACCCAGCTGAAATAGTTATTTACGTAAGGCTGGGAAGTTTCTTTACGGTACGAACGAGAAGTTTACGGACGAGGCGACGAAGGAGCCGAGTCAGGAATTTCGAAATGAGTACCGTATAGAGGTGGGCGCGGGCCGTGATTTTGTCGGGTCACGATGGGTCACGACGTGACCCGCGTGATCGTGAATACAATTTAAATTTTGCGTCGTGAGTGGACGTGAGCGTGAGGCACTAAAAAATTATCGTGCGTGATCAGGCGTGATTGAAATTTAATCGGGCGTGAGTACAAGTTTTCTTCTATTTTTTATTTAAAAAATTGTCAATTTTCATCTTTTACTTTCTATTCTTGTTATTATTATTATGTCCAAATATGTCATCAACAATATTTTTTGCATAAAAATAGTGTTATTGTTATACCCAAAATTATATACACAGTTGCTCCGATTTTACTAAAGATATACGAATCTTTAAGTTCGTTTGACACGATCATAATGTTGTTAACAAATTTGTTACTAAATTTATAATGATATTTGTGATGGAATAGAACAACCTATTTGTCCATAAACATTCGTTTCCAATGAAACCAATCTGTTACCTAACTTATTACCAATTTGTTAACAAATTTGATAACAACTTATGACTGTGTTAAACAGGCTTAAATGTACATAGAAACAATTACGTGACACGAACGTGACCCGCCGGGCGTGATCGGGCGTGAGTGCCAAAATAAAATCGTGAGCGTGAGTGATCGTGAATCAAACATAAAAAGTCGTGCGTGATTGGTCGTGATTACATTTTTAGTTTCGTGAGCGTGCGTGATCGTGAACAAAAAGTTACTCACGCGCCCACCTCTAGTACCGTAACACTTCTCACGGCCATATGACGTGAGGTACATTTTATTTCATACTGTCTACGTGATTTAAAAAAGTGTATTAATTCAAAACATGTCAACTTAGGTCACATCATCTTTGAATTTGTGACATTTGGTGTGTATTTGTTTATTTGTATTATTTGTCTTGATTGTCAAAAATGACAGCTGCATATTCTTTTGGTGATATTTGTGATTTATCGAATAAAATTTCTATAAAATATGGTGAAGCTTGTTCCCACCAAGTTGTCCAAAAAGAATACCGGTTATTATGTGATACAATTTTTTACTCGTACAAGCTGCAGGCTTCAAACTCTAGCAACATGCAACATCATGAAGTTTCCACCACCACAGTAATTACAGATGGGATGGGGCATGTGAACTTTTAAAATTGGTGAAAATTCTAATTGTACCATATTAATCGTTCATAAGTTTCAAATTGTGTTATTTAATAGTTATTTGTTTATCAAGTGCTGAAAGTGTTTATTTGTCGAACCAAACGAAAGTTACAGCCTGAGCGAAGCGAAGGTTGCAATTGTTATTGTTATACTGTTTTTCCTGGGAGGGGGATAATGCAGCAGTCTTTCGACTAGTATTCATAAATTATTTTATCTAGACTACTGCTACATGGCCTCCCGACCAGGAAAGTTATATAAGGTTACTATAGTAAAAAATAACGTTTTTGTTACGAAGTTTGTATTTGAAAAATAAAATAGATTACGTCAAAATTATTCCTCTTATTTTATTCATACTTTTAAAGATTCAATCATGTTATGTTTACACGTATGTTTTGATTAGTGTATCACACATACATAGGTATAGTAGTTATTTACAACTACTACACATAGAGGACATTATGGAATAAAATAAAAAATTTGAACAAATTTTGCAAGAAAATATTGTGATATTAATTTGATACAAATAGAATTTTAAAATTGATTTTTATTTAATTGTTATAATTATTTGCACTGTGCCAGTTTTGTCTTCTCATACCTCATATATCTCTAAACGAAGCATTATTGATATTCACATGAACTTGTTTTTTTATTTAAAGTTCAAGTATGGTTGTTTAATCTTGGTCTAGGAACCCGAACATTCTGTATATTTGTTAGACTGCTCAGATATAGTAATTCTAATAGCAGTGAATAGAACCAAAAATATGTGTATTCAAATCCGATTATTTTAATTTCATAGTAAGTATGTGTTCAACTTTTTTTTTCTTATAAAATCAGAATTAAAATCTACATACATCGAAATTGGTATTACCCAGAATTGATGCTGAAAAATTGCGAATCCTATTTTTCATATTACATTTTTAAAATCTTTGTTCTTGACAAAATTATTTAAAATAAGGTATCATATTGTCTAAAATTAAAATTATATTCTATATTAAGCACAAAAAGGAAAACGAGGATTATATGAGTGTATAATTTAATTATAATTTTCTTTACTTAAACGAGCAATAAAAAACATTCCGTTTGATAAAAAATACTGTAATGTCTAAAAAATATTGCTTTTAAGTTCACTACGCTCCATTTATAACCCTAGTAAATGCGTCATTTGATATTCTTCCCCAACAATATACAGTTTTAAATTGATACATCTTTTAATTTATTTGACAGGAGTAAATGACTTATACAAATAATCATTTATTAAATTATAATGGGTAGTTTATTTCTAGAAAAACTCAGGCGTAATCCTTTGCAAAGCAAAAGTATCTTTATGTTTGTGACCCAAAAAGATAATTTGCTCATAAATTATACTTGAATAATTAGAACTAATTACTTTATACATTCATCATCGTAGTTATTATACTAAAAAAAATACTTTTAATACAATATGAAGAATAATAATCATCATTTTAACGAGATAAAGAATTTATTTCAGTCGTGATCGTGGAGTACAAGTGCACTGAGTGTGAAACACTTCAAAGCAATTTTAGGAATGCAGACATTTTTATTAACTGAAATATTTGAGAAGAATGCGCTTAACAATTACTCTTTAATTTGTCTTAATTGAAGAATTCTTTTATGTAGCGTTGTAAATGATCCACATCTTATCTTACATATAAAAATTTATTCACATTATTATAATTTACCAACCATTACAAAACAGGATTAACTTATTTTCATTGTTAGACGATAAAATATTTTAATTATAACTCATGTTGCAAGGAGGGTATATTAAATTTTCAGGCAGAAGACAGGTATTTTTAGCAGAGTCATATTCTGAGTATGGTAGTTTTTTGTGCATTCGTTATGAGACGGTTGGGAGTGTGTTATTTATTGCGATTTTTTTCCCTTGCACTTGGAACTAAAAATATAATTAAGATATTCCAGCTATAAGTTATTCAGGAATTCGCATAAAAACAATTCCTTTTATTAATAATTTATAATGATCTGCGTTTATCTTCCTTCGGTCTTATATCAGCATTATAATGAATATTTTTTTTTATTTGAAAACAATAAAAGTCACGCCTTCAACGTATTGTCTGTAAAGTTATTTTTTTCCCACTTCGGAGATGAAAACAATAGACAACAACACCTAAATTTCCAAAAAAATCAATTGGAAATAAATAGCCACTAGAAAACTTTAGAAGACATATTTACTATCAGAACAAAAGAGGGCGCAAAAAATGCAATCAAAAACAAAGAAGAACCACAACATTTCTCTAGCCCAGCAACCTAGCAATCTAAACAAAGACAGTCACATATCGGGAACAAGGAACAAACACAGAAAACAAACGACATTCAGCAATAATACCCGGCGTGGCTGTAACAGTCGCTCACAGTGTTCGCCCTGTGGCTTGCCGGCCCTGTACGGTTACCATAGCGACGGGCACAAGCGAAAGGGGCAGCGTGCTGGAGAGGGCGGGGACGGGGCAACACCCACGTCCGTTTGTATTGATCTAAACGTGGCGGTGAGTGGCGGTACATGTGCGATCTGTACAGCGTTTCTCAAACAGTGTCAAGCACTCAAAACTAGCGCCCGAGTGCAATCGATGCGTTTATGTTTTGATGGTGGACGACATTTAGGAGTTATGTTCGCTCTAAACTAGATTATTGTTCGATGGTTTGGAACTCCATGTATAATTTAAATATAATGATAATAAAATCCATACAGAAATAGTATTAGGAGTAGAAAGCAGTCTTTTTGCGTTGATTCCAGCTATTTTTTCTCCAAGCGTTTCAAAGAAAACTGTATGTAAGGAATTTTTTTTGAGATTTTTTTGGAAATAATGTTTTAATTTTAGTGGCAGTGAACATTGCATATCTTCTATGCGACATTTTACACTTCAAAACGCTAAACGCTAACCAAATCAAAACACAAACGATACAACTATCAAATAATAACAATTTGGGCGGCGTTGCTGCGGCGACTGCTGCCGTCAGCGATGAACTGCGAAACTAACATTATTTTAGTAGTACAATAATGAATATCTTCTATAGTAGTGTATGTACAGTAGTATAATGTAAATATTTTGGTACGCTTGAAGAAAAAAGTTTTTGCGTTATCAGAATTTATAGAGAATAAACATATACCTTGATTTTTATGGTTACTAGAACACTACAATTTTGTAAAATTATCTGAATGCAGAAATCAGTTTCAACTAGATTTTTTCTACAAACTTCTACAATACGATAGATGATCTAGTAAGTCAAATAAGCATATACGTCATGTATCACCTATCTCTCCAGAAATTACTTGACTTTTCATAATCCTTCGGCACGTACGAATATCCTAATGCGTTATACATTCACCTTTCTGGATTTATAATGACGCAACGTAAGAGGTAACGCGAACGCAGTAGGTAAGGTAAAAAGATGATTATGTGCTAGTGCTACAGCTTTGGATGATTTATATTGAAGTAAAGTAAGCAGTAACGGAACAGCCGCAACGCAAGACTTGACCAACTTTCATCTTTCTGCGTTGCTTTACCTGAACTTCTCTACCGCTGGCCAATCAGAAGACAGCATTTTAAATATTGCGCTGAGATCAAGGGCGTGATCCATTTTACCGATATTCGATACCGACTCGCCTGTCAGAATAGTTTGTTTGACATATATATGAATAGAAAAATAGTTCAAGTTGTCGAAATAAATCAAATTTTATACGATAAATTGTCTAAGGATTTCAAAAATAATAAAAAGACAGTAAGTGCGGGAAGAAATTGCTAACGCTGTAAATACGAGTACAACAGGTAAGTTCTTAAGGTTATTTTATTTAATTAGTAGTAAACAATTATTATAAAATAAATATATAATGAAATTAGATTTTACTTGGAATGATATGTATGTACTGAAATAACAGTTTCTGGTTTATTTTCTAGCTGAAGTTGTCTAACGCTGTTGGAAAGTACTGAGGGACAGGTTCTCGAACGAGAGGAGAGAAATAATGAATAATCCGTCTGGAGCAGCATCAAACGTCATCGAAAATGACTGGGAATATTATAAAGGAATGTCTCTCTTAGAGCTGTACGTCCACAGTAGTAGGAAGTAAGTATTACATATTTTTAGAAATGCTCTCTCATTACAAACTGCTAATATCTTTTTTATTATTCAGAACATTTAGTAATGTTATGCCTCCATTAGAAGTACAAGTGGAAATGGAAGAACAGTCGATGTAGTCGAGCAGCGTGTCACCATTTGAGTGCATTGTATTCGTAGAAGAGAATGAAGACCGGCAACTACAACTACTGAAACGACAACATGCACAACTACTGTTAAACCCATATTTACGTAGGGGCCGACCGGACTAAAACCCAAAGCGGCAGATTTGTAGGGGCAGCAAAATTCAAGAACCCGATTTTGACAAACGCTATTATTATAGACAAAAGCTTTCGATGTTAATATCAGTGTGATGAATGTGTACATGCTACTAAAAGAAATAAACGTCATTTCACAAATATTGTGTGTTATTTTCTATATGCTCAACAAAAACCTATAAAAAGCTTATAAGATTGCCAGCTAGTGCCGAAGCTTTCTGCGTTTAATATAAATCAGCTAGTTCGCTAGCTTTACTTTTTACTTTACTGGAACTGCGTTACGTTTTGCGTTACTTCATTATAAATCCAGCTTTTTATGTGAAATGCATTTCCTACGTACAAAAATACAAAATCACATTGAAATCTTTGTTTAGTGATACTTTTTTTTGTTCATTTTAAAAACACAGTTCATTTGTATAAATATAACTGAAGCTGAAGACAAGTAGATGTTGCCATTTAATAACAAACTTTTCATAATATATTCAAATTGTTAGTTATTCATTGGGTAGGTATAATTATGTATTATATTATTAAATATTATTAAATTGTCATTTTATAAACTGCTAAAATATAATTTCTATTTCTGTTTATGTAATTGGATTAGCTACTATGAACTGTGTAATAAATAAAATAAAATAACTAGGTTTTCGTTTTACGCGTCGTGGGTATCAAATAAAAATTAATTTAATTTTAAAAGAATATTGTTTATATTCAATGTTCTGATTTCGAAATAAAAATAAAATCTGGAATACAAATATTTATGTTAAAACTTATTCTTTTTCATCACGACCACCCATGTATGTATATTATTGTAATGTGTTCTCAATTTTAATGAAAACTAAACATAAATAAATATTTCGTAAACGTGTACACAAATGTCTAAAAATGCAAAATTATTCCATCGAGACAGAATATTGCATACAAGTATAAAATACTTTTCATTTTAGCTTCGGTGTTTTAATATTGGCGTAGGGCGATTGAACTGGCTGACAGATACATCTCTTTTTATGGCATAAAAAAATGAGATCAGATAAAGAAATAATAAAACATCTTATGTAGTTGATGATGTAAGAGTACCATTAATCAAAATAAAATACTGAATTTGACGACGGCTGCTCACCGTTCTAATACAGGTTAATCTATTTTTTCACACATACAGTATTAGATGTTTTACTAGGACTTACTTCCTGTCTTCACTACTATAGAAATTAAAAATATTTCTAAATTAATTAAATCTGCTATAATACACGATACAAAAAATATTAATTGCACTTTTTAAAAGCATTACTTTAATAAAATATTTACGATAAAGTTTATCTAAGATAAACTATATAAACTATCTATCTCTTTTAAATGAAAAGGTCTATTTGGGACTGATAAATAATAAAACAAGAATATTGCAATAAATATCTAGGAAAGATCCAAGCGGACTATGAATATTTCCTTACTAACTTTGATCTAGTAATAATGACTTCTTCGTTTGGTGTTTCTATCGTGTCTAGTCGCAGTAGGCTACCGGTTCCTTTGCCGGATAGTAATTGAGATTATTAACGTGTAATAATAAGCAGCAAGAAGAGATATATAAATTAACTACCAACTGCCTTATGCCTTTTGTTATACCAGAATTTCATTTGAATATTGAAGTTATGCTTTTGTTTCAAGTGAAGAAATAATTTCAGCGAGTTGGCTTTGGAACAAAAGAGCTACGTCTCGGGAATAGATTTTAAATGGCAGAACGGTAAATGAAACAAATGAAATTTTCCGCGCTTGAAGAAATTTTTATATTAAACATTTCGATTACTGTTATTCCTTTTTATGTTGTTTCTGTTTGTTTTTAACAAGCGGTGGCCTATTTATTATGTTACTACATTATTATTCCCATTGAAGTAATCGTTTTATATAAAAAGTAATAAAAATATACACAACGGAAACTATGTAAGAGTACGTTAGTAAGTTTCATTAAAAAAATTACAAAAACGGTTTAGATATTATTAATGAAAACAAAAAATGTTGTTCATATTCCGCAGCAACTGTAAAATTTTGAAATTCCGAAGGATGCAACAATTCGAGAAATGAAGGAATCGAAAAAAGATAAGTATCGTAAAAATAAAATTCAGAGCCAAATTAAAAAAAGTAGACATTAAAATAAAAAGTAAGATAACGATGAAATTCAAAGTTTCTTAGGTAATTCGGATTTAACATCATTATCAAACAATGGTAGGCACAGATTTCTTTGCAAGCCAATAAGACTTTGAATTATATCATAAGGTAGCTTTAGACGATCTAAGATTTACATCAATTTTTACAACTTTTTATTGTACTATAAGATTTTGGAACTTTACACGTTCAAACAAATTTGAACGTTCGATTTTCAAACCATTTTATCAAAAAAATCCAACTTAGAGTATGTTCTAAATATCAAGGTCATTTACTTCAAATTTTAGTTATTTCGAGGGATTATTTCATCCTAGGTTATATGCAATGTATTTTGAAAAGTTGGCATAAAGATTTTTTGATAATTGTCATATTTGTTGTATTGTATTTTTAGTAAAGAAAAATGAACTTGCAATATTAACACACACTAGAGACAAACCAAACTACAAACGCGCAGATGAAATGTCAAACCAAAATAAAATGTAATTATGTAGCCCATTTATAAGAAAATAATGTAAATATAATTTGAAAGTGTACAGTATAACAATTTGATAAAAAAATTATGTTGTAAATATTTATACAATAAAAGTTCAATTTATTTGATCGTTTAAAGCCATCTATATAATGAAGATACTGATTCTTGTTGATGCTTAAAAATTTTCAAGCAAGGCCTTTGATTCATTTATGCGCATACGCTGTCATGCTAAAATGTACGGCTAAATGTTTGGTACCTATATCAACATTTGTTATAATTAATATGTTGTACGTAAAGTTATTTTTTACTGAAATTACAGCAATAAATTTTCTTGTTTTATGATAAGACATTACATACATACATAAAATCGTTCATTTACCACTTAGTGGGTTAGCACAAACCCGAAAGAATAAAAATAACATCAACCAAAAAATAATAATAAGACATTGGTTCAATGAAAACCGATTCCTGTAGGTTCCATTATAGTTAGAATTACTCTGTTCTTGTATATAAAAACTAGCGTTTTTTAAGTAGATTACACACTCTAATTTTGGCTCGAATTTTGGTCAATAACTAATATTGGTTACAATATACTATTTTCTCATATTCTCGAACTAGATTTTTTGGTCGATTTTCATTCGAGTTTAGTACGATACTATATTACGAAAATTTTGATTGACAGATGTCAGTGTCAAGAGCAATTGACGTGAGTTTATAGTACAAGGCGTTTTTTATTCCGAGCGGATACCTCAAGTTACTTGGGGTTACGTCAAACATGTATGCGCGGTTTGAAGAACGATTACCTGTCAGATTACTATAGCTATCCTTTTCTAGTTGTCAAAACGCTGACCTTTTCGCACTCACGCAATTTTTCGTAAAAGTAAAAATGGAATCTGGGGCATTTTTTGTCAATGTATTTTGTATTACATGAATACGCTTTAAATTAAATTTATTACACTAGAACAAGATTAAAATTAATTTGACAGAAACGTCTGTAGTAACCAACCGGGAATATTTTATTCACACCGGTTACGCGCGATCCGCGCGGTTATCCATACGCAATCCGGTTATTTTGTACAAAATAGATAGAACTGACTGAAGGTAATGTACTGGAAATATGGAATCTTTTGCAAGAAACTTTCTGTTTGGAATTTGCACAAAATATATAGAACCGAATGAATCTAGTATGAAACTCGGATGCAAAAATAAGACAGACCGTATATTTCTGATTTCTGAACTAGAATGTAGTATGAAAATCGAACGAAACTCGGATGAAAATATCTGTTTTACATTAGACTAGAAATGACTAGAATTTTTCTAACGAGAATTGAACTAAAATCTAGACAAAAATAGTATAATGTAATTCAAGTTTTAGACGGCAAATATATTAGTTTCGATTAACTTCCCTTATATTGGGATTACGCGTGTTTTGGGGTTGCTGAAGTTAGAGGCTTGTCCTTTTTTACAAAAAACAAAATATGGTCACCGTACATAAAATTTCAATACTTAAATATATTATATATTCTGCAAAATTACTCGGCAAGTATAGATTCGAAACCTCTGATCATCTGGCCCAAACGTTACAACATGCTCTATGCATGTTGGGTAACGGTACCCATATCAATCTGTGTAGTATCAAACCTCCCCTATCTCGTAATAGTAACGACAACACTCAAACACTGATTACATAACCTTGTTGAAGACTATCGTTATCAAAACATAAAAATGCATGAAAAAGGGGTCGGCGTCTACTGCACCCTCGTCAGCTTGTAACACGTCCAGATGACAGCACAGAAGCGGAAAATTACATAATCTTTACAGCGTATACCAGCTATGGAGTTGAATTAGAAGCTGGCCTACTCATCCCGTCGCGAGAGGATTTACACGATTAATTCAACATCGGAATAATGCTGCGCTCTGATATTCATGAATTCATTTTATTTGCTGTTGCAGTTCTGTTGCTCTCGGTAAATCAATACCTAGATAACAACCAATAAAAGAAAGAATACTCAAGTGCAAGCTTTTTCTTTTGCATCCTATAAAGGGAAGAGGTTCTTTGTTTTAAACTAAATGTTATCAGGTAGTTTAATTGCACTCAAAGGGAAGATAAACTCAATGCAATTTTTATTTTCTTTCTTAATGAATGCGATTAATTATGTACGAAGTAGGACAAAAAGTATTCCTTTGATTTTATAACAATTGACTACATAAGATTCCAGACTACGCCAGGTCTAACATGTATTTGTGAATAACAAATATCCTCCCATATAACAAAAAATTATCTATGTATGTATATTTAAAAAAAAAAATATGTAATATTGTTACATATTGCGACGAATACGGGACTGATAAGACTATAAATTGTTTCTGGAAAGATACAATGTAGGTACAGCAGGCAGTTTGAATAGCGATCGTGCTCGGGTACTGATAAGTCGGGCGTATAATAACCATTGTAGCCTTACGAATGAAAAATGAAAATACATAAAACTATTTTACGAGTTTTTAATTATACGTACAGTATAATTCGAAGATGAATAAAATTCTACTAAATTCACCCCTTATTCTTATTATCAGGTAGTGGCACCCTATGTCGATGGAGGTAAAAAACGCACATTATGGAGTCAAATGTAGACTTTATTTCAAACAACAGTACATGTGACAATGAATTTCAGAAGGTGTAAAGATAATTCTATTCAGTGTCTCACATTCTATATTCAGTGTAGTGGAGATAGCCAATGTTGTTCTTATGGACATCTACCTGTATAGATACACTAAAAATACACCAGTCATAAATACATTCAATAAAGTACCCAGAATATTACATCTCTTTTTGGGCATCTATTTTGCTCTTTCCATCTTATAGACTTACAGCAGGTAAACATGGTAACTCTATTCTATAAGACTCCTAGCTAACATAGAGTGTGAGACATTGTAGAGACAGTGGTCCAGTGGCCGGAAGTATACATAGCGACTGACGTGACATCTAGAATTGGTATGTCAGACCAGTCGATTCGAGTCAGAAAGTCAGCAAGTAGAGGTGCAGTGCAAAAAAGGTAGTAAATATTCTAGAAAATATAAAAAGATGTATTCTACATTTTAGATGTCTAGACAAGTGATTGGTGTAATATATAGTAAGTATTTGTGGAAATAAATAAAATGTAAAGCTTAAATGCTTATTTGTAGTGCTACTTTGGATTAGTACGAAAAGAATCCCGACATATTTACCCACTATAACATAGTTGTACCAATTTTCTTTGTACACAAATATTGGCAATGATGATGACACGTATTACTGGCGTGGAAAATATACCACGAGGGTAATTTTTTGCCAAATAACTTTTGGCGTAGGTTAGGTTCGAATCTGGGTCCTCAGATGCGACAAAACGCTCAGACATACTGCCACTAAACCCCTTTAAAAACAAATTTTGTTGCAATTTGAATTAAGATTTAATTTACCACCCCAAAGTATTAAAACTTAACTCTGCGGAGAACAAGACAGTCATAACTTTATACTTGCACTTTAATGCAAATGAGCCTGAGTTTAAAGACGTTTTCCAAGAACCTAATATTTTTGGGTAATAATTGCTGCCACGTGCGGTTTATGAACTCTTATCTCCCATTGCTTAAATAAGCATGTTAGCTTTTAACTCATCATTCTCACTTACTGACAAGAAACCTAGGTTGCGAGAAATTTGCTTCAATAGATGACATATTGCTATTGTAACGTTTTTCTTTATCTGGGTGAAGTGCAAATATAAGACAATTATTATTAATTAAAATTCAGTGTTTATTAAACTATAAAGAAAGTTACTATTAATTATATTAAACAATTATTAAAAACTAATTAAGATTAAAACTATAATTAACTATATAATACTAACACTAACACTATTTATTTAACCAATTAACACTACTATTTATTTCTACAATATTAGAAATTATTTATTTCACTAGGTACGCGTTCCAATCTTAGACTGCCGGTCTGTTGCAGATTCTTGTAGACTGTTTACGCGATATTTATATCACTATATTTATATCACTATATACTTATATCATGTTCAACTGCCCTCCACAGCGTCTATATACTCAACTGATTCAACAGCGTCTGTATATTCAACTGCTCGGATAGAAGTCACACCTTTCACCTCACTATCTGTCTATTTATGTAACTCTCTCTCTTCCACAGCCTCCGTATCACCGACTTTCCGTATGCCACAATTCTTCAACACCAATGCCGAGTATTAGCTTCCACTTGCCGTTACTGTCCCTATATTCCTAGCTTCCCAATACTCTTCAACACTACCGAGTATTCTCTTTAACAGCTATCCCGGTATACCAGTAACTTTCCGACTCACCGTTACTGTTCTTGCACACTATAGCTTCCCAATACTCGTCAACACTACCGAGTATTTACATCCACAGCTATCCCAATATACCAGTAACTTCCCGAGTACCTACTCGACACCAACTGCATACGCTCACAACGATACTGCTGTGCTTCTCAAACTCACTATCACTCTATATGAACATCCCTATGTCTCTCCATGTAACTAACTGTAAGTCAACCCCCAATCACACAACTGATGTTGTGTGATCAGGGACTCAACTGAACTAACTAACTCCCGAGCATAGCTACGTCTCTTATATAGAGCTCCCATTATTTTCTAGAACAGTCTAGAATATTCGAACATGTAATAACAATGAACACAAAAGGTTCAGGCGACCGGAAGTAATTAAACACTTCGCGACCAGTCTGTTTACATCGGCCGGCTGCTAGCGCGATTACGTCACCGCTATAAATAGACACTCGCTTACAGTGGCGGCAACGGCGGGCGTCCCATGTTACACTATGCAAGCTTTAATAGCAATTTGTAGCCAATATCTCACAATCTTTCATATTTATAAATAGACATTTGTATCGCACATAATATAAAAACATCTTATTCAACTCTAGATTTGACTTGACGCTTTCAATTTCTTATTTTGATACTTCTTCAGGTATGTATAAAATCAAGTATATTAAAAAGGCCATTAAAAAACTTGGTTTGTATCAGAACCGAGTCAATATATAATTGTTGTAAAGAAGTATACTTGCTGAATGTAAATATCCTTGAAGTTATGTTCGATAAATAATAACACCATACGAGTATTCCAACAAACAGTCCAGCCACAGCCACCATATTAGAAGTGAATTAATTAAATATTTCGCCCAGTTGACCATCGCCCTCGCCCAGACATTTTAAAATGTGAAATTAAAATAATTGTCAAATATATCGTATATCATTAATTGAGGTGTTGGATAAAATTTTGTATGGGATACGTGTGTTAATTACATAAGTCACTTAAGAAAAGTACCCAAATATCTTTCTCATGTTACTGAAGGTATTTGTAATATAACACATTTGTACTACAAATAATTATATTTAATATCTCGTTTAAATACGTTCTCTTTCTCTCAAGCGCCATCGAAAGCTACTCGAAATTGAATGAAACGATATATAGAACAATAATTATTATAAACATATTTTGTTCAAATATTGTTTCAATTAATATCAAATCAACGAATACTAATGAAAACAGCGTAATAATTGCATTACATTCATATTGTCAGAAAATTGTGTTCGTAAAATATTCAAATTTGTGAAACGTTTTGTGCATTGAAAAAAAGCTAATAACAGTTTGTGATTGAAATTGAATTGTCGCATACAATTTTATTTTCTCTGTAGTTTTTACTCTATTTTTGTTACGGCTGAAAGCAGCTTTATCCCCGGACTATTTCTGCCTCCTCTTCGCTAAAAACTTCATCTTCGCTCTCGTTTTAACTTCATAAAGTAGAACTTCTTGCTAGTGGATTCCCCCATATTTGGAGTCTTGCGTTCTGGAGCAAGAAAGAAAATATAATATGTGCTACTGTCAGATTAAATCCCCCTCATAAATTTGAGATTTTGCCGCTGATAAGCTACATAATCGTGTACAGCAGCAGAAGCAGTAGCCGAATTCCACGTCCCCTGTACTTCAGTACGACGATGATGGTGTGCTAGATGCCGGGTGGTTTATTATCTTTGCTTTTAGAATGTAGGCTCCGCGTGGCACTAGTGACAGACATTAAAGGGAGTCAAACTTACTTCGAACTTCTATATAACAATAGGAATATTCGTATTCATTTACTTCAAATGAAAATCTATTTATGTACTACGGAGACGGTAGGAATAAACGTTGAGCAAGCTGAATTAGCATAACACATGGAATGATAAAATCACCTAACACCGTATACTGCCACACAAATCGCACCTTTGAAAAAGTTCAGACATTTTACAATACTAAAGGTAGGAGCGACGTAGTTTAATTTAGTTTTAAATTCTAAGATATAAGGTTATTTTTAAATTTTGTTATTCTTATTACTTTTGGCTTAAACTTTGTGGTTAATTTTTATCACGTTGATTAATATACCTAATGAATTGATATGGTTCTCAAGTCAGAATATTTTCGGGATATATAGATATATTTTTAAAAATTCTCAAAATAGGATATATTTTAATCAATTCAATACAGCCGTAGAAAATTGTCTTGCCGCTTACCACGTACAATATAAATGCAATTTACGTTTACTCAGATAAAGGCCGAATTGACCATGGTCAAGCTGGTTAGCGTCCAAATAGTAATTCACATGGTTTAATCACAGATAATCATATCAGATATGTTAGGTTACTTTTTATTATGAGCTTTCGATTAACTAATCTAATAATCAGGTCACCAAAATCTGATTGCTTTGATCAGTTTCTTACAATTTTTAGAACTGGATGTCCGAAACTGGGTTTACAAATGTATTTTGAACTTTAGCTGATTTTAATGGTAAAAGTTAGATTCCGTAACAAATATAGTTACATTTTTAAGGTATATTCGAAAAAAGATCCACGCTAACCGCTGTTAGATTTTTCTGTAATCGGTTACAAATTCGATCACGGTTCATGAAAATTTTGGTTACTTTTGCATAACCACAGCAACCACGCGAAGTTGACAGTTACGGCGATTAGAAATTAGAAAGGTTAAAATCTTGTTGTTGTAAGTATGTGTGACAATAATGGAAATAAGAAAAGTAGCAATAGCAGTATTCGAAATAAACTTATCACGGACATAATCTCCGAATAAACAAGGAGTATGAGTTAAACTGAGAATAGGCATTTACGTTTTCGATTTACTAAATGAAGAAATAGTAGTTTCTACAACAAGAGTGGAAATGGACATTCCACTCGAGTTGTTCAGCATACTTTTTCTACGACTAACTAAAAGAAGGAAAATACGAACTAGAATTTGAAATTTTATTGAAAATTATTAATTTTTGTCATTTTATGTACTTGTCTTCCCACGTTTTCTTAATGACATTTGTTATTAAAATAATATATTATTTTATAAGTATACAATACTTATTTTTTATTGCCAAATCTAAAGGATAACCTTGACTTGCCAATGTGACATTTCAATACTTACAACTAATGGACCTTTTCAATTTAAAGAGATAGAAGATATGCGCAATGGAGATCTGCGCAAAGTAAAAACAACAGATCTATGGCGTTTGTTTCTAACAATTTTAGACGTAAAATGTTAGAATATCTCTGATAACTTTAAAAAATCTTATCGAAATAAGTTACAAAAGCTTTTATTGAAGTTAAAATGTCTAACGATGCAAATTTTCACTGAAAATACAGGTATTTTAATGACTGCAATATTTTCGACGTCTCGTTTGACAACCCAACTGGCAGTTGTTCGCGCCATTTTCTTACTATTTGCAGCAATAGAAAGAGATGGCCGTTAAATTGAAAAGGTCCATTCATAATATAATTCAGTAAATTATTATTAAATTATTCAAATCTCTTTTTATACCGAAAATATTTCCATCTAAATGATAACATTAAAATGTCAAATGTGACATTTGTATCGTTCTTCTTCTTAATCTTGTAATAAATGAATAGACAGTCTGTGTAGACAGTTGCCTAGGTTACACGATTTCAAGATTTGTGATTCGTGGATTTCATATCCATCCTAGAATGGATATGAAATTATATCCGTTCAATTAAGTAGTATTGCCTATACATATCCATTCTGCAGATTGTGAAGAAATAATTAGTTTTTTAAGTGGGAGTAGAAAAATTTATTAGAAGATCTACTATCAGTTAAAATAAACTCATTAAAGAACATCTCCGCTTCCAATAATTTCAATTTATTTTTCAACAAAAATTTAACTTAAATTGACAGTTCATGTGACAGATGATCAAGGCCAAAGCATTCGTTTATTCATGCTCGGTTACAAAATCACGAGGTTACCATCTGAAACCAGCATCGAACCGTTGTTTATTTTTCGAATATACTATTAGAAAGAATGCCAAATTTAACCATACAATTTTTTAATAGAATACAAACTTTTCGGACGCCATCTAGTGAGTAAAAAAAGTATTTAATAAGTAGTTATGTAGTGAGCAAGATTTAGCTCTACAGTTTGACATTTATCATGTGATCCATCACGTGATCACAACTGTTCTTTGAAAGAAAACGTAAACAGACTGAACACATTTTTCTCTAACACTACTATGGAATTCATACATTCTGTAACTGAAAACTGTTACAGAATGAGGACATTCTGTCATACTGTTACGGAATAATATTCCGTAATAAGTTGACACAGACCACTTGTTTATCAATTCACCCATTTAAAATACATGCGAAAACGGAATTGTTTTCAAAATCAAGCCGGCTTTGCTTGGCGCTTTGTTTCTTTGATTTTGTCACCTCAACTGCCTTAACTGTCAAATTATTATATATTTACATGGTAAGTTAAATAAAAATTATTGCTTTTATAACATGCCAATAATATTTTATTATTTTTTGCAATAATGTCAAGAGATAAGCAAAATATATTTTTTTAATAGTGTTAGAGAAAGTATAGTCTAAAACTCATATGGAATAGTATATTTCCGCCACTCGCGAAACCGTAGACCTCGCCTACGGCTCGGCCTACAAACTTTTCGCTCGCGCGGAAATTATCTATTCCATACTAGTTATAGAATATACCATTATATAATTGTTTAAGTATATGATCTAGTCAGCGCATACCTTTCAATTAATTCATGTTTATTTCCACTTTTCTTCAAACCCCGGCATTCTAACCATCTTTTTAACTGTAAGACGGAATGGTTTGTTTTTAAATACAAATCGTGCCACCGGTACATCATCTTGTGTTAAACTCATTTATTTGTGAACTTAGTTTTTTAGTGATATTTCAAGGATCACTACACTTTAGTACAAGACATAATTAAATACAGGCAATACACAAAATAAACATAACCAAACTTTGCTGACTAAATAACAAACAAATTTAGGAACCAACGAGTCGAAGTGCTGAAGGGGAGAGCATTTGATTGACTCGGCCATGGTATACCACCTCTCTCTTTCTAAAAATTTGTTGTCCTTTTCTAAATAGTGTGGAGGGAAGCCGCCGCCGATCCGCCGCGGGTGACGTCAAATTTATAGTCCCCATTGTTAATTCGACATAATAAAATGATAAAAATTATAAATGCAATGAAAATTTTATTTGTACAAAAAATATTAATTTAAGTATACCTGTTCAATACAGTTGAAAGGTACAAAAATTAATAATTAACCTAAGCTACCATAACCTAACCTAATCTTTTTTTGTTGTATAAATCCTATTTTTGTACGTTTCAACTCCATTGTCCAAATTAATCTTTTTAAATAATTAGTTTTTGTACATGTCTATCTTTATATTATAGTGCACAGTATCTATTTCAAATTTTGGTAATATTTAGTAATGTATAATTTTGTGGAGAGTTGAGAGCATATCACAAAGGTCACTATTCCGTGATAAATATGAACTAACTTGAATCGGAATCAAACTTAAGTTGATTGATTATTATCTATTATTATTTCTAGGTAGATACTTTTTAAATTCGTTTATCAAATCTATAACCTATAACTTATATTTTTTACAATATTATAAAAATAAGAATATAATATATATAACACAGTTTTACATCCACGTCTTTTATAAAACCAAATATCCACACTGTCAATATTGAATTAGAAATGGATTAGTATGATGAGCCATCATTCGGCGCTATGCTGCATATGAAAGATAACATTATCCCCGCTCGTGCTCACACTTAGCAACATTTGCGTATTGAGTGTGGCTAGTTTGCAGCATACAATGATGTTGTACGGTGCGAGTACGGTCACCTTGCCTGGTCCAAGGCTGCAGCTGCGATTACTTCCTCGTTACGAATGCAAGCAGCGTACCTCGTTCTACGCTCGCGAATCGCGATGCGAACAAAGATTTGTTGCACATTGCGCGAGAAATTTTAATTACACACCGGCTAATTGGTGTAAATAGCCGTGAGCTACTTATACACCATTACCTTCATTATCAATATTGTGTGAGTAGGTGGAAATAAAAATAATACCTACTTGCTTTCTAGGACAATATCACAATGAAATGGCCCTAAAGTTCGTTAGTTAGGTACTAAAGACTAAGCTAATATGGAAGAGTACTATTGTTCAGGTTGACATTGTGAAAGGAATAATATAATCAGAGTGTATTCTACATAATGGACGCAGCATGATCAAAAGAGAACGAAGCTCATCTACTTATAAAGTACACTTTGTAATAACACCTGGATGTTGTAAGTGTTTCATAATATAGTAGATTGCCAGGTTGGCTTTAATTTTAGTTGATTCTCACAGCAGGCGAATTGTAAAAAAGATTATTAAGATAGGCAACTGTACTTGAATTATCCAATAATATTTAGTTTAAAATTTGTGTGATTAGTTTTGATTCTGACGTTTCGAGTTTGAATGCTGATTACAAAAACCCAAGCTGGCTGTACCGTTTTGTCGACTTTTAGAAAAATGCTGAAACTTGTATATATGTCCCATCTCCCATCCTTATCATTGATGTCACATAAATATACGTACATACATATATTACAATTTACTAGCATTTAAAGATAAAAAGCATGTTTATGGTTCAATGAATGAGTAAGATTTATAATACTTTTTAATATTTGTATTTCGGTACGGGAAGAATAATTCAAATATCCGCCGTATTTAATTATTATGACATATTCGTACCATGCGGACTTTTGTGGAATTTTAAAATTTGAAATAATTTTGTTGTCGGTTGGGATTGAACCTGCGTTCCCCGATAAACGACCACAGAATCCCAAGAAATGTTCTTGAAAAGTGCTTGTGACGCCATACTTACAAAAGAGAAGTACATTCTGAATTACCATTGTATTACTCCATGTCAGCTGTGTAAGACAGAAGAATGGATGACAAAGAGTGAATATAACAGCATTAAAAGAGAACTCCATAAATCAAACATAACCACAATTTGATTCAGAACCTTTCATCAGAGTAAAAGTGTTTTTGTTTATTTTGCATTTATTTAAATCAAACAGCGTTTATTTTGTATTACATATTAGCATCACGTAAAAGGTTAAAAAGTATAAATAATTTTGTATTTACTCGTACATACCAAAATTATACGACTTATCGCGACAAATTAAATTAACCAATAGCGAACAACCAATAAGTTAAAGATGCACATGAAGTTGTCCAGGGTTGATCTTATGACGTCACAATAACATACCTAATAATTTTCTGATTTGGCGTATTCAAATTTTTCTGAATAAAATTTCAATCTCTGTACTATACTAATTTTGAAATTAGGTGTGTTCGTGGCATCAATCCCGGACTAGTTTGAGCATCACACGGACTGGTCTGATTAGTACGTGACCAATCATGTGTTAGTCGGAGTCGTAACGCGAACAACTAAAATGAAACTGCGCAAGCGTATGATGCTCAAACTAGTCCGAGATCGCTACAGCGAACAAACATAATCTGTTCGCATGTAGGATATTTATAGTTTGGTAAATGTGAGAAATTTTATATATTATTTATATACTTAAATTATATAATTTTGGGCCTTCGTTTAAAAAATTGAGCATAACGATATTATGTATGTAAGTTATACTGAATTGGGAAGCAGATATACATTATTAAATCCTTTTTATAGAAGAAGAGATATTGAAAAATAATTAAATAAATATATTTTATAGCCTTACGGAAGGATATTATTTGTGATACTGAACTTCTTTCACCACAAACGAAATATGGTTCGTATTTTATACCTGAATGTGTTCTTCAATAGCTTTTCACAGCACGAAAAGCCTTTTGTTGAGTCTTGGCTGCTGTCCATAATATCAGTAGGCCGCAGAGCCACAGTGATGTAATTTATTGAAATTCGAAAGCAGCGTAAAAGCGTGAAGATATACGATTATTACCGACAAGTTATTACGCACAATTATTCTCGATGAACACGTCTCATTATCTCGAAGGAATCATTTTATATGAAACGTAAAGCAAGTCTGTAAATTGTAGAATTTATGTGATGTGGGTGTGCCTATTCTAAGCGTTTATCGCGTATCTCATTTTAAGTATGTGTGGTCTGACTGTGAGCATCTCATGCGGCGAGGAATATAAGCTGTTTCCGCTTGTCTTCCAACATCGTACTAATGATTAATTGAGAGATTGCAATGCCTCATATCGGATTAGCGTAGGGCTGGATGAGTGGGCGACGCCGGACCTGTATAGTCGCTCATTTTATGAATTTACAAATTGATTCATGTCTCGTATCTTCAACAATGTTTTCTACATTTACATACCACCTACTCTAAATAAAAGTGATATAGGGATCGTGTTAAAAATTGAATATTGAAATTTTTGGTGAAATGAAAATTTTGAGATCTGTATACCTAGTTTTTATCTTTTTTAAGATTTAGTTTGACATTCAATTCTTCACTCTGAGGCTCATCTTTTACGACCTCTAATTTGAGAAATAAACAGCCTTTGTTGCGTGTAATCTTTCATCACTGGTTTAGCGTATTGGGAAGAAAACAGGGTTTTTGCTGGTAAAGAATACAACGTTGTTATTTTTTTACACAAATACCTTTCATACTGTTTTGTATAGTATTGATTTTATATAAAAGAAAATATGAACAATTTTAGGAAAAACGCAAGTGAGTTCACAATTAAAAATACGTATTTCTCGTTTTGAAATAAAGTGACATTGTTTTTTTTCATGTACTCCTTGTGTAATTAGGTTTTTTTTTAGTGGAAACGTTCCCCACAAAGAATCGAACAAATCTATTATTGAAATTTCTGGGCTATGGCGCCATATCGTTCGTTTCGGTTGCATCAAATTGTGTGCAATAAGTTTTGGGTAAAACTAAACAAAATATGAAAACTATAAGCGCAAACGTATGTAATTTTATAAGAATCAAATTAGACCGTACCAAAATTGAAACAAGTTCTTATTGTTTCTGACAAGAATCAAAAAACTTTTTAACTTTACCTAACTTTATTTTTTAAACATCAGTTCATTTTTAAAATTGTATTTCATCAAAAACCAGACAAGTCCAGATGTTGCTTATTTTTTAATAAATGATGGATCAACAAAATAAAATTTCAAAGAGAATGCCTTGTTTTTACGAGTAAGCTTATTGTATGTATGAAGAAAGATTGGAGCAGTTGTAGGTACAATGAACGGTTTTGATATGAGAAGATTTTCCTGAAAAGGTGATTTTTAGACATACGGTTTTTGTAAAAACACCTTCATATAATAAATTTTAAAAAAACTGGCAAGGGGAAATGTACAGGCTACATATTTTTTTTTTTCATACTGACGTCATAATACTTTGTATCTACTTTACAAAACACAACACATGAATTTTTAATTACAAGTACATACTATACGAGTATGAGATATTTATGTTCATGTAGTTTGTTTTTGTAATAAATATTACATACATATTATAAAGCAAAACAATAAAATTATGGATTATCATGTTTTATTATCCATTACCTATGTACCCAATAGATATGCTAAATTTAAATAGCAATATGATAGATTATCTGTACAGACGTCGTAGATTATACCTAATCGGTTGTAACTTTATGGGTACTCAAACTCAAAGCTGTTGTGGTTGGGCACTGTACCCTGGATGTTACTTTAGAGTAATATATAATTAAAATGGATTAAATTCAAACTAGATTTATTAGATATGTATTTCTCGACAGGGCCAAAGTAATACTGGGAAAACTTGGAGAAAAACAATCTGATGAAAACGTTTGAAAATGTAAACCACACAGTTCATCTTCAGAACAATTTACTTGTTCTGAAGTTGAACTGTGTGGTTTACATTTTTCTAAAAATAATTTTGACAATATACTTTAGTAATTCAACATTTTTAAAAACAATTTCAACTTAGTAAGTTTACATTTCCCCAAAGAAGACATATTTCGTGCCGGAACGTCGGCTATGTAATAAAAAAATTTTAAACGTTTTCATCAGACTGTTTTTCTCCATGTTTTCCCAGTATGTATTAGATTTATTAGAATTATAGTCATTTGCTTCAAGTTTTATACAATTTTATTTTTTTAATTAGTATAGACCAGAAAAGTTAGGTTAGAATTTGCGTTTGGCGCGAGTTCATAGTTTGAATTCTCTAGTATAGGTTTCATATAGGAGTTTAATTTTACAGACAAAAAAAGATATTTAAAAAAAGAAATTAAGCAGCTCTTGCTAAGAATTCGATAGTTTGTTTATTCAGTAATAGATTACAACAGTTTAAACCTGTAGAAAGGGTAAAGTAAGAAAATTATTAGAAATTAAAATGCTTGGTGCAAGCAAGGATACCGTATGTCGTAGACCCACGAGTAAATAGGACAGCATAATAGAAGATGAAGCATGCACGATCAAACTTAGACATACGTTCAATGAATTTTGTAGTGTTGTATTATTATTTAAACAATTAAAAACTGTGCAGAGTTCATGTGAATATTATTGTACGAATCTGGAGATAAAAGATCGGTTTAGATGCTACATATAATGTTTTGCATAAGAAAATTACTTTTATGAGATTTTTTGGCCTTTAAAGTTGAGCAAAAATTTCCTTGGTAAGAAATACACGGGGATGGAAATTATGTTCTCAGCGTTATGAACTGAGTTTGAATTTCGCGCCTAAGTTTGACCGTTACACTTTTCTGGTCTATTGGTATTATTTTCGCAGAAATCGGAAAATGTACAATATTTTTTAAATTTTTTTTTCTGAAATTTTATTTTAATTATAAATGCGAAATTTCAAGATTTTTCCACATTATTTACGCGAGTTATCAGCGCTTTAATGAGAAAAGGAGAATAATTATGTTGAATTTTACTTAGAAAAAATACTTTAACGTTAAATTTTTTGTTTGCAAAAATATTGTCGTCTTGTTTAACATAATTTGCTTTAAAATATAAGTAAATAGATTAGACCAAATAAGTATAAGAATCAATTGTTAGTGCATCTATGGCCACAACCATAGTTTCCGTTACGCAAGATAAGGTTTATATTTTCGAGTCAGTGACTGACTAATTGTCGACATTGATTTACAATGTAGAAGGTTTATTTTATTTATTTATTCTTTTATTTATTTATTTATTTATTTACTGGCTATTTTTACATAATTTAAATAAAATGCATAAAATAGTAAAATTTCCTATTTAAAATTACTGGTCAAACCAATAGTTTATGGTTTGTATATTGTAGGTACATTACTAAAAGTATTATTAATTATTAAGTACTAGTAAGTGTGTTTATGTATAATAAAATAAATACATTTGACATATTTATATTTCACCTTATTGTTTTTACCATTATAAACCGGCCGCCGATGGCAGCGCTATCTATGTTCCTCCTCCATACTTCAGATGGTACCTCCAACTATCATGGAAGTATTTACGGCATATTGAAATGAATTTAAATAACCATGAGTTTTTACACAAGTGTGCAAAGTTTCTAAAACGGTTCGACACCTGCGAGCTCAGTGGTAAAATTGCATTGGCATTAAAAAAAAAATTAAAGGACCATTCACCAGCTACTTTTGTAGTAATTCTCTTCGAAAGTTGGAAAATTTGTGATTTTCGATGGAATTTTCGCATTTATTATATATTTTTCATGAATAAGTATACTTGATTTTTATAAATTCTTTTACTTCGCGAAACTTTTGTATGAGACTATCTTGATAATACCATCTTAAGATGGAACAAGGTATAGCTCGTCCAGTAAGCATTTGAACAAATAACTTTTAAATCTTAGGTATCATACCAACACTCATCGTTGCTACAATGAAAATTTTTGCGTTTCACCCAAATATAGCCACCTTTCAGTGCACATTATATGTCTATGAAAGTTAAAAATTGCTTGAAACCATTCAAATAGGGAAAATGACCGTAGTTGGACAGTAAAATTCTTATCCAAGATGTTATGTTGGCTTTAACAATAAACGCTGATTACTAAACTGAGCACCTGGCAACTTGTACATTTACATTTTGGTGTTGCCATGTTATGTGTACTGAAAGGAGAACATATTTGCGCGAAACGCAAAAATTTTCACTGTAGCAACGATTAGTGCTGGTACGTAGGATTTAAAAGTCATTTGGTCAAATGACGAGCATTCGTTTTATTAAACAGGCTGTATAATAATATTGAATATTTTTTGCATTATCCTTTCATTTTGTAGGGTAATCTTTTTTGTTTTAAATGCCACTATAGTAGAATACGTCGTTCTGCTGCTTGCTGCTTAAACGAAAATAGACTTGTCATGGATATAAATTTACCGTCTGTGCGATTTTATTACTAACAACATTCGTTTAACTTAAAAGAGGCATGTTAACCCATTATTTTAGTTTCTAGCTTCAAGTTTACAGTTTCCAGATGTAGAAATAGCTCCGTAGTCCGTAGTTGAGTTTACGACAAATCCTCAACCTCCGCTAAGAAACTTCAATTTCCATTCGCGTAGTTGCCAGAGCAATGAACTCGCACCTATTACAATTCACAACGAATCAAATATTAATATCCGGTCTTCTTACGTTGACTTCATGTTCACATCGAACTAGTGTTGTAAATAAGTCTTAAACATTACAATATACATTATTTAACAGTTTCCGCGTTCTATTCTTCCGCTTCCTTCGAACAAGAAGTGAGGTTATGTTTCCGGGACTTTATACGGAATTGGGTTAGGGTTTTTCGACGGTCAATTAGTGAAGTTTGTGCTTGGACTCTGTTTAATACAAAATCTGTTTGGGTAGTTTATAATCTCTTGTTAAGTCTATATTAATGTTATAAATTATTTGTAACAGCTACCTTAATTAGGATCAATTTTCAAAGTCAGTAACTCGGATGCAATTAGATTACTGAAATAAATGAAAATTTTTATATCCCAACCGGTATTTCAACGGTAGACAATACTTGAAAATAATTCATATAAAATACAGGATGTTCCGCGACTCAACCGACAAACTTATACCATGTATTCCGGGGGTCATTACGATCAAAAAATGTTATATGACCTATAGATGAATTCCTCTTTGTTTCGGAGATATCGAAGGAATTTTAAAAAAAAGATAATTGAGTTAGCCTTGACGAATGAAAGTATGTTTCACAAATGAATGATTTCTGTGCTGTCTTATTAATTTAAGCCATTATGCCGCATTTTACTAATACAAAATATGCTGATATGGTTTTCGTGTATGGTTTTTGCAATAGAAGTGGACGTGCTGCAGCTGCGGAGTACCTCAGGCGATACCTAGATCGCATTGTTCCTCACCACATAACATTTTCAAACGTTTTTCGTTGCTTGAGAGAGACAGGATTTTTCCGAATTACATGGAAGATATTCCTCTGGAAGCTCGTCGTGCCATGTGGTTCCAGCAAGATGAGGCACCACCAAATTTTGGGAGACAAGTGACGGTGTTTCTTAATGAAAATTTTCCGGAAAGGTGGATAGTCCGAGGTGGTCCTTAACATTGGCCAGCTCGATCACCTGACTTGTCGCCTTTAGAGTTATTTTTAGGTGGGGTTGCTTCAAATCTCGTGTGTATAGCAATGGTACACCAGATACATGCGAAGAGTTGACTGACCGTATAGTTGAAGCTACTAATTCTCTAAAGAATGAATTGGCAGTAATTAACTAGCAACATTCTTTGACTCGAAGGATAGCTGTATGTTTAGAAAATGGCGGTTCTCATTTTGAACAGTTGCTGAAATTTTGTGTTAATTAGCTATCCATTGATGAATAAATTTTCTTTTATCATTTTTTTTAAATTCCTTCGATATCTCCGAAACAAAGAGGAATTCACCTATAGGTCATATAACATTTTTTGATCGTAATGACCCCCGGAATATATGGTATAAGTTTGTCGGTCGAATCGCGGAACACCCTGTACATAAAAATATATCATCACGGCATATTACCCATTGCTGGGTGTGCCAATCTGCTTTGTACGCAGATTTCGATAATGATAATGATGACATAATTGTACCGTGCGGGCATTTATCAGGCGTCACCTCGCGGGCACTCAATGCATATTATTTTATTAATTTTACATAATTTGTAGTGAAAAACTAAAAAAAAAAATGTCAAGAAGAAAAATTAAATTTATCTGACGATTTATACTTGAAGTATCAGAATATCAACTATACGAATACAAATATTAAATATGGATGTGATAAATTTAAAAATAAAAGAAGGACATTTGCTTCAAAAGAGGTCATAAATTCTAAAAGAACGCATGTCTTGATAGGATAACTATTTATCAAAGGAAAATAACAGGTCACCATATTTTCTCTGAATAAAAATATAGAACAGCAATTATACAACATTAAATTACAAGATTACGTTGTGCAGTATTTTCTACTTTCATACTCGCATATCTGTATGTAAAGTTTAAAAAATGTTGATACTGCCTGAGGAAAATATTGATGAAACATTAAATAAAGAAGTAGCGGTGGAAATAATGTATCTTCAAATGTATTTCTATTTGTATTTATTTGACCGGCTATGGCTATGTTACATACATATAATAATAATTATGTTTCCAGCGGGTCGGCACAATTTAAATACCAGTGGTATACGAGTACGTATAATATAAATTTAACATATAAGATATCACATATTATCTCTTATGCAATTGCGTCACATTACATATCCATGAAATAGTAATTAACAGACCAGTATAGGGCGCGAGCAGACACGTGACTCGAGGGCCCTTGACGTGCTTAGAATCAGCTGATTTGTGTGCGCATGTCATTTTAACAAGAACATTGTCAATTTGACAAGACCAATGTTGTTCCTTATTTTGATTTTAAATTGCTAAAATGTTAATATTTTATAATTTTTAGGCAGTAAAACACATGAAATTAAAAATAATAACATTTTAGCAGTTAAAAATCAAAATAAGTCAAAACATTGGTCTTGTCAACATGACATTGTTCTTGCCAAAATGACATGTGCACACAAATCAGCTGATTCTAGGCACGTCAAGGTCCCTCGAGTTACGTGTCTGCTCGCGCCCTATAGCAGTTCTTCAACGATAATATAAATAACAAACCCACAATATAAAGTATTTTTTTATTTTATAAATATATGAAAAAGGTACTTGATTTTGAAGTGTTATGTATCTGTCTAATGGCCGGTTGCTCCGCTGACACTTAAATTTTAAGTGTTCCTTAAATTGACAATATCGTACCGATACGAAACGCCAAATGAGTAATTGAATATTGCTGTCAAAATATCGATTTGTATATTTTTGTTTAAGCCTAGCTTAAAATTTAAGTTACAGCGGTGCAACTGGGCATAAGTGATTTTTGATGGGTATTATTTATCCAGCATTTTAAAAATGTTAATCTATAGTGTTTCACCCCAGTAACAATCGTTTTAATGTCGTGGATATACAGAACTTTGATCTGTCTTTTTATAATACATTTAATTTACGTCTCTCTTATTTCATTCCTAATTTTCACCATTCCAATTATTTTTATTTTATCTGACATAAATTTCAGTCACATGGTTAATTTAAAATATTCTGCAAATGGATGATGATAAACATCCATAATTTGCAAAATTCATTCCACAATATACTTAGTTTATCTACTACTTATCCCGTAATTTCCTTACTAGTCTAGTACATCTTAATTTAATAACCAAACTGGAAAATAAATGACCCCATTTATCTCACAATTTCGTTGCTCGGAGCTAGGGTTTCGCTTGTGCATCAGGTTAGCCTTGGCGATCAGCGCGGTATGTTGGCGTGTAACAAAAGACACTCGCGCGTCGCTGTGAGGCGTCGTGACGGCGGGCGTCGTACGAACCACGCCTGCCGTGCATTGTACCGAGGGTCGTTGCACCCCGACAATCTCGCCAACTAGTGGAGATACGGCGAATCACAACTGAATATGCAGTTTCGTTTTTACAAAAGGAAATTGGCAAGTTTCTTCAAGGATAGAAGATTTGAATTGAAGCTGGCAGGTTTATCTAATTTACGTCAAGTTTGATGGAAGAGTTGCTGTTGGAGATGGAAATTTTTCAAGATATTCAGATTTTTGCAACAAAACGCCGGAAACTTACAAAAAATAGGCCCTAATTCTGTAACTCGGTGGTTAATTTTTAACCACTGGTTAAAATTTTTATCCAATAGTTATTGATTTGACAACTAAAAATCCCTCCTTTTATTATATGTCGACATATTTGATTGGTTAAAAAAATTAACTAATGGTTAAAAATTAACCACTGAGTTACAGAATAGGCCCCATATAGAGACAATTTTAACCTCTATATCCAAATATTTAATAGGGGCTAAATGTCATCTAACCGTTCATAAATATTTTTAAACTGCAAGCAATAATTGGAAAATAGGTATTTCCCATACAATTTTTAAGATGTTCATTGAGATGAAAATTTTACTATAGTGCGATTATATTCGATTAGAGATTTTATCCCTAAATTTTATTTTTAAATATTTCTATCTAACTAGCATCTATGTTGACTAGATGAAGTGACTAGAACTAGATGAATGATTTGAAAATTGGGAAATACTTGTATTATACTCGTTCAGACTTACTTTAGCGTCTTCAAAAGACTTTAGGTCGCAATACCGCATACACGATATTATAATTATTGTATCATATTCGAGTATAATGTTTTACTATAGTTTTTATATTTAATGCTTCTTCTGCTAAAAGCAAGATCTTTTTCGTTCGTTTACTTATCTCGTACATAGGCGAATTAGAGTTGACAAAAAATTGTATGTACCCACGGTGTAGTATATATAGGTGAAAGCACGAAATGCGTCGACATGGCTAAGTAACTGGGAAACAAAATGCCGCTAACGCGACCCGTTACCATTTGACAGGTGTTTGACAGTTGGTGTACCGCAATATGCCGGTTGTGGTTACATGATGAAATGAGTTCGCGTTTAAATAGAAAATGTTTGGCTACAGGATGCACAACAGGGTTTGGATCAAATAAAGAGAAATATAGTTTTTTAAGGTGCCAAAATATGCGATTTTGCGGCAGCCAGCTATGCTATAACCATAGGAACAGGCATTACAATTAAGAAAATTCTGATTGAAAGATGTCAGTGCTAAGTGATTTTGACATATGTTTGTTTTATAATTTTACTGGAAATATAGAAACCTTCAGTATGGAATTTGTACAAAATACATACATAGATTTGACAAAAAAGGAAATGTACTGAAAATCTAGAATATTATGCATAATATATGAATAATTTAATATTTTACAATATTTTGTGTAAAAACCGGGGCGCAACAAAACCTGACATCTAGCGGCACACTGTATGAACCAGCCCAGTTAGTTAGCCATTCTTCGTAATGCATTGCGATACTTCGTGCACTCACATATAGATACTACACCGTATATGTACCTAACCTACCTATACGAAACAAGTTTCTTTATGATATGAGCACGTTACGACTTAATTTGGTTCTAAGGACTTATTGTCTCTATCAACAAATAAGATTTATACTTTTCATAATGTGCGATGGGGGGACTAAATGCGACTAACAATGTAGACTTCAAACGTAATCTCCCTTTACTATCTTATACTATTAATTTTCATCGAAATTACATATTCTACAAAAACATAAATAGGCACTAAACCTAAACTTTGCCGCACTACGGGAATGTATAAAAGGGACAAAATGATCCCCAAATGCAGTGAACGTGTTAATGGGAAAGCAAAACTTTACAGGCAAGCAAAACTTTATAGCCGATAAAATAGCGTAGGTTGTAGGAACATTACGTAATGCACCAAATCAAAAAAAAAAAAAAAAATCATACATATAATTTTTTTGAAAATTTTCAGTTCCGGTCTGCAATTAGCTCTAAAAATTCATTCTATAAAATTACATTTTCCTTCACATAAAAATTTCTGATTTCATTTTGCAAAAACGTAGTTGTATTAATAATACATAATAATGAATCAAAAGTCACTTTTATTTAACACTGTCCAGTACAATCGAAAATTTTACGTAGAAATATAGATAAAGTGACAAAGACATAATTAGTTAAATATTTTGAATATCTACCATTTGAAACGGATAAATACCAGCACAAGAATATAAAAAATGTATACAATAAATTTGACTTTTATTTATGTAGATTTACGGTGCCGGTGACCCAAATTTCACGGAATTTTTACATATTTCTAATACATCATATATCAAATACAACGACGAGTACAACCATAGCGGGGTAAACAACGATCATCACATTTGGAAAAGAAAAAAGTGTAACAAGTATTGATTTTTATGTAAAACAAATTTTAATCAAAGGATTTAATTAGTTTGAAAAGATTTTTAATGGAAACACTGCAAACTCCAATGTCAAGTACATGGCTTGAAATTAATTTTTTATCAAATTAGAAACTTTGAACACTTTTAATTCCACTTCACAGCTTACAACAAATTAAAATCCATATTAGGAAGCAATTTTCGCGAATGAATATCTCATAGAAATTTATTTTTATATACGGTTGAGTAAAATAAAATTTATATTTCCTGTCGATGCAAACTCGGTAATCAACGGAATAAAGTCTCGCGACTCGCTACGTCACAGCGAATGTATTAAAACTTTGAAATCGTTTGTGTGTAGAGAACGCTGTACAGGTCTCTGTGCGTCATTTACTTAAGGGGTAAATTCCCGTGTCGCATTAAGTTAATGTGATACTCATACATACGCTCCGTCTTTACGGATATTACTGGAACTAGAAACGCCGTGCCCCGAGACAGATTCATGGACGCAGGAACGGAAATTTTCAAAGCGGAATATTGCTAAGTCTTTTGCAGGCTTACAAAATATTTCATCGTTAAATATAACTGCTCCACTAAGACTGCATTTGAATATCAACTGAAATTTTAAAATTTTATATCATAGTTTCGAATACCGATTACGCAGTAAAAATGATATGCATATATTATTAATATTATCTGGTCAAATATTAACTTATTTATGGTATATAAAAATCATTAAATTTTTAATGAAAAAGAATAGGTAATGGGTACTACACAAGAAGTACCCCTTTTTTATTATTAGTAATGGCCCAAAATTGACGCCTGTGGTGCACTCTCCACTCCAGCAATGAGTGCCCGTGAGGTAACGCCTGGTAAACGTCCGCGCGGTACAAAAATGTCATCATCATTACCGAAATCTGTGTACAAAGCAGATTGGCACACCGAGCAATTAGGTAATATGCCGTGATGATATATTTATTTTATCTATTTATTTATATTAAGAACCAAATATCAATATTTATTATAGCGAAACTAGTAATCCAATAAAATAATTGTGAAACATAAAACCAAGTATTATTAAAAATTAAAATAAATATTTATTATATTATATTATATTATATATATAGTAAAGTAAGAAGAACATTTTCACAATATCGAAAAAAAATGATCTAAATTTGGTAGTAATATGGTGTGAAAACCAGAATTTTGTTACACGCATATATAAAAAAACGATGTTTTGCTTACTTTTCGTCAAGTTAGCAGAACACATGTAAAAAAAATTAAAAATTGAAGTACAATGACTTTAGTTTACTTTCCAGCCCCTCCTTCATCCCAGTTAAAAACGAGTACGTGCCAAAGCGACTAAATGTCATAGCGCCCAAATTTCATAGCGTCTAAATTTCACAGTGTCCAAACTTTACAGCGTCTAAATGAAGCCTCAGCACCAATTGTTACAGCGGCTAAATTTGACCTGGCCTATTTCGGCCACTACAAGTGATGTTGGTAATACATACATCAAATTGTAAATATGTCAACATTTATTGTGAATTATGCAATAGAAAGCGTATCCAATCAAACCAAACATAACCTAACCTACAGTGACCTCCGCTTGGCTACGTCCATGTATTCGGTTTTTGAATGATTCGGACAAAACGCTTTCTGGCGATGCGAGATTCTGTTTTGAATATTGGCAATTGTGGCATTGTATTAACTACATAAGTAACTCGCCATATGTTGCATAATTGAAAATAAATGTTGACATATTTACGGTTTTCTTGTATTACCAACACCACTTGTAGTGGCCGTAATAGGCCAGGTCAAATTTAGCCCCAGTGGCAAGTGGTGGTGGGGCTTCATTTAGACGCTGCAAAGTTTCGGCACAGTGAAATTTAGACGCATTGACATTGAGGCGCTATAATATTTAGCCGCTATGGAATGCTTCGGTTAAAAACCACGGTTAATGTAGTTCTTGCCGTCCCTGAAAAGTTAAGGATGATATATTAAGAATTTTTTTGATGCGTGCAACGAAATATTGGTTTTCAAACCATATTAGCACCAAATTTACAACATTTTTAAAGATTTTTTTTCGATATGGCGAAAGTGTTTTGCTAACTTTATCTCACTTTTTATACTCTATGTTTCTAAGTAGATACTACTTGCCGGCATATGCAAAGTTAATGAAATTCGTACTGGAAACTCTTCATGGAGATACAGAATAACTGGAACTATAGGAAATAATAGGTTTGTTTGCACAACAGTCAGAAACCATCACAAACCATTCTGAGCATGCGCATTTGTTTAAAAGTGTTCGCACAAGAGAAATTTTAAATCTACGATTAAAAATCATTTGTTCGTTCAGCAAAATATTTCAATCCCTGATCAGTTTCCAACCGTCAGAACAGTCTGCGGAATTTAAAGAAATTTTTAGTTTATGACATGCGCAGTGGAACTTCTGGCTATTTGTGAGCATTGTTGCACTAGCACGGTGACTAGTACTAGCCAAAACGAGAGACAAAATATTGTCATTTATTATAAATTCTTCCAAACCACCAAATATTTGCTATATTGTCATGTAGATTATCGAGTATAAATTTAAGGAAACCATAAATAAACGCAGGAATAAATTTTAAAGATTATAAATTCATTCCTTGAGATTGGCAAATGACGGCAGTAAGAACAATAAACCTTTCATTCTATTCGCAGAACACAAAAATTTCCAATCAGTTTGCAACCAATTTTAAACTACGCACGCGTACTGAAAAATTAGCAATTAGTTGCTTATTTTGTTGTGCGAACAAACCTAATAGCGACAACTCTTAGTTCTTAGAGCAAATAATAGACATTACCTAAACATTTCTGTCGAACTGCATGTAGGATTATATCTTATGTGTATATAGATACCTTATGTCAATACGTCTATTACATATATTGCCGGGTTTGTACTCGTATATACATAGATATAATAAATATCGATTTTAGTATTTGTGATATATTTCAGCCATTTGTTCATCTCATGGAGATTCACTTGTCGTGGAAAGTATATTATAGATTTTGCTTTTGTGCGATAAATGGATGCTGGATCAAAATCACATTCACTGAACTTTTAAATTTCAATAATTGCACAGTTTGAAGTACTAAAAGAAAGTCCTGTTAAATTTAAAATTATAAGCAGTAGGTAAGTGGTAAGGTATAAAAATAAATTTGAAAATCATAAACATTTTTATTTACAATGTATTAGGTACATGTGAATAGGGTATTCTCTCATGATTTCAAATATTAAAAAGTCATTAAATATATTTAAGTTGATTGGTAAACCAGAGGGAAATAGCAAAAAACCCTGTTATAAATTGATTGTAGTAAAACAGATAAAGCATCTAAATTTTGCTGATGTACTAGTTGTACTACCAATGGGAGACCAGTTGAAATCCCTACTTTATGTTTGATTGTGATAACAGGCCGCCTTTTAAGTATGCACATGCTCGGATCTACTTCGGATCGTTCGGTAGTGTTCATGTACAACTGTTTTAGCATGTATTGCTAAGCAAAATGACATCTGGTAGAAAAATAATGAACTACATGTCAACAATGTGTGTAATATTAAAAATTTGTTAAATACTACGTACAAATACATATTTGTGTATCTAATCGACATACGGGTGGCGTTCGAAATCCGTTAAAAATGAATTTAACATGGAAAATTAGAATATTTTGAATATTTGCTATCCATTAAACCTGAAAAACTGTGTACACATGTCCATGGATACATATTGCATCATATTAATAATTTTATAAATTTATAAAGAATAATTTTAAAAAGTAAATAAATTTTATAACAAATTTTTGTAATGTGGCACGATGGTAATGCTCGTGCTTGTTAGGTAAATGGTACTATAGTTCATTTTTTTTAAGAATGCAGTACAGGGAAGATAGGGCTTATTTGACCTTGTTCTCTGATTGGCTTAAATCGAGGAGAAGTTTACACCGACGATATTTATTTCTCCATCTCAATCTTTTCTCTACTTATCTCTCTCTTTTCACATACATTTGTAGTCATTGGCGTAGAATTTGTCGATATTTAATTAAATGAATATAATACTACGAATAATTTCTAAATATATAATATAATGTAGTATAATATATTATAATATAATATAATAAAATATAATGTAATAAAATATAATATAATAGAATGTTAAATTATAATACGGCTAATATTATTGTTTGTACGCCAATGCATGTTGAGCTGTCAGTTTTCAATGACTGCTGTGTATATTCTCAATTGTCAACTGATCTGTTTGTATCATTTTGATTATTTGCGTTTTTCTCCATTTATGTGTTTGCATTTTATTTTTATAGTTGCCATTTAGTGTATTTAATCTGTATTTTTCAATACAAACAATAGTAGGTATTCGTTCTTTCTGGTTTTGTTGTTTTATCTAATTGAAGAAAGTGTGCGCTGTCGTGTAATTTTTATTTTTATACTACCATGGCTGATAACGATTTGTATTCAAAATTATCGGAAGATTATTATGGAGATTGTGCCACAAGGATAATTTTCATGTAACAAATTGTTAAAAACTGTTGACAAACAATTTACTGTGTTGTTTTAAGCTTCGCTTCTTTAAATTCTCTACTGTTATCACGATAATTGTAAATTATTTAAATTAACTGATTTGCAAACTTTTGTTAATTTCTTGATATTTCAAATAAATCCATTTTAATTGTATAAGATAATTATTTTATTATTATTACCATCTTTGTACAATTATTATTTTTTCAAATGCAGTTTTATGCAATAAATTTAAATATGTGTTTTCATTAGGTTTTTAAATAATTATAACTTAATCAAATTCTTATTTTAAATTATTAATTTCAAAAGTAAATTTGACATTTTTCTTCATTTTGCTGTAATATTTTAATAATTACCATTACTAAATTACCAATTTTATATTCAAATGTAATTACATGACTGTTAATATTTCAAGTAACTATATTTAAGAGTACTTGTGAAATTTTTTAGCGCCAAATTTTGTAACTAGATTAACCATTTGTCATAGTGTAAATCAGATTTCTAGTTACTGCATTCTCCAAAAAATGGACTATAGGCTTGAATCCACCAAACCTCTTTATTTTTGAATGTAATGTAATGGATTTCTCGGTGGTTGTAGGGCGGAGGTTTTATACAAAAGACAAAACTCTCATTGATGTTAATTTTATTTTAATTCCAATATTTCTTTATTTTTATTTTTTGTTGTAATGTTAAATAAATATCACATTTAATATAACCAATTTTATCTGATTATGTTAAATAAATATGAAGAAAAAATAAAAGTTAAGGAAGTTTGGTAGATTTGAACCTAGTACCTTTGACATAAGAAGCAAAAACGTTACCATTATGAAACCTGTTATCTTAAACTTTTTTATATAAAGTATAATAATGACAATAAAAATATGTTGTCAAACGCCACCTATATAATTTAAGAATGTCAAAATGTTTTTGCAACATAAGCAAAAATATGTAATCGATTACTTAGAATGATTTTTTAAATATTTTTTTTAAGTTTTTTAGTAATTGTAGGTAAGATTACAATTATATATAATTTATTTCTCATCTTTTTCAATACTTACTGAACATCTTCTCGAAAACCCATGAACCACTAATTGCACTCCGCTGGTACTGTACAACTAGTACGTCACTATCACGTGACACAACAAAATCAAATTTTAAAAATTAATTTCTCGCTTATTAAATGAATTCTTAACTCGGGTTTTCACAAGTACTCTTAGATATACCTGTTCTTTAAGAAAAAAAATGCGAGAATACCGTATTCTACGTCATAACACGTGACACATCAAATTTTAAAAATTAATTTCTCGCTTATTAAAAGGAATTCTTAACTCGGGTTTTCACAAGTACTCTTAGATATACCTGTTCTTTAAGAAAAAAAATGCGAGAATACCGTATTCTACGTCATAACACGTGACACATCAAATTTTAAAAATTAATTTCTCGCTTATTAAAAGGAATTCTTAACTCGGGTTTTCACAAGTACTCTTAGATATAGTTACAGATTTCCATTAGCTCGAGTTCTCAAAAGTTTACGGAAGGCGACATTCTATACTAGTTTCTGAAACTTTTGTGTATAAATATCTCTTCGAGACATTATCAATATATAAAAATAGATTTCTAGGATGTACCTATGTACTCGTATATGCCGGTGCCGGGTGTAACATGAAAAACGGGCCAAAGGCGATAATATAGGAAAACAGATTTTTTGTGCAGAAGTGGCCTATTAATTTCATACAATAATTCTGCATTTAATGCTACAACACAACCACATTTTATTTTACACGTTTTGTAACCAAGCATAGCAAATTAAGATTTTATAGAAATTTTACTTTTCAGAAACGCTATATTGGAATCATCGTTATTGAAAATTTTCATCAAAATAAAAGTAGATCCAAATCAATAAATAAAAAAAAATGTAAATGTAAAAATTTTCAATAATAATTACTTTTAGAACAAGTAACAAATAATTAAACCATAACAGGGGTACATTATAATGTAGGTAAGCTCGCTAAATTACGATTCGAGGACATAATTATTTTATAATTAATATAATAAAAGTACTAGGCGAAATACTGTTCAAATTTTACCGCGTACTCAATATTCCACATTTTGATAAAGAAATAATCGGTAGAATTCTAATATAAATTATAACAAATTTTATTTAGTATCAGATTTATATGTTTCAGAAAATAAATTACATGAATTGAAACAATAAATTCAGGAACTGAATAAATAGATGTTTCCAGCAATTGATTTCAGTTACAGTTTCTTTAGGTTCACCCCCTTTTGGAAAATCTCTTTTCTGTTCCTTCCCGTAAAATTAACTTTGCGAGGAAAATCGCTCTTCAGAGACCACTCATCTTAGTTCAGCTCACCTGAACCTGTACCTAAACTATAACCGCGTACGTGAGTACACGCTGTTTCACAATCAGAACACTAATTACATCACGTCAGCCTTGCCTCGTCTGACACCAGCCACCTTGCCTTGATTTAGAATCTTCCCTACATGCCGGGGATTTATTGCCTGCACTTTCCTACATCTCACACGGCACGGATGTGGACAGATGGATGTCTGTGCTGTTTCGTCAGAGTAAATACTAAGGTTTGGAAGATGAAGATGTATCGTAGATTAAGTTGACAACACAAGGAAAACGGTCAACAACATAATATCCTGTTAGATTACGATGATCTATTTCATTCATTTATACCAACATATTTTTACATTGGTTATGGTCATCATATTCATAACAATGATAGCAACGTACAAAGTTTACAAAGAAATATATTATAAACGGTATAAAATTGAAATTGCTTAATTCTGTTTTGGTTAATCTATTAAATGTTGACTTCCTAGTCTAGAAGAGAGAAAAATGTTATCGTTTATTTTATTTTTATCTTTAGTTAATGAAATAGCTTTTTTCCCCAGAACATAAGTTATATAGCATTTATGACCCGAGATGTGATAACCAGAACAAGAGATGTGAATGAGTTGTCTCCTAGACGGAAGAGCAATAATTTATAATTTCTGAAAACTGGCTTTTAAATTACCGCTATTTAAAAGCATGATTTGCTTTTATTGAACTCCCCTTTCAAAATTTCCAAAAATGACAGATGTAGAGTCGGTACGTGAAGTTGGCACCACATTTATGAGAGGTACCTAAAAAGTACTTAATATGTTTATAAAAATTAGTTTGATAAACGCATTATTTTAATATACGTGGTGCTAGTAAAGCTTAATAACTTATGTAATATAAACAATAGCATAGTACTTAAATTTAGTTAAAATTTAAAAATTAGTACCCAATACCTTGGTGCCAACTTCACGCCCTATGTAGTTAGTTATAACTACTCGTCACGCACCAGATATCTGTCTCTAGAGATCAATATGTTAGGTTAAGGTAATTATATTTATGACAGAAAAATAATAGGTATATCGTCACGGTTTATTACACATCCCTGGATGTGCCAATCTGTTTCTACTAACTGATTTTGGTGGTAATAATAATATACATAGCTGTACCGTTGAGGGTGTTTAACAGGCGTCACCTCACGAACAATTAAAGCTGTCATGGAAAGAATGCAATAGTGAACAGAGTGCACGTCTGTATTATTTGAAATTAAGTTTAAGTTTGCTGTCGGTCGGAAACTACACTAAAATAAAGCCAGTAGTTATACTAAAGTACCGCAATGAACAATAACGATTTTATCCCCGGTAAGGTAGAGGTGCTTTTATTTGTACTTGTGTTATTGCAGGGTTTTGTAATGTTGGCAATGTCAAATTATTTGTTATCTTCAAAATGTTTCTGTAATAATGGAAAATGTTAATGTCAACAACACTATTTAAATTAAAAAATTTTACTTCACAAAGCAGTGCATATTACGGTACATTGTCGGCTCTTCCAATGTTTGTAAATAACTGATGACATCTCTCTTCAACATTTGGTATGCGGAAAAAATATACTCCACTTTTATTATATTGCAATTAATTGCACAGCAACAAGACATTTTCAGTGGTAAATTATCAGTTTATTTCATTTTCCTTAACACACCAGAATTAAAACTGGTGAATACCAATCTGATATTTCACTTTTCACACCTCCAACAGCAACCCCTCTAGTGACACAAAAGTCGTTATTGTTGCCTTTTTAAGGCCATGATGGCCGCACTTTAGTATATCTACTGGTTTTGAACTAAAAGACACTATAGAGACATCTGGTATCTGGTGACGAATAGTGAAAACAGATTCAGATTAACCTTCAGTTTAGGAAATTCTAAAAATCAAGTTTAACTAAAGTCTTATAAAGTGCTTTGAATGACAAGTGATTAATTGCGATTCTTTGTATATGATGTTGCATTTTTTAAACAGTACTATATTATTCAAATCAATAATATATATGAGTATTTATAATACGTTTGATACTTTTATGACATCCTTGGGACGTTGTATAAAAATAAAGAAGCGTGTTCTTAAATTACTTACCGAACACGGACACGGAGTAAATTTATCTTTATAATTTATCGAAGAACCTCCACAAAAATATAAATTTGTTTACATTTTCTTGTAAAAGAAAAAAAATCATTCAAATTCTAAAATTCTACACAATTTGTTTTCAAAATCAATTATACATACAAACATCTTACAGCTGATCTAATAAGTAATAATAATAGTAACATGTTCGTCAATCTAGTATGTGTTGATTACGTTGACATATATTTGTATTAGGTAAGATTAGAATATCTCACACCACATACCAGTATACTTCCTGTGCTTGAATCAATCATCTCAACGTGACCGGCTCACCGTCCGGCTCGAAGACGATCCCCAGCCGCACTTCCTTCTTCAGGCCGCGCGAATGGTCAACGCTTGTGCTAAACAGGACGTGCGCTCGATGCACGATTAGCCAAATGCTTACTGATCGTCAGCACAGCAGAGATGAATCGTCAGTTTGGTCCAACTTTATATGCCTATCCTATCCTATATCTCACTAAATTTTCGTTGAATTATAGATTAGACTCGAAGCTAAAATAGCTTATAATTTTTTTTTTTATTAATATTTACATCATTATCAACTAACGATATGTCATTTCGCACTGAGTATTAATTAAATGTGCTGCAAAATAATTATCTGATCGACACATGTAAACAAAACATGATCATCAAAATAACATCATACTGTTAGGTTATACTAGGTTAGGTTAGTTATTTTTCGATGTATTTGATAAAAAAACATAACAAGATTAATGTTTTGACTGAAAATTAGTTTGCCGCTTACTGATTGCTACTCAATCAGTAATTTTGCTGGCGAACTGTAACTGTATTACAAAAATTACCAATTATCGAATAATTTACTGCCCGTTACTGAATCAGAAAGTTTTGAAAATAAAATAGATATATGAACTTAAATTATTAAATTCATATATCTATTTACAAAAATTATTTCTAATTTTGAATTAATACAAAAGTGATCAACGACATTCCGCGAGATATATGAATAAATATTAGATTGACACACTAGCAGGCAATAAGCGGTGATAATTGATTAATTTAACATTTATAATTGAAGCTGCTTACTCGGTCTTTGTACAAAAAATATGTGCCTGTTAATATTAAATTTTATTTAAGATACCTGCATTTTATAATAATAGAAGCTTCAAATGTAATTTACAAACGCTGAACCGAAAAAGCATCAAATATAATACACATGACTTTCTTCTCTAAGATTTGTACATAACCATAACAAGAAGCTTTAGGCTGGCTACAACATACTTTATAGTCCGAGGACAATAAAGTAGCACTTAAAACCTTCCCTATAGAATATAAAGTGATATATAAAGCCTGCGGCCGTATATAACATAAAGTAAATACATTACGGCGTACAATGTTATACATTTTGCTTACATTTTCAAAGTATGAGTAGTACGTAGTTTAAATAATTTTCGATAGATAATACTTTTCTTCCAACATCTACATTTAAACTGTCACTTTATCTATTGAAATCTAAGCCACACTTTAATTTTAAAGACAAATTTCTTTAATCATCATATGTGAATAAAAGTAATATAGTATCAACTAACAAATTTTTCGTAGATATAACTATAAAACTGTAATATAAATGTCATCTTTACTTTTGATTAAAAAAGACTGAGTCCGGATTTCGAAGGCCACCATTGGGATCTCGGAAACTATATGAGATACGACTTCGGATAACTGGGACAAGTGATGCGCCTTTGGGTGGCCATCTTAGATGTGCTTTTGTTTTGACGAAAATTCTCATAGGTTAATAGTAAATGGCAGAAAAGTGAATTTGATATTTTCATTTTGAAATTACTACTGAACTATCAGTAACCGAGAAAAATGTTTCAAATAAAAAAGTTACATATTTTTATTGTCTATTCAGTGGCGTACGAAAATAATTTTTCTATCAGTAAATTTTCGAGATATAACACGAACTTACAATTTTTTAAATGGAACCCATATTTGATTTTTACTCTAAAAAATACTTATTTTTAGTTCCTTGTACGAAGTAAAGGAAGTATTGTAATTGCGAAAAATTTCGGTTTTCAGACTTCAACGGAAATATCCATTTTGACCATCCCCGAATCCATTTTGACCATCCCTAAATCCATTTTGACGAATTTCGTCGTGACGTCTGTACGTACGTGTGTGCGTACGTATCTCACATAAATCAAAAACGATAAGCCGTAGAAAGTTGAAATTTTGTATTTAGGACTTCTATAACATCTAGTTGTGCACCTCCCTTTTTGGTCATTACATAATTTCCAGAAATGATACTTTATTTGAAGCCTATAATAGATTTTAATGAAAAACTATTTTAAAATATAATTCAAAACTTTTCAAATTTGGTATATAAGACTTTTATGTCAATTGGAATAACATAGTACATTTTGGTTAAAACAGGCTAACCGGAAGTGATATATTACCTGAAGTTGTTAACAGTTTTTGTTGAATAAAATGGTTTCATTTTCATTTTAGAAATAAATGCTTCAAATAGGTGTTTTAGAGAATTATTATTAAATTAGCCCTTTGTATAAGCGAGATATGTAAATTTAAAACTTATATACTTTTTGGTTTTTGTAATGAAGCTTGCTATGGATTAGGACAAAAAATTACAAAAAAATAAAAAAATAGATGTTAATGTCAAATTACGTCAAATACATGCAATTTTATAATTGGGTCTATACTTCATATTGGTCTTGCGTACAAGGAAGTCGTGTGGTGTCCACATCAGATTTTTTCTCTCTTTCGATTGGTATAAGGGTTGTTGTGTTTTAAATGTATTTTACCTTTAAAATCGTAGATTTTTCCTTGTTTTTCATAATATTTTTAATTTTTTTATCAGTAATTTCATTAGTTTTTAAAAAAATTACTTATTTCATAACTATACTGTTTCATAATTTAATTTTATCTCCATATTTTCAAATTCACGTAGGTATACCAGGTATAAGCTAAAAAAATATTTAAAACACAAAAACCTTTGTACCAATCGAAAGAGAAAAAAAATTAACATTTTTGAAGCAAAAATCAAATATAGGGTTACATTAAAAAAAATCTAGGTTTGTGTTATATCTCGACAATTTACCGATAGAAAAAATATTTTTTTACGCTACTGGCTGGACAATAAAAATATTTAACTTTTTATTTGAAACATTTTTCTCGATTACTGATAGTTTAGAAGTAATTTAAAAATGAAAATATCGACCAAATTCAGTTTTCAGCCATTTTCTAGTAACCTATGAAATTTTTTTGTCAAAACAAAAGCACATCTAAGATTTAAGATGGACCTCAAAGGTGTACCGAAGTCGTATCTCTTATAGTTTCCCAAATCCCAATGATGGCCTTTCAAATCCGGGAATTCTGTATACTCACTTACTAGAAATAATTAGTATCGGCGGGTATTACAGAGATTAAAAGTGAACACGGTTATGTCACATAATAGTTTCTTATAGTTAACAGTGTTATTTTTAGAAACATTAATTTTCATTTCACTTTATGTATATAGATTATTAAATATTTTAAAGCTCTCTATATTTCAATTATTTTAATTTTCAAACCAAATCCAAGAAATTTATAATTTCAAAAATACTTTGCTTTCCGTATAGTAATTATAATTGCAGCAAGATAATTACAAATCATGCTTGAATGATATTTGTTATCAAATACAACCAAACTGATTCCACACCAGCCATTAAAGATGTAGGACAGGTTATCCGTTTGCAAAAAATAATGTGAATCATAATGGCTGAATTAATTGTTAATTAGATTGAATGCAAGCGGTAACAAAATAAAACTTAGGTAGGTTAAAAGATAATAAAATTAATGAGGTATGTAAGTAGAGCGCTTAAACTGTAATTATTTCCTGTATTTCTATTCAATCTTTTCTTTGCTTCATTTTATTCTACTTTATAACTATTAACGATTTTGAAAAAAATACTGTTTGCATTATAAAAATGTTATAATGCAATATTTTACTTCTTAATTCTTATTGTTAGTATATAACACGTTATTATTCATTTGAAGTATACAGAATCTATGAATAGCATGTATATAGATAATAAGTTGTTTCATTCAAGTTTTAGAGCCTAATTAAATCTCTCTAATTAGTACACACACATATGTTTGTAGTAGTTCACATTTTACTACGTCGTATATTTAATTAATTAATATTTATGTTCTGGAATACTAGTAAACGCAAAATTAAACTAAATAAAATTGACTCTGGGGCCACAAAAACTTAGTGGTATAGGCTGTTAAACAGAGACGGATCTAGGTATTTTAGCACCCGAGGCAAAAGGAAAAAATTGCGCCCCCCCCCCAAGTGTTTTGAAAAAAATTATATTTGTGTTTTAAAAAATATATGTAGGATACGTACGTAAATAGAAAAAATAATATATATTTTTTAGAGTAAATTTTATTATCTAGGCACATACAATGTCGACAATAAAGAAAAAAAAATAAAGAATATTAATGATAAATAAACGGTTTTTCTGTATGAACCACAAGAAATAAATATACACTAATATCTCGACTAATATAATCGTATAACTTCTCCCAATTATCGTCAATTATTTTATCAAAGTTTGTCCTTACATATTCCTTGCTCAATCGACAAAATGGCCATATTTGACAATTTCTTTTGACTGAGCGTCGATCTTAGATAATTTTTAATCAACTTAAGTTTATTCAAAGATCTTTCGTACGAAGCAACCGTAACGGGAATCGATAGAAAAATTCTTAAAGCTACTTCGAGGTTGGGGTACGATTCTGTTACTCTATATTCATGTATAATTTTTAAAGGTCTAAACTAGAAGCTATAGTTACAATGGGAAGAATTAATAAAGCGTGTATCTTAAAACTCGAAATTACATCTGCTATTTCTATAGCTCATATATATTTTAGAGCTAAATTAGCAGTTGATTTTTGCAAATCACACTCATAGCGGCTAGTTTCTCACCAGAAAGAATTCTAAAATCTGTTGCTACGTTGTTAAGTTTTTCATACCTCAATTTTAAATGAAATATAAGACCATCCAATGATTGATTTATTTCAATTACGAAAAGTTTCTAGTCAGAAAAATTGCTTCTTTCGTCCTGTGCTTCATACATATACAACTTCTTTGCCCTTCTTTTTCTTTTATTTTTAAATTATGTGTAATGTGTAAACGTTCCGCAATATTTTTGCATTCCTCAAACACGTCTTCGAAACCATGATCCCTCATTTCTTGCAAACACATTACCAGTCTTTTAATAAGTTTAGATGCCTTAAGCACAGTTATATTTTTTGACTGTACTACTTTATCTACTTGAGTTAAAATATTATCCCAAATTCATAGCGTACACAAAAAAATGTAATTAATTTTCGATTTTGTCAATTATGTCTGTAAGATCAACTTACACAGGCACGTGCGCAGCACGAAGGCGCCCTGCCCTAAATGCTGATTGAATGATTTAAATTCACCTGCGCGGTCTGTGCTAAACATAAATTCAGTTAATATAAATTTTATTATTACATATTGCAAATAAATAATCTTCATTATTGAGGTAATTATCTCATTGAGACGCTTTTATAAATAGGTAGTAAAAAATGCTCTTTATATTTGATCTTTTGGTTGGCGCCCCTTTAAATTTTAAACCTGAGGCAAGTGCCTCGCTCGCCACACCCTAGAACCGGCCCTGCTGTTAAATTATAACTTATATAAAAATAATGAACAAGATGAGGTGCTCTTATATACTTCCCAAGTTTTGTAATAAAGATGAATATTTTAACAGTATAATATGCTAATAATATACTTATTCTTAGATTTACACAGTGCATATACTATTCTCTTAAAGAAACCTACAACTTACTGGATTTTAATTTCGTTTGAAATATCAAATATTTAAAAAAATAAAATAAAAAATAATTATATGTATTAATTAAAGCATTTAAAATTAGGAGCTATTTTTACATTAAATATTAGAATCCCGACATAAGAAACAATGTGCCATCAAGCTTAATGTTGTAGAAATGGCATATTAATAAAAGTAGATGATATAGAGTCCGTGCGTTTAGAGAAAAAACAAATCGGCGCAGTAGAAGTTGTACTACACAACTTACAGATGTTGACTATTAATAAACATTTAACTGAATAATATTTAAATGTTATTTACGATACGTAATATAACAAGTATACATATAAATATTACTCCCACAAAAGATATTTGATTAAATATCTTTGTCCATATTTATATCTGTAATCTATATGCTACAAACAGCTGCTATCTGTCACAATATCGTACCATCCCTACTTTCACAAGTTGGACCCGCCCGGATGAATTTTGGTCTGTGCGCCGGTTTTTACTCTAAACGCACGGACTCTACCAACATTTTACCAAACATTTTTTGTAAACAAATTTAAAGTATACAAATGGCACTTAGATCTTTACAAATTTACATATTTCAATTGTACCTACATACATATTAAATCTTAAAAGTGAAAGAATAACCGCTGGGCAAATCTGTACCGTTTTAAATATGGACGTCAAATTTTGTAGAGATATTCTTTCAGATTCAGGATGTGTTTATAGAAGTTGTTATTTCAAAGGTTACAAAAAATAAAACTTTGTCCAGACGGTTTTAAGATTTGGAATTGAATTAATCTATATTTTAAATTTCCATAGAATACGAATTTAATGTTAATTTGAATATAATTTAAACCGTTCAGGAGTTTTGAGCAAAAATAAAATGCATTTTTTGGGGCAAGTTTTCCCAATTTTTCCCAAAATTTCGATATTATTTTCCGCAATCGCTAAAGCCTTTTTGCTACTTTTAAAATATTAGTATATCAAATCATCCCTCCAGCGTTCGCTTTAACAAGAATTAGCACTATCTTTAACCGAAATCGAGGTATTGACGATTTTTAACCTGACGTTTTTAGCCAAAAATGTACAATATTTGAACCCGGGTTTGAGGAGTTTTAACTGGAAATTTATCCACTTTTATACGAAAAATATACAAATCAACCCTCTAAAGTGCATTAATACACACTATCTTTAGCCGAAATCATGATATTGAATCATTTTTAACCTCACATTTTTGGCCGAGATTAAACATGTAAACATGAAACATGCATTTTGGAGGCTCATAAACAGTAAAAAATTGGCTTCATTTCTGTGTTAAAAACTAACAGTTTTTTTGTGTTAAAATATTCGTGCTAAAAACAACATAAATATTACGTCAATTTAACATTTTTCGACATGTGAGCTTGGTGTTGAAAAATTTCGATGTAAAAGTCTTTCCATAGACAGAAAAATGTGAAACCAAAAAAATTATAAATAATTCAGTGCAAACTTTAAAATAACACTGCATTTTATACACAATAGTGTTACATCGACAAAATTCTGTGAACACAAGACATTCCTGTGTAAAACTTGTAAAACTAACACCGAGTAAGCATTGTCAGATTTGCATATTACTCAATTTGGCAGTTTTTTCCAAAGCATACTGGTCGTATCCGATATAAACAAATGATGATCTATAATTGATTTTTTCGTTTGTTTCTTAATCATTTTACATTTCTTCATCCCAATATATTAATAATTCATCTTTTTTTCATGTTTAAAACAAAAAATGTAGTCTTGTTGAAAAACTTATAAAATAAGGAAAAAAATATTATGTTTGTGTTATATCTCGCGAATTATTACATTTTGAAAAAATCCAATTACACCATGATATTCTGCGTAAAAAACCGCATAAAAATTATGTAAACATTTTTCATTATCTCTTATAATAAGCGAGATACGAAGTATTTTCAAAATAAGCGAAAATTAAATTTTAGCTTGTAGATCAAAAACAAAAGACGTTAGAAAATTCCTGTGGTGCCTATTAAAATTGTCTCAAATAGTTGACCCATACAGATCTACAACAATTATCTGTTGCGTGCATAATAAGAAAGTTTTTCATAAAAGAACTTAAATTTGTTCCATCCTGTACATATTTGTGGTTATGCGTAATGTATTATTTATGTATATTTTTGCACTGTTATGTAATAAAATTAATTTGAAACTAAATCATGTAAAATAAATACATTTAAAAGTTTTACATAAATATGTGTACACACATCGGCAATATTTAAATTTTAAAGTATTGAGTGTTAAAATCAACTAAAATTTATATTAAAAATAACACAGAATTAACACTGATACGTGTAAAGAATAACATAAAATTGTATTATTTTTCAGCATTTTTCTGTGTTATCATCTTTCTATACACAGTTTACTGTGTTATGTGTCAATGTGTTACACGTAGAAAAATGTAAATTTTTACCACATGTCTATGTGGACCAAATGGAATTCAGAGCGGTGTTAAATTTTAAGTTAATTTTTTTATTGCGTAACTCCTGAATTTTTAAAAATATTTTCAAATTAATAATAAAATAGTGTTGTACGGGGTTAAAATATAAATTGACTCACGGTTGCGAAGTCCGCAGGTATCAGCTAGTTTATGTATAAATTTTATTAGTTTTGCTTAAGATAGATTTCCACAAAACCGACACACTCAGGGGCGTAAACTACGTGGGTGCACGGACGCACGCGCACCCACAGAAAGTAAAAGTGTGGGTGCACAACACCCATAGTAGGGACCTACGAGTCTGAACCAATTTTTAAAAATATCGATCGAAAGTTGTATTTTCGGTATTTACCTTCACTGAACGAATCGATCTTTTTTATTAAAAGTCGTTAAAATATAATTTTGTATCATTTCTTAGCTTGGTACGGCCACAGTATAGAGAATATGCAGTAGCGACACTTCGCTGATTTTCGTTCCAACCTGCTCGGGTTGAAGGGGGAAATAATGAGGAGCGGGACTTTGAATCAGATTCAAATAATATATTACGTGCATATTCATTGTATTTGTAATAATTATCATGTATTTGTTATAATTTTATTAAAAAAAAGTATATTTTAATATTATGCACAGGTCTTGGAATTGTTTATTCTATACCGGCTGGCGCTCGAAATCCGTTACATAAGCATTTAACATGGGAAATAAGAATAATTTGAATATTTGCCTCCCATTAAAACTTATTGCAGTAAAACTTTATACACATGTTTGGGAACACTTATTGCATCATATTAATAACAAATTGTTTAAAATTAATTAAGAATAATTAAGTAAAATAAGAAAATGTTATGGCAATTTTAATATGATAATTATTATTTCCTATAAAAGAAATCTGAACATAAAAGTGATCGTAGCATGATGGTAGCGTGCCAGCTTCTTGTTCCAAAGATTGTGGGTTCAAAGCCCCAGCACATTTCTTTAATTCTTATTTTTTCAATTCATTTTTGTGTTTTTATTTGTTTTAATATTTTTTATTTATTTTTATTTGTTTCTATTTATTGTAGTTTTACTGTTTTTTCTTGTTAAATTAAAATAAATAGAAACAAATAAAAATAAATAAAAACAAATAAAAAATATTAAAGTAAATAAAAACACAAAAATAAATAGAAAAAATTTAAAAAAATTAAAGTATGCAGGGGGTTTGAACCCATAATCCTTGGAACAAAAAGCTAGTACGCTACCACCATGCTACGATCACTCACATATTTGTTACTTGGTTATTGTTTATATTTATTACTTTATTATTAGTATTTCTATAAATATTTGTTGCTTGTTTATTATTTAAATATTTATTACTTTAATACTTTTTTTTATAAATATATAATAAATATATTTTGTATTTAGTACTAAGAATGGATTTATTATTACTTTAATACTAGTATTTTTATAAATATATAATTATTTATAACATTTGGATTTGATATATAAAATTTATTACTTGGTTATTGAATTATTTATTATTATTGGCTTTAAATATATTTTTTTTACATATTTATATTTCACTATTACCTATTTTTACCATATCACACTTTATCATTTGATATTAAATAACATATATTGAATATATATATTTTTATGTTTTCTTCAAATTTCGCGCTCCTCATTATTACCCCCTGCACGCCGAGCAGCCAGGAACGAAACATCAAAGGTTCCGACAAGAGTGTCGCTACTGCTTGTATTCTCTATACTGTGGTACGGCTATAATCTATACTTTAAATTTACTTTTGACTTGACTATTTCACTTCTTCCTGTCGTTCTCTGGTCTATGGTCTGTGGCAATTTATCATGTTTGTGTTGTATTATCTGAATTATTAGCAAATTAAACCATTTTAATTTACACTGTTGCCTTTTTATAACATCTAAGTATAACTGAAATTCAATTTTGTAAGTAATCTATTTATTGCAGATCGATATTTTGCATCTAAATCTGATGGTAGATCGATATTAAAAGTTTCGAATCGCATCGATTCGCTAGATTGATAGTCTCTTGATTTTTACCCATCCCCAACCCCCAGTAATTTTACCCTAACAGTTTAATTATATTTCATATGTAGTAATAATGTCGGTCGATTAAAAAAAAATTATGAACTAATCATGGTAAATTACATAGAATAGTGGATCACTAATAATAACAAAAAATATCATCTGAAAAGATGTCTTATGTCCATATGGATTATCATACCAAAATTTCATTCAAATCGGACAAAGCGTTCTATTATAAACAAAATTATTTTTTTAGTAGCACTTTGAAGCAGAATTTGCTAAATGGGACACTTTCGGATATAGATAAATTTAGTTAAATCATGTTGTTTTTGGACCAGGAGTCTGTGGTTAAGCCATATATACGTATAATTTAATGTGCATAATAAATTAACTATGCCATTTTTACTTTGCATTTATAAAAATATATACACTTATCTAAAATAAAAATATTGCACCCACAGCCAAAATTAAAAGTTTACGCCTCTGGACACACTTTTTGTTTCTGAAACTAGCTTTAGGACTACCAGTATTGTTTTTAAACATTTCCACTACACTGACAATATAATAATTATGTCTTTTATGGACAAAGCAATAACGAAGTAAAACTGTTGCTACGTCGAGTTTCCATCACGCACACGATATTTTCTGGAAAAGATTTTCAATAGGGGAGTATTATAATTTTTGAAATTTTTATATGTTAATCTACATGAAAAAATAAGAGATAAGTACTTTTTATTTTTTCTATAAAATATCATTTATTGCGAAAAAAAAATATTAAATATTATACACAACCGGAAGTACGTATGCGGCCTTAAAGTATGTTTCATTCCAGGATTCTCTTATCGACATTTTTGTTTTGTCACTTTGCCGGTGTGTAAACTTTACGTAGGTATATATATATAAAATTGGAGTTCAATTATGGTAAGTTTTCTTACGTTAAAACAATATTCCCATGGCCCGGATTACATTTAATTTCGATTTCTAATTACAAGATAATATATATATATATATATATATATATATATATATATATATATATATATATATATATATATATATATATATATATATATATTTGACTTTTATATTTACTATTAGGCTACTTACATGATATACTTTTAGTATACATTATCAAAACATTTAAATTTCACTGATACTTCCCTATTATGAACAAAAAAATAATTGCCAGTAATCCCAAAGTTTTCGAAATGTTTTCGATTTCGGAAAGTCAAGTTGTTTTATACGTCTATGTTGTTCATATGATATAAAATTAATTGAAAGCTCTTTTCATTCAGTACTAGTGCATAAAATTGTTTCTACGATAGTGAAATTTCATTTTTATTGTAACCCTGCAAAATATGAAAAAAAATCCAGTTCTTTTCAAAACGAGTGAAATGTATTTTTAGTGTAAAAACCGAATTAAATACCTACGTTCTTCCAAAGCATATAAAAAAAGCTTTTTTCAATAACAGTATGAAAAGGTAATTAGGCCCAAAAAAATTGTCAAAGTATTCTTTATGAACAAAAACCATGCTATCTCCGTGTACGCGTAAAGTTTGATGAAAAATTACTAAGCTATTGTTTTTAGGGTAGTAAAATTACGAAGAAAACAAAACCCAAACCGTTCGCCAAATAAACACTTAGCTTTGTATTTGACAGTTGTGTTGGACAACACAGCCAAAGCAAAAATATTTTTTTATTTTGTATACTTTTGTTGGAACAAAATTTATCGTAGAATAAATATTGTTCGCAGCGTTTGCAAAATATAGATTTATTGCACATTTTGAATAACACTACTAAAGTTTCAGCATATATTCATTATGATGACACCAGCACCAGAGTAAAATTTGTAGAATTATAAACGTACCAATCATACATAGACAACAAATTGTAAATCTTTTATTTCTATTCAATTACTAGTTAGCGAGTGAACGGTTAGGAAAATACAATATACCATTCGACTGGTTCTGAATTGTGATTCGCAAGATCCAAGTTCGAATTCAAACGAATCATTTAATTACCATTTATTTATTTCTGTTACAAATGCGATATTTATACTAAATTCTCTGCGTGTTCAAAAAATTTAAATCCCGATGAGGCGTGGCGGACCAATTAAATTACGATGAGGCGTTGTTTAGTAGGTACTAGAAACGTTTTGGACTTGTGGAAAATATAGAAAACCCGAACGTGGGACCTTTGTTGAACACCTTACTTAGCTTGCATATTTCTCTAAAAACAAAAACTAATACCTAACGCAGAATACTCGGCCTTAGTTTTCCAAACATTAATTTTGTGTGTTAGGTTAGATCATGTTCAAATGTATTTAAAGAAATTGCGTAAACCACGCTTGTTCGGGATTTGTTTTTTTTTTCTAAACGATCCTGCGTTTGGAACTGTAGACACTTTCAAAATTTTATTTTATTCGTTACATTTGTTTTATTTTACCTTTTTAACTTTTATTTTATATGAAATCAACTAATCCTTATTAACAGTATCAACTCATTCATCAAAAACGGATTATCAGGTTATCTAGTTAATTTGTAGCAGCGCCGAAAGACTAGTATCAATTTATTTTATTTGAAATCGAAGAGCAATTATCCGATTCGTATCCCAGTGAAAAACAGGCGTGTTCACAATGCACTGCGGAGCGATGCGGATGGGAACGAGCTTGTAAACACATTCGTATATCACAATAACGCGCCCGCGCCGGGTTCAGTTCAAATTAGACGTAGGAGAATTGTGTGGCAGACACGTTTAATTGCTTAATCATTTGCTGCGGTGGACGACACGACAATGAATTTGTTTTTATCTTTTTATTGTACTAGAAATTGAGAGGTGAAGGCGGTTTTATTTTGTTTTTGTAGGTTAGGTGATATGATGTGACGAGTGCAATATTAGACTTAATGGATTTGTAGATGGAAGGGAAATTTATTAGCTGTGATTTCAAGTGGAAGGGTGACGTAATTTGTACTAAATATTATTTAAAATAGAACTAAATGTAATTTTCTGATAAAATAAATCTTGTCTTCATGATTATACGAATAATCTGGCAGGAGTACGGTTTAAAAATGTTAATATATAACAATTATTTAATTACATTGATGTGTGCTAATATTTGGATAATTGTTGATCATCTTATGTGTACATTACTTCATCGGGATTCGAATTTTTTAAGGCTTGTTGATGGATGTAAACTTATTTTGTTAACTAAAGATGCAGGATATCTGATGTTATTTTCAACTATTTGGTTCATAATCATCCTTATAATCGCATAACATAAGTCTGTCCATCCCATATCTGTTTTGTTCTTAAATTATTATCTGCTAGAAAGACAAAAAAGATCGATCGTCAGCGCAAAGTGTTTTTTGTTTGAGCAGTTTAAAAATTTAGGGAATTTTTATTTACAATATTTAATATTTCTTTCTAACTTTACTACGCAATTTCTTCTCTTCTTATTATAACTACTTAAAAATTAAAATTTACTAAAAAATAAAATTCCTAACAATCATTAGCGTTCGTTTATTTAGCGAGATTTGACATTTCATATTTTTTACATTCAGTCACCGCATTTAAAAAAAAATGTACTATTGAGAACTGATATGTCCGATGGCGACAGCACCATCGGTCCGATGCTGATCTTGAATTGGTACTCGCAATGTTGTGACATTTGAACACCAGCAACAAGAGCAATTTTTATATTGAAATGAGGCTTGGTATAACCGTATAACAGAACATTTTAGATTTCTATAATAATAATTTTTATAACAATCGAAATAATTGTTGATTTCGGGAGAAGGGTTTATATGCGTTGCGCCAAATAGGTACATGATATAATATGTGTTAAAAAATAACGGTACAATGTGGGTAATATTTGCAATCCAATGCAATTATACTGCGAACGCGAAGCCACATGAAATCAAAGTACAATTAAAGGATTATTCAGAAAAGCCGAACAAAGTGCAAAATGTAAACATATTTCAGCTGCTCTATTTTACTGTGGCAGGTAGTATAATTTTTATATTTTAGATATTATTTAAAAGAACGATCAAGGAAAATTTTACTGTTTAGTATGTACTTTCTCATTGTAGCTCTTAGGAATACAATTTGATTTAGGTTAGTTACAAAACCTGAACTTTGAATCAGATTTAAAGCGACGAGAACAAACTTTCATGTTTTTTGTCATTACCGTTGCACTACAAATAGCATATTTCAATGCACATTTGAACATCTGCTCTAGATGTAATTTTAACAGTATTTTGACCAAGTTTAGGTAAATTATATAATCCAATGACTAAGTTTCGACCAGATCTTGAGTAGCATCCGAATATACAACAATTTATACGAGTTTTTCCCATTTTTGAATAACAACAAACGACCAAAGCACAAAGCACATGTTTAAGCACGCAACATAAATAGTCCTAATTCAGAAAGTTCATATTTTCCCCACATGATATCATGTCGCAACTTGTCAGTTGTCAGTACTTCGTTTCACGTAATAAAATATCGTTGGTTTAGATAAGGATATAACTTTTGCCATTTGATTGGCCATAAGTCATAATACAAACGAAAAATAATACATTACATCCGAGGTGGGATATGTTTTAATACAATCGGAGGTTTATGAATATTACCGAGAGGCGAAGCCTTGAGGTGAGATACAGCGCGAGGCTGTAATAAAACTCCCACCGAGATGTGTATACTATTTTATTCACAATCATTCTTTTTTTAAATCAATAATTATCAAAATAAATCATTAGTTATAACCTCTAATTTTATTATTATTTTTTGACAGCTCTATTAAAATTTGTTAAGCCTATTTTATTATAGTGATCTATGGCAATGTTGCTTAGGCAACCCTACGTGAACATTTCCAACTCGTGGGGTAGAAGCGTTACAGTCATTTCCACCTCAGAAGATTGTCATATCAATTAGTAATGCCGTATTTCTCAACCTCTAAAAGGTTAAGAATCGGCATATTACAATAATGATTGTGAATAAAAAATATCACCTGTCCAGGGGCGGATTTAGGCACGGGCTTTATGGACTGCAGCCCGGGGCCCCGCATAATCAAGGGCCCTTGCTGCTGGCAATCGGTATAACCCATGCAACAATCACTGATAGTCCGACAATGCGACATACTGTATTAACATCCTGCATCGATGATCAAATTAATTATTTTTAAGAATAAGTGTTAATTTGATAATCAAAGATAATACATTCAGTCTTTGTACGACAAAAGTTTCAATCTTTTTTAGAAAAAATAGGCGTGTAAAATCCAATTTAATTCACTTGTTATCCGAAACGAAAAGCATATTATATTTTATACTGACAGCGAAAAAATAAATAATACAGTTATTTTATGAGGTAAACATTGAAAACATGTATTCCTAATTTTATGACAAAAAAAAAGTCTCCGTACGATAACCAAAACATTAAAATTATAAACTATTTATATGTTTTATAAAGAAATATATTTTGTTGGGTTTCCTCTTTTTACTTCCTTGTACGAAGTAAAGGAAGTATTGTAATCGCGAAAAATTTCGGTTTTGAGATTTCAACGGAAATATCCATTTTGACCATCCCTGAATCCATTCTGACTAATTTCGTCGTGACGTCTGTACGTACGTACGTACGTACGTACGTACGTACGTGCGTATGTATCTCGCATAACTCAAAAACGGTAAGCCGTAGAAAGTTGAAATTTTGTATTTAGGACTTCTATAGCATCTAGTTGTGCACCTCCCTTTTTGGTCATTACATATTTTCCAGAAATGGTACTTTATTTGAAGCCTATAATAGATTTTAATGAAAAACTATATTACAATATAATCCAAAACGTTTCAAATTTGGTATATAAGACTTTTATATCAATTGGAATAACATAGCAGATTTTGGTTAAAACAGGCTAACCGGAAGTGATATATTACCTGAAGTTGTTAACAGTTTTTCTTGAATAAAATGGTTTCATTTTGAATTTAGCAATAAATGCTTCCAATAAGAGTTTTAGAGAATTAAATTCTGCGTCTAGCACATCAAGTATTATTAAATTAGCCCTTTGTATAAGCGAGATATGTAAATTTAAAACTTATATACTTTTTGGTTTTTGTAATGAAGCTTGCTATGGATTAGGACAAAAAATAACAAAAAAATAAAAAATAGATGTTAATGTCAAATTATGTCAAACACGTGCAATTTTATAATTGGGCCTATACTTCATCTTCATATTGGTCTTGCGTACAAGGAAGTCGTGTGGTGTCCACATCAGATTTTTTATAACAGCAACTGAATAACGAGCCATTGAATCTACCAAATTTTTGGTCCCAGATGGCGTTGTATTCTGTCTGGGTAATTGACTATTTTTGATAAGTATTATACAATAGCCATTATCTTACAAGACACAAATTTTTTGCCGAATTGTTCTTATGTATGAAATCAGGGGCGGAGCTAGGATTAATGTTAGGGTGGGGCAATGTAGTCTAACGAGGGGCGGGAAGCTTAGGAATAAGACTGTTCCATCTTCAAAAATATGATTCGTAACGATCAGATCTATAGATCGATGAAATGTAATCTGCGATCATGTTGATCGATCAGTAGATCTTCTTATCAGATGGAGCACAGCAATGTTTTTTCGCAATTATGCCAGACATAAATTATGGAGGCATTTAAAATTCATTGGGCGTGCATTAAATACTCAAAAATAATAGAATTTGTTACATTTCAGGCTCATGCTACACTACTGTAGCAAATACCCACTACGAAAATATAATTTTTATGATTATGATCTTTGCGAAAAAAACTTTTATTTACTTTAATTGACTGTGATTATTGGTTTTATATTAAACCGTTACCAATATTTTTTTTAGTCCATTTCTAGGGTGGGGTAACTGCAATTAAAATTGTCTACTAAGCCTTTTTTCGTTATATAGCTTTAAAGTTGCTTTTAAAATATCAAGGTAACCTTTTCTATTCATAATTGTTGAAATAAAAGCTAATTTTCTTACTCTCTTTGACTAAGTATACCCCAAAACACCATGCTGCATTTAAAAAAATCTGATGGCTGTTAGATGGTTAATTAGTACCCCCCCCCCCCACCAACAGTAATAGCCAGGCGTTGTAATTTTTAATATAGAAGTTTTGTACAATTTTACAGATAAAAATATTTATTATTGACAAAGTTTGGTTTCACATATTTAAATTATTTATTTAATACATGTAAAAACGTCCGGCTCTCAAGCTAACTTGAAATGAAGTAGTTTATTGCTCGGTTGCAGAAACGTTCATCATCGAATAAATGCAACGCGCTTTTTGACAGAAATTAGTTAATGTACAAGGAAACTGATTCGAATTTAATTTTGATGGTCCGTTAATGAAACAAGGCGTTGATGAACGTTTCTGCAATCAGGCATATACCTAACACTCCAATGAGCTATTAACGCACTCTTTTGGGTGCTGTACTGTAAGAGCTTTGTTATAGAGGCAAATTAAAAAAAAAATCTTAAAAAAAGTTCAGTATTTCTAATATATCTATACTTTCTATACAAATTATTATATTTAACAATATTTTTTATTGGATTACTCATTCGTAATTAATATGTTTTAAAACAATTAAAATCGTATTCTACGAACCGACAAACTCGCTCATTCAACAATTTCTATACACGCCAATTTATTTTATTACTAAATGCTCTGTATCCGTTAATCGGCGACGGAACATAAAATCTATTAACAAACTATTAATGATTTCCATCTTTTTAAGTTTCCCCAAAAATTCTAAAAATGCCCTACCCGCATCCTCATATGGCTATCACCATGATCATTACCGCTGACACCCATATCCACTCCATGTGTGATGAGCGTGTGCACCCCCGCGGGTAATGGGGGTAGTGTGACTGTGTCGAGGGCGGCAAATGGGGTGCGAACGCGCGCCAGCTGATAGTGAGCGCTTGTCAAAATGTTTACTCGAGGGACGAAGGATTTATAGCTTTCAGCTGCTTTATGGAAATCAAATGGGAGTTTTTGTGACGTCTGCTTTTTAATTGGAATGAGCAGGAAATGTAGTTTATGTTTCTTTTTCGTTTTTTAAATTGGGTAATAATACAACTAGTAGGTCAATGGTACTCTCAATCGATAATAGTAAATGAAATCGGCGTCAAATTATTGTTTATTACGGTTGTAATTACACACTCTGTGAGTATCGAGTATCGGTAATAATAGTTAATTACTATAGTAATTAAATGGTTTGCTGATGACGTATCAATTATTACTATTATTAGTTTACATTCAATTTATTTAGAAGATATAACATAGAAGAGTCTAGTCGTCCGAGCGGCAGAGCCCCGAAGCAGCAATGTATGTTCCAAGCGCCCGCAAAACTCGGGTCGTTATATTAGTTTCAAAATAAGTTTAAGAAATAAATATAAGAACTCGAGTTTTGTGCGTTAGGCCAGGATTTTTTCTAAATTTCTTAAAAAATAAGCCCAATTATCTAGCCGAGTACCTTCATACTTTCTTCTTCTAGCAAACGAAAAGGGTGTACGTCTGGTATTTACAAATTAATTACAAATAAAGTCTGTGAGACCCAGCGACCTGACACGCTTTGTTATTTTATTAAGGCAACTTAAAAACACTTTTTGGTAAGTTAGCAACTTTTCTGTTTAATTTCTCGTTTTACTCGTATAGTTCTAAACTTAAATATACTGTATATGAATAAATAGCTATTACATTTGTGCGATACTATTTTACGTTTATGTATATATGAGGAGCAGGCAACGTTAACTCGAGTGTGGGAAGAAGTTGTAGCAGGCATTTCAGAAGTAGGTACAAGTGCATAAAGACATACCACCTTCTACCTGGTACTAAAAAAAATAAATGTTTTTTCTGCAAAAGATTAAAAAAATAGTTATTTGTATACCTAGGCACTAAAGTATAATGTTTTATTACGAAACCGGGGCCTGTTTCTCAAAAAATACTAGTTTACATGTTACTAGTTACAAGTGAAATTTTTAATAGTACTAGTGAATTGTGTTTCTGAAAAGTATTTTACTACTCGTAGTTTACAAGTTACTAGTTCACAAGTTAATAGTTACAAGTGAAATTTTATTAGTCAAGTAAAATAATGTTTTTCTATTTCGGTGTTCTTATGTTTCTATAAAAGCACTGTTTATCACTGAAAACACGACGTTTAGAAAATCTATAAACGTACTGTTTTTGGCGCCTTTCATGTTCTAGAGGTGGTAGCCATGCTTTTATAACTGACAGATAACCTTAAAATGGTAAATTGTTTGTGTTGAAATATTACTTCTAATTGTGGATTTTTATCCTTTCACTAGGTGATAGGACGAGAAAGAAAAGAAATTTATAGCTATAGCTGTCTTAGTTAAGAAAGAATAAGAATCTGTGAAGTTAAAATTTCAACTAAAAAATTATGAAACAAGAAACAATGCGCTCAGGTTTACTTTGTCAAAATAATTAAAACGGTAAGTTTTATTTATTACAATTTAAATTTATAATAATGCAATTTTGAATTTAATGTATTGTTATTCCAGGCAGGTTATGAAATGTATGATGCACGTTACTTGAAAATGTTAACACTGTCTACTCAATTTGTGGCGGCTACTAGCAAACAAATATGAAAAGTTGACGTTTTAATCCATGATTTGCAGTTCCACGTTGTGGCGAACTATCGAATATATGCCATATATGTTTTGTATTAAAAATTGTAAGAAAATCTGTTGCCGTTATCTGTGCAACGGAGCAGTGAGTGTTGTAAAAATGGTGGAAAGTAAAAGTCTAGAGCAATAAATTGTTCATTAAAGTATTTCATTATTTAAAGAGTTTTATTTATATGTTTTCTCAATAAAAAGGCTTGATGGTCCACGTAACGTCCTTCAGTCCCATATTCAAGTTTTATTTATGATAATAATCAACACGAACCATCGATATGTCACATCAGGATGGTTCATTAATAACCTTGGAGTTCATTGTATGTATTGGTTTTCCTCTTTCATAATTTTATAATGCTTGATACAATGTTTGAATGTAAACAATCAGACAAAATCACAAGATACACAAACTGTCAAAATGTGAAATTTCAATTTTTAGCGGTAAACGCTACCAACATAACTGATAAAGAAAACACCAACTCATATTTTTGACAAGTCCTTTTTTAAAAAATCTAATTGTAAAATTACCTCAATAGAAAAAATAGTATAAAAAACATGTATCATAAGGCCTGTTGACGCACTCGTCCTTTGTAATACTCGCCTGGCGGCTCGTTTTCCAAACTTGGACTCGTACGTTAACAGATTGCCTTATGATACTTGTGTTTTAATGTAGATACTATTCTGAAACATTTTCAATAGTCTAGTAATTTTTGAAATAAATACTAACATTTATTCCAATATTTTTTAAATCAAGTGATTTAATTTTCTGACTGACGTGTTTTGATTTGAAATTAAATTATTTTTTACTAAAAATGTCTACACTGGATGCGAAATTAACCGCATTTTGGGGATGATTCGAGATGCTAGAGGTATTCTATTTGGAGCATTCTCCAAATAAATTGTCTAAAGCAATTAAATTCAATGAATGGACAAAAATCTGTCAAACTTATCACGCTTGGGGTTGAGTAGACAAGACAGACTAGAAACATATTAGGGACACATTTTGGCCAAACTTAAAAAAAATGTGTTTTTACGGATAATGCATGGTTTCTGTTCATATCTAGCTGAAGGATAGGTCCCAATAAATTAATTAATGCTTCTAACCTATTTTCCATGAGCTATGAGTAACCTCTCATTCATATGGGGTTTCTGCATGGATATAATTTATTCTTGCTTTAATTAATTTTTGACGTCGCATTACTTCTTCATCACTAGACTCAGAGTCACTAGACCACATTATTATATTATTTAAAAAATATATTAACTCTAAAAAACGAAAGACACTACATGTATCTGAATTAACATTAACAAAGAACCATTGAATTAAATACGAAAAAGAAAAGAAAAACACGAACTGTCAAATAATACTAGTAAAATTTATATTCAAAATTTACAAGACTTTTGACACTTGTAACTTTTCTCTTTTACTAGTCTGACAGACAACTCAAATATGTTGAGAAACAAAATACTAGTATTTTTTGTCAAATACACTATAGTAAATACTAGTTCCCAACTTGTAACTAGTATTTTACACTTGTATATTTCAGAAACAAAAACTAGTAAGCTTCACTACAGGCCCCTGGAATTAAATTAAATTACATAAAATTTACATATTTAATTTAAGTTATGTTTGATACTTTTGTTTGGTGACGCCTGGTAAACGCCCGCACGGTACAAATATGTCATCATCATTACCGATATCTGCGTACAAAGCAGATTTGCACACCCAGCAGTAAGTAATATGCCGTGATGATATATTTTATTTATATATGTTTGATACTTTATTATTGGGTTTCTTGTTTATTTTCTAATAAATAAAGACTGTTCTTACAAAACCACAGTATTCTTTTTTGTTTAAAATTACAGGAACTATTTTTTTAGCGCCCGGCTCTGGGTCAAGATTTAGGGCGGCCGGCCTGGAAGGTTTATTAAGTAAGTGCTTCCTACGGGTTGAGGATGATAATGTTTAAAACAAATGTTTTTTTTATTCTCTAATAAACCAAATTTTGATGTAATTTCAAAATAAGCGAAAAACAAGTTTTAGCTTGAGCTCAATAACAATATAACAGAAAATTCCAGTGGTGATTTTTAAATTTGACATATCGAAAATTTAATGACAAAAAAAATATTTTCGTACGCCGCTGAATAGACAATAAAAATATTAAACATTTTTATCTGAAATATTTTTCTCGATTACTTATACCGTAAAATGGGGTTACTTTGATTTCACGAGCTTTGATTTTTCTGCGGAAAACTTTGCTTGTAGCACTACTGTAATGAATCGTAGACTCTGTTTGAATACATCAAGATACAACATTAACCCGATCATATGTAAATACCTAGAAAGAACAATCGTAAGGATTATTGTTTTCATTTAAAAAATATTTAATACACAAAATATTGCTATTTTTCTAGTAAGTATATGAAACTTCCTGTGTATACGTGTAAGTATGCAGTGTATATTTGAATAATATACAGTGTGAATAGATCAACTATTGGGATGACTAATTGCTAACCTTTTTTTAAATCATTGTATATGTTATCCACGATCATTTCTTTTTACAAAGGGGCTACTTTGACTGAATTTTGGGGATACTCTCATTTTATCTATTATGAGACATTTTGTGAGGTTCAGTAAACAAAAACGTTAGTTATTAGTAATATTTTTAACATTCCTGTATATATATATTTCATCATAGTGAGGACCTACAGGCGCTCAAAGCAGAAGAAATAGGGTACTATACCATAGTCATATTTTAACTGTCTTAGATAAAAATGCGAAAATATACGTAAATTAATGAGCATTAGTGAAAGAATTTTGTTTAAATATTAACTAGTTCGCAAAACTACGAGTGACTGAATTCAATTAATAATTAGGATGTCGTATCAGGTCTTTGCAATTTGATTGGTTTCCTGAATTTAAAAACGAGGCTTGGGCGCTTCTTAGGCCAACCTACCGTGAAAACTTTCAATGAACTAATATTAGCGCCATCTGCCGCCATAGTTTGTATCACAATATTGTCAAACAATGGTCAAACTGTTTCAAATGTTCTATCATTTATTAGGAAAAATGCATTTTATTTTTGTTATTTAAGCTTAATAATAATAATTTCTTCGTGAATATAACATATAAGTTTATATATAAAAATATTTCAGCTATACGAACATGAAATAAATGTACAGTTTGTCGACCACTGTAAGTACCTGTTACGTCACGCACCAAATTCTTAAATTTAAATATACATTTCTCGCTTATTACTTAAAATTTTTAAGTCGCGTTTGCACTGTAATTCTTAGTTCACACTTTTCTACCAGAATTAAGAAAAGAAAAATTGGTATAGGACCCTATTACCTAAATATTCAAATATTATCGATGCTAAATGTTAGTGAGAAGGGTAAACAAGTATGATCAGTTGTGTGTATGAAAAGTAAAATATACATATTATTTTCTGTTACCTATTCTTTTGAAATAGTTTTTTTTTTAAATTTTATTTAATAGATACCTGTTTTACATGTAAAAATAATTATAATTACACTCTAACGACTGATGTTATCTACATTTATATATTTGATATATTTTATAGATTAAATAATATAACTATTTACCAATATTTATACTTCTTGTTCTTGTATCAAAGACACCTCAATAACTTTAATTGTTTATAACTAACTACAGAGCAAAGCTATATTTTTTTAAAAAGCGGCTACATTCAATATCCTTTAAATTTTTTTATGTGGTTTCAAAGTAACTCCTTTCCGAGTATGAAGCTGACACGGTACTATTTTTTTTTTTCTCCGAAAACGAAATAAATCCCACAAATTCAGTTTTCCGCCATTATCTAGTAACCTATGAGAATTTTTAGCAAAACAAAATAACATGTAAGATGTACCCCTCCCCCCCCCAAAGGCGCACCACTGTCCCATTTAACCGAAGTCATATCGCTTATAGTTTCCGAGATCCCAATGATGGCCATCAAAATGCAACACCTGCATATTTGGTTATGTTATCAAGTAGAAACTTTGAACAATTGAACAGTCCAACACGACGAACAAGCAACTCATTTATTTTTCAATATTTGCCAATATGAAAAAATGTATAAAATACTCCATAAAATAGTGTTTTTCTGAAATCGACAAGTACCCGATATCATTCCGCGAAGTTAGCAAATAGTAGCTAAAGTAAATCTTTACATACTCATGTCAAAATTTAACTTTACATACTCATCTGTCAAACTTGAATTAATCTAAATTTCTAACTTCTATAAAAAAATATAAAATACGAAAAAATATATTGCAAACTTTCTTTCAATGGATATTCTGTGTTCAACTACCTACCAATTAACTCGATGAAGACTACGTCTAACTAATCATTTTTAAGTTAGTGGTAAACTGGAATGTCTAAAGAAACAAGGGATGTCTGTGCTGTTAAAGTATCTGACAGATCTTAAGACATTTGACAGAAGTTTTGTTACCACAGCCAACTTCATTGTAACAGCTAGCGTTCAAGAGACCTTTTCAATTTAAAGAGATAGAAAATATGGGCATCTGCGCATATAGGAAGACAATTGGCGGGAATCATGATCAAGCGTTTGGCATAGCGATTTTTCCAAAAACTTTAGACGTAAAATGTGAGAAATATCTCTGACATTTTTCAAAAACATTTCGGAAGAAATTACAAAAGCTTTTATTGAAGCTAAAATGTCGAACGATGCAAATTTTCATCGACAGTATTTTAGTGACTGCAGACAGCCCGACTGGAAGTTATTGGCACCATTTTACTTACCATTTGAAGCAATAGAAAGAGATAGCTGTTAAATTGAAAAGGTCTATTGATCTATATAACGTCTTACAATTATATAACATAATGTTATTTATTTATGTTTTTAATTAATACTTTAACGATTTCGGAAAGAATATAATGTATACCTCAGCATTAAAATATTTTTTTATTACTCATATGATTTATTCTCCTCTGCTATCGCCTTGTAGAATAAATTCCGTATTCGTAATAAAAAAATATAATTTAGTGCCAAAGCATACAAATAACAATTTATGTATAGTATGAAAGGTGTTAAATTTGCAGTTGCAGTTGACAACCCTGACAAGATAAGAAAGGTGCGTGGTGCTCTCGGTATCGCCGTCATTCGCCGTCTCTGTTTGACGTATGTACGAGATGATTTGGTGACTGGGTGCAGCGGCGAGGATGGACTCTGGACTACAGCGGGTGCACATCTGGTCGGAAACATGGCCCGTAATCAGATTATTTCTACATTCCATTTACCTTGCTTTACCACAAATTTGTTATCTTCTCTTCTTATTAAATTTGTAGGATTAGGTGGAATATATAATTAGAATTTATTCCAGCTTCTTGCCCCAATTACTAAATCTACTTAACTCACATAAATTTGCCAGCTTATTTCTTACAAAACTAATATGTGAAAATCAATTCTAAAACTAATATAAAGTAACATTTGGTAGCAAATTAATTATTTAAAGATATTCGGATTACCGTTTATTAGATTTCTAAATATAAGGTGACTATACTTCACGTTTTCACATATTTATTTGTCGTATTTATTTTATTCTGAATTTTTTATTATAATGTTATTGAAAAACATATGGTCACCTTACTTTAAATTATCAGTCAATAATTACTCCAAAATAAGTGTAGAAATATTGATAACAGCATTGTTAAAAGGTTTGTTCGAACCGTCAGTTCTAAGCAGTTCGCGAACTAGGTGCGCCTGCGCATCTCACTTAAAAGCGTTCGTACCCCGTAGTTCTTAAATTCGAAATTCTGAGAACTATCAGTTCAGCGTTCGGACGTGTTGAATTTTAAATTCAAATTCTCATGGAACGGTTCTACCAGTTCTTGCTAGAGAGCAGGTATTTCAAATTCTGAGTATGCGCAATGAAAAGTATAGGAATTTTGTTTGAGATTTAGAAGCCGAAGCTTGAATGCTAGGAAATAATAGTTAGATTAATGTACTAGTTTCCTTCATTTTTTATTGTTATTTATTTTTCTTAAGGTAAGTTTTTTGTGTAATGTCATTAATTTATTATCAATGTTGAATGATATTTTATTAGGATTTACACTCGAAAAACTATAATAAAATAAATGATGATAGGGATGGTGCAGCTAGAAAAAATTATATAGCAGAACAGCTGTTTAATAGAAGAGATAATTAACTTTTGTTTGTGTTTTTGTATCACAATATTATTATTATTATTATTATTATTATTATTATTATCATTATTATCATTATTATTATTATCATTATTATTATTATTATCATTATTATTATTATTATTATTATTATTATTATTATTATTATTATTAGATATTATTATAATGGGTAATAAGCCGCGATGATATATTTTATTTATTTATTATTATTAATTATTATCATTATTATTATAATGGGTAATAAGCCGTGATGATATATTTTATTTATTATTATTAATTATTATTATTATTTTTATTATTATTATGATTATTATTATTATTATTATTATTTTAAGCTAGTATGTTAAGGAATTTTAAATATTTAAAATAAAATTAGATATTTGTTGAAATAAAATTAAACTCTGTTTATTATGAAACAAAAAATGAAATTGTATTGTACGCTAGATAAATATAAAAAACAAAAAATTCTATAAAAAAAATAAGCTTATAAGTTACACAAGAACAAATTAAATTTATTGTCCATTCTTTATACTCCTTTTTTTCAGGTGTAATCATTGTGCATACCCCACGTATGCACAATGATTACACCTGAAAATATAATATGTATTTATAATTACTTAATAACAATTTATTATTTCATTATGCATACCTTCTCCATGACCACTCATTTTTAAAAATAATTTTAGGTTATTCAAAAGTCAAAACAAATGCATGGCCAAGAGAGAACAGTTCAGAATTTGTTTTTCTACATGCCATGCGCAGAACTCCTAATTCTGGAACAGTTCCGAAATGACTAGAACTGACGGTTCGAACAAACCTAAAATAATATGGATTGGCAACCTTATTAGCATTTGTGCATGTTGCGCACTGTATTGATAACCTTCCCATTATGCTGCCATCTTTAATTATTATGTTAGTTGCGAAATAATCTAATGCGCGAGTATGTTAAAAATAAATTTATAACTGAATTAGGTTAATAATTGTAGTGTGTTATGGCACGTATGGAGTATAATTTTATTATAGATGTCGCTCACTATTTCGGAATAAAACTCTGTTACGCAAATTGACTAAAACATTGCCAATCTTCCTGTAGATATTATTCATTAATCAATGAAATAATATTTGCAGAGGCAGCGGTACATCTTTCATGTACATGGAGCATCAATTTCTTTCAAGTTACAAAAAGCAGTGGCGGGATTTAAGCAATTTCTTTGATTTTTAAGAAGGGGAGGGGTATTGAAATATTTTTAACCTTTAACCGAAAACATGAATGTTCTGGTACGTAAGCGGTCACCTGGCGTCTGAAAGACTTCCATTTTCAAAACTAGAAAAACGCTACTTTTTTATGAAAAATTATATTATATTATTTATACACTAGACCTCATACTACGTAAAATGAATAAAAACAATTTTGTAAACGGAATAAAAGCAAAGCAAAAAAATGAACAAGTTCAACTACAGAAAATATTCGAATGTACCATGTTTAAAAGAGAAAAATACCAGCAATGAGTGCCCGTGATGTGACGCCTGGTAGACGCCCGCACGGTACGAATATGTACCCCCCCCCCTAATCCCGCCACTATAAAATGTATAAATATCAATTACGTATATTAAACGTTAAAGCTTAAAAACATTAACAAAATAGTAAAAGATATAACCTATAACTTTGATTTCATAGCAAAAATAGTAAAAAAAAATCACAAACAGTTAAAAATTGTATCACACAGATACAGCGTGAGCCACCAGTTGTTATCATGGCCGGACTTCCGGAGGATTAAATATTAACACTTCAAGTTTACATATTGACTATTGGATGAACCAATACAATTTAAGAAGGATGCTTGATTTTCAACTTTTTTATTAGGTACTTTCCATATTCAGAATGCCCCAAATAACGTGGCCCGCATAAGATGTCGAGAAAGAGAATAAATAATGAGACAATGTCATTTAAATTAGACAAAAGTTGTTTTTTTGAGGTCCTATATAAATGAAAATAAAGAGTAAATATCTATACTGGGCTTCAAATTATATCTTCGGTATATCAAACACGAATCGATTTAGAATCTTGAGAATTTGGTTAAACCAATGCAATGATTCGATTATGTACGATATTCAGATAAATTTCCCGCGAAACCTTCTGAGTAAATTTAACCAATTATATCTGTCAATTAAGGGTCGAAAAGAGGGTTGACTCTTTGGGGAAATGGGTCCTAAGTACGGCTCTGGGAAACTGTTCAGGCGTGCGTGTCGTCGACGGTCCTACAAGCCCCCCAAGATAATCCAGATTATACATTAATAGTTATAATGATACTCCTAATGGCTTTTTGAAATATTATACATTATTCTGGTCACAATAAATTCTACTTTACATTACTATACTACATTATTTCTGCATACAATATCAAAATAAAAATAATATATTAATTAATGATACAATAGATCTCCATAAAATTCATAATGACACAATATTTTATATAATAAATTAATGTACCTATATAATTTGTATATTAATAATTTATTAAAATGTTAAATTTATTATGCGATTTATTTCCACAATATATTTTCTTTGTTTAATAATAAATTTTAAAAAAATATTGTGGAAATAAATCGCATAATAAATTTTTTAAAATGATTTAATATGTAAAGTCAAACTTTCGTATTTCCTGTTTCTCTAATAGTTTCGATAAAAAAACTTCAAATAAAAGTTGTAGCGTAAAATTCTACAGCTGAATCAATAAGCAAAATTGATTTTACTTGATTTGTAACGGCAGAAATTAGCTATATAAATGTCGTAAATTTCCTGAAAAATAGCGATAGCCATGAAATTGAAACAAAATAATTAACAAATATCTAAACGGTTTATCTAGCTTAATTTATTTTTTTATTAGGTATTATCTCTAATTTCTGTTTCAATTAACAATTATCTATTAATTTAAATTTACAATTATTCATATGAACAGAAATTACAAGTAGAATTAAATATAAACTAGCCTAACTTGACAGATAAACAGTTAGATATTTGTTAATTCTTGTCTCAATTCCATGGCTAATGCTATATTGCAGGTGATTTTCAACATTTTCAAAGCTATTTCTGCCGTAACAAAGCAAGTAATCAGAGGCGTAAACTTTTAATTTTGGCTGTGGGTGCACTATTTTTATTTTAAATATGGGTACCTACATATATGTTTTTATAAATGCAAATAATACAGTAAAAATAACATACTTATAATATAAATAAATTTAATGTTTATTACAAAAAAAATAAAAATACATAATAATATTTATATACAGGTATCTCTGAAATACGTAGACATGGCTTAAACACAGATTCCTGGGCCCAAAATAACACGATTTAACTAAATTTACCTATATCCGAAATCCGAAAGCAAAAAAAAAAAATGTTTATAATTACAGAACGCTTTGTTCGATTTTAATGAAATTTGTTATGATAATCCATATGGATATGTCATGTTTTAAGACGATATTTGCTATTATTAGTGAACTACTAGTGTATGAAACTTAAGTGTCACGACAGTGATACATTCAATGGCAAACTTTTCTGGCTCAGTGTTAGTTATGATATCTGTAACGATTTAGGCAGGAAAAAAATGAGTGACTGCATAGTGCAATTTTTATAATAAATTTCATCTAGCAATCTATCCAAATGTCAAACAACTAATTTTTAATTACAGTAACAATTGTTTGTAGGTTACCAATAATTTCCTTCGTAATATCCTATAATTATTAACATACTCGTTTGTTCGACTTATAGTAGTATTTTACAGCCATTATTATGACACGATTAAATAATGTCAGCTTACTTTTAAACAACTTGAAAAGATTGACAATTCATTTTTACAATGTATGAAATGTAATTAAAATTATTCTTTTCTTTCTGTGGGTGCATATGCGTCCGTGAACCCACGTAGTTTACGCCCCTGAGTAATAGTTATTTACATTCGAGTGCGTATGAAATTTGTATTTAACAGCGCGATAGCCTTATTAGCTGGAGCGCTGTAAAATATTTCTCGGACGAGAATTGTATCAAACTTTTTGGCCAACGATAATGTAAATCATTTTTTCAATGAAATTTATGCAATAATTTTATTTCAAATAATTTCCGAAAGATGTTCAAAACATAATGTGCCATGCTTTATGCAAATGAATATCAAACTGTTTAAGAAATTTGACAGTGGTTGAATTGTGATAAATTATATAAAAAATCACCCAAAAACCTAAAATATAAAATGAGTGACAGCGAAGATGGCATAATTTTAACGTCCCCCAAAATAACAGTTGGCGCAAAATTTAAATTACTAAAGTTTGCTTTTACATGTTAAATCCCTATGTTCCGATATTCGAGTCATTACCCTGAATGTATGTACGAGCTTAGATTCATATTAATTGGGTCGGTTAACATTTTCAACAAACAAATTTCTCTCGACTAGTTTAAAACATAGATTTTAAACTTACAAAAACTGAATTTGTTATTCAAGTATTCCGCCAATTAATATTGGGTTGCATTGCCTTTATTAGTAATACCAGCTTTAATTCTATTAGCTATTGGATCCCTAAGTCCTGCACATTTTCGTGTGAATATTGTCACATATGTCTATTTGTAGATTTTACTTAACGCAATGAATTTTTACGAAGTTGCTTTTCATTGTGCCAAAAGTAAAGGGTCTCGGTAGAAGCTAAATCTGAATTAGAAGATGACCCTTAAAATACCGGTCGAACTATTATCACAAGTCAATGGGCTCACAGTTTTTTTTAAAAGATGTATATCTATAAAGTAGCTGAAAGAATTTTGTAGAATTTTCTAACCATTTGTGTAGATTTTATAATTTGTTGAAAATATAAACCGGCCCGAATACCTTATGTAATATGAGTTTGAGCTCGTATATGTATGTAAGTGAGGGAAAATATATTTTATGCACAATCGCTGGTAAGTATGTCACAGTGAATATTTTGCGTGGTTATTTTTATTAAATTTATTGTCTCTAATTAGCTATTTAGGTACATAACCGATGCTGTTGGATAAGAGCTACATTTAATGATACTGGTATTCACGTATTTTATTTCAGTTTATTTTTAGATTTCAGTCTGAGAACATCGATATTGTAGTGATTCAGGTGAGAGAGTTAATCTAGCGTGGGTATGATTGTGGGTGTGTGTGGGAGCAGTACGGTGTACTGTAGTGGCCGCATCATGTGAACCCGAGAGTCGCCAACGGTAGCAGCAGGGAAGGCTGTAGTCACCCGCATCTGTGGTCGCCAACGGTAGCAGCAGTTAGGGCTGTAGTGATCTGATCCAGTTGGTTAAGAGGAATGTCTCCGGATCACCACCGAAGCGGCAGTGGTTCCGTAGTGGCCAATCGTGTGAACCCGAGAGTCGCCAGCGTGGCAGCAGGGAGGCTGTAGTGACCCGCATCTGTGGTCGCCAACGGTAGCAGCAGTTAGAGCTGTAGTGATTTGATCCAGTTGGTTAAGATGATTGTCTCCGGATCACCGCCGAAGCGGCAGTGGTTCCGTAGTGGCCGCTCGTGTGAACCCGAGGGTCGACAGCGTAGCAGCAGGGAAGGCTGGAGTGACCCGCATCTGTGGTCGCCAACGGCAGTAGCAGTTAGGGCTGTAGTGATCTGATCCAATTGGTTAAGATGACTGTCTCCGGATCACTACCGAAGCGGCAGTGGTTCCGTAGTGGCCACTCGTGTGAACCCGCGGGTCGCCAGCGTAGCAACAGGGAAGGCTGTAGTGACCCACGTCTGTGGTCTCCAACGGCAGCAGCAGTTAGGGCTGTAGTGATCTGATCCAGTTGGTTAAGAGGATTGTCTCCGGATCACTACCGAAACGGCAGAGGTTCCGTAGTAACTAGCGGTACTGCCCGTAGTTGCCAACATGTGTGTACGGTGTGTGCATGCCTGTACCTTTTGTGAATGATTGCCTCCTCACTGAATATTTCTCATGTGTTAATTCTTTTACAGAAATAATCACGGCGTGAAGGAGGATTCCGCGTGACCGGGTTCGGCCATGCGACGGTCATCTAGATTTCTTATTTATTTTGTATTAATACTGTATATACTGGTTTGCGTGATAAATGTGTTTTAATATTCTTATTTTCAGCGCTAACATTTAATCGTCATTTATACCATATATATACAGGGTGTAAATTAAATAAGTGCATTAAATTTAACCAGTAATATAACTTGTCGAGAGCAACAATATTTCTTAATAACTTTTTTCTCGAAATCGCATATTTTTTTTTAGCATTTTTACCACCCCGTATATTGACGAGTCGTTCCAAATATTTTTGTAATAATAGAATGCAGTACCAATACAAATTTTGTTTTAGTAATTGACAGTCCTGTCAGTTGTTGCAATTAAATTTTAACATTAGTAATAAACTTGTTTATAAGGTAAAATTCTGGCAAAATGCTTATGTTTATGATTAGCGGATACACAAACATTGTAATTACCTATGGTGAAGTTCTCAAGGTCAACGAAGTTACACGAAAATCATCCTCTTCGTAATATTCGTAAATTTATGTTGTACCACATACAATATCTTCGAGATTATCACAGTTTGATGTGTCACATATGACAATTTGGAATATTTTAAAAGAGTAACAGTTACTTCCATACCATGTGCAAAAATTTCATTGTTTCCAGCATTTCAATTTTGCGAATGAGTTGTATTGTTCACTGATAGGGCTGGATATATTAAAGTAAGTGTCTTTAATAATGCACAATACGCTTATCTGGTCACAAAAATCCTCATACTGTAAGAAGGAAACAATTTTCAACAAAAAATATCATTAATTGTTGGACGGAAATAAATTGACGAGTCATTGGTCCTGATATAATCCCACTTCGTTTAAATGGACAAAAGTATGTACTTACATTTTTTGAATAACGTATTTAAACTATTATGATTTGCCGTGTTGACACACGAAAATTCATTTCATAACCTCCATAACTAGTAAGCTCTTCCCACGCGCTTACTCTATTCACACAGTTCAGAAACCTGTGTTAATACACAATTTTATAATTTTGTTATTCAAATTTTAAATTTCTTTATTTTAAAAAATGTACTATTACGAATTTATTAATAATAAATATGTTTTCCGTTGATCGTTTATTAATTAATGTGTCTACATGTATGCAACCACCACCCGACAATTTTTGTGCTGTGTACATCGATCTTTGATTCAGACAGTTGAGGGCAGCAGAGATCTTGCCAGTGGTGGGTAACGAAATTTTAAACAAATCAAAGAATTTTAACTCAAAAACTAGAAGATTTAGAAAAAAAAATTATTAAGAAAAATTGTTGCTCTTGACGAGTTACATCACTGGTTAAATTTAATGCACTTATTTCATTTACACCCTGTATATATATATATATATATATATATATATATATATATATATATATATATATATATATATATATATACATATATGTTATAAATGACGATTAAATGTTAGCGCTGAAAATTAGAATATTAAAACACATTTATCATCAAACCGGTATATACAGCATTAATACAAAAATAATAAAAAATCTAGATGACCGTCGCCTGGTCGAACCCGGTCACGCAGAATCCTCCTTCACGCCGTGATTATTTCTGTAAAAGAATTAACCCATGAGAAATACTCAGTGAGGAGGCAATCATTTACAAAAGGTTCAGGCATTCACACACCGTACACACATGTTGGCAACTACGGGCAGTACCGCTAGTTACTACGGACCCTCTGCCGCTTCGGTGGTGATCCGGAGACAATCCTCTTAACCAACTGGATCAGATCACTACAGCCCTAACTGCTGCTGCCGTTGGCGACACCAGATGTGGGTCACTACAGCCTACCCTGCTGCTACGCTGGCGACCCTCGGGTTCACACGAGCGGCCACTACGGAACCACTGCCGCTTCGGTGGTGATCCGGAGACATTCCTCTTAACCAACTGGATCAGATCACTACAGCCCTAACTGCTGCTACCGTTGGCGACCACAGATGCGGGTCACTACAGCCTTTCCTGCTGCTACGCTGGCGACCCTCGGGTTCACACGAGCGGCCACTACGGAACCACTGCCGCTTCGGTGGTGATCCGGAGACATTCCTCTTAACCAACTGGATCAGATCACTACAGCCCTAACTGCTGCTGCCGTTGGCGACACCAGATGTGGGTCACTACAGCCTTCCCTGCTGCTACCGTTGGCGACCCTCGGGTTCACACGATGCGGCCACTACAGTACCCAGTACTGCTCACATGCACACTCACAATCATACACATGCTAGATTAACTCTCTCACCTGAATCACTATAATATCGATGTTCTCACACTGAAATCTAGAAATAAACTGAAATAAAATACGTGAATACCAGTATCATTAAATGTAGCTCTTATCCAACAGCATCGGTTACGTACCTAAATAGCTAATTAGAGACAAAACATAATAAATTTAATAAAAATAATCTTACGCAAAATAATATCTGTGATATATATATATATATATATATATATATATATATATATATATATATATATATATATATGTAGAGTAGGAGATATACGTTGTATTATAAACTACTCTACATGTGTAGAAATATAACTAAGAACGTTAAACTAGTATAACATGTAAAGCAAAATAATAAACACAAATGAATTTGGATCAGAGCGAAAACGGGAAAACACTTTTATTTATTTCGTATCTAACAACATTAAAACATTTTCATAGGTGTCTTGATCGAACTGTGTGATCGACACATGGTTGCTAGATATAACTGTAACATATCTCCCTCCTTAGAGAGAAGAAAACAATGACAGGTAATGAAAGGGAAGTCATTACTTGTCATTTTACAAAGAAATGACATAAATTGAATGACTTTATTTGTGGGACTTGGGGAGAGGAATGAGTGTTATCAAAATTGTGCGGCTATTGTAAGTAAGCAGGTTTTAGTCTGTCTATTGATACGGTGTCCAATTTATCTTTATTTAAAATTTTGAAAAACTTTTCGTATCGTTTGATTACTTTGTAAGGCCCATCGTAAGGTTGTTGTAGGGTGGGGCTTATTGCATTATGCTTTATGAAGACATGTGATGTGCGAAATAGATCGGGGTTTACAAAATATGGTTTGTTTTTTAAGATTGGGGCTGTATACTTTAATTTGCTGATTATTTGTTTTAACTGTTGGAGATAGTGGGGCATGTTAGGGTCTGGAACTATTGGTGATTGTGTGAAGAATTCGCCTGGAATGTGTAATGTGGTGCCGTAGACAAGTTCTGCCGGGCTGCAATTAATAGGTTCTTTGCACGTTGTGCGAAGACTTAAAAGCGATTGGTAGGTTAGTTACCCAGTTTATAGGGTCATTATATGTTTTAAGGGAAGTTTTTAGCTGCCTGTGGAACCTCTCAATCATGCCATTTGATTGTGGATGGTATGCCGTGGTTTTTATGTGGTGTGTGCCCAACATTTTAAGTAAATTTTTGAATAATGACAATTCGAATTGTTTTCCCCTGTCTGTTGTAATAACAGAAGGAACTCCAAATCTAGATATCCAATTGTTTACTAATGCTTCAGCTATAGTTTGTGTGTTACAATCTTTGATTGAAATTGCTTCTGGCCATCGTGTGACCCGATCTATGCACGTGAGTACATGAGAAAATCCTTGGGAATTGGGTAAATGGATTAAGTCGATATGAATGTTGTCGAAGCGACTGTTTGGTTCGGAAAATGGTTTGAGTGGAGCTTGGGTGTTTTTTGTTATTTTTGAACGTTGGCAGTGTACGCATTGTTTGGTCCAGGATTGTATGTCTTTGTTCATTTTATACCAAACAAATTTAGAGTTTATTAATTTTGTTGTTGTTTTTATTCCTGGATGGGATAGCGAGTGAAAATGGTCGAAAATGTTAATTCGGAATTCTTTTGGTATATATGGTCGGTATTTACCAGTGGATATGTCGCAAACTAAGGTACAGGTAGAATTTGGAAGCTTAATGTTTTTGAATTGTAAATTGTTCGTTTTATTTGTCTGCAGTGTCTGTAGTTCTTTATCGGTTTTTTTGAGCTGCTGCGATTTTGACGTAGTCGATGGTTTTGTCTGTGAGGATGGAGTTTATTTGGATTCTGGACAGCGCGTCGGCTACGGCGTTGTTTTTGCCCGATACGTGTCTGATGTCGCTTGTTAGTTGTAAAATGAAGTCCATGTGTCTTATTTCTCTGGAGGTGTAGTTGTGGGAAATTTTGTTAGCCATGAAAGTCAGAGGTTTATGATCTGTTAGAATGGAGAAATTTCTTCCTTCTATGAAATATCTAAATTTCTTTACTGCTAGGTACATAGCTAGTAATTCACGGCCAAATGTGCTATAACGTTTTTGTGTAGGTGTGAATGTGGCGGAAAAGAAGGCTATAGGTTTCCAGTCTTCTTTTATCTGTTGTTGCAGAACTGCACCTACTCCCGTGTCTGAAGCATCTACCGTGATAGATATAGGGGCATTGTGTGCGGGAAATGTGAGTGTTGTTAAATATGTTAATTGTTTTTTAATGTCTTTGAAAGCTTTGTTTGCCTCCGGAGAGAACCATAATGTCGGGTTCGCAGGCCAAAATTCGGGGATCTTGAAGGAATTTGTTAATGAAGATATTTCAGGAAGCGGAAGGTCAGCAGGTTGGGTATCGGAAACAGGAACAGGAACAGGTATGTCGTCCATCCTGTTTGACAATCGGGGTCACCAAATATGTAGAGTAGGAGATATACGTTGTATTATAAACTACTCTACATGTGTAAAAATATAACTAAGAACGTTAAACTAGTATAACATGTAAAGCAAAATAATAAACACAAATGAATTTGGATCAGAGCGAAAACGGGAAAACACTTTTATTTATTTCGTAACATTAAAACATTTTCATAGGTGTCTTGATCGAACTGTGTGATCGACACATGGTTGCTAGATGTAACTGTAACATATATATATATATATATATATATATATATATATATATATATATATATATATATATATATATATATAATTTTAAGTAGGTTTTGAAAAATAAATATTTATATAAAGAATTAATAAACTGAAATTCACATACCTACTAGCTATTTGCAATATACCTAAAACATTTTAGGTTGCAATTTTTGTTCATCATCAAAGGCAATACATGTGCCTACTTGTATGAACATTGTAAATGTAGACTGAACCAATTTTAAATAACGTGATGAGTGAAATAATGTTTTCATATATTTAAGAAGTTTGTTATTGAAAGTAATGGAACGAATAAACACATGTTTTTGAGCATTAATAAAAATAAACATCTTCATAAAATGTATTCCACAGAAGTGCGTCTCACACAATTACAAGGCAATCCATTTGTCCACACCTGAGTATGTAATAAACAAAACGACCTTTAATGTAAACTGGATACGTTATATTTAAATGAAGTTTCTTTCACAGTACATGCGGTTACAGTCTGTTTACGCTTAAGATCACACATATCTCAGGAATGTGAAAAATTCAGTCTATTAATATTCAGTGGTTGCACTTGACCATATAAATATATCCGCACGTGCACTATGCATCCGACAGCCTATGACAATCTAGAGTGCTACGGTGCGCGCCGATTATTTAAATTCACATGTTATTAGAATCGTGCCACATGAATCATTAATTTATGCTAACGAATGAATGAAATATTTTTCTCCTTACTACGTAAAAAAGTATTTATTGAATTTAAATCATGTTTACTATAAAGAAATAAATCTTTATTTACTACACAATGTCACATTAAAAAAAAACCCAATGAGAATCTAATAAATGTACTACTTACTATTGGCCAAAAAATCAACTGCCCTGTAACCGAAAATGATGTGGACGCTGTCCATCGAGTTGCACCAGTAAGACATGACGCATCCAAACCAAAAAACATCATAGTCAGATTTATATCTAGAATCAAAAGGGATAATTTTGTTACCAGTGCTAAAGTTAAAAAAGATTTGAAATCCAACGACATCGGCTTCACGGAATCTAAAAGAATATTTGTAAACGACCATTTGTCTCCAGAAAACAAAATTCTACTAAACAAAACAAAATCAACCGCTAAAAATAATAATTATAAATTCGTATGGGTAAATGGCTTTAAAATTTTTGCTCGGAAAAATGAAACATCGCCTATAATTCTAATCAAATCTGAAAATGACTTAAATAAATTAAAATAACTCACTTTGCATTAGCTAATAATTATATTTATAACCCTTTTCGGTCAAAATGAACTTAAAAATATATTATCAAAACGTCCGTGGACTAAAAACTAAATTAAAAGATCTTTATAATGAAATATCCCTACATAAATATGATATAATTCTTTTTACTGAGACATGGTTAAACAAAACGGTGTTCGATGCTGAAATATGTGATCTAAATCAATATTCCATTTACCGTCGTGATCGTGATGATCCCTTAAAATTACAAGGTGGAGGCGTACTAATACTCGTGTCTAATAAATATAAATCAAAATTACAACCGCAGTGGAACTCACTCAGTGAAGATATATGGGTATCCGTATTTACTAACAATAATAAAAAAATACATCTGTGCTGTGCGTATGTGCCTCCATCCTCCGAACTTAACGTCTACAAAAATCATCTTGACAAAGTATGTACTGTGAGTTTGCAACACCCTGATGACACCTTACTCATTGCTGGCGATTACAATCTACCCGGAATTCAGTGGTCACCAAATAACAACAGTTTCATCCCCATTCCCGCCCTTACGTTCAACACTGTCCACACCGAACTAATAAATACACTTAATCTATGTAACTTACATCAATTTAATGGCATATTGAACACTAATAACAGAATTTTGGATTTGATATTATGTACACAATCATGTATTACTAAACTGTCTGATTTCATTTTAAGTAATGTTGATAAACACCATCCACCGTTAGTTTCGGAGTTAAGTATTTCTGATCCATTGTTATTAGAAAACAATGTCAATTTAACCTTTAACTACAATAAAGCTAACTATGAAGACTTAAATAAATAAATTATCTGGAATCAACTGGAATAATCGCCTCACTTGTCCAAATGTAGATGGTAATGTAAAATGTTTCTATAGTATTTTAAATTCTTTAATTCAACAATTTGTTCCACTTAATATTAGTAAAAATAAGCACTACCCTGTTTGGTTCAGCAAATCACTTATAAAAATTATCAAAGAAAAAAATAAATTCCATAAAAAATGGAAAGTATACAATAATACATCCGACCATAACTCCTTCGTTTTACTGCGAAAAAGTGCTAAGTTATTAGCTAAAAAAGACCATAAGGATTACATTTCTAGAATTGAAAATAATATACAAAATAATCCAAAATCCTTTTGGAACTATACAAAAAATTTAAAGAAAACCAACAACATGCCAAGTGTAATTCTTTATAATGATAAAGAAGCTACATTAGGTCAAGATATTTGTAACTTATTTGCTGACCACTTTGAATCCGTTTATGACGACACAAAAAATTTCAACCCAGAACTTGTCATGGAATATATAGATAACATTAATACTAACACTAATTTAAGTTCATTACAGGTAACACATGATATAATTCTCCATAAATTAGAAGGCTTAGATGTAAAAAAGGGGATTGGTCCTGATGGTATTTCTCCTAAATTTATAAAAACTTGTGCGTTCTACTTAGTTGAGCCTCTATTCATAATTTACAACCAATCACTTAAACAAGGTATTTTCCCCAATGAATGGAAATCATCGTATGTTACACCTATATATAAATCCGGAAATGCAAACAATGCAAGCAACTATAGACCAATTTCTATAACATCTACATTTGGAAAAATCTTTGAGGCTATTATTACTGACAACCTAAAACAATCTTTTGGAAATTACATAATTCCGGAACAACACGGATTCTGTGAAAAAAAATCTGTATTAACAAATCTAATTCCTTTTACTGAATATCTAACTAAGAATTTAGATAATAGAATTCAAGTTGACGTCATATATACAGATCTCAGTAAAGCTTTCGATCGTGTCAGTCATGATATTTTGTTATTTAAATTGTTCAATTTAGGTATACATGGATCTCTTTTAAGGTGGCTGGAGTCATATGTTAGAAACAGATCTCAACTGATAGTTTGTAATGGTTTTAAATCTCGACCAATTAATGTAACATCTGGAGTACCGCAAGGCTCTCACTTAGGTCCAATATTATTCAATATATATATAAATGACGTCTCTAATTGCTTCAAAAATAGCCATTACTTACTATTTGCTGATGATTTGAAATTTTACAAACAAATAAAAACTGATAATGATTGTAGTCTCTTATAGGATGATTTAGTCAATTTACATAGATGGTGCGAAGTAAATAAAATGATATTAAATATATCGAAATGTTACATGGTCAATTTTTCAAGAAACATAACAATATATCATTTTAATTATAATATAAATGGCACGATTATTGAAAGTAGATCATCTATCAAGGATTTAGGTATAACATACCATTGTAAAATGTTGCCTAATGATCATATTAATACCATTGTAAGGAAAGCTTACAGGTTACTTGGCTTCATAATTAGAACAACATATCATTTTACAAAAATTAAATCTTGTATATTACTTTACAATGCTATAGTACGATCGCAACTGGAATATATGACTTGTATATGGAATCCATTTTATGATGTGCATGTCAAACTAATAGAATCGGTTCAAAAAAAGTTCATTGTCATTTTGTGTAGAAGGTTTAATATTGATTACACTAACTATCACCAAATCTTACAACAACTAAATTTAATATCATTGGAGAACAGAAGGACTATTAATGATATCATATTTATGTATAAATCAATTCATAACATGATTGACAATCAACTTTTTCTTCATTTTTTCAATTTGTATGTTTCGGCAAAAAATACTAGGTCAAAAAATTTGTTCATTGTACCTACATGTAAAACAAACCTCTTCAAGAATTCCCCTATCAGTAGAGTGATGCAGACTTACAATGACAAATTTCAACACCTTGATATTTTTCACTTGACATTGAATCAATTGCGCAACTTACTGATTGGTGAATTTCGTGAATAAGTGTTATTTTTCTCTTTTTTTCTATTAAGTCATTAACTGTATATCTGTCGAAATGTCTTTATATAATTTTTAACAAAATTCTTTGTATGTATACGCGGAACTGTGTTTGGTCTTTGACTGTATTGTTCCCACAAAATTAAATAAATAAATAAATTGAAATATGCTGGTATACACGTTTTACTAGAAATAAAAATAAAAGACTCCATCTTTTATTTCAATATTATTGTTTAAAAATTCTATAAAAAGGGTAATAGAAATATTTTTGTAAATATAACTTCAGTATATAACATCAATCAAATTTTGACAATATAAAGTATTTAATCCCGTTTTAATAATACTCAGCAATAAATATAGTTGAAATTTTCATTACTTTTAATGAAATCGTAAAAACATGTTATAATCTACTTTAATACATCAATGACATCAATGTAATGGAAATTGCAAAAGGATTAAATCTGTTTATTTATATTTTGCGGTACATAATGATAATATATATTGAATGTAATGATGGGTTTATATTAATCATTATTACAGATTGTATTACAATATTTTTTTTAATTCTCGCCATACCGAAGGTAAGAGAGGTAAAGTTTCCGGTCTAAAAATTCGATAGTGCGTTTTCAGTGAATAAGCACGAATTAGGGTCCCCACCCACAAAACGTTTTTACTATTTTTACGGTGATGTCTGTGTGTGTGACGATTTTTTCCTCCGCGATAACTCTTATAAGAAACCTGCAAAAATTTCTATTTCCCGTATTTAAGCTTTCTGCATTTATATAAAGAGTTGATTAGATTTTGGGTAAAATGGGGTCGTACCACATTTTCCAATTTATTTTTTTTCTGAAAGTACATTTAAAACTACTTACGAAAATATATATTTTATCACACATAAGTTTCTAGTTTTACAGTAATAATTTTTTAAAGTTTATATAAAATTTCGAATGACGTAACAGTTTTGCGGCCGTAGTGACAGCTACCGAGCAACTTTTGACGTTTATGTCATTGTGTTTTGAAACCACGCTTGAAACCAAACGTAGTCTTCAAAACTTCTGAAGTATTTATTACCTTATATCATGTTTCTCTTACATCTTGAGCCATAAGAATACAAACAAAAATTTTATTTTTAATTCTCAACGAGTTATTCTCGTAGGACGACACAGAACAATATTGTACAACCATTGAAACATCTAAATCAAACATAAATTGTATTTATTTATATTTTTATTTAGCATATTTCGTTATTTGTACTTACTTTTTTAAAAAAATAACTTGTTGCAAGGATGTTTACGTTATTTTCAAAATATTGGTTATGTTAGGTTATGTTAGAAAAAAGTGACAGATCTGTTCATGTACAGTAAAATCACGAGTACGGGTGTGCCTCACTATCGTGTATTTGTGTACAAAACTGTGACGTCACAAAACCAAACTCAGATTCTTTATAAAGAAAATCATGAATGAAAAGTATAATAATATTAAATATTTTTGATGTATATATGTATAATATTAGGTAAATTTTTCATTTATGAAAGAAAAATCAACATTTTTTCTTTTTGGTATGACCCCATTGCACAACCGAAAGTGATACTTTACTTGAAGCCCATAACAGTTCTTAATAAAAAACTATATTAAAATATAATCCAAAACTTTTCAATTTTAGTATTTAAAACTTTTATATCAAACGGAATACCATATTAAATTTTGACTAAAATTGATAAACCGGAAGTGATACTTTACTTAAGCACTGGATTTTCGTGAAAACTATATAAAAAACTATTTCAAAACTTTTCAAATTAAGTATTTAAGAAACAACATGAAGGAAAACAACATATTAGATTTTGGCTGATAAACCGGAAGTAATACTTTACTTGAAGCTCGGAAAAGATTTTTCTAAAAAATATTATTATGATATATTCCAAACCTTTTTAAATTTAGTATTGAATACTTTTATATGAATGGGAACAACATATTAGATTTTGAGTAAAATTGGTAAACCGCAAGTGATAGTTTACTCTGAACAGATTTTCGTAAAAAATATATGCTATTATACAGAGTGATCAAAAATGGCTGAAGCGTGCCGCTCCATACAATTTTGACATTTACCGCTTACTACTATGACGGCATTACTATTTACATGGGCGTATCTTTCGAATTTTGTTAGCTGTTGTAAGAATACGTAATTCTAAAAACCGTCTTCTTTATGTACACCCGAATGAAAATATTCTTCAAGAAATTTGTCATGCTAAAAGCCATAATGAAAAGAAATTACTTAAAGATTTTTCACGAAGGTACCTATACGAAACAAAAATATTTAAAAAATTAACGTATGACAATGATATTAATCAAAAATGCCATGCACCTGTAATCATCTGTATGTGGAATATAATTTTGATGAATTATAGAAAATTGAAATATAATTTTGACATATTTTTGGAACAAAAATTATCACATGACCTTCAGCCTTTTTTGATCACTCTGTATATACAGTGTGGTCAAAAAATTTCTAACTCGGAGTAGGCTATGAACAAAGAAACGTATGTCAATTTGAAAATATTTAATTTGTCAATTTGACATAAGATAGTCAAAAATGTTATCTAAAGAAATCAAAGCTTTTCTTCCTGTATCTTATTGTAATGTTTTTATTTATTTGGGTGAAGTGTAAATATTAGACAATTATAAATAAAATAAAATAAAAGTTTATTATAACGATAAATACATATTGAAAGATAATTAAAAGATAATAAATTTAAATTACACTATGATTAAACATGTATGAAACACTAATTAAGACTAAAACACTTAAACACATTATTTATTTAAACGCTGCGGCGACGGCGACAGTGGCGGCGACGGCGAGCGCTGCACATTACATGTTTTTAGAAACGGAAACAAATCAGAAAACGGCGAAGGTCAATATACTGTATCCTTCTATAATGTCTTTTCTCCTTAAAATAACATTTCAAGATAAATTTTGACAACTTGACTTTTGAACTGAATAATGATCAGACACACGTTTCTCTGTTCATAGCCTACTCCTACTCTTGGGTAGGGTTATTGAATAGTCGAAAACCGTCAGAGGCAAAATGTTTTCTAGCATTTAAGTGATTTTAATAAAACATGTACATAGTAAATTTCAACAACCACAAATTCAAACTGTATCATCTAATTTAAAATTATTCTAATTACTTACAAGCTTACAACCCTCACTAAAACCCTCCCAATATTCCATCTACTCATTCCATCAAAATAACCCATTACCTATAATTAAACGGAAATAATATCCGTGCCAAAAAATTCTCGACAGACAATATCCTAATTAAACAAAGAAAAGCAATTAGTCCCCCTTTCGAATTCGGAGCTATGTGCAGACATTGCCTCTCTCGAAGAGAAGAGCCTCTCCTCTCTTTAAAGTGTCATCACATCGAATTGTGGTGGAGAGCGAGAGCAGGCTTGATTAAAGTGAAGACAAGTTGCCGTGCCCCTAGGGGCGCCACTGGAGGGTTTAGGAAGTGGGGTGCAGTTGACAGCATTTTTCATCTTTTGACGGTTACGCAGAAATTTGAGGGGCCAGGTGATTTGAAGTAGATAATAATAATCATTATTAAAGAGTATGTAATAATAACCATTATTAATAATTTGAATTTAAAAATATGTATATGTAATTTTGTATTTTTGATAAACTAGACATACATATAATGTACATTTTTGCACTTTTATACAAGGGGGGATTTTTATGTAATGTACCATGGGGAAAAATTAATGAGTAGGTAATAATAATAATTTAATAAATAATTATTTTATTTAGTTTCTTCTGACAATCTCATAATTTGTAATTACGGAAACTTTAATTCTTCGTTTTATCAAAATCAAAACCAAATCTTCAATAGTTTTGATTCTTTACAGTTTACACTTTTCGCACTTTGGATTATCCTCTATTGATCCCCGGCTCCAACGAAATTGCAACATAATTGGACTGAAATATGACAGCGCAATTTCCGTATATAGGCCAATCAAATTTTTATGGATAATTTTTCGTCCACTGCCTACTTCTGTCACGAACTTTACGAGCATAACACTGTTGCACTCAATTTTTATATTCGAACCTCTGTAGAAGCTGCAAAGTTCTTTTAATTGGAACCAAACATGGTAAATACACAAATGCCACTTGAAAGCAAAAAAACTGCGTCTATCAGTTTTTTATAACTAGGTAGGTTACATAAAGAAGTTTCCTGTATAAAAGCTACTGTTTACACTATAGATTTAGGTCTGATTTTATAATAACAATAATATTAATAATAAAATATTTTTTTTCAAATGTAGAAATGGCATTTTTTGTGACTTGATTCACAAGGTAGAAGTTTTATTTCTACGCCGCTGGAAATTTCTACGCCGCCGGAGCAGAAATAGCTTATTTCTACGCCGCGGAGTAGAAATAGCTAATTTCTACGCCGGCGGAGTAGAAAGAAAAAAGTGTAAGAAAATAGAACAATACGAGTACAGACTAATAGCACGTAATACAAATTAGTAATTTGTAAAAAATATAGTACATTAGTAAGCTATAAAGCCCTATGTTAATAAAATACGACAAAGTTAAAGATCTCACTCAAATAAACAGTTGCTACGGATAATCGGTAGTAATAATTGTTTAAATCTTACGGCAAATCTAGCTGGTATTAGTAATATGAGAATAAATATTTAAAATAGAAGAAACAAAATGATTAAACTACGTATAAAACGAGCGTTGTAATGTGTGGGCGTGTAATAATGATAATTGTTTCATAAATTACGTTCATGTTGATTTGACAATTTGTTAAATTGATATGTAGCTGATTTGTTCAGAACAATACGCCGAAGTGCATATTTGATATTTATGGTTATGTTCTTATTTTATATTGAAATGTAATATTTACAAACTAGTGGTATACTGCGGTAGATAAGAAAACAGACTTGACAAAATTTAGTAATACGAGTAACAGGAAAAATATGTCTCATTGTTTGTTATTAATGTTTTATAATTATATGTTCCACGAAAAGATATCCTGGCTTGTCATCATCTAAGTAAGTAAAAATATAATTTATGTGGTATGTGGCTAATTACTCATGAATGTTATAATTGCGGTTATTTTATTATTCTACTGAAAAATATACCGGTAAATTTAAAATGAAGAGAATTTTTCATCTTTACCAACAAATATACACTCGAATATACATAGTTTTTGCTACGAGTAATAAAACTACTTAAACTAACAATATAAGATCCTGTTCTGGAACGGTAAAAACTTTATAAAAATATATACCTACAATTCAGGTGCGTGAACTTGGCACATAAAGTGGGTGCAAATTCTGAACTTTTGCAAATATTTTGCACCCAATTTGCACCTATTTGCACCCTACAATTTTTTTAAACTACCTTCATTAGTTCAAAAGTTATAAACAATTGAATTTTTTTGTGCCAACTTTACGCCAGCACAAAAAAATATTCGGAATCAAAAATTTTATTTACCAAATATTTGCACCCAATTTGCACCACACTTATTTTTTTAATTGCCAACACAAAAAGTGTTCAAATTTGATAATTTTTTAAATGGAATAATTAGCACCCAGTACAACAAAATTCGCACCCTAAAAATTATTTCCCTATCTTTATTATTTCTAAAGTTATAGACAATTACATTATTTTTCTGATAACTTCCCACGAATGTAATTACAGTGCATCAAAGTCATTAATTATGGATTGTTATGAGGGTGCAAATTACGAAATTTATTTATTATTATTAACTAGGGTAGGGTACAATTTGCACCCTAAAGATAATGTCATTTCAAGCTGTATTTATTTAAATAATAACGTTCAAACGTAGTCGTATAAATTGCATCGATATATATTGCAACAATGCCATTTATTATGGATTGTTATGATGGTGTAAATTATGAAATTTATTTATTATTATTAATTAGGGTAGGATACAATTTACACCCTAAAAATAATTTCATTTAACAAGTACTTATTTAAATAATAGCGTTAAAACGTAGGAGTATGAATTAAACATTCAATCGGTATATATTGCAACCATGTCACTTATTATGGGTTGTTATGAGGGTGCAAATTACGATATTTATTTATTATTATTAACTAGTGTAGGTTATAATTTGCAGACTAAAGATGCCATTTCAACTTGTATTTATTTAAATAATAACGTTCAAACATAAGAGTATAAATTACATCGGTATTATATAACAACAATATCATTTTTTATAGATTCTTATGAGGGTCCAAATTACGAATTTTATTTATTATTAAATAGGGTAGGGTACAATTTGCACCCTAAAGATAATGTCATTTCAACCTGTATTTATTTAAATAATAAGGTTTAAACGTAGAAGTATAAATTACATCGATATATTGCAACAATACCATTTATTATGGATTGTTATGAAGGTGTAAATTACGAAATTTATTTATTATTATTAATTAGGGTAGGGTACAATTTACACCTTAAGAATAATTTCATTTAACAAGTATTTATTTAAATAATACCGTTAAAACGTAGGAGTATGAATTAAACATTCAATCGGTATAGATTGCAACCATGTCACTTATTATGGGTTGTTATGAGGGTGCAAATTACGAAATTTATTTATTATTATTAACTAGGGTAGGTTACAATTTGCACCCTAAAGATAATGTCATTTCAACCTGTATTTATTTAAATAATAACGTTCAAACGTAGAAGTATAAATTACATCGGTATATATTGCAACAATGCCACTTATTATGGATTGTTATGAGGGTGCAAATTACGAAATTTATTTATTGTTATTAACTAGGGTAGGGTACAATTTGCACCCTAAAGATAATGTCATTTCAACCTGTATTTATTTAAATAATAACGTTGAAACATCGGTATATATTGCAACATACATTGTTGCATTATATGCCGATGTATGTAATTCATACTCCTCCGTTTTAACGTTATTATTTAAATAAATACTTGTTGAAATGACATTATCTTTAGGGTGCAAATTATACCCTATCCTAATTAATAATAACAAATAAATTTCGTTATTTACACCCTCATAACAATCGATAATAATTATTCCATTTAAAAAATTATCAAATTTGAACACTTTTTGTGCTGGCAATTAAAAAAATAAGTGTTAATAACTTTATTGTTTAAAAAGATAACAAAGAAATTTTGATGGTGCAAATCATTGGTAAATAAAATTTTTGATTCAGAATATTTTTTTTTGCTGGCGTGAAATTGGCACAAAAAAATTTAATTGTTTATAACTTTTGAACTAATGAAGGTAGTTTAAAAAATTGTAGGGTGCAAATAGGTGCAAATTGGGTGCAAAATATTTGCAAAATTTCAGAATTTGCACCTACACTTTATGTGCCAAGTTCGCGCACCTCTACAATTCTACTTTATTGGTTCTCTTTACAGTTATTTATTGAGTTTAGGTTAAAGAACAAAAATATACAACATAACTTTCATAGAAAAAGTTACTATTGCCTTTAACTTAAAAAAATGATTTTTATAAATAATAATTTTAATTTAAATGCAGGCTTTGAGCTTAATCCCCCTAATTCTGTAAGAAAGTTGCTAACTCTTAACAACATTGCTATATCAAATAACTAATAATAATTGCAAACACTTGTTAAAACATGAAAATGATAGGCTTTACATTTCTTTTTATTGGTTACAATATTTAGCAACGTTGCTAAAACTTAACAACTTTCTTACAGAATTAGGGGGTATGTCGTGGTTACTTGTTGTCCGTTCATAATTTTCTATCAATGTAATTTGTTGTTTTTTTTAACCGTTGATCTCTGTTACCACAATTTTGTAAACATGTAGTCTTGACCATATTTATTTATAGTTTCGTTATTTACCTGATGAAGGAAGCACTTCGCTCTCGAACCGTCGTTTTTCTAATAAAATTTAGACAGAACTACCCAAATATTAATTTACATATTATGAGTTCCGAAAGCTTTTGTCAATATTGTTCCTTCTTTCCTTATACATACATTTCGGAATTTGTTTTTGTGTATTTATTGTAACATAGGACGCCCGCCGTCGCCGCCACTATAAGCGAGTGTCTATTTATAGCGGTGACGTAATCGCGCTAGTAGCCGGCCGATGTAAACAGACTGGTCGCGACGTGTTTAATTACTTCCGGTCGCCTGAACCTTTTGTGTTCATTGTTATTATGTGTTCGAATATTCTAGACTGTTCTAGAAAATAATGGCAGCTGTATATAAGGGACGTAGCTATGCTCGAGAGACAGTTACTTACATACAGTTATAGAGACATTGTCATGGAGTGTTAGAGAGTAAAGTGTTAGTGAGAAGCACAGCAGTATCGTAGTGAGCGTATGCAGTTGGTGTCGAGTAGGTACTCGGGAAGTTACTGGTATATTTGGATAGCTGTGGTTGTAAATACTCGGTAGTGTTGACGAGTATTGGGAAGCTAGAGTGTGCAAGAACAGTAACGGCAAGTCGGAAAGTTACTGGTATACCGGGATAGCTGTTAAAGAGAATACTCGGTAGTGTTGAAGAGTATTGGGAAGCTAGGTATATAGGGACAGTAACGGCAAGTGGAAGCTAATACTCCGAATTGGTGTTGAAGAATTGTGGCATACGGAAAGTCGGTGATACGGAGGCGGTGGAAGAGAGAGAGAGTTACATAAATAGACAGATAGTGAGGTGATAGGTGTGACTTCTGTCCGAGCAGTTGAATATACAGACGCTGTTGAGTCAGTTGAGTATATAGACGCTGTGGAGGTCGGTAGGCGGATAGTTGAACATGATATAAGTATATAGTGATATAAATATCGCGTAAACAGTCTACAAGAATCTGCAACAGACCGGCAGTCTAAGGTTGGAACTCGTAGTGAAATAAATTATATCGTCGAAATAAATAGTAGTGTTAATTGGTTAAATAAATAGTGTTAGTGTTATCTAGTTAATTATAATTTTAGTCTTAATTAGTTTTTAATAATTGTTTAATATTAGTAATAGTAACTTTCATAATAGTTTAATAAACACTCAATTTTAATTAATAATAATTGCCTTATATTTACACTACACCCAGATAAATAAAAACGTTACATTATTGTTTATTCACAGAGCACGTAGATATGTGTGTGATTGGTTGTGGTTCTGTTAGCACGGGTAATAATCCAATCGATGACAAAATTTAAAAATTTAAAATTATATCATATTTTCAACATACCACAATGTAACTTCTATGATACATTCTTAGCAGTAACTTTTAGTGCTTTTGAGTTGGCGGCTGGTAAGGAGCGCCGTGTATATTGTAGAAATGCCCATAATGTTATCGTTATCGAATTCTATGAATACAAATATATTGATACACTCAGAAAGAAGAAATAAGCCATTATGATAATGTAATTAATTTAAATTTTATAGTTATAAAATATACAAATAAATTCAGAATTTTAAATGAACCCACCCGAATAACTTTTTTTAAAATTCTGTCCTTTTATTGTCATCGGAATATTATAACAAATCAATAATTTTCTTTGTTATAATCAATGATTGTTTCTTTCGTACATCCATTTTTTTAAATGAAGCATATTAGCTATAAAACTTTTTTTTTCAAGTTGCAAAAAGATGTATATTCTTGTCCTAAAAATATTAAACATAAAAAGGCATATAGATACTTAGATCTTTTTGAATTTATAATATAGTTTCTTCAATCGTCTCTGAATTTCGTTACCAAAGAAACTCAAAATATTACCTGTAATAAATAAGAATGTCAAAATGGTCACTGGACGCAAGGTTCTTACATGTACCTACGTTCTCATTTGCCATTAGACGGTGTACATGATTAAATTTATTGACATAATATTTGTATGTAACCAATTTTTTGTCAGCTAACTGTCTATAAAATGTCACTTTTACTGATTATTACATACCAACCGCTATACAAACGCTTATGGCAATAACTTTCAAAATATGTATTAAAAATAATCACTGAATTAATATTAATTTTCAATCGGCGAAAGAATAATGTGTTCAATACGGCACTAAACAGAGATTTACAGATTCGGCAGCCTCGGCTGTAATAACTATTAAATCCGGTACATTGTCAAAAAAATAAACAATTTTCTTAGAAGGATTCAATCCTGATGGGTCTTTGTACAAATTTTTCAGCAATTTGTAGTAAGAGCGCTATGAAATTTCTTTGAAGCTTCATACTTCGTGAGTGTTTAATCGTATTAAGCTAATTCCTCAAGTTTAAAAAAACATAGTGCTAAAAAACAGATTTTTAACAAAAAAATGCAATGCAACACAAAATATAAACAATACATATCATTTGTAATGAAGTGAAAATTATTTAATAATAATGATGTTCGAAGCTCATTACAAATATGGTTACAATTTTCTATTTTACGCCAATTTCCAAATATTTATTACACAAACAAACCAATGCGGGCACTAACATCATCTCATGTTTCACTTTCAAGTGCTAATAGTTAGGATACTATTGCAGACTAGAGTGCAAACTACCATTAAATGTAATTGCATCCTTGTTTCTTTCTAGCCAATGTCGTTAAGCACAATATAAAGGTGCTACGAGAAAATGTCTTTCCACCAGTAACTACTTAAATTTAAAGTGAGAAAGAACAAAGTAAAATATATAAAAATAAAGAAAATAAATATTTCGTTAGACAAATATGTGGCGCACTAAATACCTACAAATGAAATAGATAACTGACCATATCCTGTGTATTTTATTCATAATTAAAGTACATATTATTGAGACTGATTATTTTTTGGATGATGTTATTGTTATTCTTTCGGGTTTGTGCTAACCCACTAAGTGGGAAATGCGTGATTTTATGTATGTATGTATTATTTATTATAAACGTTAACGAAGATTATGAATGAGTAAAATTTGGTTAAATAAATGTAAAAATCAACATGGGAAAACAATTACACTATTAGTAAAATTACCAATAAAAGATGAAATCTTTGGTGAGTGAGTGAGTGCGATTCAAGTGCATGTGTATTGATTTTGAATTGACGCATGAGTTCGTACATAAAAGTTGATCGTTCAACGTTCAAATGATTTCAATTTTCATCCGAATTCCCGCTAAATGTTAGCTATTAAACACCTTCAATAAAAAATTAATGATTTCTAATATTATGTACCTATACCTATATTTTTTAAAATTATCATTGCCCAAAAAATGCTTAATTACAAAAAAATTTTTTGTTAAAAGTGATATTTAATTTCACATGAATATAACGTAAAAGCGCATGTCATAAGAACGCTATTTTAATAATGTGTTGTGTTTGTAATACGGAACGGATCATAATGTATGTTATAGATCATAATGTATGTTATATTAAACACGGCACAAAATAAATTTAAGTAAGATTTTGCAAAAATAATATATTAATATTCCATTAATTTAATTTAAACCCTTGTCTTCTCCTCGTATGTGTAATGATCCAAAGAATGTATTTTGCCAGGTCTGACACCACTGACTCATTGCAGGCCCAGACTAGCCGTCGGGAATTTGGGAGATTATTTTTCGAGAAAAATGCCGTTTGAGTGAGCAATTCGCCGATAAAAATTGAAGTCCTAGTCCGATCCTGCACATTGTCATTGTTTATGATGCTCCCTCTATAGTATAAAACATAACCTTAGTGCTAACAAGTCTGCTGGAGGAAGGGGCAAGTAAACTATCGGTCAGAAGCTAAACAACGATGTGAACACAGATAACAATCGCCGGGGCAAGCTGACAGCTCACGCGGCGTGGGTGGAGGATAACGAACTAATGTCCAGGTGAAATATGGGGGCTGTTTTTGTACACGGTAGATGTCGCACAACTTTTTCTACTGTGCACAATTTACGCGAAAAAGTTACACAAAAAGAGATGCCTCAATTAGGAGACTTTTTTTGCAGATACTTCAGAAGTAATTATAAATATAAGAAAATCTGAGATATAATTTAGGATCTCAACCGTCTGCAGTAAATTATTTTTACGGAGAAAGAGAAATCATTTCATAAATTTAATATGAGCTTAGCCCACAGGTAGAATAATAATAATAATAATTGTCTTTGTTATATAAGGTAATGGTACGCCTGATATAAAATAAAAATACTGTCATAAACTTACAATGTACATACTTTATTTTTAATACATATTTTAAATTTATGTTGAAATAAATCTACACATTTATAAATATAACTTTTGTAAAATAAATTTATTTTATAATATCGTGATATATTTAAATGTTTATATTTCCGCATATACGCACACATTACCTATTTTTAACTCATTTGTACAATAATGTAATTAAAATTGATTCTGTACAGTTCAATACAATTTAATTGTTTTACTTCAAACTACTCGTATAACTAAATTTACAACTACATAAAACAATTAATTTATTGCGGCGGACAATTTATTGTCAATTTTGATTACAAATACTACAATGTAAATAAAATGTAAATTATTTTATTTAAAATTTATTCGTATTATTCAGTAGTGTTTTACACTATGTACATATAAATAACTAAACACCCACAAATTATTAGTATCAAATATACGAGTACATATATTTTCTTGTTATTATTAATATAATAATTATTATAGATAAATTGAAGGAATGTTCATCGTTCGATATGGATTATATCATTCGTCTGGGTTACAAAAATCTTTCATTTTAAGGTGGTTCTATCTTGGAATTATTTACGACAGATTGAAATGAAACGTATGCAAAATTCTAAAAAGGATTCCAACCTGCGAGCTCAGATATTTAATATATATATATATATATATATATATATATATATATATATATATATATATATATATATATATATATATATAAACTACATTGGCATTATAGAAATGGTATGGCGCGGGGAAGCTCTTATCTTTATAATTCCTACAAAAAACGATAGATTTCCTTAACAAAGTACCTAACGATAGTTCACGTGACCTTTAATGAGAATAAAAAAATCTGATGGGACCAGCACATGACCACCCGCCAATTCCATGTTTAAAATAGCAATGAGATTTAAGTAAAGTATCACTTCTAGTTGATCGTTTATAAACAAAATCTAAATTTGTTGTTCCAATATATATAGAAAAGTCTTTATTAGGAATTTTTGTATTATATTTTATTGTTGAGTTCCGGTTTATCATATATAGTCAAAATTTAATTGTTTCCAATCGTATACAAGTTTTAAATACCAAATTTGAGAAATTTTGGATATTTTAATATATTTTTTTCAAGGAAATATGTTCAAGTTTATCAATTTTAGTAAATATCTACTATGTTGTTCAAAAATCTTAAATACCAAATTTGAAAAGATTTGGATATTTTAATATAGTTTTTCATTAAAAATTGGTACGTGCTTCAAGTAAACTCTCACTTCTGGTTTATCATATATATTCAAAATCTAATATGTTGATCTCAATCATATACGAGTTTTAAATGCCAAATTTGAGAAGTTTTGGATTATATCATAATATATTTTTTCACGGAAATCTGTTCAAGCTGCATTGATATAAAACTCTTAGATACTAAAATTGAAAGATTTTGGATTATATTTAAATATAGTTTTTAATTAAAAACTGTTATGGAACGACTTCCGGTTGTACAATTTTACCCTAAATCTAATTAACTCTTTATAAGAAAGAAGCTTAAATACGGAAAATATATTTTTTTTAAGTTCTTTGGAAGTTGTTGTGGATTCCTGGAGGAAAAAATCATCATACACACACAGACACACTGACAGACATCATTTTAAAAATAGTAAATATGTGTTGTAGGGACCTAATAATTCGTGCTTATTTACTGAAAACTCACTATCGAATTTTTGGGCCGAAAACATTATTTCTCTTACCTACGGTATGGCGGGAGATAAAATTGACACCACTATCACTATTTTTTAGTAATTCTTTTCAAAAGTTGGAAAATATGTGATTTTCAATGGAATATTCGCATTTATTAAAATAGTTATACCTTTTTGCTTAAATATAATAATGTTTTTACCTCCAGCTACGCTTGGTAAGGAAGGTATAGGGATCGTGCTAAAAATCACATATCGAGATTTTTGTAAATGACCACGTTTTAAGGTCCCTAGAATCCAATTTTAACATTTGTGTGTGTATATATGTGTGGATCCTCCACTCTAACTAAAATACTATCATTCAGAAAATTACCGATATCTGCATACAAAGCAGATTGGCACACCCAGCAATGGGTAATATGCCGTGATGATATATTTATTTTTTTTATTTTCAGAAAATTTTGAAACCTTGTATTTCGAACTTTTTGTGGAATGGAAAGAGCCCATTAATTTTTTGGTGTTAATCTGATAACCGGAAATGACACTTTACTAGAAGCTCAAAATAGCTTTTCTTCGAAAAATACCTTTAAAATGTGATTTTTTCGAGATTAATGTTATTATAAAAATTAAAGATTACTAAATTTTCTATAGATTTGCATTAATACTTTTTCTATATATTTTATGGATAAATTTATAAAATTATCTATAATTTAAATCCCAGAGTCTCCGCTTTAAACAAACAAAACGCAGTTATTGAAATGTATATAACTGACAGAAAAATGTCACTATCAAAGAACTAATCATTTCAAAATAATATTAGTAACGTTTTAAAAAGGAAAAAATAAATAGAACAATAGAAAAGGAATTCAATACAGTTTCCTGCATAAGTAAATATGTAGGTATGTATTTAGATTAATAAAAATTAACGATCCACAAAAATATTTAAGCTAATCCTCATTTTTGGATTAGTGAATTCTATTCTATCCCGGTATTTAAAATTTAATCTTCATTTTATTATACTTCCGGTGGATCAATGGTTAGAGCAACACCTCATGTCATGGGTGCCCTCGGGGCTCTGGGTTCGAATCCCACTAAGGCATGGATGTGTGTGAATGCGAAATTAGGATTTAATCCATTTGAAGGGTTTAAAAAAAGGTACTTACTTAGATTAGATTAGACTATATTTTAAGAAATAAACTGTCAAAATTAGTGTAAAATTCGCTAATCCAAAAAACTGAATCTTTTTTGTGACTCGGGCTGTAAATGGCGGGAGGTATTGTGTTGGCCACAGCAGATTTTTTTGACATAGAATGGTTGTTTATGGAAGAACATGACATGTTTATTTTGTTAGTATATATTCTTACTGCGAGGAATGATGAAAATGAGTGGAAATATGTACGCCAATGCAATCTGTCAATTGTATTTCATTATCACAAGGATGCGGCAAACAGAAAATCAGAACGCGGCGGAACCTTCAATCATTCTGGATCACTCTGTACTATTGTGTATTAAAAGGGAAAAGTGAAATACACTTTCACCTATTTGGTGACCACGCGCAGGCCAAGTTATTCCGGACACCATAAATCACATGCTATATACTCATCATGGATTTCAAAGGAATCACAATTACACATACAACAAAAATCTTTGGTTAATAAACATCTTTATAGTAGAAAATAAACATTGAACTTGATGCATCTCGATAAAGAAAACACTTAAATCTTCTATTAAAACTTGTCCTCCTACTCCAAATCATCCAACGAACTACCAACTATATAGTCTACACAACGTTTAAAGACATTTAAATGTCATTTCCATATAAATAGTGCAGCACTAATTCTAACCTTTCGGAAACCCCAGCCGACAATCATTTTCATCGCGGCTTCATTCACTATTCATCTCATCTTATGTCAATTGCCTGCAGGAAAGTGGTGCTCGGTTCACACTCTTTGAGTACATTGAACTAATCCTGGCCAAGCAAAGCCGACACTACAAGACTTCGCCTTCACGAGACAATGTTGTAGGAAACTTAGTGATGTGGTTTATGTCCAGAAGCTGTCACTAAACAAACAAATTTAAAGAGGAAGAGGAAAAGTTACTTTGAAGAATAAACTGTTGTGTTCTACTAAATAAAGTTTCTAAATAATGAGGAAAGTATTGAAATTAGAAAATTAAATTCTTTAATTATAATCAATTGTCATTTCTTTAGATCTATATTGTTTTTATTGAACGTAAATTAATCTGTTTATTCAATATTTCTTGCATTTTATAATGACATACTCGTAAATGATAATTTTCCAAAAGTCGTCTCTGGTAGGCAGCTGTCTATTTGTTAACGCTGGCTAAACTCAAAAATACGTGATGAATTTTGATACAATTTTCACTCTTCGGTAGAGCATTGCTCGAGAAAGGTGAATGAATGATAAAAGACGAAACTTTTTAAAAGTAATCATTTAATCTTTATTCAACTTATTTATATACGGGGTGCTTAAAGAATACAGGTCTAAATTTGGGGGGAGGGGATATATAGAGGTCTGATCTTCAACTGTTTTCGAGAAAGAATTTCATATGAAACATTTTGTCTCAGTTTCTAATACTTACGAAGTTATTTGAAAATTAAATATTGGCCAAGGACGCCACAACACAATTTAACTTAGTACAAATATTTGATTTTTTTGAAATACAAATGCACATCTTAGGTGACCTCTGGTGATGAACAAAAAGCCTCATTCAATAGAAGTAGTAACTATTATAGTTTTCGAGATAACAGAGGTAAACCCCGTAAAAACTAATTTTTCATTGCCTTATATGTCGGAAACTATTGAAGATCGGACCCACGTTGATAAAGCTTTTTTTAATCGTTTTTATCAGTTCTATATGCTCTCCAAATGTTGATGTCTATTTATTAAACGCCCTGAATGTAGCTTAAAAACAACGGTTGCGCAATTGGAAATAACAATTTGTTTATTTTCATTGATAATTTCTTTAATTAGTTCTCAAAATTTTATAAAGTCTTAGGAGTATTTTTTTTATTTGGACGTCATATAGTGGGCAATGACATTTATAATGAAATTTACAGAATGTACCTATGTTAGAAATATTAAAGGAAATGAATATTATAAACTTAAGATTAAACAAATGATAAAACCTGACTGATGAAGTCATTTGTTTCATGAGGGAAACCATTGCTTTTAACCTATAAATTTAAAAATTGTTATATTTTCAGTGTTTGAAACAAGTGAAGATAGTTAAATTACACATGGTTGGAAAGTTAAAAAATTCTCTTTTCAATGGTGTAACTTTCCAATATGGCGTCCATATAAAAATTAAAACGTTTCCATCATACACTGTAAAGTTTTGGCGTAGCTGGACCTACCTTTTTGGGTTGAAACTATATGCAACCCCAAGGTAGAACTATCCTTCCTTATTAAAAGGTCGATGCACCAATCTCTGCTTAGGGTAGGAAAACCTACCTCACACCCAGGTAGACACGATACGACCCTTCATATAGTGGGCTGGAAATACCTACAGAGGTTTATGCAAATGCTTGTAAGTGATTTATAAATATCATAGCACAAGGTACTTGCAAATATCTATATGGTCGTTAAAAATGCTTTATAGTGATTTGTAAATAACGTAACACAAGGTACTTGGAAATATCTGTATGGTTGTTAGAAATGCTTTATAGTGATTTATATGATCCCCCACATAAGGAAGTTGCAAATTCCTTAAAAAATATTAGGATTTAGGAAAAATAATAAAATGTTTATAATAATAAAAATTATTATTAATAAAAAAAAACAAAAAACATAAACAAAAAACATATTAAAGCCACATATTATAAAAAACACAAATAAAATAAGTACACATTACAAAAAAACACATATTATAAATAAATAAAGTTGGTACATATTATTTAAAAAAACCCCAAATATAGAACATGTAAAATCATACTTCCGTACTTCCTGCTTTCTTTTCCTTTAGGCAAAAGAGATTTAAATAAAAGTCTGCATCTGAATCAATAAGCAAAATTAATTTTGCATATTTTGTAAGAATGTCGAAAATCGCCCCAAAAATAGTGATATATATATATATATATATATATATATATATATATATATATATATATATATATATATATATATATATATATATAATTGAAACAAAAAATAACAAATATCAATGATTTATTGGTCAAGCTTTGTTTAGTTTATTTATATTATTACTTGCAATTTCTGTTCGAGTGAACAATTATATATTTAAATTATAGATCATTTTTCACTTAAACAGAAATTAGAAAAAAGACCTAATAAAAATAAATTAACCTAACTTGATAGATAATTTGTTAATTTATTTGTTTAATTTTCATGGCTAACGCTATTTTTGGGGTGATTTTCGACGTTTCAAATTTGTCATTAGAAGGCATGCAAAATTAATTTTGCTTATTGATTCAGATGTAAGTATGATTTTACATGTTAAACTCCTATGTTCGGGATTTCTTGTCACTATTTCTTATATAATAAAAAAACACATAACTGAAAAATAACTTTACATAATAAGAAAATATATACATGGTATTCATAGTCTTCATCAGATATGGTATTAAACAATCTCTGGATTGTGATATTTTTACAAGGGTTTATTAATTTTATGATAAATTCACTTAAAAACGAAAGTGTTTTTTTAAAAGCGGGGGGATATTTTAAATTGAAAATATATATTGCGGCCATCAAATCGATGACCGCATCAGTAATGGTTTTACTTTCGCAAATTTTCATTTTATCTACGCAAACGTAAAACAAATTGTTTAGAAAAAGATCATTGTTGCTGGGTACTGCTCCAACGATTGCAGGTCCTGGGGGAACATTATCAGTAACTAAAATGATCTTCTGCGTATCTTCTTGCAGCAGGCACGGTAAAATTATCATGGCCGTGTCTAACGAAAGATCTGTAAACAAAAAAGATTATTAGATTTCTTTTCAAAAGTAGGTATACTTAATACAAGTTTTTCATATACATATATAAATATATAATAAAAATATATTGTTAAATGAAAAATAAACATTAAATAGTCACTGTGTGCGGAAAGATAAAATTCTATAATTTCGATATTATACAATTACGAAGGGAATAAATGAAAATCTATAAATAAAAAGAAAATGAAATAATATGTAGAAATATAAAATAAAGAAAAATTACCTTGCAAGTTATTATTCTTATATGTAAAACGCAGTTTCTCAAAATGTCCATGTTTTTCGGATATAGATACCATCTTCTTTATACTTGGTTGTGAGAAATATTGTAGTAACAATTCTTTCATATTACATTTGTAATACCTCTCTAAATCAAGATGGAGCTAAAAACAGTAGAATATTAGTTTGTATATACTTAATTTATAAAACATATTTTTCCTGATTCTCAAGTCTTAAGACAGGATACATTTCCAAAATTTCTTTCACTGTATTTTCACGAAACATCCCAAATCTGTGTCCTTTGTACTCCATACGATCAGATATTATGAGTAAGTCGGGTGTCGGATTGTTTAATTCTAATTTCATATTATTTACATGTGTTTTAATTGTGTTGTTGTCTTCCCCAATTACGACTGGAATTTCAATATTGTTCCCTCTGTATTGTTTGGAACTGTCTTCTGTAGCGACAACGTCTTTTTTCCTTTGTGTTGCAAATTTTTTTCTCATTTCAAAAACTTCTTCGTCATCTTGCAGTTTGCCTCTTTCTGTCTTAAATTTGGTTTTTAAGCTTGCTAACCAAGTGTCCTATAACAATATTGATACGTGTTATATTCTATAGTTAGTACATAAATATACTTACATAATAATTAGAATTTTTTATGTATAACTGCCTAGGAATTTGTTTATCCGTCAATCCTGGATAGACATAAATTAATTTTGAGCACACCAAATTGTACTCAGCTGATGTTGGATATAATACTGCACTTAAAAACAGCCATATTGAATTTTCTAAAATATACGTTATATTATTGAAATACTGAAAAATGAACAAATACTACGAAATCAAGCAAAATAACATTTGAAAACTTACCAGATAAATAATGCACATTCCCACTATAGAACAACTGATCAGTTTCACTGTCGACAATATGATAGAATTATACGTAAAACAACAAGTTCGCATCTCCTTGACACCCCCTACCCTTACCCAAGAAATATTCGGTTATTCCAAGCTAGCCGAAAAACCCATTCGGGTGCTTTGACCTTGCAATGCACGTGCAATGCTATCACAATTTCTGAGAAATGCTAAACATCATTTGTTTCAACCACTTTTCATATCCAAAATGTTACAGATAACTAATATCATTTGCTATTTGTTTATATTATGTCTTACACATCGACATCCTCAATTTTGTTTCAAACAAATTTTAATCATTCATATAATTTGTTGAATACCTACGTGTGATTTATACTTAATTTCTATTGTAATTTGTTATATTCAAGTTTTCTATTTCACACATTTGTTAATGCTGTAACGTTCTATCTTGTTCAAGAGTTTATTACTAATTTTTTTTTTTTAACATGGAAAACAATGTATGCATTCCGGAATTATAAAATATGCTAGTATTAATTGAGAAATTTAATTTATTTATATTAACAATATGCAATACATGTTGTGTTTTAATAAAAATAATAAAACATAAATCTTATTTGCCACTTTTCCCTTTACTTCATTTACATTGTTGTGTTATTTATGTTAAGTTGAATTTATTCGTTATTCCAATATCAATTTTTTGATTAACAAAATATTTATTCTCATTATGGAATTATTGATAGTACGGAATCTATTCCTAATTATAGAAACTAAATACCTAAATTAAATGGCACCAAGAAAAGAAATTTATCACAAAATATTATTTTCAGTACAAAGTCAATAGCTTGCGACAAATAGCAAAAAAAGCTATTGTTATTCGAAACGGTGGATTGCGTACCCATATTTTTGGTATGACTGTATTTCATATTCGCAGAATCAACTCTAAAGGTCTAAAGATGCAAAACGGGTGGAAGCGTCTACCTGACTTACTTACAGTGCAATTCAGATACCTGTAAGGGACCTTGATCTGCCTGGCCAAAATTTCCTACCCTTTTCTTCCCATTTTTCTACCTCACTACACTAAACCGACCCAAAAGAAGGTTCAGCGACTTGTTTGTAGATTCATCATCCCTGTTTCTACCTCAAAACTTTACAGTGTAATTCAAAAACTAATAGTGATAAAAATTTGAGCATCTCCTGCCAAAAGAACATAAAAAGTGCCTTAAAGATGTGCAAATTAAAATCCAGTATTATTACACATTTGGAAGAAATTTGCAAAAATAAAAAACTGCAAAATTTACCTTCTCGTCTGTATTTTTTCTCAAATAACAAAACACCATTAAAATGGTCTCCTAATGGAGCAATTTATGTCTAGTTTAAACGACTTTATATCTTTTATAGTTCTCGAGATTGCCATGTTGGAAAAGTTATCCTGGAGAGCCTGTATAAAAATAAAATTTTCATTATAAAAATCCCAGAATTATATCTACAAAATTTGTTAAAGGTATTTCAATTTTGTAATTTTTAAACGAAATAGCATCAAGTAATTTTAGAAAAACTGTTTTGTGTAGTTTAAATAATACCACAGAAAAAATAACTAATAACCAATTTGAAAAAAAACCTACTTTTTAGTTTTCTCGTAATAAATACTCAATCCAATAATGATTTTATTAAGTCTTTATATGTAATATCAACGGATTTTAATAGTCATTGTCAGAGTAACTTTTCCTATAATAATACAATCAATAAGATGGACGGAAATAATAAAGAATTTAATTTAAGAGGGTTTTGTTTTATCTTTATTAAAATATCAAATTAAATTAACTTTGATTTTCCGCAATACGCCCTCAACTTCAATAACATTAACTTCTTTGTTTTATCTTTCATCAGATCTTCCTCCAAATTTTAAAGCAAACACAGCAAAATTTAAAAATAACAGCGAATCCAATTACTCTCTCAAATATTGTAAAATTCTACAGAGAATATCCTTGAGAGGCAGAGCAAAGCACATGAAACACAGGTCGGCAATCAGAAACTCTCAGTCGGTTATAAAACGCATCGTGTCTCAATTGTTTTGACAGCCTGGGAACAAATGACTGTGTATCTCGGTTAAGTGCCCCGGGGACAGAGAAGAATCAGTGAGTTGCTCCGGTAGGAATTCATGGCAGACGCGATCGTAGCGATCCTTTATTTGATTTCGAGAGTGTTCGACAACTAAATTCGCCTCTCAGATCAGACGGATTCGCTTTTGCTTGAGTTTGCTTGCCATCGGGACCTCGAGTTTGCTAAGCCCGGGTCTATGATACATCTAGGAATGTCTTGTGGGTGATAAACCAGGTCGACGCTATTACTCAAAATGCTCACAGTAAACTTTTCATCTTCATAAAACTCACTTTATCGTGCATTATTTCACAGATTTATTCGCAGTCTATGGGAACTACAATTGTAAAATATTCTTTCAAAATAATAATGTCAAGAACCTAACCTAACTGTGCATTCAAATTTAATTCAACAATTTTTATTATCGTTAATAAAATATACAGTAAAGTTTACATATTGTTTAAAATGATGTATGTACCTATGCACAGTTGTAAAATAATAGATTAATACTCTGCAAATCAAAACATATCAGAATAAAATATGATATACATATGTATTTATTTCTAGTCTACAAATATGTAATATTAGTATGTATCTCTTTTCTTTTCAATTATTTAACAATTTAATTAAAGTTAGAAAAAGAAAAAAATGATAAATGTTGATTAGCCCCGTTTGAATGGAAACGGAAAATATGATGAATGACATAAGCAGTAAAATCGTGCCAGTGGCAATTATTCTATTTAAAAAAAACCTACTGGTTGAGAATACATTTACATTATAAAATATTAAATAATAAATATTACGGCCTAACGAAATATTTTTTGCACTCTTAGCGAATTTTTTAAAATAAATAATCTTAAACTTTGGGAAAAGTGATGTCAAATGGAATGGTAAAACTGGTAACTGTTATTATTTCCTACTTAGAAAAAAATATTGAATGAAACTCAAGTAAAAAGTTAATTAATACAACACATTAGTTGTGGAAATAGAATTTTCTACCTTAAAAGAAATATCCAATTTCTGTGACGAATGATTTGTTTCATATGAGTAGTACAGTCACATACAGCAGACGTCATCTCATGAGAACTTCAAAATAAGATGGAGAGTTTGTAACAAAAGAAATAGAATTTGATTTGAGTCAGCATCAAATTCGAGTTTCTCGGAATCGCATTTAATATTTAATGCCCGTATACACATATTATAACTACACGGTAAAGTTGTTATGAACTGGTTCTAAAATTTAGTATAATCACAACAAAGTATTTTTAACCGTGCATATACTTAAATATATTTATTTGCAGGTAAAATAAAAGTTAAATAAACAAAAAAGTGCGACATTGAATAGCATATCCTTATTAACGTAATAATAATAATTCATGAGAAAGAACGAAAAGTCAATTAGTAAAATAATTCAAAAACTTCTCAAGTACATAATAATGATCGTTTCGCAAGTGATTCAGCGGTTCTTTATTCGTACCTCATTACATCTCCTTTCAATGTTCTCTTCATCATCGATCACTTGCGTGCCACTACCACACCCACAAATAATAAAATAACGGATAAAATACAATCACCCCAGGGGGTGAGTTCGACAGTAGCGATATTCTGAAAAACAAAAGCATTGTGTAACGATATAAATCGTTAGGCGGCATATGTTTGCTCAGCGCTCGAGCCGAGCTGAGTGAGTTCATTGTGAGCAAACCAGCGGGCGATATTTGCTCACACGGCAAAGGGCCTCGCCCTCACAGCGGTTCAGGGGATGAAAGAAAGTATTAACCGTAATATGTGTCAATATTTATTCTTTGCGGCTAACTAAATTTGTTTCTAAAAATGATTCAAGTGAATATTTTTAGGGCGTTTAAGATGAGTAACTGATATTAAGATTGAAGTGTTTAGATTATTAAAAGGGTGGGCATAGAATAAATATAAATGTACTATTAATTTGAAGCTATATTAAAATATAAATCTAATTAAAGCAAGCTGATCGAAATAAATTTAATTCATTCTTATAAGTTCAGTGTTCCTTTTTCCTTTAAATAAAATTTTCATTATTCAGAATTTTTTTTACTAAATGAAAAGTATTTTATTAATTTTGTTTTAGTTATATACAGATTTATATATATATATATATATATATATATATATATATATATATATATATATATATATGTTTAATAAATAAATAAATATATCATCACGGCGTATAACCCATTGCTGGGTGTGCCAATCTGCTTTGTACACAGATGTCGGTAATGATGATGACATATTTGTATCGTGCGGGCGATTAATAGTTGTTATATTTTCGTTGTTTGAAATAAATGAACATAGTATTATACATTGTTGGAAAGCTAAAAAAATCTCTTCTCAATGGTGTAACTTTCCAATGTGGCGTCCAATCGCAAAACATTAAGAAGTGCCCTAAAGAAGTGAAACCAATATCCATACTATTATTTCACCTTTGGGAGTTATTCGCAAAAATATACATATATCTGCAAAATTAACATTTCCACCAATGCATTTTTTTCTGAGCAAACGATACATGATTAGAATGACCTCCTGATAGGGCAACTTTTGTCTAATTTAACCAATCCTGTATCCCCATACACATTATTTGGGACATCCTGTATACCTGTACTTTGTATTAAGATCCTGTTCAATATTTAAAACTTCTTTGCAAGTAACCGTTAAAAACAATATAAAATTCCAAACTTCTTAAGAGTACAATAATATATAGGTTGTGTAACGCTAAAAAGCTTAATACTCGTACAATATTTATAAATATATTTAAGCCGAAAATTTATCCCATATTCATTATATATGTCCCTGACCCAAACAATTTGTTTTTTGCAAAAATAATCTATATTAATTGCCAAATAAAGCTATAAATCTTGCCAAATTATGAGTTTATTACAATAATTTGTTATTTTTAGATAAGTGAACAATAATTTGCGATGTCACGCCATAGCAAATATTGATAGAAATTACTCGGCTTTGTTTAACATTGGGGTCGATATAAAAATTATCATGTGTGGCAATAATTCGGTAAGAAAGCAACTCTATACGGGTGGACAATGTGCCTGTTTGCACGCAACGTTGAGGTGTAATTACCACATGTGCTACTTATGGAACAAATCAAAATTAGTATGCGTGCGTGCAATGAAAATATGTCTGAGTAATAAGAGTAAAAATAAATGTTGTCGTACATATTTAATACAGAAATTCTATAAATTGTAAACAGTTTTTGTTGTAGAAATGTACTTACATACTGTTGCTCTAGTATTCATGGAATGGAATGGGTTCTTACCTATAACAGAAATATACACATTAGTACAATCGAACAAAGAATGTGAGATATTATGTAAATACTTTTAAGATATGGTAATTTATCTGCACTTGCTTTTATGAATACAAAATGCCTCTACAACATCCATATTTTAAAAGTGATAATTCTACAACAATATTAATATCATAAGAACAGTATGCGCAACAATTATTATGAAAAAAAAAAAATTATTGAGACAAAATACAAATAAGAGGAAATAAAACTCGAATACCCATATTCATAAACACTAGTAAAATTATAAACGGGTTGTTATAATTTTTATCCACTAAAAACAGTTGAAACTGAAACAAAAATCGAAATGTAATTTATCAAGTTTGATTCTATTTGTCAAATTATAACGAACCGTTTTGAAACTTTACAAGTGTTTATGAATATGGGTGTAAAATTATTCAAAGACATATACATCAGGGCTTTGCTTTGATTATTTTGGTTTTATACATGTAAAATCATACTTTCCTAATTTCAAGCTTTCCTAAATTACTTTAGGTAAAAAAGCTTAGAATTAAAATTTAGTATGAAATTGTTGAAAATTGCCCCAAAAATAGCAAGACCATGGAATTTATATGTCAAATTAGATTAATTTATTTTTATTTGTAATTTACCTACAAGTGAATAATTATGTATTTAATTTAATAGATAATTATTCACTTGAACAGAAATTAATAATAATTAAATAATACTTAATAAAAATAAATTAACCTAACCTGACAGATAAAACGATAAACATTTGTAATTTTTTTTACTAAATTCCTTAGCTATCACTATTTTTGAAGCGATTTTCGTCATTTTCATACCTAATTTCTGCCGTTACAAAGCAAGTAAAATTAATTTTGTTTAGTCGTTCAGATGCAGAATTTTATGCTCTACAACTTTTATTGGAAGCTTTTTTGTATCTAAATTAATTAGGAAAGCAGGAAATTCCGAAAGTATGATTTTACATCTTAAAGTCCTATGTTCCGGTGTTCGAGTCATCACATAAAATATGTAGAAAAGTATAAACCAAAATAATCATTAAGAACGTAAAGCCCTGATTTATCTACAACGTTTCAATAATAAACTGCATTTTTCAGTCTGGATAAATTAACAAAATTTGACACTTCAAAATAAATATATCATGAATCATGACATAAATATCACCAGTTACTATGGTTACAAGTCTGTCATTTGCTAAGAAGTAATGTAGTTCTGATTATAACTACATATGAACCTACGTATAATGAATAACATGGCATAGGTATCAAGAAACAAAAATAAATTTACGTTATAATGTTTTAATATCTTCATTTTAAATCATGAAGGTACTTCCCCACTCCTTTGGCTTTTGCCGATTGGCATGGCCGCACGGCAATGAATTAGGTATGATACAAATGTATCGTTCTTTGGGACTGTAGAAATAAAAATGATAAATATAGTCATAAGAGGCACGATAGTTTAACTGAAATTGCGGTTTTCTTTGGTGAATCTAAAGATAAAATTGAAATGAGAATTCGTTCGGCCGAGCCGAATGGCAAAACCGACACAGTGGAGGACGCACGTTAAGTAAAGATTTCTTAACGAATTCTATTATTTAATTCACGATAAATTAATTATTAACAAATGAATCAATTTCACGCTATTAATTAAAAAATTATTAAAAATTTGTCAACATAAATAAAATAATTATAATGTATAAATATAAACTATTTTTTTTTAAATTGCTTACTTTGCAAATGAGTGCTCAAAGGTGGAAGAGGATTAATAAATATAACTGTCAAAATCCCATAGTAGTGCATGTTATCAAGTCTATTATTCACTCACGAAATTACGCAAGTTACGTATGAGAAATAATTTAAATTAGTTTTAACCAATTATTACAATAAACCATTTTATTATTGACATAAGTGAATGAATTCATTCGCCTTATTGGGATCTAAATTTAAATAAAAATGTATTTTTAGTTCCTTCTAGGAACTAGAAATATTAACTCATAGACAGATAAAATAACTTTCCCTTTCAAGAATAGCAAGACATACGTAATACACCATAACCATATCGGTTTAACGACACGACAATCCTGTGAATATTTTATTAATTGCTGGCCCGTAACGCAATATTTCCCTTTTATTGCATGCAAAGGGTGAAGTATATCTAAGTAATAATAAGGGAAAAGAAGGGTTGTACTAATGGAAGGTCAACATCGTATAATGATTGCTTATTCATACCTATATGCCTATGACTCAAAAATTCCAAGAATGAATCGATACATATACTAAAAAATTCTCTTGTAATCAATTTAACTATACAGGGTATTTCTCGGTTACGGGACCTCGATTATTTTCTTTATTATTGGGAATACAAGAAAAGTATGCAAATAAAAGTTGTTGTAGATCGAGGGGGACATTCACTTGTTGTAGATTTTTTTTTAAATATAGTGGTTTTCAAACTAAAACATAAGGTTATATTTTTGTAAATGGAATTTTAGGCTCATTCGATAGAATATTTTTTCTGAATTCAACCATGTATTTTAATTATTTTCCTTACATAACAAAAATATTGAGAAAAATGTAATTGAAATTTAAATAAATTTTAGTTTCAGTTATTTTTCAGTAGGCTATGCATGAAAAAAAACTTACATTAAAACGAAACAGATATTTGTCAATAACTTTATAAATAGTAAGAATAAGAATTATGCACTAAATAATTCAAATTGACAGATAACACTTTTTGTTTTTCGTACCTACATAGCCAACTGAAAAATAAATACGTATAAACGTAAAATTAATTTAAATTGCATTTTTCTGAATATTTTTTTTAATTATGTAAGGATATATAATGATTACATGATTGAATTCAGAAAAAAATACTCTGTAGAATAGACCTACATATATATATATATATATATATATATATATATATATATATATATATATATATATATATATATATATATATATATATATATATATATATAACTTTATGTTATAGTTTGAGAACCACTGGTTAAAAGTCTTTTTCTTCAATAAGTGCATATCCCCCTTCCTCTACTACAAATTTTATTTGAATGATTTCCTTTTATATCCTATAGTAAAGAAAATTATTACACTATACAGGGTGTAACAGAAATAAGTACATTAAATTTAACCGCAGTAACAGACCTCGTCTAGAGCAATAATATATAACCTTCTACAGGCTTGTTACTATTGTTAAAGATCATATGATCGCTACCAGCACAATCAGTCGGTGCCTCTGCTCCAGGAGTCCACTCATTGTGGACCGGACAGAGGCCACACGGATGAGCACCAAATAGTAGGAAACGCGTCTGTGGTTACTAATTGTGCTGGCCAGCTTCTGACGATGACTGAAAAGTTAACTCAGAAGTTGTAAATTGTGAAACATGACGGAACTTTGTAATATTTTTACAATAATATTTCTTAGTAACTTTTTTTCGAAATCTCAATTTATTTTTTGGAAAAAAAATACTTCCATTTTTGAGACATATTCAGGATATAACAGATATAAGTATGTACATTAAATGGAAGAACTCATCGAAAGCAAGAAAGCTCCTTAGTAACTTATGCTACTAACTCATTTTTTAAATAAACTTGACTTACACAATTTTAATTTTCAACGGCAGATATATTATTGATAAAAATCAGTTGAAACTTTTAGTAGGTATATATTCTTAGCGATACAGAAGCTACAAAAACACAAACACTATACACTTTTTACCAATTGAAAGTGACTACAAGCAGATGCTGGTTCCAGAACAATCATATAAAAATGAAAAAAAAAAAAATAACAATAGAAAAATTAAAACAAGTACTTATCAAATATGTTAATGATGAAACAGTAAATAAGTGAAAAAAATTCATTTTGCAAAAAAAGTTACAAATTTTAATAAAATTCCCCGCTCGCCGGGAATGGGCCTCCGGAGTCGGAGTCTGCTAAAATTATCCCGGAATGGGTGAATTCCGCGGCAAATTGACGCTGACTGATTATGTAGGCCGCACGAATCAGGCTTGGTCATGACTTCCATTTACAACTCTTCACATATATAGCGTGACGAGAATTATAATTATTTAAAAAATTTTGTTTTACCCCTAATGATTGAAAACAACAAAGATATATTATAATATTTTACGATAGTAAATAATAATGAAAATGTGAAAAAGCATTTTGTATCATAAATACATATTTAAATTATTTATGTTTCTGTTTATTTATTGTACCAATGACACAAATTCAAATTAATTTCAATCCTTTTCTATAATAAAATATTTGATTTAATGTACGTGTAACCAATTTATGATTTATGAGTATATTATACATCTGTATGTAAATATGAATTTCATAAATCAAATTAGAACATAAATAATTACGAGTAATTTAATTCTTCCTATTATTAACAATGAATCTGGGGAACCGGGTTCGATCCCGACCGACGCCAAATATTTCCAATTTTAAATGGCACAAAACTGACCCCTGTGGTGCACTCTCCACGCCAGCAATGAGTGCCCGTGAGGTGACGCCTGGTAAGCGCCCGCACGGTACAAATATTTCATCATTACCGCATCTGCGTACAAAGCAGATTGGCACACCCAGCAATGGGTAATAAGCCGTGATGATATATTTATTTATTTATTTATTTTTATTAACAATGACAATAATTTACATAAAAGTATTAGTACCTATTTAATTTTTAATACAATATAACATTACTGGTGTTTGCACTCGAATAATTGCAGCGCGTACAATACATTTGCCGTCAATTTGTAATTGTACATAATGAAACATCAATCACACAGAACCACTATTGTGCATCTAATTTGCTGTTAATTAATAACAAGTATGTCACAGTGACAATTAGGATCATGTGAACTGATTTTATATAATTTATTAAATGCATAAAAATGATATCTAGATTTTTTAAATATAAATATTAAACACTGGAAATGAAAGTTTTCAAACATCCCAGCTATTTAAAGACATTAAACGTTTATCGTAAACGAGAAAGTAAATAATTTTATAGTTGTTTATCAAGCACTTCACATGTTTAAACAGATCCAAGAGACGAAAATAGATTGTTAGCAAAAGGCGAAAGAACTGTATATCATGACACTTTCATAAATATTGACATAGAACAATCAAATAAGTGAGATATGACGTAAAGATTAAAGCTAACCTATTTATACCAGTGATTAAAGCAACAGGGATATAGTATTTAAAATTCATATTGCGGTGGAAACCAGGTCTATGATCTATTCATTCCGATTGTAAACAAGAGGTCGGAAATGCATATACATTCATCAACTCATATTCATAACAAGCAAAAACAAACTTTCCATTTTTATTAAATAATCATAAAAAAAGAATATGATAATGGTTTCATACGATGCATTATTATATGTGCGAGAAAAAAATAAAATTAAAAATAAAAGCCGGAGCCACATATTCGGTATTCGCCGATTACCAAATATTCGCCTTTCGCCGATTACCAAATATTCACCTTTCGCCGAGTAATGTTCGTCAATTGGCGAGCATACATCTACAGGCATGCGTAGTTTGCCGAGCATTGATTAGCGGGTTCTGTACAACTTTATACATTAAATATTCGTTCACTTTGACTCGGATCGAAAAACCGACACCAAGCGGAGTACAGACAAGCACCGAATTTTTGCGGCGGGCTGCCCATCTACACATTTGACATCATGTTAACGAATGTTTGCTTGGGTTTCGCCGAATGCCGAATGTCTGGACTCGGATTTATACTTTCTAAATTATTTTATTTAGTGCAATTCGTACATACGAGTAAAGAAACGTAAGTTTGTTCTATAGTCTGCAGCAAGTTTAACACCCAAGGTGCGTTCCAAACCTTACTCTGGGGTATCGAGTATGATAAATTCCGTTCCAAAATTGTTGCGCTTACTGTGAGAGTTTACGGTATAAACGTTTCAAAATTCGAAGTACGCACTCTAGAGTTTACTGCTCATACTCTGCTACGCTAGTAGAGTACGAAATACTCCAATGAGAATTTGCGTGTCTTACGCAAATTTTTACAACGAAACATACAGAAATCGAGTTTTAAATCAAAATAAATCTTGAAAATTATCAATATGTTGGAATAATTGATGATTATTTTTCTTATAAAAAAATAATTTGAAAAACATAATAGTAAAACCTATGTATTAATTGAAAAAAATGTCTTGATAAAACAGGAAGTGCACACGATAAATAATTTTTGGTAGTCAAAATGTCGTATCAAAAAGATGTTTTCTTATTTTTAAGGTTATGTTATTTTATTTACTCAAAGCCTCATAAATACTCCGGTAAATATGGTCACGTGACCGTACTCCAAGTAGTTGATCCACATACTCCGTATCTTTGTTTTGGAACGCACCCCCAGTGATGTGCTCGGGTCCAAAGGGTCCGGAATCGCCGTTCTGAATTTTTTTAAATGCCAGAACGCCATTCCGAAACGCTCTTCTCAAATATTTTGAATAAAAGTAAACACATATTAATATTTTATTGGCAATAATTAACTAAATTGCAATAGAAAATAGTATAGATTTTTTTCTAAATTTGCGCAGATTTTTTTTTAGTAATTTGATAAAATTGATAGGTATTAAAAAAAGATTTTTTAAAAAATTTCGTTTAGGTGGAGCATTCCAATTCGTTTCAATTTAATAAAAGATTTAACAATTCATCACTACTGACACCATGTTATTTCAAACTGCCTTTTACTAAGAAGTTTACATCGTAGAAATGGGCTTTAGGATCCAGGAGAAATTTGCAAGAAGTGCATGTGAGGTCAGGTTTCTCCCAAACCGTAATATTAATATTAACAAAGGAAAACTGAAACTTTGTTATTATAAAGATTTTTTTTTATAGACATGAGATTAGATGGAAAAAGGCACATATAATTTATTTTGACGTTTTAAACTGTCATTATTAACTCCATAGTAACAACTATAAGTAATGTTTATTTGCTAGTGATTAAAAAAAAATCACTTTCACAGAATTTTAAATCACTCTGCAACAAATAATACATTTAAAATAACATCAGGCATTAAAACAACACTCATCACAGTCTTTATCAGATAGATCTGCCATTTTTCACGACACGAATGACAGAATATAAGGATTGTTTTATAATTGGCCGCGTTCAGCACGACACAGCGCTGGCAGCTGAGTGCCGAAGTTTGCCGAACGCAATGAATGGAGGAATACGATTGGTCCAGCAAATATATTCGGCAAACTTCGGTGTTCAGCGTTGTGCCGTTCTGAACGCGGCCATTATCTTGACTTGACGTCTGTTAACGACGATTGTCATGCACAGCTTGCTAATTGATTAGTTTTTTATTTTGTTAAAATTACATATTATGATGGTTTTTATTATTTCTTTTCATGAATAAACATCATCTTAACTCATTTGGTGTATACATATCTATTAAACTGTTTAAATAATGGTGGATCCTGGAGTCAACATGACCCCGTTATGTACTCGAAAAGTTAATAAAATATATTTCATAATGTCAACATTTGTAATTTAAAAGTATTCGAGACTAAAATTAAGAACGACATAGAATACTTGACAATTGTGGTGTCTTGTGCTTCGGTGGTTTTTTTTTCTTAAGTGTGAGATATAATAATTTATACAAAAAAGTAAATTGCAGTAATTAGGTAATAGACCGCATTTTATCCTATATTTTCATGCAGATTCTTAAGCACATTGTTGTATACGGACACAATGCACTTTTCTTTACTCTTAAGCTCTTTTAAAATATGTATTAAATTGCAAGATGTAATGTAGGTACCTGTTATTAGATTCCGAGTCATAAAATTCTGGAATAGATTCGAATCTTTCTTTTCAAATATATTATCTATTTTATCCGCAAACAATCATTATAAACAAAATAAATATTACTATTATTTAGAGTTTTACATTATACTCTTTATTGTTTACTTACGTTCATAGCAATTGAAAAATTAATTACAGCGGGAAAAGCTCAATAATTAAAAAAGTAGGTAGATTATGTAGCACTTTTATCTGATACAATTAAAGTAATGTTCTTAATTTATGATAATGACTTTTATAATTATTTATGCATAAATAAATCTTTGGGAACTCGGTAGGAACGTTAAAAAACATCTCAAGTAAATTGCATCCGCAAACGTAGCCCCGTTAGATTTTTTGTGAATTCTAGGCAAAGTCATCGTCACTGGCCATTGAACATTTCCTTCCGGTCACTACAACACAACGATTTTACTTCCGGTTGTCCCCCAACTTCCTTTTGTTGGCCGTGACACTGGGACTCAGCAAATTCCTAATGCGCTCAATTGAATTGGCCAGAGCTTTAGAATACACTAAAATTAGGCGGATCAAAGAAGATGAATAAAAGAATAAATCAACCGTTAAAAAAGATCTTTATAGAAATTCAGAAATCAAACTAATGAAAATATATCAAAAGCGCAGTGATACTATCTTTTACTATTGAATATTTCTACGTTTACAAATATAGGTTAACAACATGATGCCAACAATAAAATGCGTTATTTTACATTTTTTAACTACAACTTGTTTAAATGAATGTTTTTTTTTTACTTTTAGGCGAGATAAACCTTTTAAAACATCATAAATTGAATTAGACGATATTTGGAACTACTGAGAGCGCCATCTATAGATTAAATATGGAACCATTTTTCATATAAAAGTTCGATAGACGGGGGGCAAGATACACCGTTCTATTATAAATAGAGTGAATAGTGAATGCACTTGTGAATCGACTGGTTTCAAATTCATGCAAAACGAATTTAAATTCGGGAAACCAAACTTTGTTTATATGCAACATAATTTTTTGTGCGTATAATTAAAAAGACAAAATCAAAAATGTGATTAATAAAATTATAAGGTAGGTATTCGTATTACTGTTGATTTTCATGTCCTTAAATATAATTACGATTTACCCAATCTAAAACGATGTACTCGTATTTTTTGTTTTAGTTAGTTGTGTTTTATGCTTCATAGCAGTCAGAAAAAAAAGATTCGATCAAAGGATCGAGTTTGTGTTTTCTTTTATTACTGCACCCTATCCTTATATACATACCCCAGATTTTAAATACTATCGAAATAATATACTTATGCCTATTAACAGTACGCTACTTTAGGAACGTAACCAATTGCAATACAAAAAGGAATGATTTCAGCACTTCTCCGAATTTGTAGTATACATAAAAAAAAATTGAGAAAATATAATAATGGCTGACAAACTTTTTATTGCATTTCTCATTGTGAGGCTGTCCTTGAATTTTGGCCAGAGCGTTCCCTAGCACCCTGTACTGTAACGCAAAAAAGTAAATGATATAGAAAAAAAAGTGGTTGCAGAGATTACGTCCAAAATTACACATTATACGAGTATAAATAGCTGATTTGTACAGCACGTTGAAGAGTTATAAGCGGGAACGTAAAAGCTTTGATTGCAAGGCGAAGCATATCTTCTATAGGTACCTACACGGAAATGAAGTTTTGTCAATAACTCTGGATAAAATTTGATGTAGGTTCTAATGGAGCCAGTATTAAATGCCTGCAGTATTGTCTCAGTTCTAATGAAATGATTTGGAGAGATATGAAAACATGTAAACCTTATCTGTGCTGAAACTTTTTAACTTTCTTTGTATGAGCACCAAGCTGGAAACTACTCCTATAAATATGGAGTATTGTAGCTTAGTTTATTCATAAATATCCGAGTTTGTCGACAAGAATATAAACAAATTTGGTTAATTTCTCTGCAAAAACAAATAAAAATTTGGGCGGAAATTACAAACCCACTATAATTCCGCATGCTCCCCATCGTCCTGCAAATACAATCAGTGTGAAATGAGCCACAAGCATCAAGCAGCAGCAGCAGCTCGCAGATGCGATTCTGCATCCGGTTGGGAGATCGTGAAGTGTTCTTGGATAATAAGATGTGAAAAGCGATGTTAGAAGATTGCATCGCAATTAGTGAGGCACAGCCGTGCTATAGCAATATGCTTTCATTGCGTTGTTAATTGTTATCGTAATTATTGCTATTGTACATATGCTGGTTATCTTTCTTTAGAACAACTCGAAAAGTTTTTTTAAGTACAAAATATGCAAGCAATGAGCTTTAATAACATTATTTTTTATGAGTAACTAAATGAATCTGAAGTATGAAGAAGATTATATAGTACTTTTAATAGTACAATTAAAAAGCAGAATTACATAAATAATAGAAGCACCAAATCTGAACAAAAGGAAATCATACAATTAGAAACTTGGATGGGAATAATTCATCAACACATGATACGTCAAGACGGTAAAATATCAAAATAGATCATATATTGGTTGATGATGGTTGAACATGAATGAGTTGAAAATTCATTGCTTCTGGTCAAACGTACCACAATACAGGGATAACAATTTAATCAGATATATCATATATGTATGCACTGGAGAAAAGTAACGAAAATGTTATTTCTGTATAACATAACACTTTACCAGAAGTAGTTATTAACTTTTGACTACGGCCCTTTAAACATCTTAAATTATTTTCGCGGGCCTCTAGTTTGCAAAAACATCATAATTATAATTTTATTTGAGTGGTTAATGCGATAAACGTAGTTTGTAATATACATATTAACACAGCTTTCTATGTGAAAGAAAATAAAAATAGTACTCTGAAAATGTTCTATAAAATTTTTTCGACCTCCGCGAAATCTTCCGGGGCTCCCCAAAGGGCTGCGGGACCCTAAATAAGAATAGCTGCTATAATGTTGAACATGTTATAAAATTAAAATAAAGGCGGCTGCACGATACCCCGGGAACGAGAACGAGAAATGAACGGTAACGGAGATTTTGTCAAGTGATGAAACTGGCTAAAGTTTAGAAGAAACGAGTAAAATTAACTGAAACCCATTTACCCATTCCAAATTTGCCTAAAATGTTACTTTTTATATGAAAATATTTGTTTACACTAAAAAAATGAGCTTTAAAGCGTTTTCGGTCACGGGCTATTTGTGCAGCCGTCTTCATTTTTATATGAAATTTTCATAAGGCTAATTCGCCTTACATAGCAATTATTTCTAAATTCACGCACTAATTTCGACGTAAGCAAATTCAAACAAAAATAGATAGATAAGGAATCTCATTTTAAAAATTCTGAAAATAACTATTACTAGAATTTTATTAAAATTACTGCTGCGGAATGTTTATACCGGTATTGGGAAATATGGGCAAATTTAAATCCAAAATAAATATTTCTAATTTATAGTATTATTTGTTTCTAATATTGGGTATACAAGCTATGGTTTTTACTAATTTTTGTTAATCTTTTTCTTATGGACACTTTCACAGTTTCACACACATCCGTATTTGACTACTAGCACACAGCAACTGCCCTGACCAGCCAAGGGTCGGGGGTTGTTATTGTGTTTAAGAATGTTAAGTGTTTTTGCCTTAAGCCAGCGCTTCTAAACCAGTGGCGCCCAGTCGAAAAGTGAATCTTACAGGTATAAATAATAAATATTTATTGCAAACAATTTATTCTGGGTCATATACATAATTTTTTTTTCAAATTTACTTATCTCAGGCATATAACAGATAATTAAAATAACAGTTGCTTAATCAGAGATATGAGAATAATTTCCTGGTAATCCAGCTGTGGTGATGCTTCGCAAGCTTTTTCTTAGCTAGTTATTATTCTTTACAATTCACAATCATTTATAAAAATATTAAAAATAATAATAATAACGATCAATTGCAGATAATACGAAGATGATAAAAACAAAAACATACCGATTATCGATTTTGTAATGCGATTCTGTAATATGTTATTTATGCAAAATATCGCGTGATGGATGTTATGAATAAATGAATTAATTTATTTAATATAAAACATAATTGTAAAAACAAACATGTTTTATGCACGCACAACAACATTCCAATGTAATCTGGCTGCATGCATCACCATCAACTCAACAAAGAAGGAGAATTATGCCATTTGTGATGAAATCATGACATTCATTCTAGTGCAAGCATAAATAATATATTATTTATTCACGCGTTTCAATAAATATGCCACTTACACCAACAGCTTTTTGTTTTCAATAACATATTTTCCATTTAAATGTAAACTACTCTATTTATACCAGCAGAACATTTGTTATTTATGCAATAAAAATAATAAGTGCTATTATTTCATATTTATAGAAAGTGGAATATTTTTTTACGTTCGTTAGAAAGAGTAATTTTTATATCATTACTATGAGTGAATAAACCAGTAGGATTTTTAACATTTAAAAACAAAAAATGAGATGTTTATTTTTAATTAATTTCAGGTGGCTAGTTAAAAAATTGTAATAATTTAATGTATGTGTATAGAAGCACTTATGCATAATTTGTTTTCTGAATAACCATTTTAACAATGAATTAGAGGCGGACACGGGTTGTGAATTTTGCGGGTCATAATGAATCACGTCGTGACCCGCGAGAACGTGAATATATTTTAAATTTTGAGTCGTGACTGGACAAGTGCGTGAGGAACTAAAAATGCGCCGTGAATGAGCTAATTTTATAACTATTTTTTTTCCAAATTTAAGAATATTAGAATAAACAGATGTGATTATATTAAAAACTTAGATATGGATGGAGTAATGATGCAAGGTAAGTTTGAGCATCTTCATCGCAGAGTTTCGAAAGTTTTGAAATTCGCTTATAAGTTATTTTTGAATTAGTTCTGAAACATAGGCTGATAGAACATTTCAAATATTCACAAGAACAATCTTCACCGGTATCATGACTGCAGTCTGAGCTGGTTCTTTATATCTCTCACTCGTCCAAATTTTTTGCGTCGTTTGGTGGTTTTATTAATGCTACCCATATTAAGTAGATATTCGGCCCTATTCTGTAATTCATTCGTCAATTTTTGGCAACTGATTAGAAAATGTATTCATTTTTTTGTTATATCAATGTAATTAGGGCCCTATTCTGTAACTCGGTATAGTTAATTTTTAACCACTGGTTAAAATTTTTATTCAATCGTTATTGATTTGACAACTAAAAATCCCTTATTTTACCTCTCGCTAAGAAAGGTATTGAATTCATGCTAAAAAAAAGAAGCACGTTTTAAGGTCCCTAGAATCCGATTATAACATTTTTACGATGATGTCCGTATGTGTGTGTGGATGTTGGATCCACGATTTCTCAAATACTATAAGACTTAAGAGATTTTTAACTACGGATTCCTCGATCTAATGGGAAGAGTTGATTAAGTTTTGGTAACAATTGAACAACCGGAAGTAGTAGTTAAGAATAAAATCATCTAAATATTATTTATAGAAAATTTATGTAAATACTTATATTAAAGAACGTATTCTTTGTTCGATAAATATAAATTCATTATTATATCTTCTATAGATTTAGAGATAAAGAAATGCATATAAAATAATTTAATGTAAAAATTCTCAGATCAAACTACTTCAAGGCAAGAAATTCAAATGTTTGTAATTGACACATAAATGTCACTGTCAAAAATATTTGTATGCCACTGTCAAAAATATTTGTACATTATTATGAAGATAATTAAAATAGAAAAAGTCAATAACGTAAAAGAATATACGTAAAAAAGAATATAAAAGAAATTTGCGAAAAAAATAAAGAAAAAGAAAAGTAGAAAAAAAAATTTCAGGATATTGAATATAAAGAAAATGTATGTATTGCACATAATTTATATTAAAATATCCCATAGATTTTGCAAATATATGTGAGAATTATTTTGTAGTGAGATATGAATATATGTATTTGTATTGAAAAATATTTTTCGTTTTATGCGTACAACCGGGTAAAATATCTGGCGAGAGGTTATGTGCTGGCCACATCAGAAAAATTTAACCGTTAAAAATTAACCACTGAGATACAGAATAGGGCCCTTACTTGGTTAAATTTTAACCAGTTGCTACAGATTAACCACTAAGTTACAGAATAGGCTCAATTTGCATCTCATCAGATAGCCACTGATACCGCTTTTAACTTAACAAATCTCGTACTGAACAGATGTCAGATGATTAAGCTAGTTTGCGCATATAGCTGTCGAATGAACATTCATCTTTTTATACCCTGACGCTTGGACCGTCATCCTTTTTAGCTCTTTTATTACAATATCTGAGGCCCGTATCTTTTAATTCAAATTTTTATTACAAATATATTTAAGAACGTGCTCTGCTGGGTGTACCGCCCTTTCTGCTTTTTAAATTTATTTATAGTTAACACTATCATAAACAATTTACATCTATTGATTGGAACCAGAGGCAAAAATTGATGGCATTATCACATGGAGCGTGCAATACAACACAAGATGTTTATATTTATTGAGCCTTTATTATCCCCAAAATTTTAATTTTTTTACTCCATTTGGGGTAATTTATCCCAGTTCGCCGAGCCCTACTCTAGATATAAATGGAAGAAAATACTTAAAGAAGTCAAGGCCAGCAATCGGCTGTAGCGCTACTGATGATAAGGTCATGCACAATATCTTATATTCAACCATCATTAATAAATGTTTTTTGAAAAGTGTAACCAAATCAATTTTCACAACTTTCACGGTTAGTAAATTATATGAAAAAATTACGCTTATAATCGTAAAAAATATATTATTTATATGCCATTCTGGTCCACGAGGACTCGATCCTTTACTATCTACATACATATATTCATAAAATAAAACACTACTCAACTCTCATAACATGTGCCAGTATAGAGTACGTGCACGTCACGTTGACAACATACTGAGTGGAAGTAAACATCTGGTAGTTAATTTCAATTTTTGGCATTAAGGTGCATCTTCAATATCTGACGTTTCGTTATAAAACCCATTTTTGTGTGACTAATACATTAAATAACAAATCTACTAAATTGAAATCATATAGTACCTAAAATGAGCTCAATACAATATAAAAAATTAATTCAATTATCAAAAATTCAAAAACTTGCCACATGTCAATCACATAGTAGCATATGTTTACTTCCACTCAGTTAAATTATTCACAGTTGCCTTAAACTATTTTAAATACTTTTCTATTGTCAAAAATTTAATCAAAACGGTCTGAAAGCGTTTTAAATATGTACTAACTGTCTGTAATTTATTCAGAATTGTCAAAAACTGTTGCAAAAACATCTTAACACTCTAAAATTTATTCAGAATTGTCTAAAACTATGTTCAAATTCCCGCTAAATGGATGTCAACGTGACGTGCACGTACTCTATAATTATTTCTTTGTTCCATATTAAAACATATCCAAACAATTTTAAAACATAAAGCCATATTTTTAACAAGCGAAGAACAAATATACCAAAAAAGTTACTTTACGAATTTTTTTGCAATAAAAAATAATGTAAAATAATTTTGATAAAGGAATGGTTCGTAGCTCTTACAATTTTCTTTACTTCAATGGATAATACCTACATCATTTTCCATTTATAAAATCTCTTCTATATCTGAATTGAGTGGAAGAATCGATAAACATTATTAGCATAGTTGACAGCTGTAGTATTTATTGTCATTGTCATCTATATATTCACGGACATTAAACTGATATCCGGAGCCAATATGGCTGCTGAGAGTCATTACTTATTTTATCATAGGTCAAGAAACTAAAACTTGAATAGTTATTTTGCAATATAATTTTCAGTCTTCTCCACATAAATTATGGACGATTAGAAAATACAAATAAATTACCTACATAATATGTCAAGCAATAAATATATAATTGTCATATTACGAATGCAATATGACAAGATTTCATGATGTATGTACGAGATTAATTTACGTTTTATGTATCTGTGTAACTTACCTAAAATGATAAGAACATAAGCTCCAGTTTGCAAATAATTTTCCAAGGTAATGATAGTTAATCTATAATTAATTCTAGTACTTACAATATATTATGGAACTGTGAAAGATAGACGATAGTAAAGTGTGAACAATTCAGGCTTCATTTCAATTATAAATACAGGCTATTGTTTATAATTTTTACATTTGACTGTATTACATAGTTCAATTGCAAAACATTATTGTTTATCACACTTTAAAGTCGATATTGACACATTGCTATTTATATCAAATGGTTTGAAACGGCATTTCCCGTTATGATACTTTAGAAATGAATTACTATTAATGAGTATTAATAAAAGTAAGAATAACTGCAAAATGAGTACGTATTACCTATTTCTCACTTATGGTAAATAAAATCTGATTTGCACTTGTTGCACATACAATATACTATTCTACTACTATACAGGCTGTTTCCTTTAAAACAAACAGCGACTTTTTTGGTGAACTAGTGTCTTTCGAGAAAAATGTTATATACAAAAATAATCAGGAATAAGTAGCCCAGTCAACGAGTGATCTAAAGAGGGGTCTAGCTAAAAAGTCAATAAGCGGAAAAACCGACTTCAGGACTTTGTTTGGACTGCTCAGTAAACATATTAAAATTCCTTGACCCTCGGGAGGGCGTAAGGGGGGAGAGAAGCACTTCAAAGGTCACTTTTTTGGTTTTTCGGCTATATATCAAAAACAGTTGATCTTCCGGAAAAATTTTATACATGAAAATTGTAGCTGACAAAATTTCCTACATTTTTTATATTTAAGGATTTTTTTCTAACCAACCGTAAACGTGCTACACACTTCTGGAGACCGCTATTTTACGAAAAAACATTATTCGCGCCACATTTTTCGCCAAACTTTTCCTCTCCAACGCCTCAGCCTTTCATTTAACAAGAAAAAAAAAACATCAGAGAGAAAGCTGTAGAGAATTAAATTTCATTTAAAACGGTATGACAGTTTACCATTTTATCTTAACCTGATCCAAAGTTAGAGCGTTTATAAAATTTCGCTGACACCGGCAATCCCGGTAGGAACCAGTACTCTGCAAAAAGTTGTTTTTGTATAGTAGTTACTCTTCAAACATGAACATGAGGTTATTATTATTATTATTTATTATTATTATTATTATTATTATTATTATTATTATTATTATTATTATTATTATTATTATTATTATTATTATTATTATTATTATTATTATTATTATTATTATTATTATTATTATTATTATTATTATTATTATTATATTTTGCCGACCTCGGTGGAGTAGAGGTAGCGCTGTAGCTTCACGTGCCCCAGGGTTCCGGGTTCAAATTCCGAATAAGGCATGGCTGTTGTGTGTACCTTTCACAATTTCATCCTCATCGAAAGAAAAATGCATCGATATGAAAATCTACTTCGACAATTGTTTCAGCCCCATCTTATCACCCACCGTTTATATACAAATACATGTAATAAGAAGCGTGTAATAAATAAAAAATATTATTTTTTGACCATCAGTTCTTATGTATTCGCTGTCTTTTTGAGCGGGAGGGACCTGGTTCTGGTTTATCAAGAAGCGCCAATCGACCTTCGCTCACTTGCTCTTCCACCTCGAAATCAGTGTCGTGTGGTGATGTTGATAAATGGGGTTCCTCTTCGATGTCGTCCTCTTCATCCTCTTATTGGCGTTCCATTAGAACAATTGCCGTGGCAGTTTTCACAAACAGTCGAGCAGCGCATGGATGCTTTTCTGCTTTTCACTCGGCCCGGTTTCATCATGATTATATGTCGATCAGGTGGAGTTCTCGCCATTAGGAGAACTATGAGGTCTGTGTCTTCGCCAATAACTACAACTGCCGAATCTCTTGTCTGGCATATATTGGACACTGTGCTTCCTTTAGAACAAATTACTTTATGGATTAAGAATCCTCCGTCAACAACAATGTCAAATTACTTACTTCGTGCCTAATTTTATCAGTAGACTGCTAGTCCGATTATTTTCCTTTGTGACCCTTCATCCATTCTACAGTCGATCATCGCTCAAGTCAACAATGTCAAAGTTTGGTAGGTTGCAAGGCTTTGTAGTTGGAACTAATTTTTTTCACTTGTGGGGTTTTGATTCCGCTGACAATGTTTGAATTGTAGCAGTCGCCAATCTAAATAACTTAATTGAAACTCAATTAAATATGCAGTAATTTCGCAAAATACTGGTTCCTACCAGGACCGCCGGTTTCAGCGAAAATTTTAAAAACGCTCTAACTTCGGATCAGGTTAAGATAAAATGGTAAACTGATATACCATTTTTAAGGAAATTTAATTCTCTACAGCTTCCTCTCTGAGATTTTTTTATGAAATGAAAGGCTAAGGCGTTGGAGAGAAAAGTTTGGTAAAAAATGTGATGCGAATAATGTTTTTTCGTAAAATACCGGTTTTCAGAAGCGTGTAACTCGTTCACGGTTGGGGATAGAAAAGACCTAAAATGTAGGAAATTTTGTCAGCTACAATTTTAAAACTCGGAATTTTTTCGTAGGACCAACTGTTTTTGAGATATACGCGAAAAACCAAAAAAGGACCTTTGAAGTGCCCCCCCCCTCCCCCGTCTCGCGCCCACCCGAGGGTCAAAAACTTTTAATATGTTTTTTTACTAACCAGTCCAACAAAGTCCCGAAGTCGGTTTTTCTGCTTAGGTATTGACTTTTCGGGTAGCATCATTCGTTGACTAGACTAAAAGGAAGTAATTTACAAGTAATAACAAACTGAAAATTCATCAAGTGGTTCTTAAACTCCAAATCCAAATATTATTTGACTTAAGAAAAGTGTTAACTTTGGATTTACAATTTAAATTTGCCGCCTACCTACCTACGTTATGGAATTTATAATACCACTATAATGAGAAAATTCAAAAATGTGGTGTATAGACTCGAAGCCTTCTTATTATGTGCTTGTTCTTGAAATATGCCAGAAACACATTTTCAGAGATTTTCAACATCTTTAGATTGCACACTAATTTTTAAAGATGGTATACACTTTTATATGGAACTTAGCTCGGCATATTAATGCATCATAATATACATGTTGAGACTCCTTTCTTATTTCTGCAGAAGTGCAATCAATAATCTTTTCTGTCGTTTTCACTACTCATACGGAGTTACAATTACAAAAATTATTGAAACTGAAACGTTACATATAAAAACAAATGCAGCCTACTGTGTTTTTGTGAATATTAAAAGACAAGTAAATTTGCATGTCAAAATGTGTCTTATTATCAGATAAAAATCTTTAAAATAATTTGCGTGCTAGTAATGAAAAAAAAATAGTATATACACCACGGTTATGAAGAGCATTATTGCCCTCGGGATTATAATCTTTTCGCTCGGTCAATAAAGATGTTTTGAATAAATAATGATGAAAGGATTATTAGGTGGATTTAACTGACATTTATTTGTTAATACATGTATAAAAAATTACTTGTTTAAAAACACAATTAAATATATTTCCCTAAAATTGGTAATATAGTGTATAAAATAAATTGTGAACAATTGTCAGCCATCGGAATTCGAACCCGAGACACCTATCTTGCCGGGATAGTGCTCTAACCATTTAAGCTATTGGCTGCTTCCATCTCGATGGCTGAACAATCTTTCACTTTTAAAGTCGTATAATTGCTAGGGATATCGTCACATGAGAGAGGGGAACAGCCAATAGCTTAGTTGGTTAGAGCACTATTCCGGCAAGATAGGTGTCTCGGGTTCGAATCCCGATGACTGACAAATTTTCACAATTTATTTCATATATACCTCATTGTTAATATTAATATAGTGTATATATAATTTTCGTGTTATCCGATTTATATTCAGAAAAGTTGAAAAAAAATCAATGAAAACAAATCACTGCAAAATTGCTTCAATACAAAGAATAAATTTAGTAAATTTGTTAGTCGTATTTGTCTCAAATTTGTAATTTGCTCCCTAAAAATAGATTTAAGAAAAATTTCTATGGTCTAGGTTTAGAACAGTATTGCGCAACTTATTTATTTTCGCAACCTCTTTTCTGAGACAGAATTTCTACGCGCCCCAATTTTTTTATTGCTAATTTAACAAAATAATTCATATAAATTTCTTGAGAATTCCGCGACCCACAGTTTGTGCACCTCTGGTTTACAAGTCTAGATCTACAGCTTGAGTTTAGAGTTCTAAGATATATTATTTGTGCAATATAATTATAGTCCAGGATATCTAAAGCATAAGCTATTATTTAAAGTTTGCATTCGTTGTAGAATCTAATTAAGTAAATTATTTGGTCTATAGATTTCTTTGAATCCAATATTTTTAGATTTCAAAGTCATAAGTTCTTGTGAAATTTGGTAACATACTTTTGAATTACTCATATAACGTCCATAATATATTTTTTTGTATATGTATCTTTTACATTATATAAGTCATTTAAAATATGTATAGGGAGGGACATGTTTAAAATATCTGTAGCGTCATGATTACTGAGTTTACATGCAGTTTTCAAACCGTTTTCAAAACGTTTTTAGTTTTGAAAACGCCGTGTATACAGTGTCAAAACGGTTTTGAGTTCTATTAAATCGAAACTAAATTTCATGGGTTTGACTTGAAAACTAGTTTCAAAATTACTCATGTAAACACTTAAAATTCAGTTTCAATATTGCGCATGCGTACATAGCATAACGTTTCTGTCGCTTTGTGTTACTTGGTGTTACAAACCTACAAATAAACTGACAGTTGTGTAGTTTTAGTGCGTAGCGATACAAAGTCGAAAAATAATTGGAAAAATGGCAAAACAAAGAATTTGGAGTGATGAGGATCTGTCACTTACATCAGCCAAATGCGCATGCGCCGAATCTGTTTTCAAATCAATCTATAAACCAGTTTTGAAAATTGCCTGTAAACAGTTTCGCGTAATTTTGACTGAAAACTGAAACCATTTTCAAAACTGCATGTAAACGTAGTAGATGTTGGGGTTGGATTGCCCCATTGCATAGTTCATATCTCGGTTGTTTATAAAAGAAGAAATTCTGAAATTTGTGAACAAATTAAAACAAATTTAGCACAAATTATGGGTATTTTCAGAATTCGAATATCTCTTTCCGTTTAAAATATCGGTAGCGTCACGTTGCGAACAAATTAGAAAAAACTCAGCAAAAATTATCTGTAGTTTTAAAAAAAATGGAAGTATGGGGCAATCCAACGTGGCGGACATACATATTTTTTACTGACTTATGTAAATCGTAAATGATCTGGAATGATCCGATTTCATCAAAAATTTAATCTATGATTAAATCTTACTTCCAAAGTAAATTAAAAAAATTAAACAAATGCAATGCGATTGTTTGATAGTAACGAATTTAATTGCATAAGAACATGGAAACTTATTCGAATTTGTTCGTACAATTAAATTTACTTTGGAAGTAAAATTTAATCATGGTTCATAGATTAAATTTTTTAATGACATCGGGCCTGTCTATCATCGAAACGTCTACAATATAAAGCAGTTTGATCTGTTTGCAAGTATGGTGCTATACTATGATTATTTAAGTCAAATTTTAACGTCGAAGTCGAAAGCATAGTGAATTTTAAAAAATTTCTACGGATAGTAAAAACATGAATTAAGTTTATACAAAATTCAATACATATACTTATTGAGCTTTATAAGAAGACATCAGCATTATTGCACAATAATATCTACGGCCTAGGGGTAGCCTAAAGGTAAAAATATTTGATGCTTTAATATTGCATGAGTACATATAATGGATTACATAATTTTTCAACTTTTTTAATTAAACCTGTAACTAAACAACATTCGTGTACAAAATACATTAATTTATTTTAGTTTACAAAATTAATTTTATATTCATTTTGTCACTTCATACTAATTAATTAGAACGAACAAACAAATGATATGTTGTTTAAATAAAACAGGATAGTGGAACACAACAGCTAAAACCGTTTCTTGTAAAACAAAACTCATCGAACTGCAAAGCATCGTTTATTTTTATCTGTTAAATGAGTTGAAGTGCCGATAACACATCTTGGAAGCAGTTCGTCATAATTTCTGGCTCATTTCACTAAAGCTGGAAAACGATATGTAGTGTTATAAACAAGCTTAACTTAGCTTTTAGCTTCAAACATAGTGGACTATGAACTGCAAGGGAGATACGTACAGATGCGGATGTGCTCAGGTGCACAGCAGGAATGTCATGGCCCCCTTGACCAACACAACACGAACGCAGGATCAATGGACAACAAAGGAAATTATGTGATGTCATTACAGATACACAGAATGTGAAATTGAGATAATGGATATACATGTACATGGATATAATATCAATTTTTGCTAATAAAGGTGGTATTACTTGTCTGTTTGGTATGATGTTAGGGAAAAACGAGGGGAAAAATTATTGGACGTGCAGTCTTGGTAAAATTGATTTTATTAAATTATCATTTAACTAATTCATATTGGTAATACAATTGTTAAGGCGGATTCATGCAGCCATACATTTACATTTCATTTTCATTTAATTCTCGTTTATCTTTTTTTAAATGTGTCATTCAGGCAGACATACAAATATAAATTAAATGAAAAATGAATGCATGTGCATTTTGACATATTATACAATATTAGATACAGTAACAAGTTCTGTTTGTAAGGTTAATTTTAAAAACGTTTAATCAAAGCGATAGTGTGGATGAAGTACTGGCATCAGCTTTGAACTTATTTATTATAAAAAACATAGAAAGAAGCGACACCGGAGATTCGCGGTAAGTCCAGTGAATAGGTTCCTGCTCCTGAGCTTTTCTTCTTGCGTCCTTATTTTTAAAATCTAAATCAACTAAATTACCGTCATCAAAATTTATTTTCCTTGATTTGTATTTTATAAAAATTCCAATCAAATTTTTTAAGAAGAATAAAATAATATTTATTTGACTGCTATCCAGAAAATTTATTTCCACATCATACGCATCCAGTCAAGAAGTTTTCCAGCCAAAAATTTTAACGTTTTAAAACAACGCATGTGCAATGAGTTTTCATTTTCATTTATATTCAAAAGTTGAAAACTGGTTATCTTATAAATTAAATGAAAATGAAATATAAATTAGAACTTAAATTAAAATGGTACATGCATGCCTACATTGGTTTATATACATTTAACTTTTAAATTAAATGTAAATTAAACGTAAATTTAAATGGCTATATATTAACATAACCCTCAGAATGTTTTATTAGAAACCGAAACGTCGGATTGTTAAATAACTGATAATTTAATAAAATCATTTTTACCAAGACTGCACCTTCAATACTTTTTTCCTTTAGTGTTAATACATAATTTCTAACAAAATTAAAGCTGTGATGACTAATAAAAACTCTAATAAAAACGAAGTAACCCAATATTAATGCTGGCCGAACTATGACCAGACAGTTGTACCACACTCTTTGTTATATAATTTTTGCTTATTGAGTAACTTGAATATAATATTCAGTTTTTGTAAATTTGAAGTTTGCATTTTACAGAAGTAAAAAGAATTTTGTAGAAACATCTCATCATTTGTATAGTTTTTATAATTTGTTAATGCCATTACATGAAAATGTAGGTAAGCTGGCCGAACTATTATTAGCCCCAGGCTTGTATAATAAATATTTAGGTACATACACACAATATATATATATATATATATATATATATATATATATATATATATATATATATATATATATATATATATATATATACAGGCTGTCCGGATTTCGAAGGCCACCCTTTGGACCTCAGAAACTATAAGAGATACAACTTCGGTTAAATTGGACATTTGGAGGCCATCTTACATTTTTCACTTTTACTTATAAATTTTGTGCCACTATTGACATATAATTTTGTAAATGAAACGTGGAACGTAACATTTAAAAAAGAAAACTTTTTATATGATTTAATACATTTATTTCACCGTAGCTATAAATTTGTTTAATTTTTTTTTTGTAAAGAATAAATTTTGCAATTTGTAAAATTTGAGTAGTATAAAGTTGCAAAATTTTGATGGAATAGTCTTACTTGTTTCTGAAATTTGGATATCATATTAAGATTACAATTTTTAAATTAAGAGAAATAAATGTAAAAGTCAAAATTACAAAAATATTTACTATAAATTAAATATACTGTATCAATCAAAAATATGCGAATTACTACGGCCTATATTACTCATTTCTAGATGTGCCAATATGCTTTTATTCCATGATTATGACACTAGGCGTTATCTCACGGGCTCTCAAATTCAAAATCTTCATGGAAAGCGCACCACAGGGCCATCGGGGTCACCTTTATTGTGCTAATTGAAAATTAGAAATAATTTTGAAGTTTCAAATTTTACGTCGGTCGGCATATATCCCGAACCATCCAAATTACAACCGGCATTAGATTTGAGCTTCCAATATTTGCCTTTTTTATTTTAACAATCAAAGATCAAAGACAAATCAAATCGAAAAAACTCCATTAAACCCCAAACCCGTAATAAAAAGATAAATTTTTAATACATTAACCTACTTTCGCTATTTCATCTATTTATAGAAAACACCTCAATCCTCAATCTGTTTAGAAAACCTAAATGTACCATACAATCATTTATTTATAAAATACTATCCATAATTTACAACAGTTAACACGCTTTACTTAAAATAATAATAAAAATATCGTACTTTCATAAACATACATCCAACAAGTAGAAAATTTCATTAGTAACTTTTAACAATGAAATGCATAAATCATTGAGGAAACATTTTGTAAAAATAAACAAGTTGATGAGTACCCATTCGCTGTCCGGTCATCATTTACTTAAGTGAATTTGTCTGGAACACGAACATGGACTATTTTGCAAAGAGAAGTTTGGTTCGCTACAACTATTGTACACTATGTTCAGTTCATAACTGGTGTTTTGTATAGTTTCGTGTATCGTGAGCACGAGCTGTAACAAGCCTGACATGATTGTTATCAGCGTCAGTATTGTTACCAGCACCGTTATCATCTCAAACGTCTTTGCTTGCGATTTCGATCACGAGAAAACTAAACACTCCTTAAGAAAAAGTTTCTATTCAGCTACAGATGAAGACGAAGAAAAGAAATATAAGTACAATTGGAACTGTTCCGTAAATACAAGCTGAATAAGATAACTAGAACTAGAATGAATGATTTTAGCTCGATGTCTTGCGTTTATAGGACGAGATCAACAAAAAATATATTCCTCTTTTGATATTTTCTACTTTCTATTCTTTGAAAAATATTTATGTATTAATACAGATATTCCAAAATAGATATTGTAAAAAAATACCACTGTAAAGTAAACATACAAATATTTTAAATCAAAAACAAAAATGAAACAAAATTTACCTGTGAAATGTTTTACTTGTATCGTAATTGCAATAAAACAATAAATTGCAATTTGGGTGTTATTAACATAAAACACTATAAAAAAATTAATAATATGTACTTATTTCACTTTGATTTGTGTATTGTTTATTTGATTATATGTAACTGACTGAATTGAATACACTTGCGATTGTCCGAGTTGCGGTCCTAGTCATACGGTTTTCCGAGAAGCGTCGTGCCTACGTACCCAAATATTAACCAGGAATTCTATTTGTAAAAGTGATAATTTTATAGGCATTTTAATTGAACATGTTTGTTTTACAATATCATAAATTTACAGGCATATTTCTACGGCCCATTTCAATTAAAAACAGCAACAGAAACTAATGGCGCAATATCTACTGATTACACGGTCGTAAGTGTTTATCTTCTCATGGTAAAATCCAATGTACAATATTCTTAAATAAAACAAATTCTACTTACGAAAATATTTGCATTTCACTATTGTTTGCAACTTATGTTTTATCTTATCTATATTTTCTATTTAGCGTATGGCATACATTCATCACCAAATTTAAATATATGTATCAAATGATAAATAAAGTAAGTTGTTGGGCGAGGTCGCAGTTGAAATTCACGCTCGTTGCTATGGGGTCGGTGCTACATTTGAAGCGGCTGAGCTGGTCGAGATGGTAGAAGGCGGCTTCGAATATGGTGTAGTAGTACTGTCTTGTTTGTCCCAATGGATCGCCTGAAAGTTCTAGTCGCTACCACTGTGTATGAGTTATTGTAATGAATGTAATGACCAGGAGATCACGAGGATTGTCTGGTCACCGATTTGTACTAGTACATTTAGCGTTACCCAGGGTGCATCACGAGGAGGCGAACTAGCTTTGATCTTATCTATAAAAATGTATGTGCTCATACGAGTATAAAATGGAATGAATTTAACAAAACAATATTTGTAAGTACATCTACTAGCAGTATGATTGTGGGATTGGAAGCACTTCTTGACTAAACCATTATTTTGTTAGCAATAAATACTGCTAAAGTTAGGATTTCAAAATAAAGTTTTCATTAATAAATATATATATATATATATATATATATATATATATATATATATATATATATATATATATATATATATATTTACCGTTAAGGGCGTATACCAGACGTGACTTTGCGGGCTCTCAAAACTGTCAGAGATATCACCCAGTCACGAGTCACTTTTGTACTTTTAAAAATAAGGAATAATTTTCATGTTTTAAGGTTGATGTTGAAGGGAATAGAACCCAAACTGTCCGAATCACAACCGGTCACCTAACGTACTCAGCCACGTGACCCCAGGAATTTCAGTACGGTAAGAAACAATTGGACGACGGTGATCTGGGTGAAAACCAAGTGGACGATGATTAGTTGAGCCTTTTAATTTTTCCAAACACTTAACAAAACTTAACCTAGAGTACAATTTTGTAAATCTTCATAGTTATTATTTTATTGCGCAGATGTCCAGCACCCACTTGGCTATCGCCCAGTTGACCAACGTCCAGTTATCCGTCACCAAGATGATCATCGCCCATTGCCTAAGTAGCTAACCGTGTCGGATTTCAATATTCGACATATTAATATAACTTGTTAAAATGCAATGAATAATCCATTTCTGTTATTAATATTAAGATATTTTATTAAATGCGGGAATCTTAGTAAAATTCCTTTTTGAAGAAGTATTGTGAAATAATAAAGACAGAAGAAAAGTATTAATCGTTCATATTGTTTTTATTTATTTTAAAAGTAGAAGTGGCTCAATTTCTAGGTAGAATAAGTATATGTTTACTTTATTAATAATAGGAAAGTTTAAGTTTATTTAAGATAAGTAAAATATCACAAATATAGTTTTCAAAATATTATTGACAACATACATTAGTCATAATACACATATTTATATAAATATTAAATTGAACTTATTGATTTAGCTTGCTTAATTTTGTGGCCACAAACATTACAAAAGTTAATAGTTAAGTGACCGAAACTAAAGAAATGTATGATGCAACAAGCCATTTACAAATTTTCCGCAGTAATGAATCGTAAAAAAATAAACAATTAAAAAATTTAAAATGAGGTAATCCAACAAGCATCTCCCAATGGCATTGAAACCCATTTTGAATGAAGATAAATATTCCGAAATTACACATATCTTGAGAATTACTGAGACTGTTTATTTTATTTCTCTATTCAAAATTCGTTCCCATCCCATAACCTTCGTATTTGACATTGTAGAAGAGGCGAGTCATGACAAATACGACTAATTGCAGAAGGAACAAGTTTGCCGAAGAATTAAAGTAATTCACCTAACTGTAAGAAAAGTGTGCCAATAGGTAGAATACTACACTTGGTAATTATGCTTACCGTTAAATTACATACATTGAATTTGAGTCAATTAATTTCTTTCCATTTAATTTCGAAATTGCACAGATGTGTTTTACGAATGAAATTAATTGTAAGACTTCTAGTGTTCTAAATACACGGTTTTCATTAATGTTATAATTCTATTAATTTACTAGTGTTAGTAAGAAAGTAGACCAACATTTTTACATTAAAATTAGAATCCAATACAATAGAATATGAAAAATGTAATATTGAAAACTCATATTTTGTAAGCTGGTACATTAAAAAAGTGTGTTATTAAAACTACTTTGATTATTGGTGCAAATAATTAATTAAAAATTTTGCTTCCAACAAGTGGTGACTACAAAAAAATGCAAATCGATTAAAAAAAACATTTTCAATTTATCAAATTAAACTGAAAGCGTTGCAAATGGATATTAATCTTCTTGAAACTAAATTTCAAAATGAATTTAAATTATTCATATAGTTTATTTTCTCCTACAAATAAACTAGATAACTTTAATCAGTACTCTAAATCATTAAGATAACAAAAGGCAAAGGAAAAAGTTAATTTACGAGTGCATTCTATCTTGAGTAGTCGTGTGATTAGTGCACTAAAACTGCATTGGATTGATGACGTCATCAGCTCATCACTTAGCTTTATTTATCCCCCCTTTAACCGGAAGTGTGAATTTTCATGCATCAGTTCAGAAGTGATTAATTCGGCTCCGCAAAGAGAAGCAGATGAGTAACTGCGTAGCTCAAACACGGTTTTCCTCTCAGATAATCATCCGGAGAACTTTTCCTCCTACTGTTGTCAGATTTAATGAAATTACATGAATAAAAATGTAATTTGCTATGAGAAGTAATGGGAAGTACGTACGATTTATTCTATGTTTACAAATGTTTTAATATACTCTATAACGTATGTACATGTCGTATTACTAAATCATACTTGATTCATGAACTTCAATTAATAAATTTAACTAATTTATATGATAACTAACCATTTTAACACATTATAATTCCTTTTTACAAGTGACATCATTTTGTCCTTCAATAGTGTTTCGTAGTTTGTTAAACTGATGAATAAGGCAGTTCTGATAATGAAAAACGCATTATAAATTAAAGTTTTTATTAAAAATTATTTCTTTCAATAAATTTTTTATTGTGTAACATTGCATTTTTAAATATTCAAATAAAATTATTAATTATTATTAAGGCCGTCGCGTACTTGGGCGAGGCGAAGCGAAGAGTCATTTTTAGATCCAACGCGCACTTGCGAGCAGTTTTCAACGAGAAACGGGCGCGTTTGCTTCAAAAGATGGACAGCTCGGAGGAGACGCAGCAACGCAGGCACTATCTATACGAGACAAATTTATAAATTATTTTGTTTCATCCGTAGGTTCAGTGTAGTGGCAAAGTGCCATGGTACAGAGAGGCCGAAAATATGTTTAATTTTTTTGATATATTCTACTAGATTTTGGTATGGGACCCGCAATACGTTAACGCACTCTTAATCTCCTTTTTTGTTGAGTCTGCAATACTATTTTGTACAATAGAAATCGTTTAATATGTAAGGAATTTTCTGAACTAGTTTTTTTAACTGTTTCCACTTTTAAGTCCAATTTATATTTTGTACATTCATTTCTTTATATTTTGAAACCAAAATAACTCATTTTTCACATTTTACCATAATCTATACTATACGTATTGTTTTGCTATGATGTGTGAAAGGTGTGAAATTTACAATCCACATCGGCTACTTTGGATGTGTCTCGGGTATATTCGTTCTGATTTAGGTAGCTGCGTTGCGCTGTCGCACTCCAGGTCAGCGAAGCGTAGAGCAGAGAAGAGCAGAGAAAAATATTCTCCCCGAAATATGCCGGCGAGTCGCTTCGCTTCTCTGCTCTTCGCTGCTCCAAAGTGCGCGTATACGCATAATAATATATTGAATGAAAAGACGGCGCTTCGCTTTGCCTCGCCAAAGTGCGCGACGGCCTTTATTCTTACCTATTGAGCGAGGGCTTGCACGATTTATTTCTTCTTTTTAATCGAGTATATTAGATCAATGTATTTTATGTACAAGTTGAGTAAATGAGTAGCAAATTACAAATTATTTTGGTTAGCATGTGTCAGTAAAACATGATCAGTAAAATAACATCAAACGATTAGGTTAGGTTACTTTTTCGGCAACTATATTATTGATAAAAAAATATATTAAAAGATGACCTTTTAGCATAGCTTGCCGTTTAATTATTGCTGTTGCTGCTCAATCACAATAAGTAATTTTGTATGAAAACGGTATTATAAATATGAATTAGCAAATATCGAAATTTTAATAATAGTTACTGAAGGCAACCTAATTTGAGTACAAGTTATAAATTCGACTTCAGCCGCGTAGCGGCGAATGGGCAAACAAACTGGTATCTGAATTAGGGTTGCCAACTGCCCTACTTTCAGTCAGACAGTTATACAATTGATAATATTTATATTGTTATTTTAATAGTAAGACATATTGTTAATATATATCTTCAAACGACAACAATACTTCTCAATTTAAAGGTGCCGTGAGTCGTAATGACAACATATATTTGTAAAATATTAAAAAAAAACGTAATTAATTTTCGACATACATTCCAACGTACCCATTTCTTTCTTACCTAGCGTATATGTATGTACCGATGTGTTATGTAAGTCTTGATTGCCTTTAATATTGAATTATCCGTGCAAAAAAATTTGAAATCACAACGAAAAAAATTTATTAACAATTATATTTACTTGCCAAAGTAATTTACAGAGAAACTACTTGTGTGATTTTTCAATAAACGCTTAATTTTAAAAAAGTTACACATATTATAACTGAAGAATTATACTCGTACATCTATAAATAATAATAAAATAACCGAAACAAAATTTAAATTAATAGAGAGTCATTAACAAGGTATATTTTCCGGTAAATGTGCATTTAACGCCATTTTATACATATTTCACAAAAAACTAATAAATTGCTGGCAATTAAGGTGGTGTGCAGCACCGAATAAAAACTGGATTTAGAGAGTTCATTATACGAAACGCGTAGCGCGCGAAGTCGATTTTAATTGCAAGGATTAAAAACAACTTACTTTGCGTTTCTACTTTAGCAAATTTCTTATCTACGTCATCATTGTCGATTTTTAATTAACTTTTAATGAAAATATTTTAGTTATTTCATAATACCAACGGAAATTACAAAAAGTATGAATATATTTCTCCTCAAACCTGATTAGCACATCCAGCAATGGGTAATATGCCGTGATTTATTTATTTATTTTCTCCAACCAGAGACTGATTGTGATTCGGAAATTTTGGGTTTCAATCGAACCAAATTAAATTTTCAAATTATCGTGCAAAGGACTTTCAAATTATCAAGAGAAGGCGCTGACAAAAAAATATCAAACTCATGATCTAAGGTACACTTTTCGCTGGCTTCCGTAAGAGTAACATTGCTATCAAGTATTTACTTGGTTCCTTGAGTTATTTGTGTTTGTTTAGTGTTCTTTTCTTAATTCTTGTAGAGTTTAGTTTAAAGTTTCCTGTAATTGTAGTTTTAAACAATTCTTCATAACAAATAACTAATATTTAAAATAATTTATACTCATTCACAAATTATAAAAATGAATACTAAGGGATTTTTTGTAATTCTGAAATGTAGGCAATGCTCTCATTTTAATTAAAAAGCTTAAAATATAAGCAAACAAAAATATTTCCATTTTCGTCATAAAATTATTAATAAAGATCAAATTACAAAAGAAGATGATAAAGAGAATTTCCATCTTTATTACAAGAACGTCAACGACATTTAATATAAGACCTTTTATATGAACTGTGGGAAATAAAGAAATTAAATCATAAACTCAGAACCAGAACCCGTAAAGACGCACAATGTGTTACTGCAACAGAAATGTGATACTACATGCAACTTTTTACGCATTATATCTGATGATCTCAAAATAAACTGCATTATCCAAAGGAAATGTCAAATAAAACAAATTTATCTCCATGACATTTTCCTAATAGACTACTTTAGTAATATACACACAGACATTACCATTAATCAGCAAAAACTACAATGGGAAATATGATTAATTCAAAGTCTACTATAAACTTAATCACAACTCATAATTAAAATAATAAATTTTTCTTCAGTGATATCCAACTTTTTTCAAACACGAACATATAATGAAGCATAATTGATTCCTTTGAATAGATATCTTTATTATTTTTAAATTAAAGGCGTGCAGCTACTAAAGTGACAAATAGTTTTTTTTTTTTTGTAGGATAATCTATAATCCTAAAATTATTTTACTATAGTAAAATATCTAATAAAAATATTGAAAAATTAAATTAAAATAGTCGTGAGAAAATAAGGTTAATAATCTCGAAAATTAAGAGGCTTATCCGTAAAACTGCTTACCTCTACCATCAAAATTGCAATTTCAATTGTTCCTCAGTGACCCCAACATTATTACGTCATTTGGGTGAAAAAACCTGCCAATACCTCGAATCAATCTCACAGGCGGGAAAAAATCAGCTTCTTCCGGTGTGCAAACCGGAATAAGCCGGAGTTGGACTTGGGGCTGTCATGAATGATTCATGTCCGTGGCGTCGCGACGAAGCGCTGTCATGTGTGACTGCAGACGCGTCAGCCGTCGGCATGAATACTAAGCGGACAGGGACCTCGTCATGCCACTTGTCAAAAACTGCCCAAAGCCTCTATAACGACAACCTGATAATTTAATTTACGCTGAAAAATTGCGGGAAGGTGACCGACAGGGGCTTTGTTCTTTTATTGTTAATTTTCTACAAAAAGTAAAAAGTAAAAATAGGTATACTTACATAGATTTATAATCAGAATAGATTTCCTTATCTCAAAAAATCATTGCATTAAATAAACTATACATACAGAATGTTACACGAAATGCGGGCTATGGGCGTTTAATATGGAAAACAATTTTTTCTTGCACATTGTTTCTCAAATTATTTTACAAATAAAAGTTGTTGGCCATAAAATTATACATATAAATTAGTAAACAAATTTCATTTCCTATATTTTGCAATAGTAAAAAATAGGTATGAAAATTTCGTAAATGTCATGGAATTATATATATTTTTTGAATAAAATTATAATAATGTAAATTCATAAAGAATAATTACTTATTTTTATACGGTTCAAATAATAATTATTATTATTGGCAAAAATTCACAATGGGGTGTATTCTGTATCCCAACATGCTAATATGAATATACCCTGTTAAAATCTGTATCCAATAGAAACCGGTCATTTTAATTTTCTATTTATTGTCAGCTATATCAAAGACAAACTGTCTGTGACTGTGACTATACTGTTACTGGTGAAAAATGTAATAGAATGTTAAAATTAACATGACAAGATACGTTTTGTTTTGTTTTAATTTCATGGCAAACTTATTAAACTATCACATTTAATCTCTGTTGTTATAAAACTTACAAAATAAATTTTGTTTACTGATTTATATTGTAATATGGTCCAACAATAAATACTAAATACTATATGCGCAAACAAAAATACTTTTCAAATTTTAACCGTCTACAGCCGCATTTCATGAAACAGCCTGTATTATGTAGAGTTACATGCTTACAACGTGCGTTGTGATTCGGACGTTCCAGGTTCGATTCCGACAGACGTCAAATTTGAAACTTGAATATTATTACTTATTTTCAAATAGCACAGAAGTAACTCCCGTGGTGTTCCCTCCACGAATGCTTTGAAGACCCGTATGGTGAGCTGGTAAACGCCCGCAACGGTACAAATATGTATAATGTCATTATCAAAATTTAGATATAGATGATTCAGGAGGAAAGTGCCAAAATTCGAGAGTGTAGTATACACACAAATATATTGTAACGTGGAACGCCCGCCGTCGCCGCCGCTGTCGCCACCGCCGTCGCAGCCGCGGCGCTGTCTCCGCAGCAATGAGCGAGTGTCTATAGCGATGACGCAATCGCGCTGGCAGCCGGGCTACCTAAACAAACAAGTCGCGACGTGTTTAATTACTAGCGGTCGCCTGAACCTTTAGTGTTCATTGTGATTATGCGGTCGAACATTCTAGAGCTTTCTAGAAGGTAATGGCATCTGTATAAAGGGGACGCAGCTATGCTCAAAAGTTAAGTTACATACAGTTACATAGTTAGTTACATTCAGAGACATAAATATATTCACATAGAGTGTTAGTGAGTTTGAGAAGCACAGCAATATCGTAGTGAGTGTATGCAGTAAAGTGTCGAGTGGAGAAGGTACTGTGGAAGTTACTGGTATACTGGGATAGCTGTGGATGTGAATACTCGGTACCGGTAGTGTTGACAGGTATTGGAAAGCTATAGTGTACGAGGACAGTAACGGCGAGTCTGGAAGTTACTGGTATATTGGGATAGCTGTGGAAGTGAATACTCGGTAGTGTTGACGAGTATTGTGAAGATAGGTATACAAGGACAGTAACAGCGAGTTGGAGTAAATACTCGGCATTGATGTTGAAGAATTGTGACATACGGATAATTGGCGATACTGAGGCTGTGGAAGGAGAAAGTTAGTAACATAAATAGACAGACATTGAGGTAAACGGTGTGACTTATGTCCGAGCAGTTGAATATACAGACGCTGTTGAGTCAGTTGAGTATATAGATGCTGTGGAGGTTAGTAGACGGACAGTTGAACGTGATATAATTATATAGTAATATAAATATAGTAATATAAATATCGCGTAAACAGTCTACAAGAGTCTGCAACAGACCGGCAGTCTAAGATTGGAACGCGTAGTAAAGTAAATGAACAGTTAATTAGATAAAAGTAGGAGAGTACAGTAAAATAAATAGTGTAATAATAAATAGTCGCGGTAATTGTTTAAATAAATAAATAGTGTTAGTGTTATTTAGTTAATTATAGTTTTAGTCTTAATTAGTTTTTTAATAATTGTTTATTATTAATAATCGTCATTTTTTAATACCTTTTTAATAGTTATAGTTTAATAAACCTTTATTTTAATTAATAATCATTGTCTAATATTTACACTTCACCGAAATAAATAAAAACGTTACAATATAACTAAAAAACAAAAAAGATCTAATCCAATTTTTTATTTGTTTTCGAGTTATAGTATTTTAAAAATATAAGTTTAATGACGTAGACTAGCTGGCTAACACATTTTAAATGTCAAACTATAATCTATTATTCATTAACGATTAATTACAAGTGATAAACAATGCTGAATATTTAACATCATCTCGGATATGCAAATATTGTATTTGTGTATTGTTTTTGCAACGGGAATACTCGAACTGCGGATGAAGAATATTGTCAACGGTTTCCACACCGTGGACTTTCGGACTAACATGTATTTGCAATGTCTTCAACACATTGTGTGCAACAGAAGTATGCTTCCCAGTAACCACTTAACATCAGACCGTGTTAGTCGACTTCATTAAAATGAAACTTTTAAGACAATGTAACTTGAAAACAAATAAAAGTGGGATTATAAACTTTAGGTTTTATAGCTATAGGTATATTTATGTGTGGTATAAACTGCCGAAATTTGACACTTTCCTTGTAACTCACCGTTTACATTTTGTACAGTTTGCCTTTGTCATAATTTCTACTTAAACTTGCTTTTAAAATCTATTGAAATTGATTATATTTCAAAACCTCAGAAATGGGATGCGTTGAAAAGACAAAAATAAAAAAAATAGGAGACTGGGCACACTCTGGATTTATCACAACTCCAATTATACGAGAATACAGAGAATTACGAAACTTCTTCAAGCAGGAGAAAAATACAAAACTAAATTACCACAAAGCTTAAGGCTTATAAGTGAAAATAGTTGTTTTGTATGTTGAGGTTTCTTAATCATTGTTGATTGAAATGAGATAATGGCGTCATGAACTATCCACAACTCAACTAGTATTCGAATTTATAAGTTGTTGAATATTTAGTTTGTTGAAATCAAGATGGTGAATAAATACAGTCTATGTACTCTTGTCAGAATTCAGAATACGAACTTATAGGACTTTCGGTATATACCAAATATAGTATCTGTATATCTGTCATATAATTCCTTTACAAGTTGTTACATACATAATTCTCAAATCAATATACTGCGATTATAAGGATAAAGTAAAGAGAGTTATATATATATATATATATATATATATATATATATATATATATATATATATATATATATATATATATATATATATTACGAAAATAAATCAATTTCAATATCTTTTGATAAATTGCTTACGTCCATTTGATATACTCCCTAGACTACACAGGAAAATAATTTTTAACGCCAGTTTTATTACTCCTATTATTATGTTTTCCAATTTTCAGATTACTTTTTTTTCTAGGTACAGAATAGTTCAAATATGGAAAACAGCAAACAAACGAAATGTAAAAACAGATCAAACACCAAACGTTATACGAGTATTTTTTTTTAAAACATACCAAGGGAATCCGTCTCCGTGACATGGGAAAACAGTTTTTCTCAAATATTATCTGTCCCGTAAAACTTTATGCGATATATATATATATATATATATATATATATATATATATATATATATATATATACAGGGTATCCTATAACTTCAGGTACATATTAGAAGGGCATATAGGTCTTAATGTCCTGATTACGGAACAAAAAGATTTTTTTCAAAATTCCTATAATTAAGGGTAGTTCACTTAAAAAGAACATTTTTTGTACCCCTGGATACTATAATATTTGGAATAGTGAAATTAGTTATAACTATTACATAAAATAATTTAACAATGAAATTAATTTATGCAATTACGTAAAGCTTTGTCACACCAATTAAGTTTGGAAAATATGTATGTAATGAAAAAAAAATCAAATTATTTACTTTATTTTTACAAAAACTGCCAGTGTCCCAAAACTGTTTCCTTCAGAAACCTCAAAAACTAATTTTTGAATTTTGAAAAAATTCTTTTTGTTCCGTAATCAGGACATTAAGAACTATATGTCCTTCTAATATGTACCTGAAGTTATGGGACACCCTATATATATATATATATATATATATATATATATATATATATATATATATATATAAATGTATAATATTTTTTTCGACATTTCATTCCGATGCAATATTGTTAGCAACGCTTAAAATTTAATCGTATCCTAATCTAATTTTATCACGTCTTTGAATTAATTTTGTTACAGAAAAATATGGCGCATATTTTGTCTATAAGTTAATCGCAATAACATTCGTATCTCGTTAAATAAGAAAAGGTAGTAGTAGGTAATATAAGCAAGTTGGTTGACACAACCAGTACTGATGTAAAAGCGAAATCGTATAAAATGGCCATTGTGATAACTTTTCATAACGATTTTAAGTGACTGTGCGCGAATATGCAGATCCATATGAACGAGTAATACCTAACGATCAGAAATGATACATTTACTTAATACAGAATATCATACTTAATTTTAATATATTTAGATGTATCACACAAAAATCTCAAAAATATATTGAAACTGTTATTTTTCTGTAGAGCTTTAAATGTTGTGAAACTTATTTAGTAATTCAGGTGTCTCTGAATACGAAATGGAAGTAGATGTCATTGTTTTTTGCAGGAGAAAAAATATCATGACAGGTGTTAACGTTGGAAAAACTAAGTTAAATAAAAAGCGGAAATAGAAAATGAACCACGATTGTAAATGTGCGTGCGAATATTCATTCTGACATGCACCCATTTCAGGTAATGGTCCACATAAAATACTCTGAAACAAATGTCTTTCATGTCTAGCACTGCACATAAAATGTATGAAATTATGAGTTTCATCAATTAAACTTGGCTTCACAATTAGTCTTTCGCCAGAACTACAATATAATAAGCATTTTGACAACATTAATCAAGTAAAAGCATTTGACGAGATATATTTCTCTTTAGGGAATTCTGGCTCCCTGGCTCAATTCCAATTCATCACGAAACGATGATTCACTGGAATTGCGAATGAAGTGCGATAATTTAAATATGACCACAATATAAATTGAATAAAATACCAATAAACAAACCGTATTTTTCTTTCTCTCCGAAAACACCAATACCAACTAGTAATTTTTGAAGTTACTTCAAGCTAAAAAAAAAAGTTTAGAGTAGGAATATTATAATTTTAAAGCCAGGTTTTAACAGTTTTTGCAGTATGACACGGAGCACCGTCCTATTAAAAAACGTAGCTCCCTTCGACAGATTGCCACAAAGGAATTGATGGCAAAAAAAACATCTTATAGCTTTATATTTATATTTTGAATATTTTATCCTATTACCTCTTGATTTATTTTAGCTTATACAGTATTTTGCAATTTATATTTTACTTTATGTCAAAACTTAATTGTATTGTATTATTAAAGAAAAATAAATTAAAATATCAGGATATGTAATAATATTCATGGTTAAGCACAGTTAAGCCCTGGAGTCAACTTTTTGAATTTAAATGACACTTCTTAAGTGTTTCATAATAAGAAATAAAAAATCTGATGTGGCCAACACATTATGTCCCGCCATTTAATTTTACTTAAATTAAATATATATCTACATACCTTTCCATATAATTACTGTTCTATTCACTATTTTCTTTTTATTAATTTTAAATGATTAGTTTTTTGACAGTGACATACATTATACATTTGAGATCTGAAATGTGTAACCAAGGAGTTGTGTTTAAAGTGTAAGCTCCGGGATTTATATTATAGATAATTTTATAAATTTATCCATAAAATATATAGTAAAAGTATTAAGGCAAATAAAATTTAATAATCTTTAATTTTTATAATGACATAAATCTCGAAAAAATTTGAAAGTATTTTTCTAAGAAAACTCTTTTGAGCTTCAAGTAAAGTGCCATCTAATGGCTTCTTCCTATATTATAAGATACAAATACAAGGTTTCAAAACTTTCTGAAAGATAGTATTTAAGTTAGAGCGGAGGTTCCACACATAGCATCGTGAAAATGAAAATTGGATTCTAGGGAGGGTCCATAAAACGTGATCATTTACCAAAATCTCGATATCTGAATTTTATCACGATCCCTATATCTCCTTATCAAGGGAAGCAAGAGGTAAAAATAAAGAGTGACACAAAAAACTGAGCAAACGACGTCATATTTTTAAGATAAAAATGAAATTTAAAATATGACAAATAAATTATTTCTAATTAAATATTATATGCTGGTAGTGTTAAAATGGCTGTAATTTAGACGACCCATGTTAGAATCCAATTGGTCAAAGCTTAAAAATTACATCAAATTTTCAATTCGCATACAAATGTTCAAAACAATTTTAAGAATGCCGTACATAAAGTGACAATGTGACAAATAAGTGGTAAGCGACCTCTTCCGTAAAATTATACCGTTAACATAAAGAACTGCGAATAAAAGCAAGTTTGCATACCAAACAATAAGTAATAAATGGTGATGATATATTTATTTATAATGCATTTGATTTAGCTATAATTCATAAACGTATTAATATGGAACTAATTTCATAGTTATTTTGCTTTTGAAACTGGACAGCAATAAGTTTAAATAGTAAATGAATAACTTGGTTCACCTCTTTCTAGCTATTTTGCTAAAACTTGCTATTGTAAACAGAAGTAAATAAAATAGTTTCACGAATTTTTTTTAAATAATGTATTTTCTGTTCTTCTAATGAACATATTCGCGTTATAATATACAGTCATATGGAAGACAATAGGATATTTACGTTTACAAGAGTTGCAATATGTAGTCATTGAATCACTATCGGTTCCACCATATTAATGAAGACATAAAAAATCATAAAAAACGATGTTAAGCCCAGGACTGTTCACAGGAAAACATAGCAGAATAACCATACATTACTAATGGTTATATTGCTTTCTAGTTTGGAGATACTTTCTTTCGCCGTGGTGCAATCTTTAATAAGTTCCAAATGGCTGTCAGCTATACACTGAACTAGGATGTTCTTATATTTTGCTATTAATTTTTTTATTTACCGTTCCTAATTCAGATTAAGCAATGCATATATGAGTAGATCGTGTTCTAGTACTATTTCACACGAAATAGTCAATTTTTGAAACTTGTACCTTCAAATGGTGTAACGTCATATTTATTCATTCGATCGTTCGCATTTTTTGATTAAAATTACAGATGACATTTATATTTAGTAGTTACCTACAACGTAAATTTTGTCGCCTGCTATAACACTTGTGCTTAAAGAACTTTTTATCCATCCTTATTATTAAAGTGTTATTTTAGTAAAGAGATTTCCGTACATTAATTACCACTTTATAAGTAGGTGTTGAAAAAATAATTTTAACTGCACTCCCACATACTACTTGTATTTCCCACCTCTATAATGATTAGAAAACTAAACATTCTTTCTTGCCAATAAAATTCATTTTTAAGATGTTTATTTCGAAACAATAATAAGTATGTATTTATTAAAACACGTAGGTAGGTGCTTAGTACTACCTTGCACGAAACATAATTCTTTTATAGCACGCCACAAAACAGAGATTCTTGTTATATTTATATGAAAACCCAACAACCTTCACAAACCGTTTATGAAATATGTAGGTACATAAACCCATCTTCATCACTAGTTTACTTTGGGTTAGTAGTACCTCTTTAAATTTTCCACCCGATGAAAAAATAATCTCGACGTAGCAATGCGGGTAGAAATAGCCAATAACCAGTATTTCTCTCCATATCCCATGCATCATTTCCCTCCCGAATCTACCCAGACCGCTATTTATAAAAAGCGTAATAAAATAAATCTAATATACGCGCTACACAACACTTTCAATTTCGCGCGTTGCGTAGGCTACGCTTCACGGGCGATAGCCGTCAGAGATTGATGCCAAGAACGTCGACGTTTTGTTTTGTGATGAAATATTTCATGAAGAATATTACATGAATAATATAAAAGCTAATGTACCGTATTCTACCATTTCTGGATTATTTTGTTCGATTTGTTGAAGTACAAATAGAACAAAATACAGAATATCATTTCCATAAAATGTTGAATGAATCAAATACGTATCTAATATAAGAGGTACATTTGAAATCGTTTTAGTTTTTCTTATATGATATTTTAAGTGATTTTATTTCAGCATATATTGCAATAAAAAGAAGTTCAAATTTCATTATATGTTTAAAAACACGTATTAGGTAGATAGTAGACAGGTAGTAGGTACTGAGTACTAGTAGGTATGTTTTCTTAACGTCAATAATATATGTATTACTACTACAAATTAATTTTCGATTCCGCTAGAGTAAATAATTGTATAGTTTAGAAATCGGAATATAAATAAATAAATAAATAAATAAATAAATAAATAAATAAATAAATAAATAAATAAATAAATAAATAAATAAATAAATAAATAAATAAATAAATAAATAAATAAATAAATAAATAAATAAATAAATAAATAAATAAATAAATAAATAAATAAATAAATAAATAAATAAATAAATAAATAAATAAATAAATAAATAAATAAATAAATAAATAAATAAATAAATAAATAAATAAATAAATAAATAAATAAATAAATAAATAAATAAATAAATAAATAAATAAATAAATAAATAAATAAATAAATAAATAAATAAATAAATAAATAAATAAATAAATAAATAAATAAATAAATAAATAAATAAATAAATAAATAAATAAATAAATAAATAAATAAATAAATAAATAAATAAATAAATAAATAAATAAATAAATAAATAAATAAATAAATAAATAAATAAATAAATATATAAATAAATAAATAAATAAATAAATAAATAAATAAATAAATAAATAAATAAATAAATAAATAAATAAATAAATAAATCATCACGGATTATTGCCCATTGCTGGCTGTGCCAATCTGCTTTGTACACAGATATCGATAATGGTTTTCCAATTCGATACGATAGATTTATGTCAGATATATTCAAGCATATATTAAGATAGTCTTTAAAAAAGTTTTTCATCTTAATCCCTATTTATTGCGTAATAGTTTAAGTATAAAGTGTACATTTTATTATTTTTTGTTATGGTGCAGGAGTCCATTACTTGGTTCTTTGCTTCTTATACTTGCTACTTTACATGTAAGTGTTGCTTTTGTATACAGGCTGTAAAATGGTGGGCAGCTAAAAAATAAGGAAAAAAGTTTATATAAATGTATGTCCTAAAATGGCTCGTTTCTGAGTTACAGTTACTAGACTTTTTCAAATTTTTTTTATTAAAGAAAAACGTATTTTAATTGAAATTATAATATATGTTCAAATCAAAATTAATTCCATGGGTAGCAACACACTGCTGAGCTTATCTTTTGGATAAGAAACTGAAAAACCTCAAGTAGCTGTAACTCGGTTACGAACCATTTTACGACGTTTATACTTTTTTCCTGTATATAAAATCATAAGTATAAGTTTTTCATATTAGAATTTATTCCTTAATAATAAAAATTTAATTTTATATAAAAATTCAAATTAAATTAATGATGTAAAATAAAATTTATTTCTACATTTCATTTTCTTACATCCCTACATGAACCTAAAGCGGCGTTCAAAGCTACCGAATTATAAATTACAATTAGCACTTACAATGAATAAAAGCACTTTGACTTATGGCAAGCAACGCTAGCGTTCACAGCGAAAAAATTAAGACGTTAAGTGTAAGTGATAAGTGGAAAATATGCAAATCCCAAACTTTTCACTTACAATTAGTGCGACAAATATATCATCTTGTCTCTTTCTGTCAGTAATGTCAAACGGCATAGTGCATATAATCTGTTTTAAATGTTTAAATATGATGAAGGAAGGCATAAATGGTCCAAAACGTGTACTTTTAAAAAGTTCTTTATTACGGACGTTTTGAGCTTAAGGCAAGTCCATCTTCAGCAATCGTTGAAATATTTCAACGATAGCTGAAGATAGGCTTGCCTTAGGCTCGAAACGTCCGTAATAAAGAACTTTTTAAACTACACGTTTTGGACCATTTATGCCTTCCTTCATCATCTTTAAATAATTCAACGATTGGTCCTTCAACCCTTTACTCTGTTTTAAATGTGGTATATGGTGTAGGATATTGTAATAAATAAGAATATAGAAAAGTGGAGAATCATATGTACCTATACTTGTCACTTTTTACAGAATGTCTTTCATATCTAACCCTATTTTTATCACAATAGAAAATATTATGATTCGAAATATTTTTATCCGTCAATTATAGTGTTTAAGTATAGTGTTCAAACAACAAATACTACTCTATTACCAATTGTTTAATAAAAATCATTTATTTTTTATTTATATAGATTGCTTCATCGATTTGTCAATAGATGTCACTTTCACTAAGAGCTAATTCTAAACGCTATATCAGATATAAAACCGGTAGTTTTAAGACGCTCCAATCGATTACTATTTGTAATTACTAATTGTAATTTATAATTCAGTAGCTCAGAACGCAGCTTAATGCTCCACCTCAGAATCCGCCACTTATAGTATTTAATGAAATAAATGATCAGTAAATATTTATACTGTGTCCAAGTTATAGATCAGAGTAGGTTAAGTTATGGCTAGGTGTATTTAAGTTTAGATGAGGTTACTTTAGTTAAATTAGGTTAGGTTAAATTAGCTTAGGTTAATTTTTTTAAAAAAATTACACGTCCTTTATTTAAAATACTAATAAAATAAATAGCAGGCAATTAAAAATGACCCTGCTGTTTGACTTAATCATAAATATATCTTGAATTTTGCCTTATTGATGAATTATTTTCATAATTAGTTTATTTTTATTGTGTTTTCAGAGATGTACTCAAACTTATATTTTTATCCATAATTGATTTTTACGTTATTGAGTTTTAAAATGATTTATCCTTAAAATGTTATATTTTTCATTATTTTTCAGAAAGGTACCTAGTTATGATGATAGGCGTATCAGATGTCATATTTAATCAAACTCGTATACCTATAGTGTAATATATACTTTCCGAGATCCAATATGGTGGCAAAAGAAAGCCGGACACTTACTCGTAAGTCTTATATATGTATAAATAATACTGGTACAATAATAGGACATTTTACTTGTCCACATGTAAAACAATATGTATTTATTACACATTTAAAAATATTTTATTTCTGTTTACATACATAAATTACATTGTTTTATATGACTGTAAAAGTAAACTCAAAACAGAATAAATAGTTGGAACAAGTTTAAACTTGTATCCATTTTAATTTTAATGAAAATATTATGTCTGTATGTTTTAAATAAACAAACTTCTATAAACATACAAAGTTTTAATAAAATTTCATTAAAATTATGCATGTTTGTTTACATAAACACTCCAAAGAGACCAAAACATCCGTCTATGTCTAGAAACACAAACCCAATTTAAAATTGTATCGAATGCCAAATTTTCCTTATTTATCTTCACTGACCCCTGACATTACGAAGAAGGAGCCACTGCCGTGCCATGCCACCCTCGCCTCATCATGATCTAATTTAAATGTCACCCAATACCGTCGGTTGAAAACAAAGGCAAATGTAGTTGTGTGTGTTGTCGCTGATGACGTTGATGTCGCGCGGCGTGCCTGGACGGTTGCTAGGCGCCGCACCGCGTGGTATTCCGGGACGCGCCCGGAGTCACTGCCCGTTGCCATAGCGACGCCGCGAGTAAGCAAGGGCGCGGTCGTAGACAGCTGGACACAGCACAGGGTGAATGACAGCGCTGCCGTCTGCCGGCATACAAACACACTACACTACATACCATTTCGACGAGTTGGAGTGGGAATCACAAATGGAAAATATTCATTGGGTTGGGATGCCAGAGAATGAGAACATTAATGAATCGACATTTCAATATCATCATTAGGCAAACTCTGACCGAAACAAATTCACCAATAAATTATCTATCTTTTATTGGTCTCTGTTTTCACATTTTCTCTCCACAACCTTAAGAATATAGGAAGGTGAATAACTAATTGAGTTTAACTAAAAGGAAAACAGACATAGGTAAAAATCTTATGAACATTGCATTCCTGTTAATTTATTCCTCATTTGGATTTGGACAATATGTTTCTACGTTTATATAGGTAGCATATAACAGATAAGAAATGCATGAATTTGTTTCATTTATATCAAAATAAATATTTATTGTGTAGTTACTCCGGCTACACCTACTGTAGATGTAGGCAATTTATGTTTCCTATATTTGATATTAAATGTATATAGTTTTTTAAACAATTCATTGTCGAATTCATTATTTTCCGTTACAGAAATTAAAATTATGTAAAGAATTTTAAATAAAGAAATAATATATTTGCATTAACCGTTATTTATTGGTAAGTATTTAAACCTCTATCTACGATTATGCAGCTATTGTTTGAGTTAAATTTCCCTGGGAGATGATATAGCATTGTATTTTTTCAAAGTAAATAATTAAAATTAGATATATACAGATGAAATATGTAGCTGATAGAAACAATAATATAAGCAAGACAATCAGCTATTTTGCAAGAAAGTTGTTATTTCTTAACAACAATGCCATAACAAATACTCAATAATAATTGCGAACACTGAATAGAATATACAAATCACAGGCTTTACATTTTTTTCCATTGGTTAAATTTTTTACCAATGTTGCTAAGACTTAACAACTTCCTTACAAAATAGCTGATTATCTTGCTTATATTATTGTGTCCATCAGCTACATATTTCATCTGAATATATCTAATTTTAATTATTTACTTTGAAAAAATAAAATGCTATATTATCTCCCAGGGAAATTTAACTCAAACAATAACTACATAATCGTAGATAGAGGTTTAAATACTTACTAATAAATAACGGTTAATGCAAATATATTATTTGTTTATTTAAAATTCTTTACATAATCTTAATTTCTGTAACGGAAAGTAAAGAATTCGACAATGAATTGTTTAAAAAACTATATACATTTAATACCAAATATAGGAAACATAAATTGCCTACATCTACAGTAGGTGTAGCCGGAGTAACTACACAATAAATATTTATTTTAATATAATTGAAACAAATTCATACATTTCTTATCTGTTTTAGCGTTACCGCTATTAAATTACCCAGCCAGCCATGCATTGCATTCCCAATTTCCTTTATGTTTACGATAACAACTGATAAAGTAATAGGTATTTATGTAACAAATGCAATAAATATTTACTTTGAAAACGTAACGTAACAATAATTTTTCTACGATCCAATTTTACTGAACAACATATTACATTTGTAACGTATTATGAATAGTTACGTATTAAGTATGGTGTCACTAAGTAATTCAGCACGTAGATTTTAAATCGCTCCTCCGAATTAAGAAACAGAGTATAGGCAATTCAAATTAACTTTTCCCGCTGTTATATAACCTTGTTGTGACGTCACAACACTGATGTACGAGCTGTCAATATGTCACTGATGCTGCATTTTCCGCAATTTAGAGATACAGTGGAACCTCGGTATACGACTGTTTAAAATACGTCCAACTTGGTATACTTGTTCGGACGCGATCATTTTGTTTGATATAAGACATTTGTTTGAAATACGACTCCAGTTTGTACTACCCTTTTTTGCCTCTTTCGACTCAATGCTACCACTACCTGTGAGCGTCAGTACGCCTTTTGCTACTAATCAATGAACAACCCGCGCTATAACTATTAATTTGTACTTGAAATTGTGTTTTTTCGCGTTTCGTTTGGTATACGTCCAAGGATCTGAGGAACGGATTAATGATGTATACCGAGTTTCCACTGTATTTAAAAACATGAAACTTGTGTTAAAGGATCTTTAAATTATTTAAATGTCATGCAAACTCCAGAAAATTTCTATGAGAAGAAAGGAAATGATATATTCTGGGCATATTCTTTGTTCAAAATTTAGCCACCAGATAGAGATTGCTTAACTTGAATCGCGAATCACCTCACAGGCACTCATTGCTGGCGTGGAGAGTGCACCACAGGGGTCAATTTTGTGCCATTTAAAATTCGAAATATTTGGCGTCGATCGGGATCGAACCCGGTTCCCCAGATTCGCGACCAGAATTGACACAGAAAGAATTATACATTTAATTATCAAAAATACTAAACTCAAACTATACATACATAGTCAAATACGACTGAAATATTTCATGACTAATGTAAATTTCAAAAAGTAATTTTATTTCATGGCTTGCTGGTCGCCGTAGGTATTCCTTTATTTTGAAGAAATATTCCAGCATCTTATTTATGCAACCAAAGACAAGTCTTTCAAGAAAAGTTATATTTAGTCCATTCTTCTCTTACGTATTTCTGTGCAAAATTAAATTTTGCAGGAAACTGTATTACGAGATCTTTATCCTTAATGACATCAGTCGGAAGTAATACGATATAAAGAAATAAAGTATTTCTATAAAATTTCAGAAAAAGCAGAATTGTAATAATCTGCATACTTCTCCCATCTGAGATTACAAATAAAAAGTAAGTTTTTAATTTTTTTATGGAAAATCTAATCTTGTATGAACTAGTTTTTTCCTTTTACCTGAACAATAATAACAATGAACACTAGTTTCTCTGGAGGACGAGGGACTTTTTCTTTAATTCTGTAATCTATATAAATTAAATGTTTTGTAACACTTTCCTTAACAAAGGTCCACTTATAAACATCTACCTTTTTACTAAACCGGTCTTAGAGAAAAAGTGAATTGTACACAAATTGTTAATTATTAAGTCTTCTTCTGTCAATAAAAAAGGTGATAATGATGAGATGAGAGACGAGTGAACATGGTGCTGCGTTGTGAATTAGGCATCTCAAGAGTTTTTGGGCAGTAGACTCTTCATTTTTTTGTATGTAATCATTTATGGGATGTAAATTTGTAACGGTTAAAATTTTTAAATTTATCTCGCTCGATCTACAGAACAAAATGGAAATGAACTATCTCAGTTCAAATTTCAAATTGAACGCTCTAAGATGTCTCATTCTATACGACCAGGAATGTCCAACACACAGCCTGCAAAGCCAATGGAAACTTATTGGTGCCAAAATGAACACAGCAAATTATGAAATAAAACTGCATTTCTTATAAGTACATAACTATTTTTCATAATTAAATATAACTTCCATATTTGCCATATTATATTTATTTAAAATAATAAAACAAGAAAAAAAAATATCATCACGGCATATTACCCATTGCTGGGTGTGCCAATCTGCTTTGTATGCAGATATCGGTAATGATGATGACATATTTGTACCGTACGGGCGTTTACCAGGCGTCACCTCACGGGCACTCATTGCTGGCGTGGAGAGTGCACCACAGAAGAAAGAAGAAAAACAAGAAAAAAATACGGTTTGTTAAGATTTTTGAGGTTAGAGAAAAAAATATATGTTCCAGAAGTACTTGTAAAAATTATAACCATATCTCAAATGATTTGCACAATTTGGAGAAGAACAACCCGTCATTATGTAGAATTTCTATGATTAATAATACTGTACTGTAACACTGATATTGAATGATTTAAGTGGCTCTAAAACGACGGACGAGTCAGCTGTAATTTGGCTAGTAGCTATACAACACCCATAACACACAACCTCCCCTCCAGTACGACATATCTGTAGAAGAAGACAACAAACTCGAAGAAAGAGATGGCCTCTCTTCTCAAAGAATTGGGTATTGACCTAATCCGATTTGACATTTGCTCTGTTTTTTTTGCCGTGGTGTTTGACGTATGTATGAGTGATAAGTTTTGTTAGCTCATAATGAATTTTAAAATTAATAATAATAATAATAATACTACCGAAACATAAAATTGTCCAACACATTTAAATACTGATTTAAATTCTATCTAAGAGGACATTGTAATACTCAACTCTCTCTCTCTCTCTCTCTCTCTCTCTCTCTCTCTCTCTCTCTCTCTCTTGGAGAGTTGTTTCTGTCTAAAGAGGTTTCTGTCTAAAGAGGTTACTTCAGAACTCAGTAGGTGGCAACAATATGGACTTAAAAGCTGTTCTAGAATTACAAAATGAGGACTAGTTGATGGATTTAACATTTTTAACGAATATGCGTTTCTGAGGTTAATATCCACTAACAAATGATATGTTTCAAACAGTGACGATTTTTGAAATCAAACTAATTAAATGTACAAATATGAATCAAACAAAAAGTAAAATTAGAACAAAAATTTTAGACAAGCTCTTGAAAATACTCTTCACATGGCTGTAATCTCTATCAAACTAGATATACTCGTAAATGTACTGGTAAAAAAAAAATTAGTCATACTATGGGTTACACTACTGTAGTCATAAATAAATATTAAATTCTATATGCGGTCCTTGGACTTCTGGACAAATTTTTATTAAATCAATAACTCAATAATGTTGAAAAATTACAACGAACATCAAATATTTACACAAATTCTGAATGAATTTAGAATAAAAATCTATAGGATCATTTTGGCAGCAAGTATGCATTTTTGACTAAAAAAGTTTGAATAAAAAAGTTTTTGGTGTAATAAAAATAAACAAAATATATATTTCTATTGGCATACTAGCTTTTTTTGTCAATGAAAGAATGATATTGGCAAAAACTATAAAGAAAAGTCGAAATGAAAAATAAGTTCCTAACAAGTACACAAAAAATCGTATTAAACAAAAGTATAGTAGTTAGTAGTTTCAAATACATTTGCCTAAGATATTATTATGCTATTATAATATACTTGAACCAAGATCTACGAAAGAGTACGATCTTATTACGTCCTGGTACGGTTAATCTAAATTTATGCAGAAACTATTTTTATCCTCATAAACAAAGGAAATATCGTACAAACACTATTCTATAAATTTCCATTTATTCTCTTTAGATTACAATAAATCCACAAAGTGAACAAATATTTCAAGTTATAAGTTTCTGTGCGTGTTTAAGTGTAGGTATATTTAAATTTCCGTCTGATATTTACACTAGGAAATGGTAAAAATTTTCTTCGTTGCAGAGCACTGACAGCACAAAAAGCGATGATGCATCGCCATTCGCGAATTCTCAAGCCGCTGTGTAAACGTAAAACATCTCTGCTTCCGCTGAGACTGTCGCGTTCAATTATGTATTTTTACAGTCTCATTTGTGAATCCAAACGTTGTTTCTCTCATAGCAACTCAAGAAATAAGACCATGAAATATTAATTTCATAATGTAGCGACAAACAGAACATTTATTATTTTTGTATTTTTGCTTTAACTACATCTTAGAAATTAGAAATTTTTCTCTGGATTTATGTTGACATTTAGAAATATTTGCAAGAAATATTTTATTCAAATAATATTATGATTTCGTTGTTTTCATTTTGTGTTTCCTTTAGCTAATATTATTTGAATTATATCAAGATTTAATAAAAAAAATAAAATTTATCCACATCCTAATAGAAAATAGATATTTTAATGAGAAACTAACTCTACGGAACTTTTATTGCTTATATGTGCTATCGACTTACTTCGAAAGTGAGCTTTGCTACTTTAGCTACGTAAAAATAATGCGTAAGTGAAACATTTTAGGTAGACTACCTAATTCTCATGAAAATCAAACTAGTTTTAAGAATTTAAAAGTGTGTTTTGGGCGTATAAGTTCCATTTATTTAAAATTACATCAAAGTTCTAGGACGTTTCGGCCTAATATACGGCCATCATCAGCAACTATACGTGAAATACAAATTATTGTTAAAAATAATTGTCGAAAAATAACAGTCACTTACCAGATACATATTATATTATTTTTTATTTTACATAATATTGTTTATGAATAATTTGATAACATCGGAGAGCCGATAATCATCATCGTCTGTTATTATATACATTGTTGTCGGGGCTATAATGTAAAGGTCAACATACAAATATTGTTAAATTGTAAATGGCTGTCAACATCATGGTAAACCTGGTTGTGCCGAGTAAGAGTGAATGCAAACTATTTCCAAAAATATAACGAAAAGAGGAAAAAAAGTTTGAAACAATTATATTTATGCTGATATAATCTTTTATTTATTACATCTTTCTGTTTCTCTAGCTCAATAGGATCTTTAAGTTTTGTGTAAAAGGTTTATGTTGTATTATTCCTATAATTGGTTATTTTGATATTAGTATCTTTAAAAATATCAAGGAGAGTATACGTTAATTTCTCATCATATGGGTGGTAAATTGTTTCTAGTGTGCGTATATACCATCATTAGCATCATTCCCAACAGCTTGAGTTGGAATGATGCAAATTAAAATGTGAAGTCTTTTTCGGATGTATTTTAAGATGAAATTAGTTGGGTACCCATTGTTTTTAAGCGTAGCAAATCTTTTCAGGGTTTCTGTTATGAAATTCCGGACTCGAAAGTTTAACAGCTCTATCAACAAGTGCGTTTATATTTTATATTTGTGTAAGAAAAGAAATGTATGTAAATAACGGCCGGACGCAAGATATTGCCGTCCTTGCTTATTAGAGTTACATCCAAAAAGTTTATTATATTATTTTGTTCATTTTCAATAGTAAATTTATTTAATATATTATTTCTCTGTTCTACTGGTGCTATTATCAGGCAATCATCAACGTAGCGTTTATAGTATAATATTTTGTTAGAAGTATCATCTATTATATTACGGTCGAGTCTTTGTAGTATAATTTCTGCTAGAGTTGTACTGATAGATGATCCCATAGGAGAGCCATCAATTTGTTCAGGGCTTTTAACAATAACACAATTAACCTTTTTCAAATGAAAAAAGAAAACTCAAAATAGACAAAAATTTCAAACAAAAATTTAAAGTTTAAAATAGAGGGTGTAATTAAAGATAAAAAAATGTTAAATATCAAAGTTGTAAGAGACCAACAGAAATACCTATTTATGAAGAAGAAAAAACAATTGTGTTCTTCCACAAGGCGCAACTTTCAGCGGACACCTAGCATTCGATTTTGGACGACATTTAGGTACATTGATTTCTCGGACATTGCTAAATTTCTGTATATTCTGCGTTGAAGTTCGTCCTCATTTTGCGCTTCCCAACCTTCATTGTAAACTTTTCGAGAAAAAAAGAGCCCAAAAACCTCCTATACAACGAGCCTGGGAAAGATTAAAGGATTGTTGTTTCGCGGAACAAATGGTACGTTTTGGTCTGTTAGCCAATTTTGAGTTTATATTGTATAGTGACAGGACGCAAGGTCTGTCCAGAAGATAAAATTGTCCCCAGCGTGTTTTTCTTCAATAAAATTAAACAATTTCGTTAGATGCGCCAGGATTCGCCTCATTCGGCCTACATAAGTCCTGGATTTACCCCTTGTGGAACTAGCGCACTATATCCTTATTTGTGAATTTGGCTTTTGGTTTATATCTGACATTATTAGGAACCTTTGCAATTTTGACAGTATAAAAACCATTCCCTTAATTTCGGAGTTGCTCAGTGTGAAGTCCGAGAAATCGATGTAAATGTCGCCCAAAATTCAATGCTAGGTGCCCGAAGAAAGTTGCGACTTAAAGATGAACGCGCCCATCTTTATTGAAGTTCATAATTTTTTTGCTTATGAAACAGTTAATTATTAAGTATTACAAAACTTTAAGCAAAAGCATTGTTTATTATTTAAATTTATAGCACATACACGGTACTTTCCGAATCCTGAAATTTCACAATGCAATTCTTTTCATATCTCATAGACCGTACGAATCTCGTCGCGGTCCCAGTGCGCTTGAATTCACTTGGAGAGCCGCAGGTTGCAGACACCTGATCTAACACAATAATTTATAATGTAAAGAGATACGGAAAGAATCAAAAGTGCTACATCTACAATCTGAATAGAAAGGAAGTAAAATAAGGATAGTAATGGTCAGTGCGGGCATTAGAAAGAAAAGTCATAAGACAGCTGTTAATCTAAAAAAAAAAAAAACACCGTAGAATGTAAATTCCTATAGCAAATTTTGCACATTGGCATTATGTTACACTTACTCTCTAATCCGAATTCGAGCATTGTACGAAAAAATTGCTTAGTTTTGAATACCTTACAATGCACAAACTCAAATTTTTTGCACTTCAACTGATATTAATTAATCAAAATTGAACAATACTAGTAATGGATATCTTTCAATCTACAAAACTAGGTATATCTTTTCAACTTCAATTTCGGAAAAAGTAACATCAATTTCCGAAAAAGTAAATTCAATTTCGGCTTTCATTTTTACTAACAAAAAAAAAACTAGAGCAGAATTAATGTCAAATATTTAAGGCATACGATGACTGTCATTTTTATGTGTAACAGCACTGCACATGCATGTAATGTTTTATACAAAAAATAAATTCTAAAATTGAATTTAGAGTTAATGATGAGAAAATGATGTTCCTTTTTCTGAAATTGAACTTACATTCAGGGCACCGAACCCGCAAAAAATTTGGTTCGGTTCAGGTTCAGGTTAATTTGTTTTTTGAGATATGGGTTCGTATGCGGTTCTGGCTCAAGTATGCTTCAAATTTACGGTTTTGTTTCGGGTTCAAGTTCAGTTCGACCTAATGAAAATTGAATTAATGTTTTTTGAATAATAACCTTTATAAAGAAATAATTTAAAATACGAATCGGAATTTATAATGCAACGCAAGAGAAGGGGGCATCGATAATCGGCTATACCTAACTATTACGATTACATTTCGAACAGAAAATGAATCTGGGCTGGGATCCCAAGACAAAAAACTCGTCGTTTCACTAACTGTGGTAGTTAATAAGGAAAGAAAGGTGAAACGTAAGAGGTATTTTTCGCCACGGTATCAAAATACCCCTTACGTTTCACTTTACTTTCCCTATTAACTTCCACGACGTGTTATTTGCCGCTACGCTATCATAGCGTAGTCTTGGGATCCCACCCCGAACCGGAGCTGTGCCCTAAACCCGAATTTTAAGCCCCGGTTCAGGTACGACTTGGTTTCAATTGAAGAATATATCTGAGGTTCGGTTCTCTGAGTTTGGGCTCTCCAAATGATACGGTTTGGTTCCGGTTTGATTCGGTTCAGGTTCAGATTCGATGCCTTGCTTATATTTTCTAAAATTGATGTTCCTTTTTTCGGAAATTGAACTTACATTTTCTGAAAATGAACTTACTTTTTTCTGAATTGAAGTGGAAAAGGTCTAGGTACTGAGCATCTATTACTGTCAATCTTCAATATCCAATATAGGAACAAATACAGAAAACGATCAGTAAATGGATAAAAAAACCAACAACGCGTTGTAGATTTAACTTAGAAAGGCTGATTATTTTTTTAACAACACGTAACGTATCCTAACCATTACTAGTATTGTTCAATTCTGATTAGGTAATATCCGCTGAAGTGAAAAAATTCGGGGTTGGCCATTTTCAGGTGTTCAAAACTAATTCTGAGTAAATTTTTATTACAATGCCCGAATTCGGACGAGGGTAACATATTATACAAGTAAAATGCAACAACAGCAAAATTGAAATATATATATATATATATATATATATATATATATATATATATATATATATATATATATATATATATATATATGCATTCGATTTCCATGTAAATTCTGGTACATATTATATAAATTTAAATTAATGTGTTTATGATATATGGAAAATTATTTGACATATACTGTAAATAAGAATGAAGTTCAGTTAACAGAAATTACTTTATTCAGTGAATGATTGACGTATATATATAAAAGCAAATGAATGTCTTGTAAAGTAAGTCAAACCGCTTCCAAATAAGGATGAATGATTACAAACTGGATAAAATCATCGATAATGCAAGAATGTTCCTATATATTACACATTCATGTATCTTGTATTCATTAATACATGTCTGCGGCTTCGTATCATTCATCACAAGAATATTTTACAATTTCAGCAAACACATAGACCAGTGTTGTCATTAAAGAAATATATGTATACGTAAAAGACATCTGACATGTAATACATTTTATGAACTCATGTTAGTATATAGATAATTTGTAGCGCAATTGTCAAACTTTTGCACGTGTATAACATTAACCCCATATTGTACTAGCCCAGTGTATCCAAGTGCGGCACGCGTAACCCTTCTTTTACCATTGGGGTACGAGAAGAGTTTGAAAGGGATACGCAGCAAACAGGTGAACACGGCCTCGATTTAAATTTTATTGGATTTTAAATTCTACTAGAATTATGTTTTTTCTTTCCACTTCTCTAGACGTGCTTTTAAAGCAAGTAAAATTAAAGCAATAATTGTAATATCCATGACAAATAACCAGCACACAGCAAGAGAGGCATTAGGATAATTAAATTAAATTTTACATTATTAATTCTGAAGTCGTCGAATCCTACATTAAAATTTCAGCAAATGCTAAACTGTAGCCAGCCAGATAAATCATTCAACAGCTCAATTTATTTACGAGATTAGTACACAGAGGTACTTAAATAATCAGATTGTTATAGACAGTAATGTTCTAAAAATCTTAATTAATTAATTTTTTTAAAAGTATTATCACATAATGATTTATATGTATATGTAATGTTTTAAATAAATTTTCTGAAAATTCTAAATTTAGGTAATAGCCATAATCTGTTCAAAACTTTTCTTGCAGATCTGTAAAAGACTTGCAGTTTTGAACAGAATACTTCCAGAAGTCGACAAAGAGTATAGAGACAGTATTATTTAATTTTACTATATGTAATTTTAACTAATAGAACGACATGTTTATATTACACTACAAAAAATGAAAAATAATAAGTTCTATGTTCCAAGATATAATTCTTGTCATCTTTTTTTTTTAAGAAAAAGGAAAAAGAAATATAATACTCACACGACTTCTTTACATTTAATAAAAGTTATTACGGCAGCAGACAATGGTACATACCTGTAACAAAGAAAAATTATATTAGTAAAAAAAAACAAATATTTACGACATAAATTTTTAAAATATTTAATTTAATTTTCTTTTAAAGTACTCGTACAAAGAAATCGTAAAATAAAATACAAGAGAAGAGTTTTAAACGTCACAAAAAGGATCCTTTTCTTTCAAATACATTTTACAAAGGCAGCAATAAAACTTGTAAAATTACTTTTAGTTCGCGTCGACATGAAGTCAATAAAAAACAAGAGAAAATCACTCCAAAACTGGTAAGGCAAAGTAAGAAAAATCATTAACCCTGTAAAACAATCGAGTGTGGATGGTTCGTCCCTGTGGGCAAGGTAACCAAGCCAACAAGTCTCGAGTTCAGTGTCAGTCCACTTCCACTGATATGGGCACGTAGAGTCCGTTACAAATTACTATTGCTAAGAGAACGAGTGGCGTGCGCCTGTGAAGGCAAAGGAGCTGCGTTTTTGTTTCAAGACGAGGATTCACGCTCGCCGCTGTTGCTGCTGCCGTGTGGTGTGCAAGGAACCGGTTCTTCCAATCGCTCAAGAAATATAACAGTTTTTTGTAAGGGAACGACAGGTTCTCGGGGGATATGAATTATGAATGCGGCACAAGTGTGCTATTAAAATTGGTTTAAGGATAGAATAGAATACTTGAGGTTAATGCAGGTTAGAAGAAGGAAATTAGGTGGAAATTTGGTATTAATATGATGTCTACTCATTGTATTTAAATAATAAGATATACATTTACATAATTGATAATTTTACACTAATTACTCTGATAAAAGTTAAAATATTAGCACAAAGTTAAATAAGGTGTAACAAGACCAAGTAATTAGAATAATTCAAAATTAAATTCTATTCATTGATGCGATGGAGAGGTAGTATATGTGGTTCATTCTGATAATAGTTGAAATGATAAATGATTCCTAATAAGAGTATTCCACCTGCAATGCTGTAGTCTATGTAATTCCTATTGACGTACTACGGTATAGGTAACACCCGTAAAGTAATGCATACTCGTATAGGACCTGTAAGTAAATGTTACAGAAATACTTTTTTAGTAAATACATCGAAATTGCGATTAAAATATTTTCAATCTATTTAAATTTATGCCATTTTTATTTTACGAGTAAAAATAAAACAATTCGCTTAATACTGAATTTACATGTGAAACAAATTATATTACTTGAAGAAGCATATACGATAATGATATAATACAGAAATTCGAAGCAGAAAATTATTAAAATCGAAACTTTAATACGAATATGTATCTAGTAAAACTGAAAGCTATTCTCAACTCAGAAAGGAATAAAACCTATTGCATTCTATTCATTTTACTTCACGTACAAACCTCACGCCAGCACATCACAAGTTGGGACTTGTGCGTTAGGTTAGGTTATGTTAAAGTGTGTTTAAAAAATTTAGAGAGCCAATCGACCTAGGTTTAATTAAAATCGACACTGTTCAACTCAATTTTATCATAGATGAATATCTCATATATCTAAACTTCCCCGAAAAATGGTCAATAGCAGCGTTTATCAAATATTTTTCATTGCGAATTCCGACACACAACTGCACTTCAAAGTCATTAAGAGAAACTATTTTTTTTTCTGTGCCATTTGCTTCGCGACCTATTTTACGACCCACTAAAAGGGTCAGTACTCGCAGTTTGAAAAACTATGCAGTTTGAAAAACCTGCAAACGTTTGCAGGGAACTTTATTTTATGCTGTAAGGAGAAGAGAAGAGAGATTTACGAAATTTGTGAATAAAAATATTTTACTCGTGTTCATAATTTTAATTTATTGTATGAGTCACTCATAATGAGTAAAATAAATAAGAAACGATAAATTATTGTACGTCAGATCATTTAATTTCAGACCATGAAATAAATCTTTAGTACAAACTGCAATGCTTTGTTTTGTGCTACGTTATATAATGAAAAAATGGCGCGCAATAAAGTATTTACAACTTTTTAGCGCAAGTGCAATTATTTCAGTAAACTGCATTTAAACTTTATAATAGGACAGTCATTTTTTGAAATGACTCTGGCATTCATCACTCTTAATGATAATTATCTATGTTGGAATGAATAATAAATCGTATAAAGTGTTACACATTTAATTCCTTCTGCCGCATGTAAACAATCCCTGCATTGAGAAGCGCTATGAAATAATTATAAATATTTCCGAGAACAGATGTAATACAAATGTGTTTTCACACAAAGTGTGTAACTAGTACGGAAAAGTACAAGTGCTAATCTATGATTCATCATATGAAATTTTACATTGCACATCTGTTCTTCTTACTTTACCTACTATTACACATTTGCGCATTACATATTAATCGTATTATACATTAATAATATAAACCGTGCTTATAACCTTCGTTTTTAAACATGTCGTTTCCAGTATTACACGTTTTAAATCCGGAAAATGCTATTTTACAGGATGAGGTTAACAATTTTTAAGACAACATACTTCAATGAAGAATTAATTACTGAAAATGAAAATAGTAATTGAAATTTTCGGAACTAGTACAGTAATGTCTTAAACTCTTTTACATTATACTTTCTTTGGCTAAATTGTATATTGACTGTAACACCACCAATTGCTGCTACAGACTACTATACTTTTTTAACTTCAATTTCAGAAAAAGTAAAATCAAGTTCAGAAAAAGTAACTTCAATTTTAGAAAACGTAAATTCAATTTCGGAAAAAGTAAAATCAATTTCGGAAAAAGTAACTTCAATTTCATAAAAATTATATCTGAAGATCAATTTACATTTTCCGAAATTGAATTTACTTTTTCTGAAATTGAAGTTACTTTTTCTGAAATTGAACTTAAGGTATAGAGCAAAAGAAACCATAGAAGGCACAGAAAAATATAGAGTTTTGTTTATAATAATTATTATTATTATTATTTTGTCATATGCCATTAATGCAATATGTATTCTAAAATAAATATGAATAACTGAATATTATTTGAACCTTGATATTTCGTTATAATTGGCGCCCATTGTCAAGCCGTGATTCAGTGATCATAATTACTAAAAGAAGAACAAGTATAATTTAAGAAGAAAAAAAAACACTGGAATTCTCAAAACATGTAGTGGACGAGCACCCGTGTGATTTTTTTAACTTTATTGTCTACAAGAAATATTAGTTTTCACTCAAAAACAGTTTACGCAACTATTATCCCATAGCTTGACATAAAAGTTATTAAATCTTGTGGAAAAACTGAACAAGAGAACTTATTAAACGACATAGTAATTACAACGAGTAAATACAATAATTACACAAGTACGAACACAAACTATTATTAGTTCAGCCGGTTAATATTTTCAACAAACAATTTTTAAAAAAACGCAAATAGTAACAAATTTCTACAAATGTCTATCGACTACTTTAAAATATAGATTTTAAACTTAGAAACACTGAATATGTTATTCAAGTATTCCGCAAATTAATATTGGGTTACATCACATCGCCTTTATAGTATTGCCAGCTTTAATTTCGGCATTTTATCCTTAAACCCTGCATATTTTCCTGTGAATATTGTCCCATGTGTCTTGCATGGTACGTTTTACTGTACACACTGTATTTTTAAGAAGTGCTTGTGCCAGATGTAAAGTGCCTCGGAAGAAGCTAAATCTGGACTAGAAGATGACCCTTAAAATGCCGGTCGAACTATTATCACAAGCCATTTAGCCCACGGTTTTTTAAAGTTTTAAGTCTATATTTAACGTAGCCGAAAGAATTTTGTACAAATTTTTAACCATTTGTGTAGATTTTATAATTTGTTGAAAATGTAAACAAAGAAAATTATTATGAGTTTTGATTCGTATATAAGTGCATACAGGTAAATACTTCATAATATATTCAAACAAAATATTTTTATGTTAAAACTTATGTTTGCTATATTGTGCTTGTGCTGTGAGGTTTACTGCGAAAGTGGGATGCAAATTAGTTTCAGAGCTAATTTATAAATAAATAAAAAAAGAATAGTTTCTAGTATGAAAACCGTGATGCGTTTTATTCTGTTCTACATTATTCTATTTTACCCAGAAAAAGTATAATGTACCTAATACGTTAAGATTGATACTATGGATAGTGATGCACGCGAGACGAAACGAGAAATGCAAAATATCGACCTCGTGTCGTTTTTGGATGCAAGAAATTTTTCTCCTCATGCATCTACAATAATGCACGCGTGACGAGAAATGTAAAAAAATTGATCTCGTCTCGTTTTCGAATCCGTAATCTCGTTCTTGTCTCGCATAACGCTACGAGACGAGATGCGAGAGTACTCACGTCTCGTCGTCCATCACTAACTATTAATATTTTCTACAAATTTACAATTCAATAAGATTAAAATTGAAGCTTGAACTGAGAAACTAATTTGAAACAAGATAATACCAAAATTCTTGCAATAATTTAAGTCTATTTTCACTTGTTAATCCTATTTTCGAGTGGGATGTGCCCCTCAAAAGTTTAAATTTAAATTCTATATTTAAAACTAATTTCTTTTCCTGAAAAGGAAAAGTTAAAACGCCATGACATACTCTGATGTTAATCTTGTTCTTGTAATTCTGCAAGTTTAGCTTTACGCTTTCCTTTGAAAATATATCCCAAAGAAACTAAAAAGCTCGATCAAAGAACTTCGAGATGGATGATCTGTCAGTTATAAGATTATCCTTGCGAAAAGCAACTTTAAAGAGTAGCAAAAAGTACACTTTTCTCTATTAGCTTTATGCCAGCCCCAATATACAAAGTTATATGTGAAAATAATGTAGTGTAAATACAATACAGGATCAATATTCATTTTAATTTTCCATTGCAGAATATCTAATCTCTTCCAAAATTGAAAACGACTCAATTTAAACGCATTTCACAAATCAAGTTACTGATGAAATAAAATTTGCCCGCCGGATCAAAGATGATCGAAACGGATACGTATTAATATATTATCATATAATTATTTTATAAACATTATTTTAGTCACTCCTGTATAGAAAAAATAATTCTCTATAAAGTTTAAAAAATATTGTCATATACTTACACTTTTTCTACGACTGCAAATTAAGATTGTAGAAATATGTACACTTTTTAGATAAGCCATTTTTACAGTATGACAACAGTCATAGCTGCGGCTGCAGTAGCTAATTTCATCCCGTTCTTAATGAGCTGTTTGTAGTTACAAGCTTTATGCCGTGTCCAATACCATCGAAGCCACAGTTTGTCAAGTTATGGTTAAGTTATTTAGCGCCATAAACGCCAGTGTGTTAAGTCATATTTTAACAACGGGAGTAAAATAATCAAATGTGTTTAAGTTTTAAGTACAAGCTGAAACATGACATCATGAATTCGGAATTACTGTCTGTTTTAGTCTGTAATTAACCAATTACTTCTTATTTTTATAATAAAGGCATATAAATGGAAGGAAGAAATACAGTACTTCATTATGTTTTATATTTTAATTGCAATATCCAATTTTATCACTTATAAGACATAATCAGAACAAATAATACTGAAATGTGAAAATAATAATTTAACGGGGAATTAATATTTGAACAAAGAATTAAGTAAGTTTATTTATTTGTATAATTCTCCGAACTTGTTGTTTGAACAATTGCCACACAAAAAATTAAATTCATTAAATAAAACAAATAATATAAAAACAAATAAACCAGTATTTATTTTGTTTATAAATATTCATGTTATTGTTTGCGAGAAATTTATAATGTAAATAAATTATATCCCCTCTAGACAAAAATTATTATAATACGAACCATTCAACGAACAGTCATTGCATATTTATCAAGATATCCATAGATTGTAAGATGCGTCTGTTTTGTTCACATTCCATCATTAATATGGCGCTTCGTTTCACCATATGTGCGACATATTTACATGAACACACAAACTTTCACATATGGTGATCGTACAGACGAGACAGTATGCTTATAATGGAACCATACTTGGAGACAGACATTACTTGAATATTATTTCATATTCCATTTCATTGTATAGTTAAATTCACCTAGCAAGAAAATTCCATGCATTCCGTTGTTTAAGCTAAAGTACAGACATATGCGTAATGAAATCATTATAAATTGCACACAATTTGTCTGCATTATGCATGTTTATTTCTCTCTCGGACAGTAAAGGTGTACATACATACATACATGCTGCTTACTACCTTTTTATATGTATGTACCGAGTATATTCCATGTACGAACCATCTGAATAAAAATTCTAGTTTACTAGTTTATATGTACAAACAAATATTTTGCCTCATTTATAATAGGAACGCTATATAGTAGCTTATAATATATGTATTTTACATGAATTAATTGCAATATTTAATATTTTTCAATGCCACTAAATTGATGACAAGCAATACAAACACAGTGAATGAAATCATAACGTAAGAATTTATTTACTATTAGGTGTTATATTTATTTACCTGTTTATACAATGATTACAGATAAAATTGCAGATAATTATTACGTATATAATAATTTTTTTGATGCATGTAATACATTTTCTTGTGAAACACCGTGTAAATAAATTTTAAAACTATATATCTTTGACATATTTGAAGACTTGAAGTAATAATGATGTATATGCCATTTTTGTAAAAATTGTGGTAGATGACTCGGCGTATTAAAGATAGTAGTGATACCTATATTAATAAATTTTTGAGCATAAACAAATATATAAATAGAAATAATTTTTCTGAAATATGCATAAATAAAGAAATGGATAAATAAATAAAATATTTCTTTTAATGAAATTATTTTATAAAAAATGAAGACACGGCAAAAACATCATATTTTTACTAACTTTTCTAAACAAAGATGAAATACTTAAAACAAAACTGTGTCGTTTGTACCGAAAAATTTCGTGTCCGTGTCATCTCTCCCGATTTTGTGGGTGAGATGACATGCTTTCAAATTTCGCAGCAGTTCAAGTAAAGTGCATAAATAGCAGATAATCCCAAATATAATGTTTACTCATATAACAAAATAAGAATCTTGTTATAAAAACTAAGTAAACTTACGTTACAACCAAATATACGAAACACGCAAAAAAAATCATAGAAATAAAACAAATTATAATAACTTCTGTAAGAGAAACTTTATCGACAAAATTTCAACAGTACGATTCACTGGCATTTTTATATATATATATATATATATATATATATATATATATATATATATATATATATATATATATATATATATATATATATATATATATAAGAAAACAAATAGCGGGAATGCAGTCTAGGAGTATGTTGGGCTGTAGTAAATAATTGTCACTCTTTACAATTAACCAAGCTTTCGGTTATTTATTTTAACCATCCTCAGAGTTACAAAGCATTTTTGCAGTTCATTTCTAATGTTTCACAACAACCTCCAAATAATGGCAGCTGAGTTTGACATATGACGTTCAGCAACACTATGCGCATGCGTTACCTCAAATTGGAATTGAAAGGTTTGGACCTCGTAAGGCTGGAATTAGACGTTGAAAAAATTGTTTGCATTATTTTGAAATAATAACTGTGAAGATGTTGATTACAACAAAGAATATTTTGATTGTGTGGGTGCTGAAATATATAATATATACAGCCTGCTTCCTTTAAAACAACCAGCGCGTTTTTGGGCGAATTAACAACTTTAGAGAAAAATGTTTTATACCAAAAATGATCAATAATAAGGGAATAATGTATCAATAGTAACAAACCGAATATTTAACCAGTGGTTCTCAAACGGTATAACAAAATTATATATTTTTTAAATGGAAACCCTATATAATTTTTTATCCATTTAAATATAGAATAATATTTTCCGATTTCAACGATATAAATATAGCATAGGGTTGTATAACACTTATTTCGAGAAAAATGGTATTAAAAACTAGAAATAATGTAATAAAACATGGGTTTACTACTAGTGTAACTAGGCAACAGACGTATCAATACCTGTGTATTGCATAGTCTATTGTATATCATATTTATATCACTGAAATCAGAAAAAAATCTCTATCTAATGGGCTAAAACATTATATAAGATATCATTTAAAAAAATATAATTTTGTTCTGCCGTTTGAGAACCACTGGTCGAATTTTTGGTTTGTTATTATTAATTATTATTATTCTTGGTCATTTCTTGTATATAACATTTTTTTTCTAAAGTAATTAGTTCACCCAAAAAAGCGCTGGTTGTTTTAAAGGAAACATCCTGTATATATATATATATATATATATATATATATATATATATATATATATATATATATATATATATATATATATATATATATGCTGCGAAATTTGAAAGCATGTCATCTCACCCACAAAATCGGGAGAGATGACACGGACACGAAATTTTTCGGTACAAACGACACAGTTTTGTTTTAAGTATTTCATCTTTGTTTAGAAAAGTTAGTAAAAATATGATGTTTTTGCCGTGTCTTCATTTTTTATAAAATAATTTCATTAAAAGAAATATTTTATTTATTTATTCATTTCTTTATTTATGCATATTTCAGAAAAATTATTTCTATTTATATATTTGTTTATGCTCAAAAATTTATTAATATAGGTATCACTACTATCTTTAATACGCCGAGTCATCTACCACAATTTTTACAAAAATGGCATATACATCATTATTACTTCAAGTCTTCAAATATGTCAAAGATATATAGTTTTAAAATTTATCTACACGGTGTTTCACAAGAAAATGTATTACATGCATCAAAAAAATTATTATATACATAATAATTATCTGCAATTTTATCTGTAATCATTGTATAAACAGGTAAATAAATATAACACCTAATAGTAAATAAATTCTTACGTTATGATTTCATTCACTGTGTTTGTATTGCTTGTCATCAATTTAGTGGCATTGAAAAATATTAAATATTGCAATTAATTCATGTAAAATACATATATTATAAGCTACTATATAGCGTTCCTATTATAAATGAGGCAAAATATTTGTTTGTACATATAAACTAGTAAACTAGAATTTTTATTCAGATGGTTCGTACATGGAATATACTCGGTACATACATATAAAAAGGTAGTAAGCAGCAAGTATGTATGTATGTACACCTTTACTGTCCGAGAGAGAAATAAACATGCATAATGCAGACAAATTGTGTGCAATTTATAATGATTTCATTACGCATATGTCTGTACTTTAGCTTAAACAACGGAATGCATGGAATTTTCTTGCTAGGTGAATTTAACTATACAATGAAATGGAATATGAAATAATATTCAAGTAATGTCTGTCTCCAAGTATGGTTCCATTATAAGCATACTGTCTCGTCTGTACGATCACCATATGTGAAAGTTTGTGTGTTCATGTAAATATGTCGCACATATGGTGAAACGAAGCGCCATATTAATGATGGAATGTGAACAAAACAGACGCATCTTACAATCTATGGATATCTTGATAAATATGCAATGACTGTTCGTTGAACGGTTCGTATTATAATAATTTTTGTCTAGAGGGGATATAATTTATTTACATTATAAATTTCTCGCAAACAATAACATGAATATTTATAAACAAAATAAATACTGGTTTATTTGTTTTTATATTATTTGTTTTATTTAATGAATTTAATTTTTTGTGTGGCAATTGTTCAAACAACAAGTTCGGAGAATTATACAAATAAATAAACTTACTTAATCCTTTGTTCAAATATTAATTCCCCGTTAAATTATTATTTTCACATTTCAGTATTATTTGTTCTGATTATGTCTTATAAGTGATAAAATTGGATATTGCAATTAAAATATAAAACATAATGAAGTACTGTATTTCTTCCTTCCATTTATATGCCTTTATTATAAAAATAAGAAGTAATTGGTTAATTACAGACTAAAACAGACAGTAATTCCGAACTCATGATGTCATGTTTCAGCTTGTACTTAAAACTTAAACACATTTGATTATTTTACTCCCGTTGTTAAAATATGACTTAACACAATGGCGTTTATGGCGCTAAATAACTTAACCATAACTTGACAAACTGTGGCTTCGATGGTATTGGACACGGCATAAAGCTTGTAACTACAAACAGCTCATTAAGAACGGGATGAAATTAGCTACTGCAGCCGCAGCTATGACTGTTGTCATTCTGTAAAAATGGCTTATCTAAAAAGTGTACATATTAATGTATTTCTACAATCTTAATTTGCAGTCGTAGAAAAAGTGTAAGTATATGACAATATTTTTTAAACTTTATAGAGAATTATTTTTTCTATACAGGAGTGACTAAAATAATGTTTATAAAATAATTATATGATAATATATTAATACGTATATATACAGGCTGTTCCGCGACTCGACCGACAAACTTATACCATATATTCCGGGGGTCACTACGGTCAAAAAATGTTTTATGACCTACAGGTGAATTCCACTTTGTTTCGGAAATATTGAAGGAATTTAAAAAAAAATGATAAAAGGAAATTTATTCATCAATATGGATAGCTAATTAACACAGAATTATAGCAACTCTTCAAAATGAGAACCGCCATTTTCTTAACATTCATAGAATGTTGCCAGTTAATTACTGCCAATTCATTCTTTAGAGAATTACTAGCTTAAACTATACGGTCAATCAACTCTTCGCGTGTATCTGGTTTACTATTACTATACACACGAGATTTGAGGCAACCCCACAGAAAAAAATCTAAAGGCGACAAGTCAGGTGACCAAGCTGGCCAATGTACAGGACCTCCTCGGCCTATCCACCTTTCCGGAAAATTTTCATTAAGAAACACCTTCACTTGTCTCCCAAAATGTGGTGGTACCCCATCTTGCTGGAACCACATACCACGACCAGCTTCCAGAGGAATATCTTCTATGTAATTCGGCAATTCTTCTTCCAAAAAGTGAAGGTAAGTTTCTGCACTAAGACGTCCTTCAATAAGATGAGGTCCAATAAGCCGCACAACACATTGACGGATAAACGAAGTTGATGGTTAACAAAAATCATTCATTTGTCAAACATGCGTTCATTCGTCAAGGCTAACTCAATTATATATTTTTTTTAATTCCTTTGATATCCCCGAAACAAAGAGGAATTCACCTACAGTTCATATAACATTTTTTGATGGTAATGACCCCCGGTATATATGGTATAAGATTGTTGGTCGAGTCGCGGAACACCCTGCGCCTGAGTGTCTGGTCGCGAATCTGCGGAAACGGGTTCGATCCCGACCGACGCCAAATTTTTCGAATTTTAAATGGCACTAAATTGACCCCTGTGGCGCACTCTCCACGCTAGCAATGAGTGCCTGTGAGGTGACGCCTGGTAAACACCAGCACGGTACAAATATGTCATCATCATCACCGATATCTGCGTACAAAACAGATTGGCACACCCACCAATGGGTAAAATGCCGTGATGATATATTTATTTATTTATTGTAATTAGCAAGAGTTTGTATCATATTTCTTGTTTATTTTTCCGAAACATAAATGAAGTCTTGAGATTTCTGAAAGGAAAGTAGTCGTAAAATACTAGTTTACAAGTTGTTTCAGTGTTTATTTACTGATAGATGCCTGGAAACTAAACTATTTGTACGAGTACATTAACTTTCAACGCAAAAGTTTATTTAATACTCTTTGTTTCTGTACACGTAAAACATCTATCGTATGTTCGCTTACTTGATTTAATGTTAAAATTATAAAATTTAGTGAACAAGGGTTTTCAAACTAATTTTTTAATCTTCCCGTTGAAAACACGAAAGAAAAATAATGGAAGATAATTTGTTCCCGATTAAACATGTAACTTCGTCTGGAGGAAGTTTTAATTCGAAAACATCTGAACGCTGTTCAGAGCTAAGGGATGTTTTATTTCTCTCCTAATGACACTAGAGATCATTACGTTCTTTTTTGTTTTGTGCCTCTTTGCGTCACAGATTAAATCAAATTCATCAGCGGCGAATGTAACTTTGAGATAATGTTGCTCGTAATTCGTATTTCAAAGAAAAAAAAATGTAATTTAATTCGTGAATCTAAGATTCCGACGAATTCTTTATTATTGCAGTTATAAGTCTAATGAAACTACACGACCGGAGGGTACAAACATATGCGATTATTATAGCAATAAACCACACATTCAAATATTTAATTGAAATTTGTCAGCAGATGAATAAGAGTAATAAACTTGCCAACGAACATTATTTGTGTTTATTCAAGTCAGCGTATTTTTTTACTTACTTTAATATGTATTTTAATTTATTCAATATATCATTTACCTATTTAGTAAATAAATTTACCACACTCTGTTCTTGTTTTCAAATTTATTTTAGAACTTGTCTGCGTCTGTTTCATATAAATTTCAACAACTGATTACAAAGTGTGATTAGTCCAGACAATATACAAAAAGGTCAATCTTTTAAAAATATCCAAGTGATGATTTTTCCTCCAGATTTTCTTTATATCGCTATAAAAAACGCTGTGTAAAAAGTCCCTTGCAAAATCATGTTCACAAAAAAATTATTGAAGATCAAAGGCAGCGAAAATCAGTTTTTCTCAAATATCTCGCGAAGTATATGTTTTACGTGATTTTTGGTTATTATAAAATTTGTTTATTATTACAGTCTTTACAAAATTTACGTGGGACCAATAATTTTCGAGATATGAGGCTGAGAAAACTTGGTCGTTGCGATGCATATTGTTCTTTAAATAGCCTCAAATTTGAAAATATCACGAAATATTCGTTAAATATTTTATATTTAATTATTGAAATTTGTGTAATATTTTGAAAAAGTCATGTGATCTGAAACAGAATGTGACGTCAAAGTTCATACAGCTTACCATGTGATAAACTATCGCTTATTTTTATTTAGATACATAACGTAGGTGATGGACAAACTGTTTTCCTATTGGCTATGAATGAAGTGCTGTATTTACTTTGATGTCATAGGAGTAGGGGAATGTTTTTCATGACTATTGTTCGCGCCAATCTTTTTATTTAATTATTTATGAAAAAACAACAAATTGCAATTATTATTATTATTTTTCTTACTATAAAAAATATTACACAAACTTTCATTTAAAATACATATTAAAAATTTTAAATCGGCTCAATGTTTTTTTTAACATTAACATATAAATACCTTGCTATTTAAAAAATAATAATACTTTCTTAGCCTCATATCTCGAAAACTGTTGGTCCCACGCAAATTTTTTATAGAACTTTTCTTGTGCAGATTTTGATAACAAATTTTATAATAACTAAACTTCACGTGAAACAAATATTTCGCGAGATATTTGAGAAATAATGATTTTCGCGACCTTTGACCTTTAATAATTTTGTTTGCGAACACAATTTTGCAATGGCTTTTTACACAGTATTTCTTATAGCGAAATAAAGAAAATCCCGCAAGAAAATCTTCACTTGGATGTTTTTAGAAGATGGATGCTAAAATAACTGAATCTAATTGCTAATGCAAATTTTATTTCCGGCCTTTTGGATTATCTGGACCATTTTTTCTTTTTCATTATCTTTTTTAAAAATTTTTCACATCTGTCTCTCACAGAACCGCACTAAACGATGTTGGAATTAGAAATAGCAGAAAATATTAAGAAAATGCATGGATGTCAAAGTAGAATATTTTAAGTTTCAAATAATTAGTTTACAAGTGTGGCACTTACGCATGAGATTAGCTTTCATCAGGTCGAAGCGTAAACAAAGATAATAGACCAGCGAGGGTTTGTTTTGTTTATATGTTTGGTGGAGCGAAGGGATGTGACTGAGATGCAGACGGCTGAGGTAACATTCTTCATTCTCTTGTTAACATTTGTGTCGAGTGTTTGATATTTGGTGTGTGATACTGTGACAAAGGAATATTGAATAAAAAGGTGAGTGGTACCATAGTGGCTTGTATTTTCCTTAATTATATTGCAATTTGCTATTAAGTTCAGTAATATATTAATAACTGTATGATTGGTGATGGACAAATGTGTGGTACCGTATATTGGAGTATAAAGGTCAGTTGCGGTGCTCCCTGACCCATCGTAGGGATCGAGATAGTTTCGTGTGTTACCCTATCTCGGGCCTCCTGTTGAGGTACAACGTGGGAAGAGCTAGTTGCGGTGCTCCCTAGTGCATCGAGGGATTTAGATCAGTTGCTGTAACCACTGATCGGCGAATGTTGAGAGATTGTTTCTTATTTATTTAATTATGTTGAGAGTTAGTGATATTAACCACGTCTGTGCTACTCACTGAATTATTTATATTCACAGACGGTTTTATTTACAGAATCTGACCGCCCCCATCACTGACGAGTCGCAGTGGCCTGACTACTAACCTGACACCCTAATCTGTATCATATTATTATTCTTATTATCTTGTTTATTAGATATACACTTGAATGTAATCGTATTATATATTATAAACTTTATCAACCCCCCCTCATCATCATTTTAACATGGATAAAAAACAATGGATTTAATTTTTTTGTGAAAAGCAATATCCACTTTTTTCGGAGTTCCCTTATACTTACGTAGAGGTACTTTCTCAAAATTTCGCTAATTAATATACCTGGTTGTATTTATAATTTGTAAAAATTTGGTGTAATGTAATTTTTTTTTGTTCTGTATTTCTTAAAATTCAAGTAAAACACTAAATTCCACACTAATATTACGTGTGCTGGATTTCAAATATTTTGTTACAACCCTGTCATGTTACCCATCAAGCCCACTTAAGAAGCCACCCGCTGCGTAAGTCGAGGCACATACGTTTCAAATATCTTAACTATACCTTACCTTCAATGGGGACTTATAATTTTGACGTCAACCGCGGCGGTTCGGCGGAGGACCTCCCTCCACACAATTTAGAAAGGGACAACAAATTTTTAGAAAGAGCGAGGTGATATACCATGGCCGAGTCGATCAAATGCTCTCCTCTTCAGCACTTCGCCTCGTTGATCCCAAAATTTGTTAGTTATTTAGTCAGCAAAGTTTGGTTATGTTATTTTATGTAGTAGTGCAGTCCCTATTATTAATTATCTCTTGTACTAAAGTGTAGTGATCCTTGGAATTTGTAATATCACTAAAAACCAAGTTCACAAATAAATAATGTGTTTAACATACGATGATCTACCGGATTGAAAACCATTCCGTCTTCAATTGAAAAGATGGTTAGAATGCCGGAGTTTGAAGAAAAGTGGAAGTAATCATGAATTAATTGAAAAGTATGCACTGAGTAGATTATATACTTAAATAACTATATAAAAATGTGCGTTCAGTCTGGCATGTTTACATTTCCTTTCCAAGAACAGTTGTTGTGATCACAGGATTGATAAATGTCAAACTGTAAAGCTAAATCATGCTCACTACATAACTACTTATTAAATACTTTTTTACTCACTAGATGGCGTCAGAATTTGAATTGTATAACAGAAACAATTTCTTGCTTAAAACTTAAGAGTATATTGAATTATTTCTTTCATTCGCAATGGCCGAGTTCGATTACGACTAACGTAAAACTCTAAACTTTATCTCCAATTTTTATATAGGACAAAAGTAACCCTTGTGATGCTTTCTCTACGACAGCTCTGATGGTGTCGCTTAATAAATGCCACAACGATACAGATATGCCGTTATTACCGAAATCTATGAAGAGAAACAGACCAGCACACCTAGAAATGGGTTAGCTGTGATAACGTGGACAGATTACTCAACCCAACTAACTAATCTTGCGGAGGTGATACTCAAGTTTCATACATTAGTGGTTCACTAATAATAACAAATATAGGGAATATGGTAGTACTGACTAAACGGTACATTTTCGGATATACCTAGGTATAAGTTGAGTTAAATCGTCTTATTTAATAAAACTCACTGTCCTTATTCTACACAATAAAGTCGGTATAATCTAAGATTACTCGGATAATATTAAATGTACATTATATCCAGCGCTATAGGGCAAAACTATAAATTTCGTTTATTATCAAATCTAACCTAACTCAACAAATTAAGACTCGTACCATATTCTACTTCCGGTCTATTATTAGTGATTTACAAGTTGTCACCTCACGGGCACTCATTACTGGTATGGAGAGTGCATCACTTTCTCCATTAAAAATTTGAAATTATTGTGGTGTCGGTCGGGATATAACTTAGGTTCCGAAATTCTCGACTAGATCCCATTCAATACACAGAATATAACAAAATTTGATTTATATCTTTAAATTTAGAAAGTTCAAAAAGACAATAATACTCCAATTCATCCGTTCATCCTCTTTTATTTATATCGAAAATACTACATAAATAAATTGATAACATGAATAATTGAACATCAAAACACAAAATGTCAAAATAAAGCAGGTATTTATTTATTATTAAATGTGAATACACATTTTAGCAGGACAGTTTCAAATTTTGCTCCTTCTAGTTTAAAAATAGTCTAATAGAAATCTTTAGCGAATGTACTTGCGAGTATCCGTTTACTAAGTACACAAACTGTACCAGCTGTACGATGATATTTTTAGCAACGGATGACAGTATATTCTCAAATTACGACAGCTGCAATTATTATATTTTACAATAAAATTACATTTTTTTGGCACTGTAGTTACAGTACGAAGTAAACCAAACTAATAACAAAAATCTGATGTGGCCAGCACATTACCTTCCGTCAGTTCTATGTATTTTGTACAAATTTCATACAGAAAGTTCCTTGCTAAATATTATATTTCTTGTACTTTACCTTCCGGCAGTTGCATGTATTTTATGCAAATTCCATACAGAAAATTATTATTTTGTGACGTTTTCTATATACAGTATAATGTATCTGCAGAAATAAAAGATTTATTATTATTATTATTTCTTGTAAATTACCTTAAAGCAGTTGTATGTATTTTATACCAATTACATACAGAAAGCAAAAGATCCTATATTTCCAGTAATATTATAAGACACACACTATGTCAATTTCACTTGACACTGACATCTTTCAATAAAAATTTTCTTAATATAGTAGCTGTTTTCATAGCTATGGCTACTTTATGAAATTTAATTTCTTTATAATTTTTTAACTCTATATCCATTTAATATTATGTATAAAATGCAGTCAAATCGTATAAAGAATAAAATATTCTTTAACATTTATAATAACATTAAATGTGAAAAAATGACATTTAACATAGTTTTTTCAAGAAAAACTGTTAAAATCTTCAAATGAGGGTACTTCCGGTTGTCCAATTCTAACCAAAATCTAATCAGCTCTTCACATGGATGTAACGAAGAGAAATACGAAAGAATTATAATTTTTAGAATTGTAGTATGGCAGTTATCGTAGACGAAAATTTTGTTACACACACACACACACACACACACACACACACACACACACACACACACACACACACAGACACACATACATACACACACACACACATACAGACATCATCGTAAAAATAGTAAAATCGTATTCTAGGGACCCTAAAACGTGCTTATTCATCAAAAACTCACCACCGAATTTTTTGACCAAAGACAATACCTTCCTTACCTAAAGGTGACGGAAGGTAAAAATGCACAACAATTTGTACGGGAATTGTCATTACTGTTGACATTCCACTTCTGAATGTAAAAATGTAATTAGTGTAAAGTGTATCACTAATTCAGTTAATCCACATCCTACGGTTGGAGTGAACTCCAGTGCAGACGACCTACATGAAAATTCTCGACTTAATTAACGCCGTGCGTTATTCACGATGTCTTTGTCATGCAAATGTCTGCTGTGCTGTCGCTGTCCCTCTTGTGGTGCTTGACCCCGACTCGAGGTCAGAGTGCGCGCTACTCACATCCATAACTCTTCACCCTTTTCTCTTTTCATACTCACTAGATATGAACTACTAGTCCACTCTCTTTCTGATTAAAGAGAATTAATGACACTCACTGGATACATTAAACTTTAAAATTGTGTCCACAAGAAATATTCTTTGTGAGGATTCCAAGTATTGATTATAAAATTCAATTTAATCGATATTAAATATTAAAAAACAATTTTATGATCATATATTTATACAATTTTCAGTGGTAAAATAAAATATATTTAAAGTAGATACAAAAAAAAAAATAGCTCACAAAATTATGGTTTTGACCCTTATAAATTACATTATTTCAACATAATATTCTTAATTTTGTACATATAACCGTGAGTTTCAGCCAAGATGCAACATTTACTATTCTGCATTACAACATATTTTCAAAAACTGCACCATTAACTATTGATGGATTTGGACTGTTCACAAACATTAACCAGCATTGTACAAAGTAAACCATTTGAATTTTCCTTTTTTAGTAAACATCTTTAAAACGTTTGATAGACAACTTTGACAACCTATGCTGCATTTTATCTGAACGATGCAGTATGAGTAACTAGTACCTATCCATGGCAAAACATTAATAACAGAATAGTGGTTGCATCTTAGCTGAAACTCACGGTATAAAACTACTCTACTTGTAACTCACTTATAAACTTCATTTATTGATTCCATGACCGCCTACTACATTTAAAAATTAATCTTTATTAGTTACTGACTAGTAAAATTGAGAGCTAACTTGTTAAAATTTCATAAGTTAGTAACATTAGTAACGTTGTTGACATGTGAAAATTGTTTCATTACTGCCAGGTAACTGTTTTACTGCCTCAAGGAGGGGACAGGTTCGCCTGCTCGACTCGACAGTTATTTCGTCCTTTCAGCAGTAAAAACCATTTTATATATATACCTGGCCTGTAATGTAAAATTCTATTCCAAGTAGGAAAATGACATGACAATAAATTCTAATTCACCAATGTCTACCAGAAGGTTATAAAATAGACAGATTAATGGTCTGAGTTTAAATAGAAAATTTCATGTTTTTTCGTTCAGCTCAGCAGTACTTGAAATATCAATGTCCACAGTCGAGTGTGATAAACTGGCTTATATATGCTACCAAAACATGTTTATCTGTATAAAAATCTGAGATTCAAAAATGAACATACCCTGAATGAAGATAAGTAGGGGTTGCATATACAGGATGTCTACTTTTTTGTGGACCATAGGAAATACATTGGTAAAATTTTCATATTGCTGTAAATTCTGCCCTATTAATTGTATAACAAAAGTGTAAATACAAAAAAATGTTCAGAATTAAAAACTGCATCTAAAAAGTTTAAAATTATTGTTTACATGCGTTTCGTTTGCGAAAGAGAGACAAAATAAAAGTAATAATTTTTGGCTATTTACAGAGTGCCATGAGGAATAGCACAAAATGTTAAACAGTTGTATTTCAGGATACAGAAACTTATATGGTTGATGGTTGACATTTGGATCGTAATGCCATCTTTAGACTGCTCCCGGAAGCTTCACAAATTGAAATGTGCTGTGCTTACATTCATATTTTTTATAAGCTGTTAAAATCATGTGAGCATTCTAAACAAATTCTAACAAAATTTTCAAGAATTTTAATTTCCTTGGGAGAAGTTAGAATTGTTGAGATATATTTCATAGCGCCTAATTTTTTCATTTACGTGTGTATATGTGTAATGTAACTTTCTAATATTCTACTCATATTAACGCTAGGAAGAGTGTTCTCATAATGTTTTAAAATACAAACGCTTTTTGAGTCAAGTTACCGTCATTAATGGCATCAATATCCTTCTATACAGGTAAATCATAAAAAATTGTAGTATTTATTTATTCCGAGACTGATTACCTACTTCTAGTTTAATCAAAGATTCAACCTGTATAAAAGCACTACAAAAGCATTTATAAACATTATATAAAATAAATCTTTGTATTAATGTTATTATATATTGTAAAAAATATGTGAATATACAGATGTTTTATAAATATTGGTTTTCATTGTCTGCTTTATTGATAAATAATATAAATATGAAAAAAAAGGAAGTAAAGCGGATTGCATGTTTAGACGTTATGGGGTTGCCTACATACTCAAAATAGTTCCGGTAGCAACCACAGAGTGGGGCTGAAGATCGTTCCTTCAAATAACATAGCAGTTTCCGATCTATTATCAAACAAAACATATTTCTAATTTGTGGTTGTATTGCTTGAGTTTGGCAAAAGATATTTGTCATAAAGTTTTAATAACTATTGAATTCATTAATGTATTTATTCAGTAAGCATGGATACATTTACCATCGCAGAAAAAACTCAATGGAATAGTATTAACAATTAAATATCAATTAATAAACCTTATCTGTCAAAGTCAAAGAATACGACTATTTGAATTGTATGTTTTGTCTCGCACATCACTCTGTAAAAAGCTTAAAGACCGATATTTTATTTTAGGTTTATCTCATGACATCAACTTATTATATCTATAAATTTAGGCTCATTTGATGAAGTATTTAATTCTAAAGGCTTTCTGTATTTACACTTTAGTTCTAAAATTTATAGGGCAGAATTGACACCCACATGAAAATTTTATCATTGTATTTCCTATGGTCCCGGTATCTAGTTAATAGAGAGTTTTCACAAATCGTCAAAATAGATAGTGTGAACAAATTCCAGGTAACGTGAATGTTATTCTGTACATCAAAATTAGTTTTCACTTACTGTACACGTTATTTTATATCACATAAGTAAAATGGAAGGCGTATTAATAAGGTTTATTTTGATTGCTTAGTTATCAAATTTAAGTGAGAAAGATTTCAACGATGCCTTAACAAATTGTCACACAAACAACATTTAAAATAGAAATATTACTTATAATCTTACCACCACTACATACAGTTGCGCAAAATGAAATGTAACTAAAACGTTGCAGCTATCTTCCTCTAAAAGTTTGGTTATGTTTGCTTTAACGTCAAATATAAAGTAATTTTTGGTAGTTTTCGACAGACGTTATTTCTGGATAAATAAAATTAAACGCTATATACATACCGTAAAAAAATTACGTACGTTTGCGCATTGAAGTCAAAATGAAGTATAGGGTTTAAGCTATATATTTAGACGTTATGTGAAAACTCTCTAATGTCTTAACTAGAGGTTAACAAAAAAAATGCGTATCGAAATTTTGACAGTAATATTTAACCAATTAAAAAACTCATTTCACATTTCGTTTCGATACGATATTGTCAGTTTAACCAATGGTTAACAATTTAACTACAAGCTGTGCAACTGGCCATTAATAATAAAGTAAGATCGTTTGGATTGGCGTAGAAATAAAATAAATATCCATAGAAACTACATAGAATCAGCGAATAAAAAGAAAAGTAGTGCGTTTGAAAAAAAAATTTGATGTGTCATTCGGAATAAAAGTGTCTTTGTGTGCCTCGCATGCAATTGTCCGACTCGCTTCACTCGTCGTGCAAACTTCCATGCTCGCCACACAAAGTATCACTTTTACTCCTAATAACACAATATACTATTTTCCTATCGTGGCACTCTTATTATAATCAAATTTAAACAATAGTATAGTAAAGAACGAATGTCATAATTGCCATTTTATTTTGTGAGAACAAAATAATCGACAATTATGAAATGAGTTCTTTATGCTTTTTTCTATTGTGTATTTTATGCGCCTTTTTAATAAAAAAATCGTAATGTCAAAATTTACGGAATTTTGTGTCAGTTGGTGATACTAATATGAAGTTTGACGTACAATAACGTAGAATCGTTTGTGTTCGTTTATTTAATGAAAACATAAGGAAGATGACAAAACAAGAATTAGATATAGTAACCAAAATCGAACAGAAACAAATGGGCTGGTATGGACACATAATGAGGATGGAGCAGAATAGCCTATTAAGAAAAGTAGTAGAAGCTGGAACTATGAACAAGAGAAGGGGAAGAGGAAGATCGAGGAAAACATGGGAAGGAAGAATATCAGAATTTGGGAAGAGAGGTAGAAAACTGGAAGAAATGAAGAAGGTGTCAAAGGACAGAAAGAAATGGAAGGAATGGATTAAAACTTAACCCGAAGAAAAGGAAGTCCGGCACCCGATTATGGGTATCAAGGATATAGAGAAGAAAAAGAATTCCAGGTCAGGTCTTATTTTCCCCAATCCAAAAAATTCCATTTAAAAAAACCATAAAACTCAGATTAGCTGTTTATGGGTTTAGTTGCAATATAATAAAACAAAAAAAAAAAAACTAATGGGTTGGGTATTTTTAAAAACCCCTGGAATTTTGGCAGCCCCGTTGAATTCGGAATTAAATTCTCTAGAGAATAAAAAATATATATTCCTATGTAAAATAGAATCTGTTTCACATTTAACCTTCTTTGTAACTCTTATAGTTTTCGAGATAGTAATGATGGCCCATTTAAAATAAACAGCCTGTATATAGAAAATACTTTTCACTATATTTTTCATAAACCTTTTGGACTATAAATATTGTTATCAAAATGACGAATAACAATTGGGTCGTTATTACATTGCGCCTCTAGCGGAAAAAGCAAGGAAACACGTACCTATCAATTTGGACACACTTTTCAGTGAGAGTGAAACAAGTATGTAGTTAGCATTTCCAATAGTGGCTAACAACGGAAGCACAAAAAAGCAAAATACATAGTATATTTATTATACATACCTAAAGGGAGAGAAATGTATAATTTTTCTCGAGGTGCAATTTGAAGCCCGAGAATGAAGCTCGAAGACTACAAAAGCACCGATGCAAAAATAGCATTCTCTCCTTAGGTACCTATATATACACCGATTTTTCACACAGGTTTGACATTTTAGATGTACATATTTATCAATGTCAATGTTATTTATATAATTTATTGGTGATATTTACCCTTTCCTACAATGATTTTCGTTCTTAGGCAAATATATAAAATGGAGTAGTATTTTAGTTTAAGAATAAAATAATTCAGTATGAAATTTACAAAGTTGCGTTAAATTTTGAAGAATTTTGGATAACAAACACATGAATTTCAAACGACAAATTAGCTCCAAATATGAATAATTATGAACGTGTTCTGAAATTGAAACATCAAAGAACATGTTGCAACCTTTTACTTGCCACATGTGTAAATTTATAAAAATGATGAAAATTTTACTCTAACTACGTACCAAATTTCAGCTTTGAAGTTGGAATAGATATACATATAGACAGATAGACAACACAAGCTAAATAAAAGGATGAAAATATATGTGATTCGTGATTATGGTAAATAATAAAAATAAAGTTGTGTAAGTATGTACACAACTCGGTACTACACAATAAAAGTAATGTATATAATTTTAAAAATAGTTATATTATTTTGCAAAATGAAAGGGTTAATACATTTGTATTATAATGTAACCATGGCTACTATATGACGTAATTGCCTTGTACTCAAAACAGTTTGAGATCTGCTAGTAATCACGTTTCCATCACTACCAATATCATTTGATTCATACGAACACCAAATTATGATGTGAGGGCCAAGTGAGAAAAATCGGTGTGCACATAGTATTATTTTTTTCATCATCGAATTCTGAGTTATACGACGTTATTTTCTAAAATGGAATACCAGGAATACAGTGAAGGTCCCTAGGAAGAACCCCAAGAAATTACATATTACATACTAACAAATATAGAAAACCTGTATTAGAAAACTGAAGTGTAAAAAATAATACAGATAAACACCCAAGAGCTTATCATGAGATTTCGATTAATATGAAAATAATACAAATCTTAAAAAAATAACACGATCTATTTCGAATTTATACGAATAAGAAATTAATGTAATTTAGGTCTCGCAACTATTCGACAACTATTCGGTATACGGCCTCTTCGGCATCATATATACTACTTGGCCGAATACCGAATAGTTAAGTATTATTCGGTCAAATACCCAATAGTGTAAATTATTAAGAAAAGTATATACAATGCTCAAAAAATTAGGGGAACACTCTTAAAAATTTGTAATATTTTAAATAAGCGCTTTGGGCAAATCAAATTACGTATGGTCCAACAGCATATATTTTCATCCAAAAATCAACAATAATATAATACATCCGAGGTGGGAGATGTTTCATTACAGCCGATGCGCCTGAGGCTGAGATGAAAGTCCCACCGAGGTTATGTATACTATTTTATTCACAATCACCCTATTTTTAAATCAATAATTTTCAAAATAAACCTTTAATTTTATTAATAGTTCTGACAGCTCTCTTAAAATTTGTTTAGCCTACTTAATTATAGGGATCTATGGCAATGTTGCTAGGCAACCCCTACATAAACATTTCCAATCCGTGGGGTGGAAACGTTTTCAGGCATTTCCAACTCAAGAGACTGTCACTGCAGTTAGGAATGACGTATTTCCCAACGACTAAAAGGTTAGGAAACGCCATATTACTATAACGATTGCGAATAAAAACAAATTTATTTCTAAGTTACACTTAGAAAAGTAAATAGATACCGCAAAACAAAGTGAAAACGAGTGCCATAGTATTGGCAACTGGTTTTAAGCCTGCAGCGCTAAATTTGAACTCACGGAATTGAGAAAAATTGACATTTAATAATTTCTTTTGTACTTACATGTGTATTATTAAGAAGTACTGCATTTCTAAAAGTAAGTAATATAAATATAATGGATAAAATTAATGTTTATACAACCAATCTAATGTCACATAAAATTATCTTACACAATCAATGATAGTTTCGAAAATGGCACCAGATGTCATATTGCTTAAAGTCAGTTGCCAATCGATAAGAGTCGGATTCTCTGTGGATTGGCGAGGTTTAATACCGTTTATGTCCTCCACGAATTCGAATCAGCTCGTCATACCAGCGTGATATGCGTCGCATTAGTCTGCGAAGGTATTCTTGAGGTATTATTTCCTATTCCTCCATCAGGGCTTCTGTCACTTCCTGAATGGTTTGTGGTGAATTAGGGCCGCTTACGAACACTTTGTTAAAACTGACCCCACACGTGTTCAATAGGATTCAGGTCAGGGCTTAATGCTGGTCAGTCAATAATGCGAATTCCACACTCTTGTAAAAAATTTTTGGGGACGCCGGCAGTGTGTTTCTTTGCTATGCCCTGCATTACAATGAAGTTGGGACCGACATCATATGCAATAGGTACCATATGGTTCTCCAAGACATTTGCAATGTAATTCATTGTATTTAGTCTTTCACTGATACTGATTTCAGCCCAAATCATCACAGATCCACGATCAAATCTATCCACTTCCTGTATAGTAGCGGCTGTGTAGCACTAGGACGTCTATATACACATCGCATCGAATTAAACGAATCTAGAACTCTTTGATTCCGAGAAAATCTCATTTGCACTTCATTATGATGCTGCGTAAGGCGTGCGTGGTGCCCGAAAAGGTCTTTTAACCGGACTGAGTGACCGTTCTGAATAACGGCGATCGCACGAGCAACATCACATCACTAAAATACCTCATTTTACTTTTAATCAACAAAGATTGCAAAATAAATTAATTTGTAGTCTTTAGTAAGCCTTTAATCTAAATTCAAAACATACTTGAGCAATTTTTTCATTTTATTTTGTTAGTCCTTTTATGGCTCTAACAATAACTTGCATGTAATTCATAATGGGATATGTGACCATATTCGAATTTCAATATATATATGTCATAAAATATAAAAACTAAACATTAATTTGTAATAATCTTGAGAAAGGATATATGCCGTAAGTATGTTAGAATCGTAGACAAAGACAGATAGACTGCGGGAAGGAAAGAGGCAGTTATAAATCAGCCTATCAGTGTCGCGTTTATGTTGTGGTAGGTGTGGCATGATCACATCTTGCTATAATTGTCTCTTTCCCTCCCAGTCTAACCGTCTTTTTTCACTCTTCTACCATTGTCACGTCATAAATCCCTTCCTTAAATTATTAATAATTTTTTTCTTGTAAAGTACGAATAATTATTCGATGTAAAAAATACGGGTATTTTATTTTTTTGTCTAATATTATATTATGTAAAAAAATTGATCACATACCCCATTCTACAATTGGTTTCGTTAATTTCTATTACCGAGACTCCGGGCCAATGAAACATTGTTAATATCATCACGCAAAGGTGTAACAGATTTTAATAAAAGTGTTCCCCTATTTTTTAGGAGTGTATTTGTAATATTTACATTACACTACATTATGAACACAGAATTTACGGACATGGACATTACTAACATATATTTACTGATTAAACTATCTAATGTTTTATTTACAATTTAAACTAATTCAACTACGCCTAACATGTTACATTCCGAAACCCAGCGGGCGGGCGTTCTGCACACGTCCCAAAACTAAAAGACACTACATGTCCAAACCAAAACACGTCTGTACGACGCGACGAACTAATCTAGACTCTTACATGTTTACTCCATGGCTAACTAAATTCGACTACCCTAAAACATAGCGCTATTTTCAGGACAGGATTATCTTAGGGGTACAGGGTGCATAGGCTAGGGCATTGAAAGTCACGCACGTATACTTAATAATTTCTAAACTTAATGATCAACAAATAAACGTCGTGCATAATATGATAAGAAGTTCTAAACTGAATTGTGACTTAAATAGATAAACAGAGTTAGACTTAAATAGATAAACAGAGTTAAAATATGGTTATTGAAACTATAATTTAGAAAAGTTTATAAAAAGTTATTTATCTGTTATTACTCTTACCCTCGCCTTGTTACAGAATACAAAATTCGTTGCAAGTCTGGTGTTGATAGGTTCTAGATTAAAATTATTTAAATCTCAAATATACACAAGAATACTGAAAGTACTTAGAATGAATATGCAGAACTAAACTATTAACCCGTCTTTCAAAATGTCAGCATAATGAATGGTACCGTTGTAAACTAGCGTTCCGTTAGTCTTAATGTCACAATTTGTGAATTCACTAAAATAAACCATTATAATGAAATCAAGTCGGACGTCCGCTTTCATCTGGCTAATTGGGGCACAAACTTCAGCCATCTGTAACCCAATTCTGCGTTGCGTTTGCGTTCCCAGTCAATACTGCTATTGTCGTAAAGTGGCTATCTGTGCTGTAAATCAGCTACAGACACTAGATACTGACCAGCTCTCAACGTAAGAACAGTTGCGTCTGACTGTTCGACGTCTGCGGCCCGAATTGCAAGTAGTGCATGTTGTATGTTGTGCTGAGCACACTACTGTCCTTGTTACTTGTGAACGCGTTGACTCCGCAAAGATGAAAACTTCAAGTATAAAGGTTTATTGTTCCTTGATTGGAGAGAGCTGGGTACCGTTGGCGGTTTGTGGTTAGTTTCGACTTTAGAGGTACCTATTATGTTATATTCATTGAATGATATGTTTAACATACTTTTCCTATGAATCAAATATTGATGTATGTGACATTGCAGTCTGCACAAAATGTAGTACTCATTTGATGCACATAAATTTTAGATGTGATGTTTACAGTTAAATAAAATGAAACTTATTTTAATGAGATAATGAAACTAAACTGTAAAATAATTAATGACATTGGTAATGAATTACCATTGCCCTGTATTTAAATTTTTATTACCAATACCATTACTCTGTATTTGTAATTAAAAATTACAATTACCATGAAATGAATGATAATGGTATTTAGATTCAAATGAGATAGGAAAAAACTGTAATTAATTTTTGGAGTATGTATACAGGTTTTACTTAAAAAATATTACATACGAGTACAATGCAAAAAGGTACTTTTGTTAAAACTCAGTGGTTTTGAGATACATATTTTAATTGTTAGAAAAAAATCAAGTATCCAAAAAATAACGATGAAAAACGTTCATGGCTTCCCCATTTTAGGCGCCTCTGGTCGGGATACAGAAACAAAGAAAGTACAAATATGGATCTAAATAAATAGTATCCTCTTGCCCAGTTTCAAAATTTTAGTGCCAGAGTTATTAATAAAAATGTGTCCGATGAGGTGTATAAGGGCTATAACTCTGTAACTATTCATTTTCGGACCCATATATACAGGGTATAAATGAAATATGTACATTAAATTTAACCAGTAATATAACTCGTCGAAAGCAACAATATTTTTTAATAACTTTGTCTCGAAATCGTATACTTTTAAGCATTTTTACAACCCGGAGTCGTATTTTTGTAATAATTTACTGCAGTAGCAATAGCTATGAAAATTTTGTTTTAGCAATTGACAGTCCTATCAATTGTTTGAATTAAATTTTGACATTACTAATTAAATGGTTTATTGGAGACACAAATCCACACACATCAAAGATATCTGGTGAAAGATTTGTGAATGTAGCAAATGGGGAAAACGTCACTTTTTATCATTTGTTGGTGTAGTATAAAATTTAATTAAAAAATGTTTGGGCGGGATCTATAAATGGACGACTAAATGGTACTCATATACTTCGTTTAAATGGACAAGAGTACGTATTTGCACTTTTTGAATAACATTTAAATTATTATGATTTGTCATGTTGACAAACGAAAACTCATCTCATAACCTCATAACTATGCAACTCTTTTCACATACGTTGGAAAGCCTGTTTTAATACACATTTTTATAATTTTTTATCCAAAATTTTTCTCCGTTGATCGTTTATTAATTAGTTAATTACAATGATTCCAAACTGCAACCAACAACAAATAATTTTTGTGCTGTGTGTATCCAACTTAAACTCAGGCTGCAACCATGTTTCTCCATAGGCGGGGAACTAAATTTGTGACATATCTTTAAAGAATTTTAAATCAAAACCTAGAAGATTTAGAAAAAAAAATTATTAAAAAATATTGTTGCTCTCGACGAGTTACATTACTGGTTAAATTTAATGTACTTATATCATTTCACACCCTATATTAAGACTTTTTTGCTTCTTTTTAATCATATTGTATGCCCTTTAAATTTTGCGACCTTGTGTAGTCTTTCTGTGTGTACAAAATTATGACGTCAC
>OY720451.1:39164290-39201790 GCA_963082715.1 Harpalus rubripes | reverse complement strand
GTAACTAATATAAACATAATGTAAAAACCTGTCATTTCCTTTTTTTAGTCAGTGTTTAAAATTATTTTTAGTTACTTACTATAGCAATGTTGCTAAAAGTTAATAACTTTGTTATAGAATTAGGTTGAAATTTTTCTTAGTCGCAAGAACAATATATTAGTTAGAAACAGGTATAGATTTTTGTTGAATGTGTGAATTTATATACTTTTCTAATCAATTTTTTTTTTACTTAATTAGATAAATATTAAAGAAAAAACTGTTTTCTCTAAATAAGTATATATCATTCCTTATATCAATACATTTATAATGCTCTAATAAACAGTTACACGTAATTAATTATCATAATTAATTAGAAATAAATTAGTTTTGTGTAACTCCTATTTATTCAAATTCCATTACCATTACTAGATAAATATAATTAAAACTTACAATTACAAAGTAATGATACATTTTAAATATCAGGTAACATCACTGGTAATGTAATGATATTTCGAATTTTAAAACAGATAAATTTTTTCACTAACTGTTCAAGTAAGACTTGATTTAGTGAATCAAAAATCTACCGTGAATGGAGTGGTACATTTGTGTACATGTATATTTTATTCTGTCCAACTCAAAAAACAAAACATATAAACTGCAGACAATCATCATTAACAAAAAACAATTGTGGTAATCATATCAATATGATTTTATGTTCATCATTGTGATCTTAGAAACTATAAGCGAGAATTTCGGTTTAGTTAAACATCTGTTGCACCTTTGAAGTTATGAAATATGTAAATGTAATTTTGTTTTTCCAACTTCTCATTAGCTACTAGATACGATAATGATGAAATACTAATTATTATGGTGGATATTTTAATTTTCATATGTATGTACAATGTACATATGTATGTAAATTTTAAATCAAATGAATAAGTATACGAGTAACCCCTCTAAATAATCTGTATAATAAACAACTCTGATAAACAAAATACCACATCAATAATGTATAACAAACAGAGACAATCTATTTTCATCATCATTTTACCTGCGTACTAATCTAAAGCATTTATTGAAGACTTCAAAATTAATTAACGCGACAGTATAGTTAAATTTTATATTATGTCACTTTAATCAATATCACTTTACAAGTTGTAACCAACTAGCTAACAATCTCGTATATTATATTACAACATAACAAATTTCAAACTATCAAACTCTCTGTATTGTGTAAACAAGCCTATCGTTTCCAGGGACGGACTGGCTCTTTGGACCGGCCGGGAAATAAGGACCTAACTGACCTCCCTTTAGTGAAAAAATAAGTAAATATACTCTAGGATTACGAGATTTGCCAACAACGAGCATTTTCAGCTTATGATTGGCGTTTGTATTGCTGCAAAGCATAAAGGTCATTTTTTCTTGCTAACTAATTCGCGTGCAACTTTCTCGCTAGAATGAACCAAAGTTTTGTTAGGGAGACAACGCCAAAATAATTCTGATTTGTCTGCATTATAAATTGTATTGTTGTCTACACCAAGATCTTTTATTTTCCCTTACAACTCAATTCTGAATGGTTCCAAAGCTGTTTCGTCACTAGAAGGTTTTTCACCCATTATTTTTTAAGAAGCCTAAAACTGGCTGTTTTCCTCGAAATTTGGGTATAGCTGGGCGTACAAATATTTAGATTTTTCAGAAGCATGTACGTCTCTGTTGCAAAAGCCAGAAGTACTTAAGTACACGGCATCCTCCACTTTCGGAATATTTTTGTTTTTTTGCCTGGTCATATTTCTGTGCAAGATATGTATTAACGAATTTAATCCTTTCTTTCCTTTATATCACTAATGGGGTTGGTTTTTGCATTAAGAAGCTTTAAAAACGTTGTGTTGTGAATAGATAGGAGCAGCGCAATTCCAAATATAGGTAACCTTCACACTTGCAATACGTAACACATATCAGAAAAAAATAGGCGCTAGGCCCACCGGCCACCTACAAGTCGCGGTCTCTCGGGAATTTCCCGATTTCCCGGTGGCCCAGTCCGTCTCTGATCGTTTCGTTCTAACAGAGGTAATATATTTCGAGAATTAAGTGTAACACATTTTCTGATTGTCAAATTTTGTGTTTGCTGTCTGCTACAATAGTTATTTGTATCACTAGCTCAGAAACTGAACATTTGCGAGACCGAGTAAATACGAGATCTCGCAAAACAGTTTCTTGGCGTATGGTACACAAGATTTTTTGTACCGACGTCTCCATAAATCCTACGTATATTTCTCTACACTTTATTCTATGTTACATAACCTAAAAAAATGAACATATATATATATATATATATATATATATATATATATATATATATATCTATTATTATTATTATTATTACTATTATTATTATTATTATTATTATTATTATTATTATTATTATTATTATTATTATAATTATTATTATTATTATTATTATTATTATTATTATTATTATTATTATTATTATTATAATTACTTACATTTGAGCTTAAAATGCGTAATTATTTTATATCTATTGAAAATATAACATACAAACATTAGTTATATATTTTATATACTTTCGCATATTTACAGTGACAGATGGCGGAAACTCAATTGTATCACGTGAAGTTAGTTATATTTACAAAACAAACTAGTCCTAAAGTTAGAACTTATAATTAATCTATACGAGATGTCAGCATTGACAGCTTTATTATTTTTATCACAAAATTTAGTTATTTAAGTTACAACAATTAAAGATTTAGCCCTAAAATTTGTAAACATATTGCTAATTCTTGTGTTGAAATGTTGAAAATAATCTTAAATTGACATATCACCAGAACAGTAATGCCAACTCCTTTTGCCGGCCTAGATCAGCAACAGCGCATTTCTGGACGATTTTGAGTTCTGTAATACTAGTCAAAATGGACGGAGGTACAGAAAAGTTATGATGTCTGAAACTCAATTTTAGAAGTTTCCTGCTCATTGTAATTGTGGTTTTGAAACTAAACTTATTTTATTAGTTTGCCTTCCGGGCTCTAGCAGCGTTCATAGATTCAGACACTGTATATTAACACGTTCACCCACATACAAAACTAGTGTAAAGGAAGTAACCAATATTGTGACGTGTTTCTTAAATTTTTATTTCTTGGGTCAAGTGTATGTTTTTACCTAATTCGATATTTTTTTATACATCTAATGTAATTACTCTAAGCTAAGGACAAATTACAGTTTTTACATAAAGAAAATGTGTTACTACTTAGTGATGTCTGTCACTTTCTCCATTTATATCTAAAATTATTCGTGCAAACTGTTTTCCGATTATAAAACACTCGTTATTGTTTTTACAGTGTCAAAAACGATTCCAAATATTTAGAGCATATAAGCAAGTACATATAAAATGAGGGGAAAATGTTTAATCCACCTGGGTCAGCAAATTAACTATTTCAAATCTATTTTCTGTTATTATAATATTTATTTATCGCCCTATTTCTGAGAAAAAGGAACAAAGCCCAATTTCCGAGAAAAAAATACAATGAGAAATCGAAGACCTTACAAAAACGAAACATCTAACGGAATATGCACGATGCACGTCGGTCATTTCCGCCATTAAAATACGTACTACACTAACCGGCAAAAAAACCGACTACTTACAAATATCCATATATTTTCAGATTTCAGATATTACCTTAGATATTTGAAAACTATATTAAATTACGAACTACTTCCGTATCTTTCATAATACACGAGATACGAGGTATTTCCCAAATTAACAATAAACAAGTTTTAGCCTGTAACTCAAAAACAAAAGACAGTTGAAAATTTCTAGGCGATTACCAATTTTGTCTCAAAAAATTGACTAAGGAATGTGCAAACTGTTTTGCTCTATGGAACAAATTCAACGCATTGCGCTTGATAATATTAAAGGTGGTCTGTTTTTTTTTTCCCCGGTTAGTATAGTGTACATGTACATGCATAACAAATATATTAATTGTTAACTACATTTCTTCATAAGATTGTAATATTATGTTTTTGTTTCTTTTTTACTCTTTTACATAGCAAACTTTAAAACCGTCAATAAATTCCAAAGAAGTATACACTTGCAAATAGTGAAACTAACTCATATTTCTGAAATGATTAATTTGCGAATCCATGTTGATTAGGCATTTTTCACTTAATATTTACATCTGAATTTTATGCTCCTACATTTTTGGAACGCTTTTTAATACCCTATATTTAAAAATAACTTTAAATTGAATTTTCATTCAAAATGTAAATAAAACATGTATATAACGTAAATCCTTGAGTTTATATTTACCTTGCAGGTACTTGCAATACATATAAAAGATAAAATAACATACAAATGCAAAACATTGTAAATTAAAGATGCATTCCTATACATTCCATTGAATAAATTAATTCAATTTATAAATAACAAATTATTATTAATTTGTTTTTACTAATAGACAATATAGAAAATATTTATAAACAAATTCTTTCCTTATCTTCTCTTGAATGTTTTCACGCCATATTATTATGACATTCTTCAATTAAATATTAGGAAACTGATATTGAAATAGTTATTGCATGAATCCATATGCACCATGCGTACTCGATAGCAGAATGGTAATGAGGTATTAATTAGTGCTTCGCTAATACTAACTAGAAAATATGTCATATAAATAATATCACGTGCTGTATCAATTGTTTCGAAGGACCTCGACATACACAGCACTTTATTATTTGTTTCGCTTGTTTAAATTGTTTTGTTTCTTTTGAATGATCATAAGATATGTAATGTATGTAAATATTTTACACAAAATAAATTCACAACTGATTATTACCAAGAATTACAATACATTGAATAAATATAATGACAGACTGCCGGTGCATATGAACGAAAGCAATAAAGATGTATATTATACTTCTACCTCGTGCCCACTAGCTCACACAAATGAGTTGAGCGATGTAGTCTCTATCTGACTGTTTAACTCAGTTTATACAAGGATGGTATATAAGTTACTTGATATGGTATTAAAGACAATTAAATGCGTTTCCCCCATAAATGACCTCTTCATTTGATCAAAAATTTTATTCAGTCTGGAAAGTTCCGGGAATACACTGAGCTTGATCGGGTGAATAGAATGGATACAGAAGCAGATCAAATGACAAATCTATTAAGAAAAACTATGGATGTCAGTGATGTCACAATAATTTCGCAATTTAGATATTAATTCCATGTTATGTAGCTCGACGAGTGCTATCAAAATGTGGTTTCAGAATGGGAGAAAATCGTGAATGTCCACGCTTCAAAGGTTGGTTGAAAACAATGAATATCAGTCAGCAGCAGTTCTCTGTCAGCCTTCTAACTCCAATTTAGTAAACAATTATTATTGTTCATAGACGATTAATATTGCCTAAAAAACACTAGTTAAAAATTCGTTCTCAAAAAACGCGCGCATCACCTTTGTGGTTTTCTCCTGAAACCTTTCAAACTTTTGTCAAGCTTCGCGGTTTGAATGCCCCAGTGCGTTGTCTCTTTGTAAAACAACACCTTTTCTGATCGTTCCCGGACGATTTTTGCGATCGCTCACTGCCCTCAACATCTTCCAAAGTGATGAGTAGTATTCTCTAGTAATGATTTTCCCCTGTCAAGGTAGTCTATCAGGAGAATAATTTTTGCGTCCTTAAAAAAATTGATGTCATTTCCTTTCCAGCGGAACGAACAAATTTCGTGTGATTAGGAACCGCTAAACTTTTTCTCCATATGTAGATACAGATGTCAATGTCGCACTCTAGTATGCAAACTAAGTTATTTATCAAACTAGCCTCATATACAGGGTGTTTTTCAACTTCGGGTAAAAACTTTAAATACATAGTACTGACCAAAATGAGTAAAAAAGGCTTAATCAAGATAGGCCCAATCTTCAATAGTTTCAGAGATGTAAGGCAGTGAAAAATGAGTTTTTACGGGGTTATAAGAGTTACAACTTCGATCAAATGAGACTTTTTGTTTACCTTTCAGAGGTTAATTTAAGGTGGCTTTAGACTATCAAATATTTACATATATTTTTACAATTTCTTATTGAGATATATGATTCTGAAACTTTACACATTCAAAGAAATTTGAACGTTCGAAGTTCAAACCATTTGATCAAAAAAATCCAACTTAACACATTTATTGTAATATTGGCATAAAGATAAATGTCATATTTGTTTTTGTTTTGACTAAATTTCATAGTATTTTCAGTAAAGAAAAATGAACGCACAATATTAAAACTCACACTAGAGACAAGCTAAATGACAAACGCGCAAATGAAATGTTAAACCAAAATAAAATGTAATTATGTAGCCCTAGCCCAACTTATAAGCAAATAATGTTCATATAATTTGAACAATTTGATCAAAAATTATGTTGTAAATATTTGTCCAATAAAATAAAATAATTTATTTGATCGTCTAAAGCCGCCTTCAGATGTGCTTTTGTTTTTTTTTAAAAATCAAAAATAGTACTAGGTAAGTTGTATATTGTGGCGATATTTCATTTCCAAATAACTTCGTTAATATTAGAACACATTCCTTGTCAGTTTTTCTTTGATTCTAATAGAAAATGGCTTCATTCTCAGGAACAGTTGAAGATCAAACCTATGTTGATTAAGCTTTTTTTTACTCATTTTGGTCAGTACTATACCCATGCCCGTAAAGTTTTTATCCGAAGTTGGAAAACACCCGGTATATGTCCATGTGTGTGGCACGCGCTAGTAGCCAGAGAATAATGAGGCGAATATGTTAAATATATAATGCCCTCAAATAATGATTATCATACTGATTAAGAACTATTAACTAGACTAATACCAATCCACCATGAAGGAGGAATAACTGCTGCCCCATACTCCATATATGAGTTACTGAAATTTTATAGTAGAGCAATGACATAAAAATGAACAATGTTTATTTGTTTCAAAAGAAAATATATCATTATTAACAATTATATCATACATAAAAAGAATGCGATTGCAAAGTTGGATCTTCCATCAAATTAGTATTCTTTTCATGAACGAATGATACATGAAGATGCCATACAAATGACACAATAAACAACATTAATTTGAATAGCAATGCATTTGACTAGTTGATTTATTTAATATTAATGACATTCTTCATTCGCACACTAAAAATGTTGTAATAACATCCCAGGGTAAAATAAATAACAGAACTTGATTATAACCTTGATATCTGCACGCCAAAATGAAATTAAAAACCACAATTTTCGCGCGTTTAATTTTCTGCGTTAACTTGGACATATTTCAACATCGTAATTACCGTAATTAAATGCAAATTAAGTGCTTTGTTTATCATCTACCGTGCAATTAGACCCATCGTATTTACTTTTTCATTTTTATCCCTTTATATTGACCAACACATACAACACCGACCCCATCGAAGCGCTTTTGAATTTTAATGTATCCCTTGTGAATATTAAATTTTGCAAATTTTCCATCGCTGCTTTTGATACAAAAATGAAACAACAAAGTTTTATTATTTACTTTGTAAAATAGTTTTGCCAAACTGATTTCAAGCATTTACTTCATGACCGCATAAAAAGTTTACAGTGTTAACATAAAATATAAGAGTGCAAGAGTGGCGTATATTTTATATAGTGCCTGAATAAATCTATGTTCATGTACATTGTAACTTAATATGACCGCTATTTGCATTTTTTAGAAAATATGAATAAAACATAAGTTTCACTGTAAAGTAGAAAATTTATATGATAAGACTGGAAATTTAAGAAACAGTTTTCAAATTAAAGTTTTCTTCACACAGTCCTCCCTCATGCTTATACTCTTACTGATTCGCAATCCATAGCTCGTAAAGTATTATTTTACGGTCGGCCCGTCAAAGATTTCTTTTATGTAATTATAATTATTTAGTTAATAAACAGATGACTCAATCGTACTTTCGTAATTCATATATTTTTCGTCCCAAGAAACAAGCTCACCCACCAAAAAAATTGATTTTTGGGGGAATATCATTTTCATTTCCAAAATACATAGATTTCAAAGTTTCTTATGACAAAACTGTCATGAACATTGACAATAAATGTATAAAATATCTAATTACATTTTTTATAAAGGAAAATCCAAATTTTGCAAAATATATTTTGTTATATTTACTTAAAAGTTAATGAAATGTTACCAACTGTTACCGGTAGTAATATGATTTTGCTACATTTGTAGTTTAACACATTTTTTAAATATAGATACTAAATATAAAATACTATTGCTAATATGTACGTTAAAAATATTTTTAGGGGTAAGTCTGTTTCTTTGAAAATCCGGTATAAAGAAAGAATTATTTACATTTTTTTGAAATCCGATCGAAGTTAAAATTTAAATTTATTTTCAATACGTCTGTGAAGTTGGCTCAGCCTATATCGAATGCCCACTTGTAATGTATGTAGACGGTTAGTTTTTCGTTAGGTGAGAAAAGTTTTGCAACGGATTACGTAAGTTGCACAAGGCTTGTTTAACTTAAAAAAAATTTGAGGCAGGCTGACTTCACACTAGCCTGCCCAAACGCGTATAATAAAATAATTCAATAGAAATATGTTTCCTTACCGTTAGTTGAATTAAGTTTTAACAAAATTAAGTTTAGTTTCGAAGTGGTTCAGGTCAAAAAAATAACAAATATGGGCATTCTAAGTTCTTATTTCTGCAATCCAACGCAATAATTGAAAGTTTAAAGTTATTAAAATACACGTCTTGATTAGTTGTCGTTAGTTTTTATATAATCGACGTTAGTTTTGGAACGTATTAACTTGGACATTCATGTACAATATTCGAGCAGGCCTGGAACCTGCTTTTTTAAATTAAATTTTGACAAAACTGACGTTAGTTGATACGCTCATCCCACAAGTTACATACAATGAGGCATTTTCTAAATAGTTACATAAACAGCTATTCTTCATATCTTTTACCAATTTAGAAACATAAAATTAATAATTTATTGTACTAATAATTTAGGAGGGTTTATCTGTGGATGATGGGCTGCACCTTCAAAATTAATGAAACTTTGTCAAAAAAGTTCTATAAAATATGACAAATATGGGAAAAATAATGACATGTGGGGGGCAGACTCGGTTGACCTTGAAACTACAAACAGTACATTACTTTTTGGCGACCGATACTATATGTATATCAAAATTAAATTAACAATACCTAACCTGAAGTGGTGGTGCTAAAACGTCCGGTGCCAAAATGTCCTGTTCCCGAAATCACAATGACATTTTGGCACCGAAAGTTTTAGCATCGGAATTTTGCGCGGTTACGTTAGGTATGGTTTATGTTAGGAGTTTTTTTTGTCGTGTATGCACATCATCTACCTATTTCAGGTTAGTTAAAAATGCATTGCTCAATTATAGCTTACATTATTGAATAAAATTGTTGTGTACAATAAAACACTCATGTAGTAATTAATTTTGAAAATACAAATGAAATATATTTGATTAGAACAATAATAATATTTCTTGGAGAGAATATAAAGATGTTACAGATTTTAGAGGTGATGTTGCGCCTTTCCCTTCTTTTATATTATAAATCCAGCCCCAGTGCAAAAAATCTTCTGACGAAATATTAAATTTATTACAATCTTAAATTGGTCAATTAAATGGATATTATGATACCTACTCTACAATTGATATTGTAATTTTATATTTACTTTAATTTGCTAGCAATTTAACTACAGATACAATACAAAAATTCCTTATCAAAATAATAATTCATAATAAAATCCGTACTGTGCCGGCCAGTGCTACCAGATTCTATTTTTATGACAAAATATTTTCAAATTTAACACATGAGCCTCAACCAATCACTAAAGAAAGACCGGGTACCTATTTTATTTCTGGAAACACTGCATATTACCTTATGTCATTTATAAGAAAAATTAATTAACAAACCGGCCCTAAATTATTTATTTATTATTAACTGGACTATTGTGATAAATAATCAACTAGAATTCTCTTCTTTCTGTATATTCGACAAAGTAGCGGTGGGATGGTTAAAATGATCTGATTATCTCAGTCAGTGGTAAAAAGTATCATACATGAAGATTTATAATTTAATAACATTACCCTTATTTTTTGTTGCAAATATTTGCAACGGGTACAGCTAGTGAAAAATAAATTAATATGAGGAATTTTATTGTTCTGAGAAAAAAATATTTTCATTATACTATATGCCCGTCAGCGTATAGTACGACCATCAATGTCACAGACTCGTGAAATCACCAGCTTGAAACTACAAATTCAATCCTGTGCAATGCCTTTGTGCAACGCCTTTGCGCAACGCGTTCACAGTACCGAAATCACAACTTTACAATTTTCGATATCGAGTGTAGCGCGTTCTATTGAGGCTTTTTAGAATTCTACATATAAACTGTCAAATATACATCAAATTTTTAAATGACGCTTGTCAGTACTTGTTGTGCGTGATTTTTCGTGAAACAGAAGGACCGAATTAGAATTGGATATAATTAATTTAATAAATAAGGAATAGGATGAATAAAATTAACATTTTATTGTACAAATATGTATGTATTATAAGTTCTTTTTTTTTACAAATATATATATATATATATTACATAAGTTTTGTTTTGTTTTTTAATACACATACATTATATATGCATAATAAATAAATTTATACAATATATTGCTGCCATGAAACTTGTCCAAGTTCACTATTTTTTTTCTACGTTGTAGATTTAACAAATGTTTGCTCCATAGATATGCAGCACACAATATTCTGTGCCTCATTATAACCATATAACCGCAACAAATTCATTATTCATTTTATTTCCGACTCTGAAACTAAGGTTATTTGCGGAACTGTCATCAAGACTAAAAAAGCAGGTTCCAGGCCTGCCCAAATATTGTACATGAATGTCCAACTTAATGCGTTCCAAAACTAACGTCGATTATATAAAAACTAACGACAACTAATCAAGACGTGTATGTTAATAACTTTAAACTTTCAATTATTGCGTTGGGTTGCAGAAATAAGAACTTAGAATGCCCATATTTGTTATTTTTTTGACCTGAACCACTTCGAAACTAAACTTAATTTTGTTAAAACTTAATTCAACTAACGGTAAGGAAACATATTTCTATTGATTTATTTTATTATACGCGTTTGGGCAGGCTAGTGTGAAGTCAGCCTGCCCCAATTTTTTTTTTAAGTTAAACAAACCTAATAATTATTAAGCAATTCCAAGCAACAAATATTATAAATATTTTATATTTGTTCTTTTTTATGCACCGCAGTTAATTGTGAACATAATATGTAACCAGATATATTTACAGCTGCACGAATAAATATACATACATACAGTACATTCCAAGAATAAAACTGGACAATTCATTTCTTACATTTTTTAATGACGATGACCTAAATTAGCAAAATTATTAAAGAATTTTCATAATTCTCTGTAATTTCTGCCATATTAATTTAATGCTTGTACCTCGACCTTTTAAATATACATAATTAGCGTGAAACATAATATTCAGGAGAATTCTGAATCACATTATAATTATTTGACCAAGAACTTACTCATATCAATTTAAAATGCATTTATGAATATGAGTAGTAATATAATCCGAGCTTTACGTCCTTAGTAGGAATCTGACAAGACCGGAAATGTTAAATTAAACACACTCAGTCGCATTACAAGTTGTAGAGTGTGTGTAGACATAAGATTCTTGCGATAATGGTCGTAAAATGCTATCTTGGTACAAGTAGTGGGAGACTGGTCACCCTGTAGACATACGTTTACAATTATCCCTGCGGATTTCTGCTTCACTGTCATCCGTCTCTGTATATGTGAAATGTAATTAGGTACCGCATTCTCCACATATGGTTTTACTTTATATGTGGGAAACAATAATACATGACTATGGAAATGTTATCTTACTCTTTTCCTTGTTTACCATGTTCTTGTTGTTTTATTAAAATTAATCTTTTAATGTGATGCCATGTTAGAAACAAAAACATTGCACTTCTTATTTAAGGTGTGAAAGTAATTAACACTTCGTTACTCAGCAAATTTCTTCTGCAGGAAGCATATTTAACCCTAGAGTAGGCACGCTATGAATAAACACACGAATAGGTGCACATCATGGGACATAAAATTTGTTGTAAACGCTTCTAAAAAAGTATTCATTGAAATAATAATAAAATAGACATTAATTAAATTTTCCTTTTTACTTCCTTGTACGAAGTAAAGGAAGTATTGTAATCGCGAAAAATTTCGGTTTTGAGATTTCAACGGAAATATCCATTTTGACCATCCCTGAATCCATTTTGACTAATTTCGTCGTGACGTCTGTACGTACGTACGTACGTACGTACGTACGTGCGTATGTATCTCGCATAACTCAAAAACGGTAAGCCGTAGAAAGTTGAAATTTTGTATTTAGGACTGCTATAACATCTAGTTGTGCATCTCCCTTTTTGGTCATTACATAATTTCTAGAAATGGTACTTTATTTGAAGCCTATAATAGATTTTAATGAAAAACTATCTTAAAATATTATCTAACACTTCTCAAATTTGGTATATAAGACTTTTATGTCAATTGGAATAACATAGTAGATTTTGGTTAAAACAGGCTAACCGGAAGTGGCATATTACCTGAAGGTGTTAACAGTTTTTCTTCAATAAAATGGTTTCATTTTGATTTTAGAAATAAATGCTTCAAATAAAAATTTTAGAGAATTAAAGTCTGTGTCTAGCACATCAAGTACTATTAAATTAGCCCTTTGTATAAGCGAGATATGTATATTTAAAACTTATATAATTTTTGGTTTTTGTAATGAAGCTTGCTATGGATTAGGACAAAAAATAACAAAAAAATAAAAAATAGATGCTAATGTCAAATTACGTCAAATATGTGCAATTATATACTTGGGTCTATACTTCATATTGGTCTTGTGTAAGTTGTGTACAAGGAAGTCGTGTGGTGTCCACATCAGATTTTTTCATTTATTTATAGGTTTATTTAATGTATAGAAAATTAGTTATTTAAGTACTAAGGTTAGCAATACCCAGTTGCACCAACAAAGCTTAAATTTGTGACCCTTAAACAAGAAAAAAAAATGCCGATCGAAATTGTGACAGCAATGCACAGTAATTCATTTGACATTTCATTACGATGCAATATTGTCTATTTAAGGAACGCTTAAAATTTAAGCCTTGTTGGTGAAACTAGCCATAAGTTATTCTTATCGATCTCCAACACATCCGATACCGGTAGAAGATCACTTACTGACCGCTATACTTGTTGCGGTTCTTGCACGATCAGCGCTCAAAATTAAGAAAAATAAGATATGAAAATTATTTTGACATAAAAATTGTTGCTTGTTATTTTTAAAGTAAGCTTTGATCGTTGTATTTATTTACTTACTGCATCTGTCTCTTGATCGGTAAGTGATTCACATCACTCACCGTTCAGTAATTTATAAATAAAACCTACTTTCTTGGAAACTATAGGTAAACTTAAAAAAACCCGATCGTGCAAAAATGATGAATTGATGAATGGTTTTCTATTATGAATAAGTGACTAGATATCACTACTGCACAATTCATTCAAACTTTAAATGTTAAACGTTACTAACCAAAATAATTTTTTGTCATGAGATAAAATTATATTTTCTCCGTTAAAATACAATCAATGGAAATAGTTATTTACATAAGAGTTAGGAAAAAAACAAGGCACTTCGTGTCGAGTATTATACGCCTGTATTAATTTTTTTCCTGAAGCCTGTGATTAAAAATTATTTTTAAATTCAATAATTAAACCTGATTTTCTATAACTACTTAGAGCGCTTCTCTCATTTCTAAGGTGCCAAAAAAAATTAGTAATTAAACGAAAACCAATTCCTGTCAGATTGGCATTTTTGGTCCGGGCTTTTCTTTTCATTTGCAATGTCTTGCGAAGAGGTTCTTTTAGACATTCTGGGATTAATATAATCTACAAAAGACAACTATAAATATTAATAATCAATAAAATGTTTTCGTGACTAGTCAGGGAAATGCAACTTTCACGCCGCATTTTTGCGCGGTTTCGGAAGAAATAATGTAACTAACGCGTGTGTAAGTAAGTGATTAATAATCTCAACAAAAGACCTTTTCAATTTAACGGCTATCTCTCTCTATCGTTGCAAATAGTAAGAAAATGGCGCGAACAACTGCCAGTTTGGCTGTCAATCGAAACGTCAAAAACATTGCTGTCATTAAAATACCTGTATTCTCGGTGAAAATTTGCATCGCTAGACAATTAACTTCAATAAAAGCTTTTGTAACTTATTTCGATACGACTTTTTAGAGTTATCTGACATATTTCTCAAATTTTGTCTAAATTTTTTAGAAACAAACGCCATAGATCTCAGTTGTTCTTACTATGCGCAGATTCCCATAGTGCATATCTTCTATCTCTTTAAATTGAAAAGGTGTATTAAACTAAAATGTCTTGATGTTTAATTACCCTTATTATAAAACAATTGATATACATATATAGGAGTGAGTCATTTTTGCTACATGTGTACTACTAGACCGGGCGCCAAGAAACATTCCGTTTGAAAAAACCGGTGGATTCAATCTGATTGATGATTTAAGACCTAAAGAATGAAATTCTGAATGTTGCCGGACAAAGTCAGTGGTCAATTTTTTTTATAGGGGGTATAAGAATTATTGAATGAAATCGCTGTAATGGTAAAGAAAACGTTGTTTATTACTACTAAAAAGTTGTTTCTGTAGGGTATGAAACTACAAACACCACGAATATTAAAAAATACAAATTTAATATGGTAAAAAAGTTGCGTGCTTGAGTGTTTGGTCGCGAATCTGGGGAACCGGGTTCGATCCCGACCCATGCCAAAAAGAAATATTTCTAATTTAAATGGCACAAAAGTTACCCTTGTGGTGCACTCTCCTAACATTAATAAGTGCCCGTGAGGTGACGCCTGGTAAATGCCTGCACGGTTTCCGGATACGACCGATGGTCGTTTTCTTTGTTTCCCTCTCAACAGTAGTTTATACCAGCTCCAAAGTATTGTAGCGGGCCATATTGTACCCGACACGGTTTAGACGTTTTATTTATAAAAGAGTTTTCACATAACGTCAACCTAGATAGTGTGGTAGCTTATTTTGATATCTGAGTTAACAAATTTAAGTGCAAATTATAATAGTTGTTCCAGAAAAAGCAGATTAATGATAAAAAAAATTTAGTTAGAGACAAAATATATTACATTTAAACATGCCCGTGTTGCCAGATCATAGCCCTTCGACCCCTTCTGTCCCTGTATTAGTAAAAAAATTCCCACTTTATTAAGCTATGTCTCTTAAACAATATGCCCAAAAAGTTGTTTTTATTTTAATATTTGTCATTTATATATTTTCTATAAACTGAGATGTTTTCCAATAAATGGGAAGCACTGTTTTGAAGCTACAGTGAAAAATGTGACACTTACTATTGCTTGATATAGAAAACATATACAAAAAAGCTCTTTGATTGCATTTATCTCAAATTTGAGATGGTCAATCGATTTTACTAATAAGAAAATATGTAAATATTATTGTTCTGTACAATAACCAGCCACTGAGAGAGTAAGCCAGCTCAACTTGGCGCCGGTACCAAGCCCGAGTAAATGGTGAGGGTTGGTGGTAGGAACAGCATGCGACTGTAAAATCTTCGCCAAAAAAAAACGGAAAGCGTATAATCTGAAAGTGGTATAAGAGCTAGGGTGTTCCTCGCAAGTGACATGCAGTTGTAGCCTCGCCTGACCCCTGTGCCAAGTCGGTTAGGACTACCCCGTCATGGACGGTCGGGGTTAAAGAAGCCAGTCCTCAGGATTAGAACTATCAATCTTGGGAGTGTGAGGAACGGCAAAGAGAAGGAGGAAGGACTGTGACGCAAAAGACTTGAGTGAGAAAGGACAGTGTGAAGATGTGTAGGACAGTAATAATTGGAGGAGAAGAGTAAGGAAAAGCTACCCCTATGAATAAGAAGAAGAAGAAGAAGATACTACCTTAAAAAGATAAGTTTTGACAACCGTTATGAACACATTTACAGACAGAGATACAGTTTTTTAAATCATTTTTTTACAACTGCAAGACATTGTTCTGCAGTCTGAATTACATTTGCAAGGCCTAATTAAAGAGTCAGGCAGAGGAGGTTTTATCATTTTCGTCGGGTGTGACTTGGAATTTCGTAATTCATAGCCGAATTGGAGGTAGTTCAGAGGCTCGAACAGTGGTTGTAATGATTTTTTCCATAAATATTTTTGGGCTGCAGTTCTTAAACAATGTAAAAATAAAGCATCAGAGGTACAAATAATTTTGGTTAAATTGAAATTGAACCCAATATTACGGGTAATCAACTTGTGGCGTAATTCATCTGATGTGATTTTTTGTTTAGCAAACAAATAAGTGCAGACTTCTTCAACCTGATAAAATTGCATCGGAGTTTCTGGGTTATTTCCAAAAGCAGAGACAGCATCTTGAACAAATACTTGTGATGCAGTATACAGACATTGTTTCTTAGCTCCTACCCGGTTTGTCGTGTCCCAAACAGTTTCACTGTCTGAAATAACCGATTTGCATGCACTCTTTGAACATATATTCTACCTGTAGTTTCGGTGGTACTTGGTTGTTTTGGGTATATGACAAAATACACTGTTTTTTAGTGAATACAAGCTTTTGGAGTCACTCCGTAGTACACTCGACCGCGCAGCTAACGTGAGGGTTTGAACTATGGAAGTTACTGCAAAACACTGTAAAAATACGTTTTTCGCTTAGAAAATGCCTTTTCAAGTGATTTGGAGACATGTTGTGAGAAACAGTTTTTACATCTGATTTAAACGTTTCACGGTCTGAAACATCCGATTTGCATGTACTCTTTGAGCACATATTCTACTTGTAGTTTCTGTGGTATTTGATTGTTTGGAGTATAGTATGACAAAATACACTGTTTTCTAGTGAATACAAGCTTTAGGAGTCACCCCGTAGTGCACCAGATTGTAATAAATATTTCTATTTTAAATGTTGTTTGTGCCACAATTTATTAAAAATTGAGGCATCTTGAAATCTTTCTCACTTAAATTTGTTAACTCAGCATTCAATATAAGCTATCACACTATTTAGTTTGACGTTATGTGAAAACTCTTTTATAAATAAAACGTCTAAACCATGTCGGGTACAATATGGCCCGCTACAATACTTTGGAGCTGGTATAAACTACTGTTGAGAGGGAAACAAAGAAAACGACCATCGGTTGTATCCGGAAACCGTGCAGGCCTTTACCAGGCGTCACCTCACGGGCACTTATTAATGTGTGGAGAGTGCACCACAAGGGTAACTTTTGTGCCATTTAAATTAGAAATATTTCTTTTTGGCATCGGTCGGGATCGAACCCGGTTCCCCAGATTCGCGACCAAACACTCAAGCACGCGGTTTTTTTTTACCATATTAAATTTGTATTTTATAATATTCGTGATGTTTGTAATTTCATACACTACAGAAACAACTTTTTAGTAGTAATAAACAACGTATTCTTGACCGTTACAGCGATTTCATCAATAATTCTTATACCCCCTATAAAAAAAATTGACCACTGACTTTGTCCGGCAACATTCAGAATTTCATTCTTTAGGTCTTTCTGAACCTAAATCATTAATCAGAATGAATCCACCGGTTTTTTCAAACGGAATGTTTCTTGGCGCCTGCACTATACATAATATCGCAGAGATGGGGATGAGGTGATAAAAATGGACACACAACAACGATTCCTTGTCCGGGATTCGAACCCTGGCCTCTTGGAAGCGTTAGCGCTACCGTTACTCAACCTGGGTCGGTTTATTACCCTTATTAACTCATTCGGTATTTAGATAACTATTAATAATAATTAATATGATAATATATAAATAACTAATTCATGTATGTATTCTAACACCTGTTGGCAGAACAATTTTGGCGATGGGTACAATTATTGTATCCCAAAATCGTATTCTTATACATTATTATAAGTTCATACATGAAAAAATTATACATAGTAGATATATTTTATATACATATTTTATTTAAGCACGTTTAAACTACGCCTACGCAAGGTAAAGGTTCGTACCTACGACAAATACGAAAATATAACAGAATTTATAAAAATAATAGGTATGTATATTTTCACGCAGAATTAATTTATTTTCTTTTAGTACATCCGAGGGGGTAACCAGTCTGCAGTTTAGCGTACAATACTGAAAAATTTGTTTAAACTGACATTACTGTGTTGTACTGACGTCTGTACTGATAGTACTGTGACATACTGACTAAGGTACTGATAATACTGTCTCAAACTGATACGGACTGACGAATACTGACTGTGACTGAAATGGCTGTCATTTATTGATAAGAGTATATTTGATCATATTAACGTCAATTATTGAGGTTTATGGTACTAGTTTGATAACATGACGTGTGTCATATGATTAGTTACAATCCGTATTACATACAAAATTTTATTAGCTGGCGTAAATAATGAAAAATTAAAATAAAGTATTTGGTATTGAACAAAAAAAAAAAAATCTGAAATTCAGGTATGCTGTTTTTGATTTGTTTGTAAACTAAACAAGTACATTATGGTACTGAGTACTCTAATGGATTCATTATTGACACAGCACCATATAAAATATACAAATGCATACATTCCTGGGTTGTTTACTTTTTTATGGACCATAGGAAATACAATATGGCAGTAATTTCTGCTCTGTTAATTTTAGATATAACAATTTTATTATAATTTGTATCAAAAATCATTATTCTGCATTTTTGCAACGTCCTAAGTGATGCACATTTGCGTTTTAGGGGAGGGGGGACTTTGTCAGAATTGGATGTCCCCCTCCATACCATGAAATTTTTGATTCGGGACATTTTTTGATCTGATGTATATTTCGAGTTATTCATGGTGGTACATATAAATGGGACACCCAGTACAGTCGCTCCGAGCGTGTCACTTGTATGACATTTAAGCTAACGCTAACGAAAGTCATCTATCTAGTGATCCATGGAAGCATGACCCGTGACGTCACAGGTCGAATAGCATATGTACCCCTCTGTCTTGTTTAATTATGCTTGAAAACAAGCTGCATCTGGTGAAATAAGTACTCCGACTTAGTGTACACAACTAAATTAGATAATTAAAAATTATCGTCTTTTATGAATTAACCTTCTTTTGTGGTACAATATCATTTGCTCAGCAATTGTTTTATAAATTTGTTTTCTTTTGCGTTCTAGTCATGGATCAGTTAGTCAGTTGGCTTTTATCCGTTTTTCTGATTAGTTATAGTTATGGTACAGTGTTTAGAACTCTTTTCAGATTTTACGATAACAAAGACAAGTAATTTGTACGATAATTAGAATGTAATGCATGTTAAATTAGATTAAATTTAAATTTAAAACTCAACTGTTGTAAAATAAAGTTTTGTTTCGCTTAAAATACATGAAATTCTAATCTGATCTGTTGAAGTACTTTTCGGAATTTGTAATTTAAATTTATCTACGCCCAAAATGCCACTGCGTAGATATTTATTAATACCTGTACTGAATAATCGAAGCTATGTTTAGCAATGCATATCCAAACAACAGTTTAGATTTATATAGAATACTAATCATTAATAATTAATAACACAGGTAGCAATTTTCTTATACGCAATACATTATATATATATATATATATATATATATATATATATATATATATATATATATATATATATATATATATATATATATATAAACAAGTTTTGTTTTCCTTCTTTCATTCCATAAACCATAGAGAATAATGTAGTCTAAATTAACAACGTAGATATATCCTTTTTAAAATAAATATTTATTTTAGATTCTAAATTTGGTATTGCACCAATATTGTTTTCTAAATATAGAATTCTGAGTGCATAAGATAACAAATTATTAATGATAACCCCAACGAACAATTTCGCTAATAAATAAGATAAATTTCTTCTCTCCACAATTTATTATTTACAGAGCTCTTTATCAGCAGATTAGGTCATTGCCTTCTCTTTAAATGGCACAAAGAAAATCATTCAACTCTCAATGAACAGTTACAAAATCAAATAAAGAGTTCTTTATTTAGAAATTAACAGAATTTTTTGAAAATTGTGATATTGTTAAGCCATAAAATGATTTTCACACTAAACATTATAATGTCAACATTCAGCACTCACATTCAGGCACGTATTCAAGCTATTTTCGTATTCAAATGACCGGCGTTCTTGACCAAATATTCCATTTAAATGTACGTGGTTCAAATGTAAATTTTATTATATGTTTTCACATAATAACCGAGTTTTCGAAATATTCAAATAATCCATGTATATTGTATGGAAAATTGTCAATAAAATTTGAAATGGCTTTAAGAATGTAAATCGCTGCGGGATTTAACAAGAGAAATATAAGGTCAACTACCTGGAATTTCTGAATACGCGATTTTGTGAAGCCAGCAAAATTTAGGCAAACTTTTTTGAACTGCTGATGTGATTGTATGACTTCGGTCTCAGATTTTAGATGTCAAAGGAAGAAACCTAAAAACTGCACATATCCTTTTGAAGCTAATAATAGTTAATTCTACAAGCTGTTAGAAAATATCGCATTATAAAGACAATAACGATATCTGATATCCCTTTATGAATAAACAAGTTGACCAGTAGTATTCACTCTTATTCAGAAGTGATCAAGCTATGACTAAAATAACAAATTCTATTGTTTTTTTAAATAATTCCAATGTATTTTTAAATGGTAGCCATGGTAATTAGTTAGTTAGGATGACTAAAATTTTGAGTAATTACTACCAGTCTTTTGATGGGTGTTTAGTTCAATAGGAACTAAAATAAATACGAAGGCGTTTTAATTTTAAAAAAATGATAGTGAGTTTTTTTATTTAACGTTTAATCATGTTATTTCAATTCTACAACAAAAATATTTTTTATAGTTATTTATAAAAAGCAAGGTGAAAAATCATTTACATTTAACAACATTAAATTATTGATATACGAGTAATCGATATGATTTTATAATAATATAAAAACACCCATAACGGAGCCTACAATACAGGGTGTAATCAAACTTCGGGAAAAAAATGAAAGGGCATATAGTCCTGACCAAAATGAGTAAAAAAGGCTTAATCAACATGGGTCCGATCTTCAACAGTTCCCGAGAAAGAAGCCTTTTATTATTAGAATCGAAGAAAATTGACAAAGATAGAGATTGAACAAAATTTTGTCTATATCAGTAAATAGACAAAATATATATATATATATATATATATATATATATATATATATATATATATATATATATATATATATATATATATATATATATATATATATATGAAATATTATTCTCAGTTTCTAGTAGGTAATGAAGTTATTTGAAAATCAAACATTGGCCAAGGTTGTCACAACACTTAACTTGGTACAATTATTTGATTTTTTTAAGAAACAAAAGTTGACCTCTGAAAGGTAAACAAAAAGTCTTATTTAATCGAAGTCGTAACTTATAGTTTTCTAAATAGCAGAGGTAAACCCCGTAAAAACTCATTTTAACTGCCTTATATCTCGGAAATTATTGAAGATCGGACCCATGTTGATTAAGCCTTTCTTACTCATTTTGGTCAGAAAAAATATTCGCAGCAAATTTAAATTTCGTCTCAATAATACAGTATTGTAATTTTTTTTACACGAACCGTTCTTTATTTACTACCGTTATCATACAACAAAATCTATAATTATGTGAATAATTTGTTAAAAGAAGTTTGTCAATATGAATAAACGCCTGAAAAACTTATTTGTGTATCAGAAGTGCAAATCGGAAATTTTTAAATTGTTCCTGAAAACGAAAAATAGAATACTACAATCCAGACAATATATTGTAACGTGGAACGCCCGCCGTCGTCGCCGCTGTGAGCGAGTGTCTATTTATAGCGATGACGTAATCGCGCTAGCAGTCGGGCTACGTAAAGAAACCTGTCGCAACGTGTTTAATTACTTCCGGTCGCCTGAACCTTTTGTGTTCATTGTTATTATGCAGTCGACCATTTTAGAGCTTTTCTAGAAGGTAATGACTGCTGTATAAAAGGGACGCAGCTATGCTCGGGAGTAAGTTAGTTCCATGGAGTGTTAGAGAGTAAAGTGTTAGTGAGAAGCACAGCAGTATCGTAGTGAGCGTATGCAGTTGGTGTCGAGTACGTACTCGGGAAGTTACTGGTATATTGGGATAGCTGTGGATGTGAATACTCGGTAGTGTTTACGAGTATTGGGAAGCTATAGTGCAAAGGACAGTAACGGCGAGTCGGGAAGTTACTGGTATACCGGGATAACTGTTAAAGTGAATACTCGGTAGTGTTGACGAGTATTGGGAAGCTATAGCGTACAAGGACAGTAACGGCGAGTCGAGAAGTTACTAGTATACCGGGATAACTGTTAAAGAGACTACTCGGTAGGGTTGAAGAGTATTGGGAAGCTAGGTATACGAGGACAGTAACGGCAAGTGGAAGTGAATATTCGGCAGTGGTGTTGAAGAATTGTGGCATACGGACAGTCGGTGATACTGAGGCTGTGGAAGTTAGACAGAGAGTTACATAAATAGACAGATAGTGTTGTAAAAGTGGTGACTTCTGCCCGAGCAGTTGAATATACAGACGCTGTTGAGTCAGTTGCGTATATAGGCGCTGTGGAGGTCGGTAGGTGGACAGTTGAACGTTATAAGTATAAAGTGATATAAATATCGCGTAAGAGTCTGCAACAGATATATAAAAAATATATAAAAAAATATACATGATGTTTCAAAAATACTGTAAAAAAACTTAAGGGCATATAGTATTGACCAAAATAAGTAAAAAACATAATCAACATAGGACTGATCTTCAACTGTTTCCGAGAGCGAAAAAAAGACTGATAAAGATAGTGATCGAATAAAATTTTGTCTACCTATGTCAGTAAATACAGTATAAAAAAACGCAATAAAATTTTATATGAAACGTTTTTCTCAAGATGACCTCTGAAAGGTAAACAAAAAATCCCATTTAATCAAAGTCGTAACTCTTATAGTTTTCGAGATAGCAGTCGTAAACCCCGTAAAAACTCATTTTTCACTGCCTCAAATCTCGGAAACTATGGAAGATCGGACCCAAGTTTGATTAAGCTTTTTTACTCATTTTGGTCAGTATTATATGCCCTTAAATTTTTTTACAGTATTTTTGAAACACCCTGTATATCATCTGGGCTTATTACCCATTTCAAGTTTTTATAAAACTGTTCCAAAATTTAGGACCATAAAGCGCATACCAAAATTAGTGAAAAATGCTTCATCAACCTGTGTCCGAAAATTAACCATATCAGAGATATGAGCAATTTGCTACTCTAAAAATAGTGATTTGTCACATTATCTTGAGACAAAAGAACAAAAACCCTGGGAAATTGAAGTCCTATTCACTGGTTTTGATAAGGAAAATAATAGGAATGTCGGCCATATCCGCAACATATTAAAGCGTTAATAAATAGGCACTTGCAAAAAATATTAAAATACTTATATGGTCCTAAATGTTTTGAACGGTTTTTTAACATCATATGTATAGTTCTCATAGTGTGATGAATGGAAGCTTCAGGGTGAATCAATATAATGTTAAAAAAACATACAAAGCAAATTGGCACACCCAGCAATGGGTAATAAGCCATGATATATTTATTTTATTTATAAAAAACATACAACATACTACTTGTTTTCTTAAAATTAACGATACGTATAGTAAGTTTTTATTACTTACTTATTTGGTTTTAATAAAAAAATAAAGTGTCTCTTTTCGTGTCAAAAAAGAAAATTTAGTGATCATAAATGAAATCGTTTTTCATAACCTGTCGTCTGTCGATATTCCCAAGAGTCAGTGAGTTTTAAGTCAATATCTCCACATCCGGTGTCAGCATATCACAGAGTTGAAAGAAGACCGAAGCATTTCGAGAAGGACGCCATGAGATAATACAGGAATCCATCCAAGATAAGCAAACTTGTCAACACAAATAGCGCATATTTTATACGAATTCAAAATTACTGTTCACTTTACGTTTTTGTAAGGTTTAAGCCGGAAAATAGATTTTAAAGTAATAATGGATTTGAAAGCTCTTTTCGAGCAAAGGAAAAGGGATTTTTCAAATTCGTTTTGGTATTCCTTCCAAGAAAAGGAGAATACTTCAAGATGTTTTATCTGCTTTTTCTTTGAAGAAAATAATGGCTTATAGCTATTTTTCGAAGGATTATCAGAAAATATGAATAGTTTTACATAAAAAATAGAACATTTTAGCATATAATTATTTAAAAAAAATAATTTACTTTACATAATGATTTATTTAAATTTATTTTTACAGTCAATAAATGTAGAAATTGTATTAATTCATTGTTAATTTCCATTTATAATACGCATGTATGAATAAATTTTGCGTCGACTCGTCTGATAACAAATGAAAGAATAATATTTTTTCTAATCGTTTAGCAGACATTCGAAAGGTTCATATGTTGCCAACCATTTTGGAAGCTTTTTGATGACATTAATTAGTGTATTCCACGGTAACCGCTGAAAATAGTTACGGGTTAAACGCGGTTACAATGTACGCTTATCTCTTAGCGTTTGATAACTACCTAACAGCTAACCTTAACTTCAAATCTATGGAAACAAACTAAATTTTAACACGTGATACGTGTACGCAAGTGCTCATCTGTCATGCGCTAAAATGTAATCGCACCAGAATCGCCGATCTAGTGCGGTTAGATTGGTTACGGAAAAGTTATCAGATCTTTCATTAACCGCGTTCCGAAAGTACAACCGGTTACTAAAAAAGTTACCGCGATTGGCGTGGTTCAATTTCGGACTTCAGTATATGATTATTTTGCACCATAATCACCTAAATAAAAATATTACAAATTACAATTCAAAATAAATAATTATTTATTTTTGAAACTGAAGGGATGCTATCTCCACTACAGATTTGAGAGCCCGTGAGGTGACTACAGGTAAATGCACACAACGTACAGATATATCGTTATTACCAAAATCTACGTGTACCAGAAGACTAAAACACCCAGAAATGCATGATGATACTCGGAATATTTATTTCTTTCAATAAAGTTGAGAAATGTCGTTTAATATGTACTTTTCTGTTGATTCTGCAACGAGCAAAATGCACTGTAGCTCGGAGTTGGACCCAACTGATAGACAATGAAGGCAACGGTAATGTTGACAGATTTCACCAACCAGATTACGAACCGTCCACGATGCGATGTCGAAACAGGTAACTAAGTTATAATTCTTGTTGAAGGACATAACTTTTTTTCCAAATAGCGACAACTACCATTGATTAAATTATAGACTGACAACATTATAAGACATATGAACCACAATTTGAGCACTAGATATTCAATTACCAATTAAATTAACTAAGACGAATTCAATCGTTTCCCGCTTAAATGACAATATAATCTAAGGCACATTTGTTAATATTAATTTAAATTAAATATCTTAGATTAATTATAGTTTTAAATTAAATATCTCAGAATAATTATATTACAGAGATAGTGATACTTTTTGAGGAATACAACTAAAGTACGTAAATTTACTTTTTCTATTTTGGTTCTTTAATATGTATTTTATGAAACATTCAAAATAGAAATTCCTTAAATATTTTTTTGAAAAAAGGACCAAAATTAAAAAATTGTATAAAATACACGTTTCATAAGACATTTCAGCGCACTTGTGCCCGTGCACTAAAATCATGTCTTATGAAACTTGTATTTTAATGTACTAATAGTGTTGCCAATTTTTATATAACTCCATTCAAAGACTGGATTTTACGTTCTGCTAGTTGGATACGCTTGACATTAATCATGTAATGTTGCGTTGTAAAATTCAGAAACTTTCTGCAAGGCCTCTCGAACAAACTATAGAAGTTTGTTCAGGCTTATTAATACATATTTTTAATATTTACAGACATAAATTAAAGAAAAAATCATCTACACATTTAAATATTCCTCAAAAATTGATGAATCTGGTGCATTTTCCAAACAAACCATGCAAAAATAAAATAAACTAATGTGGAATTTCAAGTAGGAGCCAATATCTAATAAAATAAGATATATCTAGAAATATTAATCAAATATGTACTTTAGACCTTAGGTAAAAGTCGTTTGAACCAATTACAATTTCATGCTTGCTTAAAGTTGTAAGTTAAACTTGGTTGTTTCGCAAAGTCCTACATGAATTAAAGTTTGCAAATTACAAAGTTTCTGTTCAAGTAAATACATTGAATTTGACATTTTTTGTATATTGTTCTCAGATTTCCCTTGTCATCAGTTGGAATTTAACATCGAAATAGCTAATAGAAATTTAAATCACCTCAATAATAACTGAAAGTTAAAATTAAGCAGGATCCAAATTGATTGCAAATGTACCTTTAAATTTGTAAATTCATAATTTTATATAACTAAGAAATTGATACATTTTTAGAGACAAAAGTTATAAATAATAATTCTTTATTAATTTCGTAAAATAATCAATTTGTCAACTTTTCAGCTCAAGATAATGAATTCAATAAGCACATTCATTCTCATTTGCGTCGCCCAAAAACAATATCCCAACTTAGCCAAGCATTAAATCACAGATGAAGCGAGTTTCCTGTGCCCACAATTCCGCAAACACTATAAATAACTGCTCCTACAGTGATTCAATTAAAAAATGGCGACACAGTCCGCGATTTAAAGACTTCTCCAGCACTGTTATAGGCTGTAGGAAGATGGATATGTTCATATTCCGTTGAGGTTGGCTGAGTCGATGGAGAAAGAGCGAAGAGCAGCTTAATCACCCGAGGCAGCCACGATTAGCACCTACGATTGTCTGCGACCAGTCGAACATGTCAAGTTCACGGTAATGGACGACAACCTTACAAAGGTTGAGCTAATCAACAACGTATATGGAACTGATAGATACTTACTTGTTTTGATTGAAACAATAATGTATTTGTGTTAGTTTTATTTTTATAAACGTGACTGTACAAATGGAAACAGGTTAATTTGTTACTTACAGCGTTACCTTACAACAAAATAATATGTTATAGATTGTACCTCTTAGGTACTTTATTCATAATAAATAATAAATTTATTACCTTTAAAATATGTACTTGCTGGTATTTGTTTTTCAATAACTATAGCTAATCTTCGTTCCTTACCTAAATTCTTCCCAGCAAAATTGATAAAACACAATCAATAATTAATAATTAAAACGGGTTAATGAAATATTTCTTAAGAAATAATGAATCATGCTCTTATTAATTAGGAATAGCCTTATCAAACCTAAGAAAAAAAAGGTAATAACGCAATTTTCATGGATATACGACTACTCGTTTTTAGAGAGAAGGTTGTTTAGCTCTCCCAGATTTTAAATTAGCACCTCGAAAAAAAATATGTCTATATTACAACAATATAAGATAGTCAGTCACATATAAACCATAATTTTTAACCATCGCTGAACAAAGGATCAGACGCGGCTTGGACTCTTTGGGGAAGTTACTGGACATATCTATATTTGCTCTTTACGCTGCGTGTCGCCGTACGATCGTTTCATCTGTAGTTGTTACAATGAACGAGCTGCAGTACCGAATATCGTTGCACGACGCACTATTGTAACATTTTTGATTAAGAACATATTAAACCGACCGAGATCTGACATACACTACACAAATAGTAACCAGACCTTATGGAAGTATAAACACACAACAAATTTGTAAATAATTATTTAGCGTAAGAATTTCGCCAGTGGATCAAATAACATGCAAAATTTGGTTTATCCACATCGCCAAAAAATCTGTGTAACACCAAATAAAATTGAAAAACCATATTGAACATGACTAGAGGTTAACAAAGGATGAAATCAATGAAAAAGCTGAGATAAAGCATGACATTCTGACTACGTTTACACGTATGAGACAAATTTACTTTGACTTGACTTTTAAAAGGCGACTTATGAAAAGTCAATTTAATGGTGCGTTTACACATAAGGTCAAATATACTTCACTTTACGTTTGTTACTTGTCCTTCACTCAACTTTGACTTTGACAGCAAAGTAAAGTTTGGTTATAATACGTGTGATGTAAGTTATCTATTTAACTATTATCATATAATCATAAAAAGAATAAATTATTTATAGAAAAAATGGATAATAAACTACAGTTACTAAATTTAAGCGCGATATTTTTAAATAATATAACTATGCAACAACAATATTGGATGCGAAGTAGATTAAAAAATAATGGCATAAAATATTTTAAAATTCGAGAATATTTTAAATTCAGATATAAAACACAAAATTGTGTAATTAAATATCTCGGAATTTGTGGATGAAAACTAGATGTCACTGTTAGTAAAGTAAAGTATATTTCGTTCGTTGGTTCACACGGCTTTTTAAAAGTCACTTATATGAGTCAAGTCTATTTTATTTTGGACTTGACTTTAGGAAGAAAAGTAATAGGCGAGAGTGTTTACACAACGGCCAAAGTCGCCTTTTGTAAGTCAAAGTCAAGTCAAAGTACTTTCTTGCTATACGTGTAAACATAGTCACTGTCTTTTATCATTCAGAACAAGTTAAAATTAAGTTTGTCGCGATGAGTTATTGGCGTAACACTGCCGCTAAAACCAAAGAAAAATTGACGCATTCGAATTTCAATATATGTATGTATGTCATAAAATATAATAATATTGTTATTAGCAATTAAATGTTTTGAAAAAGGGATATATGCCGTAAGCATGTTAGAATTGTGGAAAAAGACAGATAGACTGCGGAAAGGAACGAGACAGTTATAGATTAGCCGATTAGCTTCGCGAGTATGTTGTGGTAGGTCGATTCAAAAAATTACGGGTATATTATTTTTATATCTAGTATCATTATGTAAAAATAAAAATTTGGTCACGTACCCCATTGTTTTGGACTACCATTGCACCTCGCATTGCACATTCCTATTACAATACAACCCCGAATTGACACAGTGCGACATTGAACTAAAACTATACACTGAAATAGAAGAAGGGCGTGGCCATAATGATGTTAGGTAGCCACTGTGGGTCCCCACAGAAACGTCAAAATAATCAGCTGAATCGGTTGTCTATCCTTTTTACTGACTGAATTGCGGTGGCTATGCCAGACCGGCCTGTTACTGTTACACTGTTGTAGTTCTAAGTATGTTGATACTGTTGATAGGGGACAATTTGGCGCTAATGTAGTTTTTGATTACCTTGCCGACCGTTGAAAATGTATATAGTCTGTGAAAATGTATAATGACATGTCATGTAAATGAAATTGATTGGTTGAAACCACAATCAAATGAAAATAAATATATTCATGTACGGAAAAATGGAAATTGCAAGGATTAATATTTTTATTTTCCTTATATTTTAAAGAAAAGAAAGTTAAATTTCGTCTCTTGTAATATTATTTCGAACACTAATGGAAATTTATAACACTTTATAAAGGTTTAAATTGATAACCATCAGGTGACAAAGAGGAGAATGGCACGTGGAAGTGCAGGATATTATTTAAATATCTGCTGACCCACTTATTGATGGTCACTGATTAGAGGGAGATCGACAACCGCTTTCATAGATGCGACATAAGGTCACGCCCCTTTTCTATTCCAGTTTGTAGTTATAGTTCAAAGCAGTGCGATTATTATTTATTCGAACCATTAAAAGTGGAGTTAGAAGAGCAACAATTCAGAAATTACGAACAGGTGGAACATTCTTGTGTAAGTGGCTTTGAACACCCCCCAATTCTTTTTATGATAAGAGAATCAAAAAGCTTGCAATCTATAGTGGCGCAAGTGCTTAGCTTAGATGTTCAGAGAAACTATAGCAAAATAACCTATGAAAAGGGACAGTCGTATAATTGGGACCCGTAGAATCCATTGGCGACGCTGTAAGCGCACCTGTCAATATAAGTAAAATCAATGAATCTACCAATTTTGTTTATCAATACTGTATTAAAACCACATACCTGAAATTTTTTATTATAATCTCACTTTGTGATTTGCAAACCGAAAACATATTTAATTATCAGATTAAAGTTTTGCGATATATTTAAATTTCTTTCCCATACATTCAGTCGATCAACTTTCTTCTTTGCCAAAAATTATGGAATATAAATAAATAAATAAATATATCATCACGGCATATTACCCATTGCTGGGTATGCCAATCCGCTTTGTATGCAGATATCGGTAATGATGATGACATATTTGTACCGTGCGGGCGTTTACCAGGCGTCACCTCACGGGCACTCATTGCTGGCGTTGTACTCGAAGTCCACCTTTTAACACAGCACGTTTTGGTGTATATTATGATCATTTTCTTTAATTCGTTTATTTTTCATACATTTTCAAATTAAATCATAAAATCTAAGTTTGAGAATATCTTTTTGTGGTAAACGAAACGATTATGTTTGACGTTTACATTTTTGACATGTCCTACTGGCCGCCATTAATTTATTTCCCTAAAATTCCGCTGATGTCGCATGCTATTCTGCGAGCTCCAATAGCGATACGATTTAGGGTCAATTTTACAATTCTTGGATAAACCAAGGGTATCTTATTCCTCAGATAAACAAAAAATATGACAAATTTGTATTAGGTACATGTCAAATACTGGATGAGATAATATTCTATTTTCCTTTCCTAAGGAATAAGTTATCCATGGTTTAACCAGCAGTTGTAAAATTGGTCCTTAGCCTTCAGAGCATTATTCCAAAAATCAGAAAACAATAAAATATTGCTACAACATACTCGTATATCTTTATATCTTTCTGTAATTATATGTTATAAGCCACTTTTCGTACTAAATCAAATTCAAATATCGTTTAATAAAATATGATCTACAATTTATAGAATAACTGGAATAGTGTTATAACTTGCATATCGATCGATCAACACAAATTCAGTTAAGAACTAACTGTAAACTGGACTGAAGGATATTAGGTGACCATTTTTTTATTTATTTATTTAACTCAAAAGAAAAATTATATAAGTACCTGTATTTTTTAAATTTGTAAAATATTAATAGAATTCGAGAAAAATGACAGTAGAACCACGGTGGCATCAGCATTTAGGTGAAATTGTCGATGTACCTACAACCTCAAATCAAAAATGAAGTTTGGTTGTGCCAAAAGGTTTATTTTTGTATACAATCTCCTTGACCATGAAATAAAAACATGACATCTCATTTGTGACGACAGAGAAATGGTATATTTCTTTAAATATAACAATATCCTAACCTAATGATTAGGTTATTGTTGTTATTTTTATAGTAATATACAAGCTCAGTAAGCTTTTATATTTCAAGGTCTAAGAGATTACAGCGCCAGGAATTACTATATTTTCCTTCGTTTGTATACAAAAACAAACCTTTTTACACGACCAAACTTCATTTTTAGGTATATCTACATCGATAGTTTCACTCAACATTTGTAAATACAACGAGAGGGAAAATATAGTTGCAGTAGAAGACGAAGAATATACATCGTTTCACGCAAGAAAATAGCGTTGATTTAGATAGGGATATAAATTCTGCCCTTTGATTGGTCACATTGGAAACCTAGTTCACAAAAACTAAAAAAATATCATCTATCAGTTGTCAATTATCAAATAAAATCTACAGAATTGAATTAAGTGATGTTTAACCATGTTTTGTTGTAATTTTTAATATTCAGGTCTTGTATATTTTTACAGATAAACACATTTATATTACTGACAAAGTTTGGTTACACAAATTTATTTATTTAATACATGTAAAAACGGTCGGCTCTCAAGCGCCATCTACTATTTTCTTACATGAAATGAAGTATAATAAACAAATTACGGGAATGGAGTAGCCTGCATTTAGTGACGTCAGACGTTCATGATTGTTATATTTTAATAAATATTATAGCTATTAAATATTATTTAAGTAAATTTCTAATGTTTATGGTAATAAAAAGATTATATTTTAATAATATATATGTAAATATTTTTTCGCAATTTAATCAAGGTCACATACCCTAGTATTTTTTCCGAGCAGAAGTGCGTATTCTCTAATATGTTTAATAAAATTACTCATCAATTAAACATAGGTATATCATCATGATACCAAAATTTTATATAGCAAAATATAACTAAAATGTGATGCCCCTTTGCAATTTTTAAAATATTAGCATTCATATCCGGATTTAAAAAATAAAAGTAAAGAATGAACAAAATATATAAAAAAATTCTATAATGAAATTACTTTATTTTATTTCTTCTATTATCTTTATGCATTATTTTAGTTCTTTAAGTATATGTCATTAAATTTGTTACCCATGCGATATATTCCAAAAACAACACTATTATTAAAAATATCAGTACTTACGATTACAGGTGATATACATATTCCATAACCAGGATAGTGAAGAAGAGAATTAATGCTTACCTATAACAAACAAAGAAGTAAATTAGTAATGCAGAATTGTGCAACAAGTTTAATTGTGTTAAATGGAATTAATTAATACAATCAACAATATGCATATGAGTCACAGGAAACACACTTATATAAATAAGAAAAATTGATGATGCAGCATAATTATAAGAGATATCAAACAACAAATACTTCTTTGTTATGAACAAAATCGGTGACGTAAAATTTTCTTCAATAAATACAAACTGATTGTTCATTATCTGCAATGTTTTGTTTTTATTATGATTGGTATTATTCCACAACTTGAGGTTTAACCAATATACTATTATTTGTATTCTACTTAGTTATAGATCGAAACTCATTATTAGTCTGAAATATGTAGAAACACATTATGTATTATAATGTGAAACGAGTACCCGAGCGAATACGCCTTTTTAAGAAGCGGGCCACAAATTTTAAAATATATGGCGAGCCGGATATTAATTCTTATAATATAATAAGTAAACTTAAATTATACTTATCTTTTTTGCATAATATGTGAACTATTAAAACTTAATATAATTTTCTGGCGAATTTTTTAATTTTAGGTTATTTAGATTCTTTTATTAATGCACAAAACAGTGGTAGCGCCAGATTGTTATATTTAGGGCCGGTATTTCCAGCTCCGGATAAAGTTCAGGATAACTATCCGTCAGATAAATGATAAAATATCGCATCGAAATAAAAGCATAAATGATGTAAATTATATTGAATGTCATTTTCTGACAGATAAGTTATCCAGCACTTTATACGAAGATGGAAATACCGGCCCTTAGAGAAATATATCATTTCTGTCGTCACAAATGAGACGTCATAACTACATATATAGTAGGAATCAGATTACGATCCCTTTGTCAGGACGCAGGGCACACCGTTAAATGAATAATGGTCACTAACTTTCATTTTTAACGTAAACAACAAATAATAAATAAATCAGGGGCGTAAACTACGTGGGTGCACGGACGCATATGCACCCACAGAAAGAAAAGAATAATTTTAATTACATTTCATACATTGTAAAAATGAATTGTCAATCTTTTCAAGGTGTTTAAAAGTAAGCTGACATTATTTAATCGTGTCATAATAATGGCTGTAAAATACTACTATAAGTCGAACAAACGAGTATGTTAATAATTATAGGATATTACGAAGGAAATTATTGGTAACCTACAAACAATTGTTACTGTAATTAAAAATTAGTTGTTTGACATTTGGATAGATTGCTAGATGAAATTTATTATAAAAATTGCACTATGCAGTCACTCATTTTTTTCCTGCCTAAATCGTTACAGTTATCATAACTAACACTGAGCCAGAAAAGTTTGCCATTGAATGTATCACTGTCGTGACACTTAAGTTTCATACACTAGTAGTTCACTAATAATAGCAAATATCGTCTTAAAACATGACATATCCATATGGATTATCATAACAAATTTCATTAAAATCGAACAAAGCGTTCTGTAATTATAAACATTTTTTTTTTGCTTTCGGATTTCGGATATAGGTAAATTTAGTTAAATCGTGTTATTTTGGGCCCAGGAATCTGTGTTTAAGCCATGTCTACGTATTTCAGAGATACCTGTATATAAATATTATTATGTATTTTTATTTTTTTTGTAATAAACATTAAATTTATTTATATTATAAGTATGTTATTTTTACTGTATTATTTGCATTTATAAAAACATATAGGTACCCATATTTAAAATAAAAATAGTGCACCCACAGCCAAAATTAAAAGTTTACGCCTCTGAAATAGATAACTTGATAGAGGTTATGTATGTTATGAGAACTGTCAGTTGACTGTCGGCTCCCGATAAAGAAATTCAAATTACATACACACCGGGTGTCTACTTCCTTATTATCATAGGAAATACAATAGTGAAATTTTCATGTAGCTTTAATTTCTACCCTATTAATTTTAGAACAAAAGGGTAAATACAAAAAATATTCAGAATTATAAATAAAATTTTAAGTGCTGAAGAATCCGATTTCAATGTATTCATTTGGTAATGTTTGTACTCGTAGGCATCTGTGTGTAAATAATGAACCAAAGAATTCTTAACTGCTTGATTTCAGCATCTATGTATGTAAAAAGTTGATAACTTTTTGGAAATACTTGGCCAATTAGAAGTAATACTTTACTTAAAATTCTTAATAATGTAAAGGTTTCTGATTTTATTCTATAATTTTTATTTAATTATAGATATTACATAGGTAGGTATAACTTTATAGAACGTATCTGTCTTTTTCTATTCTATAAAAAAAATTATTATTAGTAGCATTTTGCTGTTTGAAGCAAACGGGCATAGCATAGATAAATTATACTCGTATATCGCTGGAAAAGCAAAGAACATCTCTTTTCAATGCTATATATTTTATGTACGATGATGCTAATTTGAAAACTACAACTTTGGCTTCTTAATTCGAAATCTAACGTTATTTGCAAAAATAAAAATCTGGTGTGGCCAACACAATACCTCCCGCCATGTACCGTCCGAGTGACAAAAAAGATTAAGGTAATCCTTATTTTTGGATTAGCCAATTTTAGTCTAATTTTGGCAGTTCATCTCTTAAAATTTAGTCTAATCTAATCCAAGTAACTACCTTTTCTGATAATAAAATGAAGATTAAATTTTGAATACCGGGTTAAAATAGAATTCACTACTCCAAAAATTAGAATTAGCTTGGCCCCGTGATTTAAATTATAGATAATTTTATAAATTTATCCATAAAATATATACAAAAAGTATTAATGCAAAGCTGTAGAAAATTTAATAATCTTTAATTTTTATAATAACATTATTGTCGAAAAAATAACATTTAAAGGTATTTTTCGAAGAAAAACTATTTTGAGCTTCTAGGAAAGTGGCATTTCCGGTTATCCGATTTACACCAAAAACTAATGGGCTCTTTCCAGTACAGAAAAAGTTCGAAATACAAGGTTTCAAAATTTTCTGAACGATAGTATTTGAGTTAGAGTGGAGGATCCACACACACATTCACACAGACATCATCGTGAAAATGTTAAAATTGGATTGTAGGGACCGAAAATGTTAAAATTGGATTGTAGGGTCCCTACAATCCAATTTTAACATTTTTAAGGTCCTTAAAACGTGGCCATTTACCAAAATCTCGATATGCGATTTTTAGCACGATCCCTATACTTCCCTTATCAAGGGTAGCGGGAGGTAAAAAAGTGCAAAAATTACTTTTTCGTTTATAAGTAGTGACCTAGTAATATAAAATTTGATATCTATTTCTAACCTAGTGTCGATGTTAAGGAGTATTTGATTCTCCAATATGTATGCATTTTAAGAAGAAATTGCTCATTCAAATTAGAAATACCTTATTGATAGAATCTAATGCCAAACACTTTAATTTTATATCTGCACCATTATTCTTACTGCATCATCTATTACGAGATGAAATCTACAATTTAATTCTCAAGTGAATTCGTCTTCATGTGCAATTACTCTCTACCAAGAATTTCACTCAAAATAAAAGTCGTACAATAGGGTAGAGAAAAGAATGCAGACGTGGTACATGTACCATGTACTCGTAGGCAGCTAATTCATTCCATCAGACAATCAGCGTCCACATGCATTTCCTGTTCAGAGTTCAGCCAGCTCAGGCTCGGGCTCAGCCAACAACGCGTTAGCACTCCACTCAGATGCCATCATCCGACATCATCAGCTACAACCAATGTTTTTCAACACAATAAAATAAATTAGGTTCGTTCCAACGGTTGGTTTTAACTGAGTACATACTAAAGTCTGCTTTTAAAAATTTTCCTATGTAATCTATGCTCTAAACCGTTTTTAGGTTCAAATGTAAATAAATTTTTTGACCTGTAGTCATTTTTACATATCATTCATTAACGGGGATACTTGTTTTTCGATTTTTTTTAATTGAAAAATATGTTCATAAGGTATTAAATTATTACATTTTGTGGGTTCACGAGTTTTCTATTTTATACATATTTCTTTACTTCAATTCAAATTTTCAATTAATATTTAACACGTGCAGCGTGGAGGGCTACAATGCTAACGAAAAATCGCTACTTTCAGGCCATTTTTAAAAAAATACTGTAGGATTGCAAACTCTTTCAGCTTCATTCAAAAATTTACAACAGTTTTTTTATGTGGGCCCACATTGGCGTCACGCGACCCCAATAAGAAAATTTTCTGTCAATTATTTCATGTGTGAAACCGCAGTGGTGTCACACAGGCGCAGGCCAAGTGAAGAGTACATCGCTATGGCCAAATTTTTTAGTGTGTGGTGCACCGTACATTTAGCAGCGTATCGTGGCCTTACTGCAGACTTCAGGTCCGAAATCGCGTGACGTCGAGTTGGGCGCATATATAAAAAAGAACTCAAAATTTTAAATTTTTAATATAATATAGGAGTTTCAGAAAATAAAATAAAAAAAATATATAAGAATACTCCATTTTGTGCTAGTTACACTTTCAAAATGTTTATGGTTGATGAAATTCAATATATGCGCTTCTAATAGTGAATAAAATAAGAACTGTCGGCACTGTCATTACCTTCAATTTGTGACGTCATATCGTTATAGCGGGAATATTTTTATTAAAATTATGAATGAAAAGTTTTGTATTTTAAATTCTAATTTAAATTTTTAGTGTTGATTTTTAATGCTGCTAATTTCATTTTTCTATTTACTATTAAAGTTCTCCTATAATAGGATTCTTTTGAAACACATTAAAATATATTTACTGCAGGTATATGACTATATAAAATTGATTTACATAATGCATAAAAAGTATTTGGATACATTCCAGATACTGGATTCAGTATTATTTGTTCGGTCACTTACCAATTAACTAGCTCAGGAAAAAGCTATTATTTTCCTAAAAATAACTGCACAAATGCG
>OY720451.1:38876790-39159290 GCA_963082715.1 Harpalus rubripes | reverse complement strand
GTCTCAACTGTGATGTAGATTACGTATCAACAATACCTTTTACCTTTAAACTGACTGTTTACACGAATGTATACAATATGTATACATGCATTTAAGAAACTCTAAGATACGAGAGTAGCACCGAAAGTTTCTGTAAACAAATATGCATGGCAAAACAAAAGTAAATCCTTAGGTAACATGGCAGTTCTTGTTACAATTCGTTACCTGTTATCTAATTTTCCATGCAATTTTAAAGTACGCACGTCGTATTAAAAATTCAGATAACAAGAGAAAATTTCCTAGCCATGATATATTACGACTTTAAAAGTTCGCTCTCTCCAAAACAATGCATAAAACACCTAGTATCTGGTCTATTGACAGCTGGTACAATGAATTTAAATTTCATCGAGTTTCTCTCAATGACGATTTGCGCGAAGATCGGCCAATTTCTGCAGTAACGGATGAAAACGTAGCTGCTTTCGTACAGTGATTAAGAAGACAACCGTGTCACATACAGAATTATACTGGCTACTTTGGGCATTGGAATGACCGCTATAAATAAAATTTTGCTCGATCATCTAAAAGGCAGGAAAATTTGTTACCGTTGCATAGCTCATAATTTAAATGATGGTCAAAAGCAACATCGTGTGGAATGGTTGGTGCATTGAAATATTAAAAAAGTACAACGAAGGTAAATCTAAAGCAGTGTGTGATATTATAACAGGTGATGAATCATGGAGGTATGCATTTAAACCTGAAACAAAACGACAAGCAGCTCAATGGGTCTATCCAACAGGGACCCCAATCCTGTCAAAGTAAAACGAGTTCGAAGTGTTGGTACAAAAATGATTGCCTCCTTTTTCTCAAAATTCGGTCCTGCTGTCATTATTGCATTAGAAGATAGGAAAACAGTAACTTCTAATTGGTACATAACAATTTGTTTGCCACGAGTGTTTGAAAAAGTGCGTGAAAATAGGTCTCAAAATAAATTAGTATTGCATCAGGACAATGTATCCTCACAAACCGCTGCGCAAACTAAAGCCTATTTAAAAGAATCAATGGTGGCATTACTGGAGCACCCACCACACAGTCCTGACCTTGAACCTTATGATATCTTCCTATTTCCTAAATTAGAGAAAATAATGTGTGGTTTCCGATATACAAGTGCAAGTGTCCGATATACAAGTGCAAATGAAGCGGTTGAAGCCTTCGAAAACATGGTCTCTCAAGTGTCTCAAGAAGAATGAATTTCTTGCTTTAACGAAAAACAATAAAAAAATAATTTCTGGAAAATTTTGTTTTCTGTCAACAGTTTGCAGAAACTTTCCGTACTACCCTCGTATTATTGACCATGGCCACGATGAAGATATAAGAGTACCTAACTTATACCGAAACGTCGGTTGTATATGAATAAATTCTGGATGAATGATATTTAGATTAGGATTAGAGTGCCTTATTGTTAACAGTTAGTTAACCATAAATTACTAGGAAAAAAAAATAATGTTAACGTTCGTTTGTAACGTTGTAACAAGTTTTTGGTTTTCAATAAAATGATGACACGAGTATTTTTATCTTGAAATGGATAATATAGTGCTACATGGAAATGTGAAGAGAATCCTATATTGTTATTGAATTTAATAGCGGAAAATTAGGGTATATACAATCACTCTTTTTCAAATCTCACAAAAAAGTAGCTTAATTTACCATCATTTTATTTACTAACAGTGACTATTAAGTCTGTTTTATTGTAATTTTTTGTTTTTAGGTTATGTACCTATGTATTCTTGCACTAAATTAAACCATAAAATTGAAAGTAACTTTTGAATACAAGATGCAATTTTTATTAAAGTTTTCAATGTACATATTCTGATACCAACATGCATAGATTCAATTACATAGAACTCAGCAATTTTCCAATTTTTAATACTTCGCCCCAAGTTAGTAAATATAGTGCGTTTCCGGGAAGAAAACAGCAGATGGCGCTGGAGGACCGACCGTTTTTACATGTATTAAATAAATAATTTAAATTCTTATAATCAAATTTTCTCGATACTAAATATTTTTAAAATTTACAATATCTGAATATGAAAAGTTATCTATACATTTGAAATAAAAAAAACATGATTAAGGGCCGGTATTTCCAACTCCGGATAAATTGTGGAATAATAAACCATAGAATAAATTTCCAAATGTTTTTATTCCATGGATTGTTATTCCAAAGTTAAAATGTTATGTGTCTAACACATAACGTATTTGTCACTGTCATTGTAATAAAAAATTGAAAAACTGACATAACAATTTATAATTTGATTGCGGTTGAAGAATGTAATAATATGTAGAATGGAAGTAAAATAAGAAAGAAATTTTAATTTCATAAACATTAAATAAAAATATTAATTGAAATAGTTCTTGTGAACTGAATCTTACTCAGTGCGCACTTTTCTACACTTACTACGATCGTCAGTTCTTGCCAGTGCAATCCCACGAGTTGTAACTAGTGTCGGGCATGACGTGATTGCCTGTACTGAATGCGAAACTAAATATATAAATGGAAAACGCTATAATGATCGTAGTAAGTGTAAGAAAATGCGCACTGAGTATGATTCATTTCATTCGAAAAGTATAAATGGAACACGTAAAACTCAGTGCGCACCGATAATATAAATGGAAAACGATTTATGCACTCAGTGCAAATAAGTGCGCACTAAATATACAAATGAAAAACGCTATAAGTTCGACTGGAATGAATGTTTATTAACCCTACAAATTATTTTCAGTTAGTTCTTTTGAATGACCATGAAGTCTTTCCAATAATTATAAGGATTGTACAAAGGCAACAAGCAAGAGGTATGGTATAGCTTGGTGGTAGCAGAATAAGCAGGTCTACAAGAAGATCTTCCTGATGAATCGCGAAAAATACGCTAATTAATTAATTTAAAACACTGTAGTATACAAGGCAAGATTGTTATTTTAAAGTAATCTACGTATTTCAAGTAATCAAAGCTGCGAAACATTTTGTGTAGAAACTACAAAATATTAATTTTAAATGGAATTAATAAAGTTTCGGACTAGCAGTCAATATTACAAATTTATTCACGCCGACGTTTCGACTATACAATAGTCTTCTTCAGGGCTAGAATGGTCCAGTTGAAGGAAACAGTACACGTGTGGATAGATACATACACGTCGGACATTTAAAAAATATAAATAAATAAATAGTTAAAAATTACAGATCACAGAGTGAAAATCGTCAAATAATAAAAATTGTCGTGGATGACTACAATAAACTTTGCTGAATATAAAAAAAAAATATTTTAAAATGGTAACTGTAAAGATGTGTAGGTAAAACACATCTTTATAGTTACCATTTTAAAATATATTATATATATATATATATATTCAGCAAAGTTTATTGTAGTCATCCAGGACAATTTTTATTATTTGACGATTTTCACTCTGTGATCTGTGATTTTTAACTATTTATTTATTTATATTTTTTAAATGTGCTGCCCACATCAGATTTTTTTCTGTTTAAAACGATATCGTTTTCGGTTTTCACTATTTACGTGATCACATTTTCACTTGTCGATAGTCGTAATATCGTTTTCACAGTTACGTGATCCCTCTACAGATCTAACTTACACTTTTGAATCAGTTCATTTATTTTGTCATTATATTTACACAGATCAGTTTACCCCAATACTATATTTACCGATCTGGCTCAATACGAATTAATCCTCAGAATACAGTTTTTTCAGTTACGGATCAGTTTGATTCAGTTTAATAAAATGTGGGTGATTTAAATTCAATTTCTAAACATGGATGCATTACAAGTATATATGCAGAAAATAATACAATGTACATATTAGAATAAAAATAAAAACCACAATTGTATTTTCAAGTTTAATAAAATGTGGGTGATTTAAATTCAATTTCTAAACATGGATGCATTACAAGTATATATGCAGAAAATAATACAATGTACATATTAGAATAAAAATAAAAACCACAATTGTATTTTCAAGTTTAATAAAATGTGGGTGATTTAAATTCAATTTCTAAACATGGATGCATTACAAGTATATATGCAGAAAATAATACAATGTACATATTAGAATAAAAATAAAAACCACAATTGTATTTTTAATGAAGACTAAAAAGCTATAAAGGATTGTTTTTTACACACATAAGCATAACTAAGTAGGTACCTGAATTAATTTTAATTTTTATATAGTTCTTCCTTTATAACTTACAAGTTTATAAAATATTGTAACGTGAGAGAGTACCTACGACACTGTCTGCGAGCGCACGTGCCCCCGGCCAGTGCGTGCGGGCCGACGCCTATGGTAGAAGCGTCTAGAGGGATGGCGAACCAATGGCACGCGTCACAATATTTTGGGCACGTCACTGATCACAAAATTCATGATGATACACTACGAAAAAAAGTGTGAAGTAGGTATTATATGACGAGCGAACGCGAGTGATCCCTACGCTACGGAATGTTCGGGTGCGGTGCGCGGGTCATTTGATAAACTGAATTTATCCCAATTCGATTGGTTGGAAATTGAAGAATTTGAAATGCAGCTGATTGATTTCCAGTCTAGTTCAATATGGATTCAAAAATTTATTGAAACAAGGAAAGAGTTAGAATTAATTGAAACAGAAACATTGACAAGTAATATAAGTGAAAATGCTAATAACAAAATTTTGGAAACATGGAATGCGTTACCAGACACATTTAATTGTTTGAAGAACCTGGCTCATGCTATTTTAATAATATTTTCATCAACCTATGCCTGCGAGTCATTATTTTCAGAGATGAATAACATTAAAGACTCGGTTAGAAACCGTTTGACAGATGACTCCAGTCACAGAAAATAGCAAGCTTGCTTTTTGTCTGTGCTCCAGTTCAGCATGCATTCTGCTAAAAGTAACATCTTACAACCCTAACATATGTTATTTGTCATCGAATCTGCAACAACAGAAGTCACACTAATTTTACTTTAATTTAAATTACGCGTATAATTGAAACATTGCAAAATGTTCCTATTTTTTTGTAGTAAATAAAGAGTGTTGAGTTGATAGTATTTATTATTATTATTTTCCCAATAATCACAAAGTCAAAATCATTTAATGGCACGTCTATGACGTCATTAAACATTTCTTTAGAAAAATGGCAAGTTGATACGTAAAGGTTCACCATCCCTTCTAGAGTACTAGAGTAGAGAATGGGTGAGGACTAGGATAGCGATCGATAACATAGTTGTTGCGCGCGGCAGGCGGGTGACGAAAACGGGTAGTTATGTAAACGGAGTGGAGATAAGCGGAATTACCCGTGCATTATTATGTCGTTCGAGACGATGCTGGAGTGTTCCTATATTTATATGTATATAACAGTGACCGATCCAAAATCAATAATTTTTTTTTATATAGTTAAACCTGAGTTAAATCAAAAATACTATTCGAAAATAGTGAATATGTTCAGCGCTCTAAGGCAAACTTTGACTATGTTTACACGTATAGCAAAAAAGTACTTTGACTTGACTTTGACTTTCAAAAGGCGACTTTTGCCGTTGTATAAACACTCTCGCCTATTACTTTTCTTCCTAAAGTCAAGTCCAAAATAAAATAGACTTGACTCATATAAGTAACTTTTAAAAAGTCGTGTGAACCAACGAACGAAACATACTTTACTTTACTAACAGTGACATCTAGTTTTCATCCACAAATTCCTAATAATTGGATATTTAATTACACAATTTTGTGTTTTATATCTGAATTTAAAATATTCTCGAATTTTAAAATATTTTATGCGATTATTTTTTAATCTAATTCGCATCCAATATTGTTGCTACATAGTTATATTATTTAAAAATAGCGCGCTTAAATTTAGTAACTGTAGTTTACTATTCATTTTTTCTATAAATAATTTATTCTTAATTATGATTATATGATAACAGTTAAATAGGTAACTTACATCACACGTTTTATAACCAAACTTTACTTTGCTGTCAAAGTCAAAGTTGAGTGAAGGACAAGTAACAAACGTAAAGTGAAGTAGATTTGACCTTATGTGTAAACGCACCATTAAATTGACTTTTCATAAGTCGCATTTTGAAAGTCAAGTCAAAGTAAATTTTTCTCAAACGTGTAAACGTAGTCACTATCAACTATGGCCTATGGCTTTGCGCATTTTCATTGCATATAATATGTGATTGTAAAGTTTGTAAATGATTGTAATGATGACTGTAACTGATTACAGCGTGCTTGTACATGATTGTAACTGACTGTAAAATGATTGTAATGATTTTAAATGAATGTAATGATTGTAAGCAGCGATTGTAATGAACGTAGTATCTATGATTATACGCGATTTGTACAATGATTGTAACAAATACTAATCACTCATACGGTTGTCAATCTATACATATTATTTAATCAATGACCATAGTATGAAACAGTATGACATTGTGAAATGACATTGGTCTACCTACAATGTTTATATTATAATAATAACTAAATCCATTTCATTGCAAATAAGCTATAATAGTAGTGGAGAGATAAATAATGCGTTTTGAGTGGAACTGAGTGTAATTTGCTCGGGTCCGTGCATAGCACAGAGCGGTGTCCTTGCGATGGCTGTTTGTTAGTGTTCTGCGTTGCAGTCGCAGTCTGTGAGTGCGTGGAATGCAGGTGAATCATAGAGGCCGATACAGTGCATTCTGGCCTGTCTCACCATCTGTATATGTTCATTGTTTATATCCACTATTCACACATATTAGCTTTTTATCTCCCGTCACCCAAAGGCAAGGGAGGTATTATTTTTAACACAAAAAAATCAATTATAAGCTTAAATAACTTTTATTTGAAATCGTCAGTAAAGTGCACAAAAATCGTCATTAAAAGTTAAGAAATCGTCACTAAAGTAATCGACGATTTCATGCAAATGTAGAGCCAACCTTTTAATTACTTTTGTACGTATAAGATGTGTACGTTGTATAATAGTAAATTTGTAAGTAAAAGAACGAATTAAATAATTCCGATGAAGAAGTTTGAGATAACACACATAACACTGGACATAAGCTCGTTTCTTTGAATGACAGCAACTGACAGATTTGTCAACATAAGCTACAAATACAAATATACGTTTCGTTTTCACAAAATTTCGATTTCAAATAAAATTTAATATCCATCTCGGCACAGAAGTTCCTTTTTATTACTCATATGGTGTATTTTCATCGGCTCTACGGTCTAGGCAACTAAATTCCACATTCTTGATGAAAAAAATAGTATTTCAGCACCTTGATACATAAATAACTATAATACTACAATTCCAAAAATAACAATATGTATCTGGAATGACGGAAGGTAATGTTGCTATAGTTTCCGACAAATGAGTATGGACTGATGCTTAACTTTTTCCCTTCTTCCCACCGTGTCCCTTGTCCCTTGCCGTAGCATTTTCAACATAGCCAGTGAAATGGCAATAGTGTAGAAATCTCCACGCTTCAGTCCATACTTATTTGACGGCTAGTATAGTCAAATCAGATTTTGTATGAGTTTCTGTAGGAAGGAAAGGTTGTTTCAAAAATATTACGTAATTAAAAATAAATAGCTACGTTTAAGGAAATGTTTAATGTTTGTATGGCATTTCAAATATCATCTGAAAAACATGTGTACGTGTTTGTGGTTTTTTCCATGTATTTATATAAACAACATAATGTTATAAATAGAACAGGGTGATAATTTACTATATTTGATAGTCTGGAATGGCGCCTCCTGAATTCATAATTTTGTTTGATTGTGGTGCATTCTTTAATCTGTATAATGATTTTTTTAAGATGTGGTTATTTATTGCTTACTGCTTCCGTAATTTCAGCGTAAGAGCAATATTAAATACCTACTCCTATAGTAATTATAATTGCCAACGATAGCATAGGGCATAGGAGCAACGACGTCGCTTCACAAGCGCATACCTACATCAATGTCTGACAAACATGTTCTTCCTTGGATATCCATTATTATTATCCTATGACCGTACCCAGTAGACTCACAGGGTCGAAATTTTTAGCAACTATTACTACTACTACTGCTGCGAACAGGAATTCTTCGATCCGAAAAATAATGTTTGGTTCTACACCATCTCGTTGAATGTGGAATCATCAGTCCGACCCCAGCAATCACAGTTCTAACATGCATGTTCGTACCAGGTATGTGATATCTGAAACCTATGTAGCATATAATTTATATTCTTATAACATAATATACATATACCATGGCAGACATCTCTCAAGAGACCACAAAATTATATTGTCGGTATGTCATATTGATATTGGACATGGTACATACCTATAACTATATATATGTATATATGTTACGGCACTTATAATGTATTCGTAGTGTATTGATCACGTGTCATATATTCCAAATCTAATTGGTGTATTTATGTGACCAAGGTCTCTCTCTGCCTGCATGCCAAGCCCGGAGTGCAGAAGTTTAACAACGATGCATTTTACTTATGTGGCCAGAGCAGTATTTGTTTATGTTTTATGTGTTGTGTATACTTGCTCAAATTTTTTGATTTAATGGCAAAATCTGCTTGTCATATGGTAAGTTAGTTTATGTATCTATATATTCATTATGTAGCTTATTTTCATTCATGAACGAAAATGTAAATTTAAATAACCCAAAATTATTTCAAACTAAAATACTACAAAATTAGAATTGCAAATGAAAACTCCTATACAATTTATAAATAAAATAAATAAATAAATATATAATCACGGCTTATTACCCATTGCTGGGTGTGCCAATCTGATTTGTACACAGATATCAGTAATGATGACATATTTGCACCGCTTACCAGGAGTCACCTCATTGCTGGCGTGGAGAGTGCACCACAGGGGTTAATTTTGTGCCATTTGTTTGGCGTCGGTCGGGATCGAACCCGGTTCCCCAGATTCGCGGCCAGACACTCAGGCACGCGGCCACGAGACCCCATTCTATACACTTTACATACTATATATTTTACGTATTATATTAAAAAATTGTATTAAACTAGTCTGAGTGAAATTTGTGGGTCGATTATGTTCACATCTCTAAGTTTTACAGATCTGGAAATTATTATCAAATTATACGTACGAATGGTAGCTTTCGCTGCGATTTTGTTCATATTTACAGATCTTACGACTTACAGATGTGAACAGAATCGATTCATTAAGTTGTTTTATATTTAATTTGTATTGTAATAAATATGTAATATACGCATTGTAATAAAATACATATTTTAATATATATTTTTTGTAGTTAATACCTGTACATTTTCCTACCATCCTTCATAATATTTAATATTTAACTTACGGATTAAAAAAAGTCACAGCAGTATATCATTTATGTGGATATCTCAGGTATATAAGTTCACAATGTAAGTAGTATATTCATATAATTACAATGTAGCGTTATACTTTTGTTATATATCATTTACGTTACAATATCTACATGCATGGAATGTAATGTCTCATAGACCCTGTTATTCGGTATATAACATATAATACGAGCTACATATGTCTATATAACGTAATAAGTATTTAACTGGGTGTTCTGGGACTTTGATGCTATGATCGATGAAGATGAGGCAGTTTTTTATATAACCGTTGTTTCGCTTTTAATATTGATGAGAAAGAGCTGATAAAGACGCATAAAAAACAATATTCTAGCCACTAGCCGATATCTGCAATATATTCAATAATTATACAACAAGAAGTTCGAAAATAATCGAATGTGTGTGTTACCTATGCCTAGGAAATACATTATGTTAAGACCACGAAGACTATACAACGAATTTTTACAAAAAAAAATACGAAATGCCAAAAATATTACTTGTTTATTTGCATATAACCATGGATGCTATGATTCATTAGTTTGCGACCGAAATACGCCAAGAATTGTGTTCCGCGAAACACAAGTTACCAACGCAAATAACCGGCGTTATACAGCGTAACTAAGAAAAATTGAGCTATCTGATTGATTGATCTATTTTCTTATGATAGTGTGTACTGAATAACGACACTTGGAATATCAAATACTCACTATACAGATACAACTATAGTAATCCAGTACACAACGTACAATGGGATGATATTATAGCTTCAATTAATCATTTGAAGGAAGAAATGAAAAATTTAAAACTAAATCAGTAACCCTATCGTATTACATAACTAAACGTCGTAATTTCAGAAAAGTTACTTCACCACTTAGCCGTTTTTTCATACAAATAGTATACCGGATGTCTACTTTTTTATGAATCATAGAAAATATAATGATAAAAATTTTATGTCTCTAATATTCGCCCTATTAATTTTAGAACAATGGTGTACTTAAAAAAAATTAGAATTAACTGCATCAAATGAACCCAAATTTATTAATATAATACGTTCCTGTTATGAGATAGACGTAAACCAAAATTTCCGTTTAACCTGTTTACAACAAACAGACGTCTAGATACCCTACTGATAAATAATTATGAAATCAGTGACTACTATAACTTTGTTACAAGTCAAACTTAACATTTTTCTTTTATTTCTCTTGGTATTCTGTAAATAGCTAAAAATTGTATTCATTTTGGCTCTCTCGCGAACAAAACGCATGTATAAAATAATTTTCGACTTATTGAATATGAAAATTTTACCGTTGTATTTCCTATGGTATATATAAGCGAAAATAAAAATACACAAATTTGAATATGCTTCCTAATGTGAAACAAAACATAATTATGGTTTTCAGTTCTTATTTGGGATAGGGCACTATTCACTTTTTTTACCTCTCGCTAAGAGAGGTATTAGATTCATGCTAAAAATCGCATATCCAGATTTTAGTGAATAAGCACGTTTTAAGGTCCCTAGAATCCGATTATAACATTTTTACGATGATGTCCGTATGTGTGTGTGGATGTGTGTATGTGGATGTGGATGTGTGTGTGTGTGTGTGTGTGTGTGTGTGTGTGTGTGTGTGTGTGTGTGTGTGTGTGTGTGTGTGTGTGTGTGTGTGGATGTGTGTGTGTGTGTGTGTGTGTGTGTGTGTGTGTGTGTGTGTGTGTGTGTGTGTGTGTGTGTGGATGTGTGTGTGTGTGTGTGTGTGTGTGTGGATGTGTGTGTGTGTGTGTGTGTGGATGTGTGTGTGTGTGTGTTGGATCCACGATTTCTCAAATACTATATAAGACTTAAGACATTTTTAACTACGGATTCCTCAATCTAACAATAATGGAGAGAGTCGAGTCAGTTTTGGTAACAACTGGACAACCGGAAGTAGTAGTTACATGAAAAAAATCAACTAAATATTATTTATCGAAAATTTATGTAAATACTTATATTAAAGAACGTTAAATTCTTTATTCGATAAATATAAATTCATTATTATATCTTCTATAGATTTAGAGATAAAGAAATGCATATAAAATAATTTGATGTAAAAATTCTTAGATCAAACTACTTCAAGGCAAGAAATTCAAATGTTTCTAATTCACACATAAATGTCCCTGTCAAAAATATTTGTATGCCACTGTCAAAAATATTTGTACATCATTATGAAGATTATAAACATAAATAAAAAGTCAATAAGGCAAAAGAATATACCTAAAAAAGAATATAATAGGAATTTGCGAAAAAATGTCGAATAAAAGAAAAAGAAAAGGAAAGTAGAAAAAATAATCAGGATATTGAATATAAAGAAAATGTATGTATTGTACATAATTTATATTAAAATAATTATTTTGTAGTGAGACATGAATATATGTATTTGTATTTAAAAATATTTTTCGTTTTATGCGTACAACCAGGTAAAATATCTGGCGAGAGGTTATGTGCTGGCCGCATCAGATTTTTAAATTACAATGACCAAATTTTTGTTAAGCCCGTGTGACATGGTTATAATTTTTTTAACATAATTGTGTCATCGTGACAAACAGATTTATAATGAAATTTGTGATAGAATAAAACATCTTATTTGGCATAACATTCATTTTCAATGAAACCAATTTATTACCAAATTTGAAAATAATTTATGATCGATTTAAATATAGGCTATTGATTTGGTATCTTGAGATCACGATTAAAATTTTTATAAATAGTCGTAGTAGGAGTAGGTAACCAATAAAAAATGAATATTTTTACAGTAATAAAATTAAATTAATAAAATGCAAATAATTATGGTATACTGACGCGGCAATTTTTTCTAATTTCTTATTTTTTACAATTCCTGTCATCCCCTTTTTGCCCACATTATCCTGCGCTTCCTATTTATATTTATGCAAATTACGAAATAGAATTAATTAGAATAAAAATCTGATTTATATTTCCTTTTCAGGTATTAGTTATATACTTTTATTTGCCAAAAACAATATCTTAAACAAAAGTAAAATATTTGAACGGAATTTTTGGGGCAAATAATATTCTCGGCTGTATGACAAACAGCAGTTGTTTATATTACTGGTTACATATGAATAACGATAATTGGAAATGAATATTTATATTTACTTTGCATTTGTGATTATGCGTTTATTTATACAGTGTTATTTGTTGATGAAGATACCCAGCAATGAAATTATTTCATGTTCGAGTCTAATAAGAACCGTACATTCCATGTATCACGATAATAAGAGCTTTGTAAACATGAATATCAAATTTTTACGAGCGTTATCCTCTTTCTCATTATAAATTAATTGCTTAATCATTTTTCATCTTGTATTCTTGTACATTTAAATATACGCAACCTACAGACAACGATTAGTATTCCGGCAAAAATTGCAATGCATATGAAATTCAAATTCTACGATTACAATAATAACACATGGTAAATTATTTCGGTCATTCACATTCAATCCTACGGTTCATTTAAACGAAAATAAAATATATTTAACCGTTCTTTCTGCTATATACGAACATATTAATTTCATGTCAACTTTAAAAGTTTACTATCAATAACTTGAAGTACATCATTTACCATTACACATTATTTTGTTGCGTTAAACTAGTAATTAACTATATAATTGTAGCTCTAAATATAAATAATGCGCTATATTAATCTTTTTTTTAAATTTCTAGGGTAATTATATACCTTCATCAAAGCATATTAATTAGTAAGTAACAGAAAAATTAAAATTCCAAAAAAAATATATATAACTGACAGTGATACGAAATAAAGTAATTACAAAAAAATAACAATGTTACATTATATAATTAAGCATATTTTTTGTTTTAAGAATAGTTTCAAATTTTTACTTTTTTTTCGCATTTCAGTTGACAGTATGATATTTCTCAGTGCATATTTGAAGTGGCGTACCATTTATCATCGCAGATTCCACAATGCAGTACGAGTACGATGTTTGATTAAAAAACACGAGAATTATAAAAATCGCACGTTATTCGTTATTTCGAAACCAATGGTTATTTATGACTGATACAAAGTTTTCAAGACGGCTGTGAAGATTGAAAGATGACAAGAAAGTCGGGCGTCGTAGCACATTAACCACAGATGAACAAACAACCCAAGACCCAAGTACAAATATAAGACAGGACCTTTTATTTAGTGTACACCAACTTTTAGGATACTGAATGCTCTGGGTGCGTTTGAGAGGATTGCACTGCTTCGATGTATAGAAGATAGAAGCAAATGAATGTTGTCCATGGATGGGAAAGCATAAAAGGAGAGTGACTGCGGTGGAAATGATATATTTACGTGGTGGATGTGAGGAATAATTTGGTGTGGAAGAATATATGATTAGAAAGAATGTCAGTCATAATAGTGATATTCATATATAATAGTGATATTCGTATTTGCATAAAAGTACTCAAAATGTTTTTTTCTTCTTCTTTTATTATTTCAGTTGATTTATTCAATGTTAGTATTAGATTTCTAATTCAAAGCTTATTGTACTATCAAACAAAAGAAATGTTTAAATGATGTTACGTGCTGATAAAAATATTTTTGGTATCATGTTCCATTTGCATCGATCGACAATTCAATAATGGTTGTAACTTAATTATTATTCTGTTATTTACGTCCAGTAATTTCAATACCATTACCAGAAAGGTAAGAACCTAATGCTTAAATAGGGAAGTTAATGTAAAAAGTATTGATTCCTACAAGGTTGGTGACACTTTTCCTCTACCAACGAACTTTCTCGATATTTCAGTGATACGCCTCCATTAATTATAAATAATGTCATATCATTCTAGGTTTCAGTCCTCTTAATTAAAGAGTTGCTATTTTCTTTCCAATATTAAACTTATCTAGCATTAACTGGAGTAAAAAAAAAAATATACAAATATATTTCTAATTTGATAACATTTTTAAGTGGCAATACATAAGTTTTTAAAAGCTATTTTCAATAAAAATTTAAAAATAAGTTGTTATCGACCTTAAACAAAAATAGTTCAATAAATTTTGTATTTTATGACAGTACTTGAAGTATATATTTCAATAAAATTTCATTCATTTCGTGTGATGTAATTCGTAACATCATTTTTATTTTTGTTTCATTCATTTATATCTAATATCGAATGTTTTAGTACTGAGTGATAAAATAATACACCGCGAGTAAACTGACAATATCTAATACGAGCACGAGTATGTTATGTTACCTAAGGTATACGGGAGACTTATAAGTTAAATTATATTGTAAAAAAACATGCAGAATTTAAATCTATTGAAAATTAATTAAAATAGGAGGAAACTTTTAAATTACAATCTTAAAGTGACACAAACCGAATCTACTAATAACTCATTTTCTCTAAAAATAGCAGATAAAAGCTATGTTGCCAGGTGCCAGATCACCTGCGATATTTAGGAAGATAGATAAAGCTTTGCGTGGCATAATTTTATTCTTAAAATGGTAGCGCCATCTCTGTAGTAATTATACTACATGCGAGTCGTACTCACTGCAAGATGGCAGAATTATTCTGAGAAATTTAATTATAAAAATTCAGTTAAATTTTAAAAGGCCGATTTAATATAAATTTTATGCCGGTTGCAGAAACGTTCATCAACGTTTTGTTTAATTAACGGATCATCAAAACAAACAAATACAATGCGACTTTTGACAGCAATGATTTAAATGTCATAAAAACAAGGAAACTGATTCGAATTTATTCGTTTTGATTATACGTTAATTAAACAAAGCGTTGATGAACGTTCTGCAACCGAGCATTAATACGCTGCATAGAAAATTATTTAATTTTTTTTAATAAAGATGAACTTCATATATCGTTTTCATATTTAGTTTAGAATAGAAGTTAAAATATATAAATATGAAATCACTATCAGTATACATATAGGCTAGTAGCACACCAGTGTTAGCTAGAACCAAGGCAACGACTTGGCATATACTTCAGGGTTGTTAAAAAAATCAGTGTTGCTAATATACTGATTAAACCGAAAATGTACTGTCAGCCATATTAAATAAATATGACTGCATTATTTAAAATTGTTTAATATGATTTACTTCTTGACTTGTTTGTAGGATAAACAATTTAAAATAATGAAGCCAAATTTATTGAATAAGGTTGTCAGTACATTTTCGGCTTAATCAGTTTATTGGCAACACAGATTTTGTTAACAACCTTAAAGTATGTGCCAAGTCGTTGCCTTGGTTCTAGCTAACACCGGTGTTAGAACCACGCTCGTGCTACCGTCCATAGATACTACATAAATGTACCTACATATAATTTTGCGGGAATAACATGCTTATTCATAAAAAAATCTCTAAATTTTCTATTGCTAATTTCCGCGTCTCGGAGGAAATAAAAAAGAATATAAATTAATAAAATTAACAGGACAATAGCAGAAATAATGAAATAAAGAATGAGTTATATTTACCGGTATAATTACATTTAAAAATATTAAAATACGAGTACATATGTTTTTTGAGTACAAGATATTTTAATTGTAAATGAAAATATCATTACTAAGATTAAGTTTAAGCAATCGAATAAAAACTAATTGTGCTGTGACTACGGATGAACGGAAACGGCGTCAAACTTGAATAGTTCACATTCCTTAGATATTTCCTGAGTTGTTTGTCAGACATCTCGTAACCTAAATAAGGCTATTTATGCCAAGCTCGACTGTACTTTATCATACAATTTATTATTCTCAGTTATTTAGAGGTTAAAATGAAGTAATAAAAATGACGCACTTCTTAAACACTGGCTGCATTATGAATCTTATCTTTCTCTGTCAGCGTTTTTCTACTGCTTGTCAAAAATGTTGTTTGTGTGTGCTGATATAAATTGATGACTTGTTTTCAGATTGAAAGAATTTCAAAAATTTGTCATCCACCCGTCTACAATAGCCGCACTCACAAAATTAACGCATACTACTCATTTGTCTTTTACAATATAAATGTCATATTTTTTAAATTTATCCACTTCATTCAAAAGCCGCAAATTATTTACATATCAAATTTGTGATTCATGGTCCGCGGTTTATAAGCCACCAAGGAATGACTTCTGCGAAAGAATTTCTAAAAATGTCTAACTTCCAGCATCTTAACACCAAACCATAAAATTAGAAAATCAGTTTCTTTTACAAAATACAGTAAAAATGCATGTGCAAATTTTAATTACTGCTATTTAGTTGCAAATTATTACATCAATGAACTTGCAGACTTTAAATATCTCAATGTTACGTATTTTAGTCATACATGATACATAAAAGCTGCTTTCAGTACTTACTTCGAGAAGTTTATAGCTACATTACAGCTTTTCGCTATTTTTTCTGCGTTAAAGCTATTTCTACACCCAGTATGCAAATGTATACAATAAATCGTGAAACTGGAATATTTGTGAGTTAATGTAGGTACTCTTTTGCATATATGTACATATATCTTCTTTTACATTGGAATATTATAAAATTTATAACGTAGCTCATTTAAACTGAACCCATTTAGCTGTATCAATAATTCAGCACCAATTCTGATCTGTGTATACCTAAACTGATTTGCAACATTATAATGGAGTCATCTCTGATTTTTCACATATTTATTTTTTTTTTCTTAAAGTATGCTTAAAACTAAAGTACTCACATAAATATATATTTTGTCACATAATACATAAGATTCTAGTTTTACAGCAATATTTTTTTATAAAATTTCACATTTTTAAACTACGTACTACGTTACGGTTTCAGATATTATTGGAACTACATTTGACGTTTGTGCTTGACACGTTTATAGCAACAATTTGTTTTATCCATCTTAACTTATTTTTACCTCCCGCTATACCCTTGGTAAGGGAGGTATAGGGATCGTACTAAAAATCGAATATTAAGATTTTGGTAAATGACCACGTTTTAAGGTCCCTAGAATCCAATTTTAACATTTTCACGATGATGTCTGTGTGTATGTGTGTGTGAATCCTCCACTCTAACTCAAATACTATCATTCAGAAAATTTTGAAACATTGTATTTCGAACTTTTTCTGTAATGAAAAGAGCCCATTAGATTTTGGTGAAAATCGAATAACCGGAAATGGCACTTTACAAGAAGCTCAAAATAGTTTTTCTTATAAAAATACCTTTAAATGTTATTTTTTTAAGACTAATGTTCTTATAAAAATTAAAGATTATTAAATTTTCTTTAGGTTTGCATTAATACTTTTTCTATATATTTTATGGATAAATTTATAAAAATATCTATAATTTAAATCCCGGAGTCTACGCTTTAAACAAACAAAACGCAGTTATTCAAATGTATGTAACTGACAGATAAATGTCACTATCAAAAAACTAATCATTTCATTTAATATTAGTAACATTTTAAGAAGAAAAAAGTAAATAGAACTATAGGAAAGGAATTCAATACAGTTTCCAGCATAAGTAAATATGTAGGTATGTATTTAGATTAATAAAAATTAACGATTCATTAAAATGTTTAAGCTAATCTTCATTTTTGGATTAGTGAATCCTATTCTATCCCGATATTTAAAATTTAATCTTCATTTTATTATAGCTCCGGTGGCTCAATGTTTAGAACAACGCCTCATGTTCGAAACTAAGGCATGGATGTGTGTGAATGTGAACCCACTCTGTAATTGAGATTTAATCCTGTTGAGAGGTTTTTTAAAAAAGATAGTTATTTGGATTAGATTAGACTATATTTTAAGAAATAAAAGATTAGAGTAAAATTCGCTAATCCAAAAATAAGGATTAACTTAATCTCTTTTGTGACTCGGGCTGTAAATGGCGGGAGATATCGTGTTGGCCACACCAGATTTTTTAAATTTAATAGTATGCAAGTGTATTAATAATCATAATACACGAGCTGCATACAATATTTTTTCTACTATTCATAATAATTTAAAAAAATAAACTATAAACCAATAAAATGGTTATAAAATTCATTTGTTTCATAATGATAATCTGTATCAAAATGAAAAAAAAATCTGTTATAATGAAAATCTGTTTCGAAATTTAAAAAAATCTGTATCATAATGATAATCTGTACCGAAATGAAAATCTGTATCTTAAGGAGTATCATTCAAGTACCAATGACACATACATAATAGGTATATTAAAGCATAGGAGTAGAAAAAATATTTTATAGACAGGTACTTTTTAAATCTAAAACCACATATTGCAGGCTTAGCGTCACTTGCCGTCACAGAATCAAACCCGCTAATGTTTATGAAGGAAATCACGAATAAACAGTATAATAATTTTATTTTAAATATTTTTTATAAATACGAGTATATGCATAACATGAGATAATTTCTTAATTTATGAAAACAATCAATACTTTGTCTTCGGATGACTTCATTAATTAATAAATTTTGTAAATAAGAATTCATGGTAATGCCAGTAATAAAGATATCAAAATTTTGCAAACAATGATAAACTTTATACAATTTCATAATACAGTATTTATATTTTCTTTTAAGGTTTAATGGTCAGAATTTATATAAATTTTAATTACTTGTTAAATTGACAATATCATGTCAAAATAAAATATCAAATGACACTCGCTAAGTTTTATGATGTCTAGCCGAGATCATGATTAAGAATCAAAAAATCAAAATAAAATAAAATTGTGAAAATGATTTATTCATATATTAAATATGTTTTTTTTAGAGTCCACCTTCTTCAATTCATGGAATAAGGGATGTTTCTTGGCTGGGTAGTTGATGAAACGAAAAAGTTTCTGGGATTCAGCCAAATTTATTAGTTCAGTCTCGGACAGTTTCGACTCCACATGAGTCATCTCCTGAAGAAGACCCATGGGGGTTTGAAACTGTCTGATGTAATAAATGTGGCTGAATCCCAGAAACTTTTTCATTTCTTCTTCAATTAAGTTTGGTTATTAAATATTATTATCAAAATTTTAGTATAGTTTTCTATGAACTATAGAAAAAATCTAACTGCCAGCAGTTCAACTAAACATAACTAATAGTAAATAGTAGGTAATAATTTTATTCGGTACGCTAGTACGCTTTTAGGAATTACTATTATTTTCCAAAATAAACAACATACATATTTCAACACTGCAAGTATGAAATGTGAAACGAGAGAAATATTTAGAGGAACGCAATTAAAATCAAAAATAACTCCCTTCTCGTTTATGATTCAACTAGTTACCAGGAGTAAAAATATCCAACATTGACCTTACGAATTCCGTACTCCCAAAGCCCGCCCTGATTTATAGCTGTAAAAGCTGTTAGAATAAAAAAGAACATCTGGTGTTTGACATCTCACACTCTCCGAAAAAAAAAAACAAGTACAAACGAACAGTGGAACATCGTGTAGTATTTTTATCTCCGGCAGCACATGGGAAAGTTTGTAAATTTACGCGGGCTGATTCATTCGCTCTTTCACACAGCTTTGTTGAAATGATGTTGATATTGTTCTGTAATATTTATCTCTACGTTCATTTACACCTCTACTGGAACTCGCCACAAAATGTTTATGTAGTAAATTCATGAAAAATGAATCAACTGAAAAGAAAAGTGCTAGTTGTTACTAACGCTCTCAGTTTATGTTAGTATGTATATAAAGAAGAGTTTACAAGATGAAGAAGGCGTATAAAATGAGTCATTTTAAAAATATATTTCTAACTTTTCAAGTTGCACCTTGTGGAATATAAGTTTCAAATTTTATTATTAGTATTACAAGGATCAATATTCGATTCTAATTAAAGACATCATCAAACCTAGTAGCAGATGACGGTCTTTTCAATCATTCATCTGTAACACGAGGGGGGGGGGGGTGCGGAAGAGGATGAAGAGAGTAATGTTTTACTCTTGTTCATCCGAAAAGTTTCTACATCAATTTTAGAATTATTAGTTTGCGACCACGACGCCAGCGATGATACAGAAACCCAGGCCGTATCAGCCGTCACCAGATAAATACGTTTTCTGGTGATGGCAGCGGAATTGTATTTTGTAATTCCATTGTATAAGCGGCCTACCACTGGCACAGATATGATACGTTGGTTAGAAATAACCTATGCAGGATGCACCATATTACCACCATCATTTTTTCCTGCTTGTTTTTATGGTCCAGCATGGACGCACCAGGTTTACGCACCTCGCTTAATGATTTATACCCAGAACCAGGGACTCGAACCGAAAAATTTTGGGGTTCGGTTATCGGTTACGGTTTTTACCTTCCGTCACCTTTAGGTAAGGAAGGTATTGTCTTTGGTCAAAAAATTCGGTGGTGAGTTTTTGATGAATAAGCACGTTTTAGGGTCCCTACAATACGATTTTACTATTTTTACGATGATGTCTGTATGTGTGTGTGTGTGTGTGTGTGTATGTATGTATGTGTGTGTGTGTAACAAAATTTTCGTCTACGATAACTTCCATACTACAATTATAAAAATTATAATTCTTTCGTATTTCTCTTCGGTACATCTATGTGAAGAGCTGATTAGATTTTGGTTAGAATTGGACAACCGGAAGTACCCTCATTTGAAGATTTTAACAGTTTTTCTTGAAAAAACTATGTTAAATATCAATTTTTCACATTTAATGTTATTATAAATATTAAAGAATATTTTATTCTCTATACGATTTGACTGCATTTTATACTTAATATTGAATGGGTATAGAGTTAAAAAATTATAAAGAAATTAAATTTCATAAAGTAGCCATAGCTATGGACACAGATACTATATTAAGAAAATTTTGATTGAAAGATGTCAGTGTCAAGTGAAATTGACATAGTGTGTATGTCTTATAATTTTACTGGAAATATAGGATCTTTTGCTATAAATTTTCTGTATGGAATTTGCACAAAATACATGCAACTGCCGGAAGGTAAAATACAAGACATATAATCTTTAGCAATGAACTTTCTGTATGAAATTTGTACAAAATACATATAACTGACGGAAGGTAATGTGCTGGCCACATCAGATTTTTTGAAAATATATCGGTTTTCGTTTCGGTTAAAAAACAAATAAATTTCGTTTTCGTTACGGTTTCGGTTCTTTTCGGTTTCGGTTTAAATGAAAAATTAGCTTATTTTTTATTTTTTGCAACATGAACTACGTTTAAATTAGGGATCGACCGATATGATTTTTTGTGGCCGATACCGATATACTCATATCCGATATCGGCCGATACCGATATATCGGCCATAAAATTTTGTCGTAAATTTTTTGCTGTATAAATGAGGTAAAAGTGATTTATAATGATATACTGTTACCGTTACACGCATTAACCATAAATAAATCACAAAAAAATGCAGAGCAAATGCAAAAAAAGACAATTTTTTTCAAACGTCGTAGAAATGGCATTTTTGTGACTTAATTCACAAGGTAGAAGCTTTATTTCTACGCCGTTGGAAATTTCTACGCCGGCGGCGTAGAAATAAAATAAATAAATATCCATAGAAACTACATAGAATTAGCGAATAAAAAGAAAAGTAGTGCGTTTGAAAAAAAATTTAATGTGTCATTCGGAATAAAAGTGTCTTTGTGTGCCTCGCATGCAATTGTCTCGACTCGCTTCGCTCGTCGTGCAAACTTCCATGCTCGCCACACAAAGTATCACTTTTACTCCTAATAACACAATATACTATTTTCCATTGATGTACAAAGTTGCAATAATATATTTAGCACCACCGCCAAGTAGTGTTGCTAGTGAACAGTTATTTTCTTCAGCTGGAAATGTTTATGAAAGCACAAGAAATCGTCTAACTCCGGAAAGAGCAGAAAGCTTAATTTTGTTACATTACAACTTGCCAAAAGTTAACTTTAAATATTAATTCGTTTAACTAAGTGTGTAACTTTACTTCTACATTTTTAATAACTTTTTTGCTAAATTTTGAATAAGAATAAACTTGATTTGTTTTTTATTTAGTATTTGTTTTAATTTCCTTTAAAAAATCCTTAGCAACTGAAATATTAAGCAATTTATATTTTTTTAGGCCGATACCGATATAGGCCGATATCGTGGTTTACATATCGGCCGATACCGATATCGGCCAAGAAGACCGATATGGCCGATATACCAATACCGATATCGGTATCGGTCGATCCCTAGTTTAAATAGTACTTATTTCGTAATGTAATAACATTTTAATTCCACGTTTTACTAACAACTAGTACTAATAGATATATTCGGCTTGTTCGGAATTCAAAATTCGAAAAGAAACTGTAAGTAATTATATGAAGGTGTGATCTAAAAATAAAAATTGCGGTTCAAAAAGTAACTATAATTTAAAGTTTCACATTAAGTTTATTTTTGCAACAAAAATTAAATACGTTTCGTAAGTTATTAAAATTTAATTTTAAGTTATAATAATAATCCTATTCCAATAGTAATACGTAAACTAAATGGGCGATTGAATGTAAAATGTCAACAAAAGAGTATTTTTTTATTATAATTGCAAAAATAAATTAAAAATGGAGTAAAATGCCTTAATTTTTTTTTAATTAAGAAACTATTTATTTATGAATTCGAAAGTATTTCTACGAAAAAGATGTGGGTTAATAAAAAATACCTATTTTTAAATTTACGGTTTTAGTACCGATATTATTTCGGTTCGGTTATGTTTTCGGTTACAGAACGAATTTATTTTTCGTATTGGTTTTCGGTTTCCATATTTGAAGAAATAAAATATAGGTTTTTTTCGGTTAGGGTTTCATAAAAAATCAAATATCGGTGCGGTTTTCGGTTACGGTTTCGTTACGGTTCGGGTCCCTGCCCAGAACCTCTAGGCTTAATTTTATTACCTATTATACCGGGTATAACTATTGCAATGAATACGACTGCTGAAGTATTAAGTTCTACTATTTTGCCTATTGCATACATAAAATAGTAGGTATCAGTATCTTTTTGCCTATTGCATACATAAAATAGTAGGTATCAGTATCTACAATGTCTATCATGTATACTTAGATTAAAGATAAATTTATTGAAACTATAACTTAAATACTTGAATTAATCAATACACAGTTGCATACTACTCACACAGTAAAATATATCCTTTTATCTTTCTTTGCCTTAACAAAGTATATTTCCGGTATGAGTTATTAATATGTATTAGCTATTCAGTAAAAATATAAACATATAAGCCACGGATTTACATAGTTATTAGTCGATCAATAATCAAGAACCTATTAATCAAATTCATCTGATATCGAAGTATCAACATAATTCAAAAATTAATCTTATAACATGAATTAAATTTATAACTGTCAAAGTCGATGGTTTTGCTTTGTTTGACCATTAATATCATACATCAGTATACTTATGTATTTATAGAACTCGACATTCATATAAAAAAGTATTGAAAACAATTTTAACTTCGTGAAAAATGTACACATTTTCCCGCAATTATAATCCACTTAATCTTGGTTCACCATTTTCCTACATATAATAACAATTGAGCTTACCGAACAATTTACAAGACTCTTATACATACAATGAAGACGACGCCTTATAAGTGCTAGCTTATGAACAGTGCTTCTCAAAATTATTTACCATTAAATTATATTAAATTGACTGTCTGCTTCTGCTGGACTGTGCTCATATTTTTTTAATCTACTTATTACAATTGATTTTATTCCATTTCATCTAATAGTTAATAGCCCCAAAATGAATGACTAATTTTTTATTTTGCTGCATTACATTTTTTTTTTAAACTAAAGGCCCGTCCACATATGCTATATAACACGGTAATACCGGCTGAATACTTTGAACCCGAACATAGCCCGTTAACACGGAAAAATCGTTTTTCTCAGACTGTTGCTTGCCGTTTCAATCGACAACAATGGTTGTGGTATCAGTAGGATGATAAAAAAATCTGCATCAAATGACACCAAACCCATGTAAATTTGTATTGGTTAAGCCCAAAAACTTTTAATAACTCCATTAGACCCCGCTACCCGCATGGCGTATGCTTCATATAGTTTGTTGTAAATTAGATACTCGTTGAGGTGCAGGGATGGTGGGGAACGGAGGGAAAACCCCAGTTGGTAATGCGTGATGCTTAGATTTCATATTTACATTGTGTTTGTTTACGTTCTGCCAAGTGATTATTGATGAGTAAGGTTAGAGGAGTTTATTTTGTTTTGTGCGTTTCGTGAATTTCATAAAATATCATGGTTCATCGCTGTGTTGAGCCGAAGTGCCAAGAGTTTTCGACTTTAAAGGAAATACATTTAACATTTCATGTGTAAGTTTTCCTCAAGAAACTATGACAGCAAATCAGAAACTAATAACGATTTTACAGATTTCCAGTCGATCAGGGTAGAAAAAAATCAATGGATATAAGCTATTCAAAGGGAAAATTTTGTTACATCCAAGTTTTCCTTCAAAATTAAAATTATAGCAGCTGTCACTTTTGTTTACATACGTAGTTTACGCAACCCATTCCCCTTGCCCCACTAGTTTAAGTTTCTGCTTCACAATAAACGCTAGCACGCGGGGTCTAGTTTAGACCCAGAAATTAATTATTAAATTTATTCAATTTTATATTAATATCGATAGCCATGATGGTATTTGAACAAAATGACAAACGAATATTTGACATTTAGAATTCTTTTGTTATAATTTTTACCTCTCGCTAAGAGAGGTATTGTATTCATGCTAAAAATCGCATATCTATATAATAAGCACGTTTTAAGGTCCCTAGAATCCGATTATAACATTTTTACGATGATGTCCGTATGTCCGTATGTGTGTGTGTGTGTGTGTGTGTGTGTGTGTGTGTATGCGTGTGTGTGTGTGTGTGTGTATGCGTGTGTGTGTGTGTGTGCGTGTGTGTGTGTGTGTGCGTGCGTGTGTGTGTGTGTGCGTGTGTGTGTGTGTGTTTGCGTGTGTGTGTGTTTGTGTGTGTGTGTGTGTTTGCGTGTGTGTGTGTGTGTGTTTGCGTGTGTGTGTGTGTTTGCGTGTGTGTGTGTTTGCGTGTGTGTGTGTTTGCGTGTGTGCGTGCGTGCGTGCGTGCGTGTTTGCGTGCGTGCGTGCGTGCGTGTGTGTGTGCGTGCGTGCGTGCGTGCGTGTGTGTGTGGATGTTGGATTCACGATTTCTCAAATACTATAAGACTTATGACATTTTTAACTACGGATTCCTCAATCTAACAATAATGGGAAGAGTTGATTAAGTTTTGGTAACAAATGGACAACCGGAAGTAGTAGTTACAAGAAAGAAAATCTGATGTGGCCAGCACATTACCTTCCGTCAGTTCTATATATTTTGTACAAATTTCATACGGAAAGTTCCTTGCTAAATTAAATATTCTATTTCTTGTACATTAGCTTCCGGCAGTTGCATGTATTTTATGCAAATTTCATACAGAAAATTATTATTTTGTGACGTTTTCTATATACAGTGTAATGTATCTGCAGAAAAAAAAGATTTATTATTATTATTTCTTGTACATTACCTTAAAGCAGTTGTATGTATTTTATACAAATTCCATAGAGAAAGCAAAAGATCCTATATTTCCAGTAAAATTATAAAACAGACACACTATGTCAATTTCACTTGACACTGACATCTTTCAATCAGAATTTTCTTAATATAGTAGTTGTTTCCACAGGTATGGCTACTTTATGAAATTTAATTTCTTTATAATTTTTTAACTCAATATCCATTTAATATTAAGTATAAAATGCAGTCAAATCGTATAGAGAATAAAATATTCTTTAATATTTATAATAACATCAAATGTGAAAAAATTATATTTAACATAGTTTTTTCAAGAAAAACTGTTAAAATCTTCAAATGATGGTACTTCCGGTTGACCAATTGTAACCAAAATCTAATCAGCTCTTCCTACGGATGTAACGAAGAAGTATACGAAAAAATTATAATTTTTGTAACTGTAGTATTAGAGTTATCGCAGACGAAAATTTTGTTACACACACACGCACGCACGCACGCACGCACACACACACGCACACACGCACACACGCACGCACGCACGCACGCACGCACGCACGCACGCACGCACGCACGCACGCACGCACGCACGCACGCACGCACGCACGCACGCACGCACGCACGCACGCACACACGCACACACGCACACACGCACACACGCACACACGCACACACGCACACACGCACACACGCACACACGCACACACGCACACACGCACACACGCACACACGCACACACGCACACACGCACACACGCACACACGCACACACGCACACACGCACACACGCACACACGCACACACGCACACACGCACACACGCACACACGCACACACGCACGCACGCACGCACGCACGCACGCACGCACGCACGCACGCACGCACGCACGCACGCACGCACGCACGCACGCACGCACGCACGCACGCACGCACGCACACACACACACACACACACACACACACACACACACACACACACACACACACACACACACACACACACACACACACACACACACACACACACACACACACACACACACACACACACACACACACACACACACACACACACACACACACACACACACACACACACACACACACACACACACACACACACACACACACACACACACACACACACACACACACACACACACACACACACACACACACACACACACACACACACACAGACACACACACACACAGACACACACACACACACACAGACATCATCGTAAAAATAGTAAATTCGTATTCTAGGGACTCTAAAACGTGCTTATTGAGTAAAAACTCATCATCGAATTTTTTGACCAAAGACAATACCTTCCTTACCTAAAGGTGACGGAAGGTAAAATCATCTAAATATTATTTATCGATAATTTATGTAATTACTTATTATAAAGAACGTTAAATTCATTATTCGATAAATATAAATTCATTATTATATCTTCTATAGATTTAGAGATAAAGAAATGTATATAAAATAATTTCATGTAAAAAATCTCAAATCAAACTACTTAAAAGGCAAGAAATTCAAATGTTTGTAATGGACACATAAATGTCACTGTCAAAAATATTTGTATGCCACTGTCAAAAATATTTGTACATTATTATGAAGATTATGAAAATTTAAAAAAGTCAACAACGCAAAAGAATATAAAAGAAATTTGCGAAAAAATGACGAATATAAAGAAAAAGAAAAGGAAAGTAGAAAAAGAAAATTTGTATTATAGTTTCTTTGTTTATACCTATTACGTGTATGCAGAAAGTAGAAAAAGAAAATTTGTATTATAGTTTCTTTGTTTATACCTATTACGTGTATGCAAAGATATGATATGTTCAAAAGAATCTATTATTCTATTTATAGATTTATTTAAAGAAAATGAGGTGTCGTGGGTCACAAAACATGATGCTTGGTGCGAAATTCCAGGGAGCATGTTGGATGTCCCTAAAACTTCTTCCCTCTGTGTTTTTTTATTTATTTTTCACTTTTATTTGAAATAATTACACAGGGCATCTTCATGTTAACTGTAGAAGTTATAAGCAGATGTGGACGTCCGAAAATATTTGAAACAATGTTAAAAAAACTATCTAATCTACCCTATCCATAATTTATCCTAACCACCTAATTTCTAATCTAATCTAACTTGGACATATTCATATTAATTAATCATTTATTTCACAAAATACTGATCATTAATGTAAAAAATACTGATCAAATAAATGTAAACTTTTTATTACTAGTGCATTTGTTTCAATTAATATAAACAAATTTATAATTTTTTTTAACTATTGTTCAAAGGTTATGATGAAATGAAACTCCCAAACGGTATCCCCAGTCCTTTTACCGAATTCTATAAATTACAGAAGTGTACTTTATTAAATATTATTATTAATATTGTTATTATTATTTATAATGATTTACTAAATATTAATATTTAAATTATAACTATTTGAATAATTTATCGTTACACGAAAGTTATTTGGAAAGTAAAGATAAAAGGTTAGTAAAGATGACATCTTTACGTGTATTGTGATAGGAAAATGATTTTTTTCACAGATGGCAGCGCTACTATCTCTGATAGTGTTCTCATGACTTGGCAGAGTGCACCATGTTTCAATCACAGCATTAACATTATGTTTGCAGTGTGCTTTTGGAAAGAAAGTGTCAATGGTAAATTCCACAAAGAGCCGAGTTTATTGAGTGATTCAATTCTATTGCTCGAAAGGAGAAACTGCTACTGAAATTTATCTCCGACTCCGACGTATGTCTATTATGATCAGACGAAACGTGACAAAATAGTGCTGAGAATTTTTAAGCGGTAAGTAGCGATGTTTATGAAAAAGATTAGAACGCTATCCGTTGTCACTTATCAACCATTCAAAAGATTCAAGAAAAGTTGTATTTATATGTATATCGATAAATTTTTCACCCGTAATGATTATGGAAAGATTAGGCTATATTATATTCAAGATGAAGTGATTGTGTGAATAAGAAACAGATGGAAACTTCTAAGATACCGGAATCAGGAAACTGATTCTCAGAATCAATAAATCAATTGAGGTCCATGATGATTATGCTGAAAAATAAAATAAAGATGTTGTCTAATGGTTTTATAAGTCATGCCAGTAATAAAAAGTTGTAGAAATATTTTCTAAGATTCGAAGTGTACTGTTAGCTATTAAGAACCAATATACATACATCTATTTCCTTGTACTCGTACATTAGAAAAATACAGGATATTTATTCATATAATTGCAGTATTGTATCGTATATTGAACGTATTTGTTTCCCAATGAATAAATGCATTACTAAAATAATCAATGTTCTACTATAAGAGTTATTTACGCGCACGCTTAGTGAGGTAAGTCATAAGTTCACATCTTGTACCTGAGATACAAATTATTAAACCATAAATACTTCCGCATCAGAGTGCTTTGGACCATTAAAACCAATTACAAACTTAGTCCCTAGTAGAAGTTATACCGACAACCAGTACTCCTAAAAATATACCAAAGTAGGTAAAGTTTATAAAGAAGTAGGTGCAGCACTTTTAGTTTTTAATCTCTACCGATTTTGGCACCTCAAGAATATCTTCTTCTGAAGCTACAATCTACGATGAACATTCGTAGTCGTGAGAAAATATTTCTTTAGAAACAATGTTAGCCCAATTCATAAAAATTATATATTATGTATTCTACCTATACTTTGTTTCAAAATGCGCTGGAGTAATATATCAATCCGTCAAAAACATTCCCGTGATTTGCAAAGGGATAGTCGAAAAAACCGAATTCGATTTGAGATCTGCTGAAGTCACCTTAGATTAAAATAAATATAAATTTTGATAAAGAACCATATTTATAGATAATATAAATACATAAATAGATCCCTCTGAAAACTTTTATCTACGTCTATATAACTCTTCCTTTGTATAGGTTGTGGGATCCTGATGATGAACCCCAAGGATATATCTCGAAGGACCACCCGTAAATATACGGGAATAAAAATGTTGTACGTTGAGTTAAATTTAATTGATTTTATTATATGAAGAAAAATGAAATATATACAATATTTACAACGCATGAACTTTATTAAAATTGTGAGCGACTCTTTATTTGTTTAACGTCTAATCTCGACTATTGTTTGAACACGACTACTTACAGTAAAATTTACATCTTCGTCTTTGGCTTTGGCCGTTAGAGTTCATAAAACATTTTGGTGGGATGTACAAATGACCAGCTAAGTACTGGACATAGGTATTGTTAAAGAAATAAGTTAAGGTATAAAGCGGGCGGCATACTATGAGCATCCTAGTAAAGGTATATCTATTTTTTCTGATGGGTTTATTTGTCGCATCCCTGACAAAAATCTAATACAACTCTTACAATTTTTGATTTATTATACCAGCTCATTTTGAAACATACATAAAATAATGAATTTGAATATGGCATACACGTCAGATTCATAATTCTTAAAAATACAACATGCTCGACAATATATGTATGATTTGAATGTGAAACTATCATATCAAAATCGCAACATACAACATGAGGTAAATGGTGTATGAGGGTTTCGACGATATCTATGTATTTCTATAGCATTTATGCGGCGCAAGTATATACGCGCGGTATTTACCTTATGATACATGTTGCATGTGTATTTGATGTATCCTTGGTGAACGTCCGGCCTATTATTTGTTTGATCAAATCCCTAAGGGTTTCACAAAATACTAACCTAACCTAATTACTTGTTTGATCAAATCCCTAGAGTTCTCACCAAAACCCTAACCTATCTCCAAGGGATTTGATCAAACAACTAATTAAGTCATATCCTACGCACAAATTTTACCAAAACAAACTCGTACGTTACATCAGAATTAGCACTTTTTTCTTTCATTTGGGTCTCTCGGTTTGAGTTCCCAGCGTTGATGGATGAAATCCTGTGAAACAGAGTAGGTATACATCCCTAGACTAAGATCTGTGAAAGCAAACCACTGGCTTAGGCTACGACCGTGGTGGATGGCCCCCGTTGGCTCCGACCTTCACATACCAACATGACAGCCGATACTTCCACCGAGCGGGAAACATATGGGAAATCAGACCATATATTGGAAAACAATCGAAGGAATACAAGGAATTTCAATCAAAGATATTACGATTAAGATTAACAATGATTCCAGAACTTTGTTCTAAGATGATTTTTTTATTTAGCGGTTAACGGAGGGGATTTCTAAGGCAACGCCTTTATTAAAAATGTGTGTTGTATAGGTACTAGTAAGTAGGTATATCAATTTTTGCCGGAATGTGTTTTGAGGAAACTAATAAAATGTTTTCTTATAAAGTATTTTATTTAAAAAAAATTGAATTAAAAATTATTCAAATTTTTTTAAGAACATAACCTCATTATTTCTACATTCATAATCTTAATTTAAATTATCACGAATATACTTCTTTGGCATTGTTTATACTTGTGTAACCCAGAAATAAGTAAAATTTATTGGTAAGTATAAGTAAAGTTGTAGCCCGGACTGTAAAATTATCTTTTTTAAAAAATAATGTAATAATTGAGCTCTTTATGCACTTATTTACATACATAACATTCACAAAAATTATGCATATCCCACTAGTGGGTTAGCTTAAACTCGGAAATAATATTAATATACACTATAATTATTTTTAATTGCGCTAAATTGTAAACATATGTTATATAAACCTATTTTTAAAAAAATTGCAAGCGAAAATTTCTAAATATTAATAAGAAAATGACTAAGTTTATAAAAAAATACAATAGCTACGACATATAAAGTAAGAGCGCAGATTAATTCCTTTTAAGACTTTCCCATATATCTAATAAAATTACGTATAAAAATTTCTCAAAAGATAAGTTTTTTATTATTACTATGTTTACATGTAGTTTAGAAAATAGTTTCAGCTTTTAGTCAAAATTACGTGAAACTGTTTAAATGCAATTTTGAAAACAAGTCTACAGATTGATTTGAAAACAGTTTCGGCGCATGCTCATTTGGCTGATATGTAAGTGACAGATCCTCTTCACTCCAAATACTTCGTTTTGTTATTATTCTGTTTTTTTATTTCTTACCTCTACGCACTAAAACTACTCAACTGTCAGTTTATTTCTAGGTTAGTAACACAAATCGGCAGAAACGACAGAAACGTTACTATGTATTCATGTGCAATACTCGTATATACTTAATTTTAAATGTTTACTTGGGTAGTTTTGAAACTAGTTTTCAAATCATACACATTATTTGAAGCGGTGATATCGATTGTAGCGCGATCTATTAAGGCTTTTTAGAATTCTGCATATAAACTGTCAAATTTACTTCAAATTTTTAAAAGACGCTTGTCAGTATTTGTTGTGCGTGATTTTTCGTGAAACAGAAGGACCAAATTAGAATTGGATATAATTAATTTAATAAATAAGGAACAGGATGAATAAAATTAACATTTTATTGTACAAATATACATACTTTTCGTTTGAAACAGATTCGTTGCACGAAACCACTGCACACTCATTTCTATTGGCCGAACGACTACATAAGATTGAATTTCTAGTTTCAAGCTTGTGATTTCGGAAGTCTGAATGAACCTTTACTGTTGCTGGTGTAGCTTCGAGAAAATAAACAGAATATATAAGAAGTGTTTATTTTTTACTACTTTCAGTAATCATCCTAATTGAGATGGAAAAGAAAAAGATTCCTCCAGCTTTGTTTCAGTATAACATAGTTCTAGTACTTTTAAATTACTAAAACGATGTGTAGAAGTATTTAGCTCACTTAGATTTCCAAATTGTTAATTGTAAGTTTTCATGTAAAATGCTTCCTTTACTCTTTAATCAGTTTTTATTGATTTCTCCAAAACTACCATTAACGGAACCTTTTCCTTGTACATCTCATCGCTTCAATTTTTGGTTTGGGTTGAGATAACTCAAAACCGTTTTCAGACTGTATACAATGGCGTTTTCAAAAAAATTAAAAACGTTTTCAAAACTGGATGCAAATTCAATATATTTCGACTTTCGACATACAATAATAGATTATTACAATAGGAGTAGATAATATAATTTTGGAGAACCGAAACTATTATCATTTTCGAAGGTAATATCTCACCTACCAACTTAATTTCCAAACAAGAATTTGGAAATAGCATTTCGTAATGAACCTCGTTACCCGTTACCAGCGATGTTAAGTGTTCCGAGCTTTATGTATCTATTCTGTAACTTGTAACTATAACGTTGAGAAACGAAAACCGTTCGTGAACGACTTGCCTTATTCTCTAACTTTTTGTCGAACGTACGTGAACGAAACATTCGTTCCCCAACGAAATTCGTTAGCATCGCGTAATTTCCTTATTCTGTATAGATATAACGAACGTTTGACAAAGACAATTTCGTACAATCCATTCGTTTATGAACTAGTGCTCATTAGCAGTCGTAGGCAAACGAAAATATAAATATAAATTTTTGTGTATAACCTTTGTCATCGGAATTTATTTAAAATGGAGGAAAATGATATTTTGAATATAATATTAAACGAATTACAAGCACGGTAAGTAGGCTTTTTGAAATAATATCACGGATATGTAGGTTATTTTTTGAGATTTTTTCAGACGTCAAAATAATCTTGTAGTAAGACAACTACGAGATAATAGTAATCCTTTCAATACTATACCGGATGATTTATTCAGAAAATTGTATAGATTTCCTAAACAACTTGCGCACGATCTATTTTTGGAAATTAATCCTTTTCTAGAAGATGGTATCCGTGTTACAAGGATTCCCACGGTAGTTAAGGTAATTTTTTCCTAAATTATTAACTGAATCAATTAATATTTTTTTTACATTTTAGTTCATCCTTTCATTGCACTTTTACTCACAAGGCAGTTACCAGAAATCAATCGGAAAAGACAGACACTGTCCTTTATCACAAGCTTCAGTAAGTCGCTGTTTAAGGAAAGTAACTGACATAATTGTGCAAAATTTTTCACAAAGATTAATAAAATTTCCCGAGAGTATAGAAGAAGTCACAGTTGTAAAAAATGGGTAGGTTTACAATATTACAGAGTTAACCGTATATTACTTGAACGGAATAGAGAATAGATCATATTATTTTGTTGTAGATTCTTTGAAAAATTTCAATTTCCGGGGATAGTTTACTGCTTTGAAAATATTTTAGTTGAAACGGGCATGTCGTAAAACCTCTATATACCAAATTTCGTAAAATACTATTGAATAGTTTTTAAAATAACGGTAGCGTAAACTCCTGTCCTGGGACATACAGTATATTGAATTGAGTAGAAAAAGTATGTCTATGTTCCAAGTTTTTATTACAAAAAATTGTTACATGGACATTTCGTGTAAAAATCATCAGCTAAAATATTATTTACAATACAACAGTTAATAGTTAAAAATTCAAATTATTATATTTATTTGTTTTTACATTAATTAACGATTCAAATCCGAAATTATAAAGTTATAATAACCGGTAAATGTGATAAAATATGTGCTTCATGCTTGTTCGCTACACCAAATTTTAAGTTTTATAAACTACGAGTACTTTCATTTATTAACCTCCCATAATAAAAACCATTGTAGGATTCTAGTGTTCTAGATAATGATGCTCCATGGTAAGATCATTTTGTAAGCGTGAAAGAGTTCACAAAAAGATGAAACAATAGTAAAAAAAAGTCATACGTATTATTTTTAATCCATAATTTAAAAATTTAATTAGGCGTATATTATGCTAAAAAATACCTATATAAAAACTAATGTACGACAAATTGGCAAAGTAGGTTCAAAATGAATCTTAAGTACTGTTATATTCAATCGAGCCAATCTTTGCGTAAAAGAAATATAATAAATACGACGTTTTTCTTAATGATATGCATACAGGATATCTCAAGCTTTTTGTTCACTATTGGCAACTTTTTTATTTTGAGATAGGAGTTCAGGAGTTTGATTAAATTAGATAAAATGTGTCACATTACATATGCAGAAACTTTAATAATGAAATTAAAAAGTATTTTTTATCAGCGGTTCTCAAAATATGGTACTGAACAGAACAATACATTTTTGATTATTCTATTGAAACTATTTTTTTTTGTTTTCAAACAAAGCAATGTTGTTAATGTACTAGATTCCGTTCGCTGAAACGAGAGAATGCGGAACTAATTCTTGAATAAAGACAAATCATTCTATTGATCAAAAGAGGATAATTTTGGAGCCGAACCAATAGAATATGTTTCTGTTCACGAATTAGTTCTACATTTTCTCGTTTCAGCGAACGGAGTATAGTCAATTATTCATAAAATATTTTTTTCAATTTGCATTTACGTTACATTACATATTTATTTTATTATTTTAACGGTAAATTATCGACTTACAGCCTTAAAAATTGAGTTCCGATTTCCGAATCTTCTGATCTTATGAATACAGTCATTTTTTAAACTAATAGCATTGATTATAATATACTAGCGTATAGAAGATCAATGCTAATAGGGAACAAATTCAAAATATTTCTAATATGATCTATGCTTCATTAATAATAGGTTCATGTTGACATTTAGTAATTTAGTAATCTATCATATCGTGTTAAGAATTTATTTACGTGTAACATGTATGTAGGTACTTTTTTCTGAGCTTTTTCCGAAGTTAAGAACTAATTGTACAGTGCCGTATTGGTGAAACTTAAAAATCTGACTTGAATTTTTTGTAAATAATTGTCCTAGTTGATAAACAGATATATCTATTAAAACTATAACTAAAATCAAGTTTTTCATTGAGTAAATGCTGACAATTTAGAAAGCACTAGCTGCAGTGAACAAAGTATATTTATGAATTATGAATACTTACACATGTAAGTGATAAATTATGGCCGCATTAAACTGAAAGTTTTAAATCTGTAAATAGTGAACAAAATCGCAACGATACAGCATAATTCTTATGTTAATTTTATATTAATCAACAAAAATAGATGTGGTTTTGTCAGTTTTTCTACAGATTTAGATTTACAGTTTTGACTCTAAAACGACCACTAGACTGATTTATAATTTAAATGTATAAATTGAAAACAAAATTTCGTAGGTGTACCAACTTGCTATGTATTTCAATGTACAGTAGTAAAAATAATGAATAAACATAGATTCCATTGTGATTAAACCTACACCAACTTCCGAATTTGAAATTTATCTTTCATATTAATTCAAAAAACCTGTTTTGCTTATTATATTCACAGTATTTATTCAATATAATTCATAATTCATTAACAATTTAAAGAACAAGACTAAATCTTTTTTTTAATGTCTATGAATTCAATTTTTTATAATCTACGTATACTCTGTTTTTTAAAAAAACGAGAAATAAATTCAAAATTTCCCTAATACGGTTTAACGTGCTAACAGATTTACCTTTTACAGTACAATTTCACACATTTGAAATATAATTTCACATTAACGAAAACTGGTATCCTACAAATGAAAACGGAATACATAATAACGAACTATTCACTCACACACACATCACTCATGAATTCTGATTTCATAATGATGAAAACAGAATTCGCAATTTTCAAAATCAATTTCATCTAAATGGAAACAGATTTGAAATTTGTTTATTCCTATTCCTTACATTTTAAAAGTATGTAAATATTAACAAAATTTTAATTTTAAATATCATGTAATTTCAAAATCATCCAAACAAATGATACGTCTGGTAAACGTCAAAATATTTCCTCAAAGACAGTACAAGTGTCATGGTACATTGATAATGCATTAAAAATACATTTTTTAATAAAAATGCTAATATTTGACCATCATAAAGCTAATTTAAAATACTTTCTGAAAATATAAAAATATATCACTCCATTTAAAAAGTCACGGTGATTTCGCTACCAGCGAAACGGGAAGTGAAATTTGCAATCTTTTCACACTAAAAAGTAGCATTTAACTTCGCTCCCAATTTTGTAATTTAAATAGCGAGTGACTTGGTTATAACTCCTATCCGTCAATTTTTTGCAGAAGAGTTAGTAGATTTGGATTTTATATTACTTTTTACATTGCTATTGAAACGTTGCCTGCACTGAAAATTGAGTTCGTCTGAAATTTACCTGAAACCACCTCTGCTGATATCGTGCACGGTCGACCCAAGGCTGAAAGTGAATTCTCAGCTCGAGCTCGGTCAAAGACTTCTAAATCTACAACCTGTTAGCAGTTGGCCATTTGTGCACGCCGTTCTACGAAACAACAAATGCCGAATGCCGGCATTCATAGCCTACGTTCTAGGGCGACACAACTTCACTTCTTCATTCTTGCACTACCGTTAAGCCGCTTTCCGTTCGGAATTTTGCATGCTACTGCTCCAAATTGACAGACACTATTTTATTGCTGTAGTCGCGACGACCGTACAACTTTTTATGACCGCCTTTATTTCTGCACTAAATTTTGAAACAGTTATTTTATAATTAGTACCGGGTTTTCAACTCTCTGGTTGCACTTAAAAATTTGTGTGAATTATAGCTAATTACTCTGTGAAATGTTTTTATTGTGTATATATGTTAAACAACAAAACCTTTAAATCGTAAAAATGGGCTGTAGGATCCAGAAGAAATTTATTAAACGAAGAAAGAATTGTGAAAAATAAAATAAATAAAAAAATAAGAAAAACCTTAATAATATTCGTGTGAATGAAACCCACATATTCAAACAATTTATTTTAATTTCAAATAAAGTAATAAATACCTAGTAGACTATAACAATTTAAGAAAAGCATAAAATGTATGCGATCGTATTATCAAAATTTTATTAATATAGTATGTTCCGTAAATAAATCAGATTAATCGTAATCGGTGATTTCGGTGAGTAGTTGGTTACTGAAAGTGGTGAGTATTTTCGGAACAGCTTGACATTGAAGTTCCGTCAGAAAAGCATTCATGATTCCCAACAATATTCAAATCATTTATAATTACATCTGTGTGCACAGTTGTATTCACCTTGTTATTCACTCTTGTAAAAATAAAAAAAAAATACTAGCAATTCTTATTTCAATAATTTAAACATAGTCACGAATTTTCGATATCACAACGCAAACAACAAACTTAAAATCATCTTCAAACAGCACCAATGCCATTTGTCAAATTGATGTAAATTGCAAATAACCGAAGTCATAGTGCTTTGAGCGCGATGAGTTTGGTGACTAATCAGACTTACCAATTTCAGGTCATCGCGTTCCATAAACCAAATCTTTTCAGGAATTGAATATTTACGGAACGGAAAAACACAAATTAGTGACTTTCGGGTATTTACGGAACATACTAATTATATGCAATTCCTTACCTAACCCAAACTAACGAAAATGATATCTGTCAAGCAATATTTACTCGTAACATGAACGACAAGAGACTAGAGCGTGTACTAGTAAAGCATATAATGGTATTTTATTAACATTACACTACAACATAATATAATATGTGTACAATGATTTAAAAAAAACTATTTCAGTTCGTACAGTATGAAAAACGATCGATTTTCGTTTATACCCTTAGCGTAGTACACAGATTTTTTTCCATAATTGATTTATGAAAATAATCAACAGGCAATGAAAATTAAATAATTTATTCACTCACTTTGTGAAACAAATATGGCGAGTTTAAATTCATATGTTAATGTAAGTGATTTTTAATTCGATAGGTTTAATGTAAAAAGGCTGGTCAGTAATTGATGCATTTAAATTCAAAAGGCCGGTTTTTGTATCTCTCGTTAAACTGGCTGTTAACTTAACTGTCAGTTAAAACCAAAATATATAGCATCGATTTTATAGCATAAGCTATAAAAATTACACATGTATCTTGTTTTAACTGAAAGTTAACAGACAGTTTAAGCATTGATGAAAAACAAGAATTTACAAAAAACTGTTCTATGAGCTAACCCCAATGGGTTTCAAACATTTTAAAAATGTCAAAAATTTCCAGAGATGGTTGAATGTAAAGCCAAAGATGGAACTAATTTTATTAACAAAGAATTGAATACGTACAAAAGAGTGTACAAGTGCTAAAATATTTTGACCCGTACATCCAAGAGTTGTAAGTGTTTAACACGTATTCAAATAAAATTGTAAATATTCGAAGCTGAAAAATGTGAAAAAATAAAAAAAATAATAACAAAAGAAATAGCAGCTTTAGTTATTCTCCGTGCAAAACAGTTTTTGTTGAATGTCTTTTAACTTTCAACCCTAGGAGTACCATCGGGTCTAATGGACCATAATTTTTCTTTCAAGTGAAATATTTTATTGAAAATTATTTATTTTACTGAAATGGGAACATAAAAATAGTGCATATATCTCTAGGAATTTATAAAGTAAATCTATGAGGTCCACCACTATCATGCGAAAACACGGTTAATAAATAAATTTGAGACTTTTATTTTCATTTCACAAAAATACATTGTTTTTTGTATATCTATTTTTTGTTATTGTAGTTTCAATATTTCTCATAGTACCTTGCGTTCTATATTCCTTTTCATTAAATAACGAATATAATATTTAAATCAACATGTAATTGACATGCAGTAAAAACAAATGGAAAGTATCTATTAAATGCCAGATATAATAATTGATAGAAGCAAAAAATTATATTAAAGTTTTTTTTTATATTATATTCAGCCTTCAAAACGTTCATTGACATAGGATTCAGTACGAACACAACAAAACGAAATAAACGATCTTATATCAAACTGATGAAGGTTTCGATTTCTTTAATAAAACAATACCTACGTTACTATTTATTTATGTACTTATTTATGTATGACATTCATGAAACGAAAGTGATCAATTTTCGTAATTTTGTTAGCTTCGAATATGATTTTATGTATAACTATTTCAATTTGTTGACTTTTAAAGATTTACAATAACATAAAAATAACTACCTTCATTAATAGGAATCTATAAATACATATGCAAGTGAAAAATGTATTAAATCTGTGATCAGGATCACATAAATGTAAATAAGTGCACATACATATTAAAATTACTAATATGTTATAAAAATAAAGCGCTGATAAATCAATGGATCTTATAGTTTAATGTAATCTAGATCTAGATAAAGAGAAAAGAAGTAGATATCAAATTGCGCATATGTGTGAGCAGCGCGCATAAGCGAATGCATGTGATAGTATGTGAGTGCATGGAATAATAATTGTATCGTGGTAGGCCATGCATTAAGCTGATGGACGAACAGACAGACAGACAGACAGAAAGTTTTTGTGTTGACAAGGTCAGTCTCATGCAAAATACTAAAATGTAACCCGATGCGTATTTACAAACCGTACTTAGCTACAGTTTTAAATTATTTCATAAAGTTCTTATTTTTCTTTAGATCAGCCAATCAGAACCATTGGGTCACGACCTAATTTTGGGACGCAAAGGTTCAAAAATGGGGCACAGATTTTTTTTTATCTACGTCCTAGCGTTAAACCTTAATACCACCCGTCTATGGGCCGCGTATATTTGTATTCATATATTGTATGCCGCAGGCTAATAGTTGTTACTACTATTACTATTGCTAGTGTATATTTTAAATACGAGCACTTGTAAAGCAGTTTCTCGACGAGTGATATACAAGATTTTTTGTGCCGATTTCTCTCTAAATTTATTAAATGAATTTGATTTATTGTCCTAATATGAAATACCACGGATTATTAAAAATTGTGAAAAAATCTAATTCTGTTTAAAATACTACTTATACGTTGACATTTCACCAGAATAATACCAGATTATAACCATAAAAGAGGTATTAAATACAATTGTATAAAATATAAATATGTAAGTATATACAAATATTAGCGGTAAAACTCTTTGTATGGATATCAAATTAAATTGATACTGTACTTTTAAACCACTATTTATTTTAAACTGCAATGAAAACAAAATAGTAGCCAATGCACAATAAATCAAAAAAATATATTTTTTTCATACGCAATAGAATTTGTTTTTAAAAAGTTATAAATTAAAATAAATGGTAAAACTTTTTAACAAAATTTATATTTTTGTCGCTATGTATTTATTGGCAAATATTTTTTTCCTAAAAAGTTATAGATCTTAAAAAGTAATTATACATACCTAACCTAAAGTGACCTATGTGACAACTTTTGTCTAACTTATCCGATCTCGTAACACGATTTGCCAATTTGCAGCAACTTACAGCTTTAAGGGGATATCACACGTAAGCACATATGCACAACTTTGCCTATTTCACGCAACTTTTTGCGTATGATAAAGCGACTGGTTTCATGCAACTAGTTTACGAACATGTTTAAAAACTTCGTAGACAATTTGCAGATAGGTGCGTACAAACAATGTACGCATGCGCGATAGAACTTCAAAGTCCCTCAACAGTCAACACACATTTTGTAACGTTTTTATTTATTTGGGTAAAGTAGCAGCCTCGGTGGCCGAGTCAGTGAGGCAGCGTGCTTCTGCAGCGCTCGAAGCGACCTTCAATGCTCGGTTCTTGGGGTTGTGGGTTCGATTCCCACCATGGGCTTGGATGTTTGTGATTGTCCTATCATCTCATCGCCATCAACGCAACGCAAAAATGTTATAAAAAAATGTAAGTTAAAAACTGATTCACCCTCATCAAATATTAATTGTAATACTTTATAAGTTAAATACAATAAAGAATTATTATTTTTATTATTATTATTATTATTATTATTATTATTATTATATTTGGGTAAAGTGTAAAAATCAAAGAATTTATATTAATTAAAATAGATCTTTATTAAAACGATAAATAAATATTAAAAGATAATAACAATGGCAATTAAAATGGTTAACATATTATTAATAATAATTTAAGGCTAACAATATATAACTACACTACCATTTCAATTCAATTTTATTTCCTTGTGTGAAGATACACTTCGTACAAGTAGGGTTGGCAAACAATAATATTAGTTACATTCTAAAAATAACAGGAGAAATACAAAATATAAATTCCCTATGTCATACACACATATATATATATACAGACAAAAACATAAGACAAAATCTTTATATTCAATATTTTTTTTTTCAAAATTTTATTATATGTAATTAATACTAGGAGTTATTATATTTTAGTGTCTCAGAAAATGATATGCAACAATATAATAAACAAAAACACTATCTTTCATATTACACAAGTAGATATAGGACGGTAGCACAAATCTCGTCCCAACCAAAAAGTTGTTAAAAAAAGAAGTCAAACTTCGGAATTTAATAGTAATGTAATAAATTTATCGAAATATGATTTTAAAGCAGAACAGTTTGTATTCAAGCAAACAAAGTTATTTAATCACGGATGAAATTAAATATAAAGATTTGAATATGACGTTTCTCAAAACAACACTCCAGCCAAAACAAAGCACGTGCTACCCAGCCATTAACATTACAGATTTATTTATTCTTCAGAACATTTTAGTCGTTAAATCAGAAACTTCTGAGTTTAAGTGCATTTATAGTGAAATAATAGATATTATTTATTTTTGGTATATACAATTCTTCCAAGAGAACAAATAATTTTTGTTCTAATGGAACACTTTTTATGTAATTTGATAAATAATACTCTCTGAGTGAGCTATACATCGGACACTTAATGAAAAAAATGATACAACACCATGGAAAGTATTTTCTGCCACTATCTTAAAACTTTTTTCCAAATGGAGGAAGCTAAACACTGAACTCCGGTTTCTAAGCGGAGAATAGCATTTGCTGTGTTTTTAGTACATTGAAGATCTAGTTTTAAAAAAAATTAATTGCATTTTTAAATTAAATTATAATTAGTTAAGCCCCATACTTCACAAGCATATAGCGCTGTAGCAGTATTTATTTAATGAAACAATTAACACGACTATTTATTTACACGATATTACTGATTATTTATTTCTACTATTTATGTCACTATTTATTTATATCACATTCAACTGTACGTCTGTATATTCAACTGCCCGGACAGAATTGACAACTTTCACCTCACTGTCTGTCGATTTATGTAACTAACTGTCTAACTATCTAATTATTCTTCTGACGGATTAACTCTCTAACACAACTGCCGAGAATCCACTTCCACTCACCGTACTGTCCCCGTATACCTAGCTTCCCAATACTCCTCAAAACTACCGAGTATTCACTTCCACGGTTATCCCAGTATACCAGTAACTTCCCGAGTATTCCACTCGACACTAAACTGCATACGATGATAAATGTAATTAGAGATGTTCCAGAGTTATATGATATGAGATGTGTAGAAAAACATTACCAACATGAAGTATGTAAATAAAATAAAATCGAGCCTAAAATATATGTAACACTGCGTACGTGTGATAACAAGAGTTAGGTATTTTGAAAAGTTGCTGTAAATCAGTTGCAGATACCTGAGTACGTCTGATACCCCCTTTAGGTTACGCCTGGTTAATACATTAATCTTGCCGGTGTATGTAAGTACGATCATATATCTCAGTACCGAATACGTGCTAAAATGAATACCATAGACGATCGCGTGAAATCCTTCTATCTCTGTCTCGTACACAAAGTAAAATTAACTGGTACTCCACATTATTTAACGAATAAATTAGTTCCTAAGCAATATAATTATACGCTACGAATAAAAGATTTGTTCATAGTACCATCCTACAGAAAATCTAAATTCAAGGCAGCTTTTTCATATCTAGCACCATCTTTATATAATGCTTTACCTGAAAATTTAAAATCTCTTGCTTATGGTTCTTTCAAATATCATGTAAAAAAATTGTATAATTCATATGTTTAGTTTGTAATGGCTTTCCGATTTCATAACACCTATACGACCTGTGCCTTTTTCCTTTTCTATGCGTTTTATTTTTTGTTAATCTTTGTTTAAATTTATTTTTTTGTAAACAAAATACTTTGTTGACTTATGATGATCTGTTATAATCATTGTACGGGTTAGGTGGAAGAACAGCCCTTGGCTGAACCTCGCCTTTGACGTACGGTCAATAAAGATTTTTATTATTATTATTATTATTATTATTATTATTATTATTATTATTATTTACGAGATATTCCTCGCTAGTGTGACTAGCATTGTTTTAGATGCGTAGAATAGGGAATAGGGGACACTCATGGTTTTCATAAATTCGTTTATTATGTTCTTCTTTCTGTATATAAAATGCAACTTTTAACAAAATATAAATTTCATGCGTTGCCCGAATTAATTGTTGTGTTATTTGAAGTATTTTTGTTTCTCTAAAACAATCCATGAACGATTGACAGAGGACTGTCACGTTAGCCTCCTGGTTGGGCTGTTTATATACGAGTATTTCAAGCAACTCTTCGCGTAGCTACTTATCATATAGGTTTCGCTACGAGCAACTAGTTTTCGGAAATGTTCGAAAACTTTACACAAAGACAGAATTGTTGATTTTGAAGTGTACAAAAGTTATGCGCATGATATACGATGACTTGATAGTCCCTAGATTTAAACGTACTTATATAATGTGAGAGGTACAATCCGCAAAAAATACACAACATTGCAAAATGACATCGCAAAAAGAAAGTGAATTTGAAAATTAAATTATTAAAGTATTAAATTAAAATAATAATAGCCCAAACACATCCGTCGTTACAACCAGATCTTTACCCAATATTGTCGTTATGGTTAATTTTTATTTTTAGTGTCTTCAATTCCTTCTTCATCCAAAAGCAATCATGTAATTGCAGATAATAAATACTTTAAGTGCCATCATGCAAAAAAAATTGGTCCCAGGGGCCACCACCATTTTTTCAATGTAAATGGTTGATAACACAAGAATTCATTATAAGGAATCAGATTAAGAAATTAATTAATTTTACATTAATTAGAACAAAATTAATTTGTGGTGACACATTGGTCTCGCTCGGTCTCTAGCTTTTGAAATTGTCCAATACGGCTGTGTGAGACCAACGTGGTACCTCATTATTTCATGTCTGAACATATTTATATTGTCCAATACGGCCGTGTGAGACCAACGTAATATTTGACTGAATGTATTTTATATGTTAAATAAATTTTTCACAAAATTACTATCTCTGTATAACCCTGAATGATCGCGTGATGTCGCATTGGTCTCACAAAATCAGTAGGCCAAACACGGTTTCTGACAGTCAGCGCGCACTCTCTAACATAAGTTTCAATGCTATATATTCGAAACCAGTGCGGCACCATGCAGCCGAACATGTAATTTAACACTGTGAGTCCACATAGGTCTCACGTGACCAGAACGGTCAAAATAGTGTAAGACCACGTTAACACCCCATGGCACTTAAAGTTTTCGTTATGTTCATTTCTACAGTACTCACGTTACGTGAATGATAATTTGTTTGCAATTCAGGTGCGTAAACCCACACAAACGGCTGTTACCAAGGCAACGGAATCTGATTACCGCTTGTTTACCACTAACAAGTGAGGATCTATCGCAATTGCATTGGGCGGAATAATGTCCGGAATGCGAACGATATCACGCCTTTTGTAAATGGGACTTTGTACAAGCTTGGTTATCGCTATTGCTGATTTAGGTAAATATCAATGTTATTCTTCTTCTTATCACTGTTTATATATATACAAGGTTGAGAGTGATAATATAGGCTCAACAAAGATAAAGCTGTCGTCTTCAAGATATAATGCGGGTTTAAATCTTCGCCAGAGAAATGTTTAAAGGAATAATTTTATTTTGGGCGGTACTACTGACAGAGAAATGAACTGCGTTCTTTATGGACTCCAACAGTTTACTTCATAAATTATTTCGCTTTCGTACGAGTTACTTTTAGAAGCAATATACAGACAAAACCGTATAAAAAGATAACAGAAGAATGAAGACAGGCTAAAAGTTCTCAAAATTTGTATACTGTGCGAAAATAATTATGTTACAGCTGTATAAAGGTACGAAATATATTCCATCTGAAAAAGAATATCTCACGGTGCGATGTTGCATAAGTGGGACTTTTTATGCACGTCCGACGTGCTCAAAATATGTACACCTTGCGTAAAAATCAGCTACACCGCGCAAAACCGAACTTCTCCAAAAAATAAAATTTTAAGAGAAAAAAACTTCTCGTCAAAACCATTCATTCGGCCTAATTCTCGTGACACTTGTTTATAAAACAATATTGTTTTCAATACAATAATGGAATTGGGCACAATAGTCATAGTTGCTCCGTGCCCTTAAACATTAATAATAATAATAATAATGGTATTGTCAAAAATTTATTGTAAACTATACAATTTTTGATATTTAGATGACCAAAATTACAATGTATAGAAAACAATAATTGTTTTCTAATACGAGTATTGTAATCTGAACAAGGAACTCAGCTACTTGTTACGAAAACATTAAATTTTAAAATATTATTTAATTTGTGAATAATGATTAAAACAAATTTAATTATTCTAATTAATAATATTATTAATGCCGACAAGAGCAATTATGAGATTTTGAAATAAAATATAGCACATATACAATCTACACTAATGAAATATTTTAGATATAATTAAAAAATATTTAAAGAGTAAAAATGATTCTTTATTCTAGAGAAAAACAACTTCTAGAAACATAAAGTTTCATCTCCGCTGAATTAACCAAATCCAGATCCTGTTCTTATAACAATAAAACTATCTTATTGAACTGCCTCTTCTTTATTCACTTATAAATATTACATTTATATTGGTGTTAAACAGTTATTTTTCATAAACTAGTTATTAGTTAGCGGATGTTTACATCTAGTAAAAATGTAATTAATGATTACATTTTTAATTTCAACAAATTTCTACTTTATGATGATCAACAAAAAATAAATAAATAAATAATAAAAAACAGATAGACGTAAATGTATTTTTTCAGCAGATTTCGAAAATGAGAATATATTTGTCGGTAAGCTAATATTTAATATCAAAATCTAGTCACACATGATGTCACATTTTTTACCTCTCGCTAAGAGAGGTATTGGATTCATGCTAAAAATCGCATATACAGATTTTAGTGAATAAGCACGTTTTAAGGTCCCTAGAATCCGATTATAACATTTTTACGATGATGTGCGTATGTGTGTGTGTGGATGTTGAATTCACCATAACTCAAATACTATAATACTTAAGACATTTTTAACTACAATCTAACAATAATGGGAAGAGTCGAGTCAGTTTCGGTAACAATTGGACAACCGGAAGTAGTAGTTACAAGAAAAAAATCATCTAAATATTATTTATCGAAAATTTATGTAAATACTTATCTATATTAAAGAACGTTAAATTCTTTATTCGATAAATATAAATTCATTATTATATCTTCTATAGATTTAGAGATAAAGAAATGCATATAAAATAATTTGATGTAAAAATTCTTAGATAAAACTACTTCAAGGCAAGAAATTCAAATGTTTGTAATTCACACATAAATGTCACTGTCAAAAATATTTGTATGCCACTGTCAAAAATATTTGTACATCATTATGAAGATTATGAAAATAAATAAAAAGTCAACAACGCAAAAGAGTATACCTAAAAAAGAATATAAAAGGAATTTGCGAAAAAATGACGAATAAAAGAAAAAGAAAAGGAAAGTAGAAAAAAAATCAGGATATTGAATATAAAGAAAATGTATGTATTGTACATAATTTATAGTAAAATAATTATTTTGCAGTGAGACATGAATATATGTATTTGTATTTTAAAATATTTTTGTTTTATGCGTACAACCAGGTAAAATATCTGGCGAGAGGTTATGTGCTGGCCACATCAGATTTTTTTGTGATGAATTATCTTAAAATATTCAGTAAAATAGGAATCGTAAAATATAACCTGAAATTCCAATTTCCTTAAGTCATCATAAAGAAACAAATTCATATGTGCTGCTGCTGTCAACAAAACTATAATATTTTGATACCTATACATTATTAAACTTGTTGATGAAGTTAAATGTCAAAGGTTATCATTTCAATTTAAGAAAATGAGATCTATAAGTGAAGATGAAAATGTTGATGTAGAAATAATATTGAATAGGTCATCATGTCAATGTATGTAGTAGGGATCTTTTTAAAGGAATTGTTTTGAAAAATAATGTATTTGTAGTAATATCTGAATAAAACCTCATAGATAGTTTTTCATTTTATTTTAAATATACGCGTAGAAACCTGGAAATATAATCACAGTTCACAAATGAATAATAAAAAACAGTCTTTATGACAGTACAGAAGTATAAATTGAAATGAATCAAGTAAGAGAAAGCATAGTTAATATCTGGATAGGGATAAAACCATAACAGTTCTGCTGTCATAAACAATGAGCATTTAAAAATCAATAATATCTGAAAGCTATATACTGTCTATTAAAGTATTAACATTTCTTTTTCACTTAATTTCCTACTAATAAATCTTCGTCTTCGAGTCAAATCAATCTATGTAATCAAGAACAAATTTCTTTTGAAGCGCTCTCGCAGTATTTGCTTGGAACATAAAGCAGTAACGGTAGAATCATAGCAGCCATGAACGCCACCACGTGAAGACAAATGAGCGTGAAGGGATAGAAGCACGCCGTAAGCCAGTAGGGTGCGGCCTCCATACAGTAATCTGTCTGAGAATGCAAGTGTAACATTAGTTTCACCCCCTGGCTTTGTAACTTGTGCTTTTCACTGCACCGGAAGAAGCTTTGAATTCGTGACGGTTTTCATCAGATATACTGACATATATCTTAGATTATTAGTATTTTTTGGATTTTGATAAAGGGAAATATGAGAATATATTTTTTGTGTGTTCCATAGGCAGATCTCGGACAGCTATATTAAAATTGAAAAACCTACATTTGTTCGAGAATGTGTCACGCAGTCGACAACTATATTGGGCAGCCGTAGCACCGGACAACTGTTAAATCTACAACACCCTGCCACCACTGTGTCCATTCAAATGTGTGGAATGCAATAATTTACTTGATGAAATGTATTAAACAAAAAAACTACTGTATCTTAACTTAATTGAACCTAACCAAACTTAACCCAAACCCATGTGTTCAAATAGAAATGAATTAAATATTTTATCACATATCATTTTCTAGCTGTGTCACTCCAACAAACACAATGGAGAGGATTGTTGTCAATCTGACTTTTTGTTGGTACGGTTTTTTGATGATACGATGGTATTGTTGACTGCAAGATATACTCTGAGTTAGTTTGGGAAAAATATACACTTGTAGAATATTGCTAGACAACTTCAAAACATTATTGCAATCGATACCAATTTTATTAATTATACTTCATTACTACAAATTTTAACGCAATAGTAAAAAAATAAAGCCAGAGTGAATGTCACTAATGGCAACTTATTTTCACAACATGAAAGAATAATATGTTCTTATTTCCAAGTTATCATGCAACAAGATTTCTTTTCTGACCGCAAAGTGATACCAAGCTTCAATTTTATACCCACAACCACTGCCACTAACTCCACTGTCACCACTATTTGCAATTTGCCACAAATTTTTATTTTTATACATACTTCACGCTTTTTCTTATTGGTGACAATGGCATACGTTGATGATTAAGCAATTTTTAGACTATCAAATATTTACAAAATAACTTAGGTATATCAAAACTGTGCAAGTGTACACCTCAGGTATAATTACCTCCCGTCATACCGTAGGTAAGGGAGGTAATATAATCGTGCCAAAAATTCGATGGTGAGTTTTCAATAAATAAGCACGAATTAGGGTCCCTACAACACGTTTTTACTATTTTTACGATGATGTGTGTGTGTGTGTGTGTGTGTGTGTGTGTGTGTGTGTGTGTGTGTGTGTGTGTGTGTCCGTGCTTGCGTGGGCGTGCATGTGTGCGCGTGCGTGTGTGTGTGACTATTTTTTTCGTCCACGATAACTCTTATAACAAACTTCCAAATATATCTATTTTCCGTATTTAAGCTTCATGCATTCATATAACTAGTTGATTAGATTATGGGTAAAATTGGATAAATGGAAGCCCATAACAGTTTTTATGAAAAACTATATTAAAATATAATCCAAAACTTTTCAACTTTAGTAATTAAGACTGTTATATCATGGGAAACAACATATTAGTTTTTGGCTAAAATTAATAAACCAGAAGTGATACTTTACTTGAAGCTCTGAACAGATTCTCGCGAAAAATATATTATGATATATTCGAAAACTTTTTAAATTCAGTGTTTAAGACTCTTATATGAAAGGGGACAACATATTAGATTTTGGCTAAAATTGATAAACCGGAAGTGATACTTTACTTGAAGCTCTGAACAGATTTTCGTGAAAAATAAATTGCTACAATCCAAAACTTTTCAAATTTGGTATTTAAGCCTTTTATATTAATGAGAACGACATATTAGATGTTTTCTAAAATTGATAAACCGGAAGTACTACTTTACAGGAAGCTATAAACAGATTTTCTTGAAAAAATATATTAAAACATGATCCAAAACTTCTCAAATTTGGTATTTAAAACAGGTGTATGTATAATTTGAAACAACATTAGATTTTGACTATACCTATATGATAAACCGGAAGTGGTACTTAATTTGGAGCTCTTAACAGATTTTCGAGGAAAAACAATAAAATATAATCCAAAACTGGGTATTACAGACTTTTTTAGTTATTGGAACCACAAATTACATTTTGTTTACGAACGGAAGTGATACTTTACTTAAAAGTTCATTGCTATTTCAAACATGGAATTGACAGGAGGTCATGTGTTGGCCACATCAGATATTTTTTAACGATAATCTAAGTTGATATCGATAGAAACGTAGTCCAATTATTGTTATACAAATGGCACTTGAGAACCCACGATTTTAACATATTATAAAGAATTTAAGTTCGCAAAACCAAAATTAAACACTAAAAAATCAAAATCTTGGTTAAATATGAGTCATTTCTGTTGTTTAATACCTGAGAGCTGAAAATTTTTCGCTAATACGAGGAACTCGAATGCGCCTTAACCAATCAGAGGGTAAAAAAAATAAAAATCATTTCCCTGTGAAACTTATGATCCACAGTCACACTTATCTAAAACGAAGTATAACTCAGTTTTAAACAGGAAATAATTCAAAATTTCCCTTCTATAACCTGTGTCAACTAATAGTGAACTGAGTTTTGCCAGGAGATAGAGCCGTATTAATATTTTCCGATTTTTCATTTAGGGCATAGTGTTATATATAGCTGTTATGATGATTCTAACTATGTATTCGAAATTAAATTTGGTCAAAATAAATGTTAAACAAATTAAAAGTCATAACAAATAAATACACATTCATGGCTAAATTACACAACACATATTTTTTAATTCTTGCTGTCCGATGTATATTTTGATATTTAGTTATTTTTGTTTATCTCTTTTAATAATTTAACCAACGTTTTTGCTTTATATCTTTTATCTATGGTTCAGATTATAGGTCATGTAATATAAATTTGTTCTAAATATTTTTTTGTTGTAAATCTGACTTTGAATTAACTGATTTTTATTTAAAAACAGGTCACTAGTAAAGTTATTTTTTATTTATTCATTCATAATAAAATAGGTTTTTCAATTTTAATATAGCCATCCGAGAACTGCATGGAACACACAAAAAATATATTCTCATATAAATCAGCTTATATGAAACTGAATAGTAAAAATAGAAAATAAATAAAAATGATAAAAAATTACAATTGAACCAATTTTTTTCTTGTAGAGAATCAATTTTATTTTACGACAAGAAACTAATTAAAAATAATTAGTCTTTGAATCTTAGAACCAATGAAACCTTTCTTCTATCAAAATCAGACCAATGCAGCCAAGTATTTTTGAGATAAATATTCCTGCACTATTTAAGCATCGTAATGATTCTGAGAATGTTTATAATTAGTAATCAAGAGCAAGACAAATGCACAAACAAACGACGAGCGTCTAATCTGTTCCGGGAAGAGTTTACAGTTCACTGGTTCAGTTTGCCGGCCCTGCCTACTTTGATACCAAGATAACGGTTTGCTCCAAGTTACTTAATTGTTGTTAAATGCTCTGTAAATTGTTTCAACAGTATGTCGCAGAGATGAAAATATTTCACACTACAATTCACATGTTTATAAAACTAAGTGCGTACAACACGACAACAACAACTGTACTCGAAGTCTTACAAGTATTAATTAAATGTGATGTTTTTGTCTCCATTTAAATATTATGTACCTAATTATCTAGAATTTGTTCTCACTGAATAATTTAGGTTAGAATTTTTATTACAATTTATGTAAATTCTACTAATTTTTTTTATTTATTTCTTAGATTTTAGTAAGCAGCAGGAAGGCCCAAATAAATGAAACTAATTGTGACAGACAATTCAGAATCAAATCCGATTTAAATACTTTTTATTATCTTCTAATTTTCCAGATATTGAACTTTTCTTTGTAATGGATATTAATAACAGATTTAAAAAGAAAAAGAACCTACCGCAGTTCATAATAACTTAGTTACACTGTTCTTCACACAATATCACATTATTTTCTAGCATATATAGAGCATGAAATAAGAAATACTTGTCTATTGAACATTCTTTTATAAAAAAATTCATAAATTTTTTATGTAAATAACATAATTAATTTTGATTATGATGTAATGCGACAATAATGATTATTTCCTTTTCAATAAATAAATCTAAAAAATAATATTAATATCATTACAGCTTATTACCTTTTGCTGAATAGGTATAAATGTATATACGAGAAATTAATTATTTCATTTTGGATAACTGACAATAAGTAAATAATAAAATAAATGTCCTTAAAATACACTTAATATTCATAGACAATGCTTATCTCTTTTGTCAGAACTCATGGTTAATCATATATAGAGGAACAATAAAATAATTATTAAATTTTCATAAATATAAAGAAAAAAATATGTCGGAACTCGGAACTTCGTGACATAAAACAATACCTTACCGAAATGCATGCAAACATGTTGCATGCATTACAATAAACATTTTAAGAGAAAGTAATAACTACAATCTACAGGCATGATTGATTACACTGCCCAAGATTTAAATGTAGAAAAATTTATTTGCAACACCCAATAGGTACAGCATTCTTGTTAATTCACGTGTCAATGCATGGAGGAAATTTTTCACTAACAGAAGCAGGTATGTACAAGTGTCTCATTTTCGATATATTTTTTAAGGTATCTCGGGTAATTTAACGATAGAGTATACTCAAAATTTTTGACTCTGTCGGGTCTAGTAATAAAACCATAAATATCGCAATTATGATAAAGCGGCATATACCTTACTTTCTGCAGTATAATACTGTTTGACATCGACCAATATTTTTGAGCCGCTTTATCCATACACTGAATCTTTCGTCTACCTGGTATGCATAGGAAAGTAGCCTTACAGTCCTTTAACATAAATTCTATTTTTGTTAGAAATAATCTCTTATGGGAATGAAAACTGTAGTCCCAAAAATGTTTCTAAACAATTTGCAATACTTATTGTTGGGCTAATTTTTTAGTTTAATGTAATTACCAGTGAAATTTTAACAAATATTTATCATCAGTATTGATTGTTATTGTAAGAAAACATAACCAAAAATTGTTTATTTATTTTAAAATGGTGAAAATGAAGTTTGAAGTTTCCGTCATGATTCACACGATATTCACTTGATATTGAACTTACTCCAAGATCAATGTATAAGTATATAAATAAAATTATATAAGATAGCTGTGGTTTTATACTATACATTTGCAGAAGGGATGATTAAAATAGCGAGAAATATTAAATACAAAAATTAAATCTGCTCCCAGGTTTAAAAACCAAAAAGCAGATTAGGTTTTCTATGTAGTCATTAAAGACAGCTGTGCTGTTATACTATACATTTGTAGAAGGGATGATTAAAATAGCGAGAAATATTAAATATAAAAAGTAAATCTGCCCCGAGGTTTAAAAACTAAGACTCAGATTAGGTATTAGTGTATAGTCATTAAGTGCTAAATATTTGCTTTCAAAATATAATTAACTTAAATTTTCGGAATGCTCAAATATACAGTTATTAAAATCTTTCTGTACGTAAAATAAATATACAATACTAATGATAAATATTTGTTAAAACTTAACAGTTAATTACATTAAACGAAACCGGATATTTATGTTATTGTACAGTTATTAAAATAAAAAGTTTTTTTACGTAAAATAAATAAACATTTTTTGGTTATTTTTTCTTTAAAATAACAATCAATACTGATGATAAATATTTGTTAAAATTTCACTGGTAATTACATATTAAACTAAAAAATTAGCCCAACAATAAGTATTGCGAATTGTTTAGAAACATTTTTGGGACTACAGTTTTCATTCCCATAAGAGATTATTTCTAACAAAAATAGAATTTATGTTAAAGGACTGTAAGGCTACTTTCCTATGCGCATACCAGGTAGACGAAAGATTCAGTCGAGGATTCAGTGTATGCATAAAGAGGCTCAAAAATATTGGTCGATGTCAAACAGTATTATACTGCAGAAAGTAAGGTATATGCCGCTTTATCATAATTGCGATATGTATGGTTTTATTACTAGACCCGACAGAGTCAAAAATTTTGAGTATAAAACAATTTGCACATTCCAGGGTCAACTTTTCCAAAAAAGCTTAATATTCACCACGGGAATTTTAGATATGTTTCTGAACTACATTTTTCGCTCATTTCGAAAATTTTTCGTATCTTATTAATTATGATAGATAGAGAAAAATTGTTTTAACAAATTTTCAACTGTTTTTTAGGTAAAATAAAATGGCGTAATTATATTTTTTGAAAACAATAATAAATTCTCGAGATATTACACAAACTTATGATTTTTTATATGGGAACCTATATTAAAAATAGTCTCGTCGTTTGTCTTATTTTATAATCTTTTCAATGATATGTAACAAGTTTACATTCTTTTGTGTTAACCATGAATAAAAGATTAATTATTAATTTATTAGGGTGAAAAATATTAAAAAGTATTAAGAAATAAATGAAAAAATCAATTAAAAATTATAATTTGTTTATTTTGATTCTATAATTATGAATTATGTTCTCAAAATTATTCGTAACTAATTACTTTCGGGTTGATAAAATTATTATTTATCGACGTTATAGTTGGCTTTGAAAAATATGGTTTAATATGCTTTTCACCCAAATAAATTAATAATTTATCTTTTATTCATGTAAAAATAAAAGAATGTAGACTTATTATATAATATTGAAAAGCTTATAAAATAAGCAAAACGACGAGACTATAGGTTCCCATTTAAAAAATCATAAGTTTGTGTGATATATCGAGAATTAAAAAGTTTTCAAAAAATCTAATTACGCCATTTTATTCTACCTAAAAAACAGTTGAAAGTTTTTTAGAACAATTTTTCTCTTACTATCATAATAAATAAGATACGAGATATTTTCGAAATGAGCGAAAAACGAGTTTTTGCCTGTATCTCAGAAACCAAAGGAGATTGAAAATTCATGTGGTGACTATAAAACTTTTCTCGAAAAGTTGACCCTGGAATGTGCAAACTGTTTTGCTTTAGCTTTAATATTACCCGAGATACCTTAAAAAAAACAGCAAAAATGAGACATCCTGTACATAATTTCAAAATTTTGTTCTGGGGTAATTTTAAATTAATTGAATTTTACAATCCGCTCTCGCGTTCTGACAAATGAACTTTTTTGAAATGTGTCATTCTTCCTCCTGGAGAACAATATATTTTTTTAGTAAGACACAGTACCATTATATGAATAATTCGTTATCTAGAAATAACTAACAATTAAATGACCAATTTTAATATCATTTCCTGCCTAATGCTGTCTCAAAAAGTTATCAGCATTGAAATCTCCAAAACTAGAACGACAACTCTCTCTATACCCGGTCAGTATCATTTATTTTACTCAAATAGTTTAACAAAAGTATATATAATAGTTTCTAGAACATGAAGTAATCTCATTCGTATATAAGTGGAGCGACGAATAATGCATGGTAAAGCAAGGCTAAAGGACCTGATGCTAATATGAGCTAATGCGACCTTAATGTGTAGACAATTTGTCAAACTTCGTTCCCGGCTGATTTATAGGGCGATAGATTCGAACACGCTAAATTTATGATATTACGAGTTTGACTTTTATAGCCACTTTGTCCACTATGTTTTTTTAACTCCCAAAATAAGGCGGGATTTTTTGTTTACAAAACAATGCATTGTATTAAGACTGAAATATTTGACAATTATTGTTGTAATACACAAATAAAAAATCTGATGTGGACACCACACGACGACTTCCTTGTACGCAAGACCAATATGAAGATGAAGTATAGACTCAATTATAAAATTGCACGTATTTGACGTAATTTGACATTGACATCTATTTTTTATTTTTGTCCATAGCAAGCTTCATTACAAAAACCAAAAAGTATATAAGTTTTAAATTTACATATCTCGCTTATACAAAGGGCTAATTTAATAATACTTGATGTGCTAAACGCAGAATTTAATTCTCTAAAACTCTTATTTGAAGCATTTATTTCTAAAATCAAAATGAAACCATTTTATTCAAGAAAAACTGTTAACAACTTCAGGTAATATATCACTTCCGGTTAGCCTGTTTTAACCAAAATCTGCTATGTTATTCCAATTGATATAAAAGTCTTATATACCAAATTTGAAAAGTTTTGGATTATATTTTAATATAGTTTTTCATTAAAATCTATTATAGGCTTCAAATAAAGTGCCATTTCTGGATATTATGTAATGACCAAAAAGGGAGGTGCACAACTAGATGTTATAGATATCCTAAATACAAAATTTCAACTTTCTACGGCTTACCGTTTTTGAGTTATGCGAGATACGTATATGATGTGTTGACTGTGAGGCCGCCCATCCCACTTATACTCGGATATAGTACGTCAGCTTATCTCGATACACCGGACCGTTGTAGTCGCCATGCTCTTCCGCCATCCTCGATCTGGCGTCTTAATGAAATCCCGAACCACTATTGCATCGAGATAAGCTGACGTACTATACTCGAGTCACCCTGAGTACCTGGGTGGCTGCCCCGACCATCTGAGCTTTCATCCGCGCATAGCTTCACACTATGTCTTACCCGTGCCATATCTTGGTAGACAGTGAAGCAAATTAAAATTACCCAGCATTGCCGAGGTAGTTTGCAATGTAGAGCAAAAATAATATTATCATCACGGCTTATTATTCATTGCTGGTTGTGCCAATCTACTTTTATTCGAAAGATTTCAATAATGGCGTAATTTTTGTACGCAGTAGATTGCACTTACCAGACATCACGTTTGGGGTCTAGGGTACTCGAAACTGTTATGGAGAATATACCATAGGCGTACCGAAGACTGGAAATATCACACAATACAAACTTCACCCATATGAATATTATTATGATAAAACGTCTCGTAAAACGATATGAAAATTCATATACTTATAAATTCAATCACTGAAATTCTATAAATTCAATGATTTTGTGCAATTACAAACATTGTTCAATAATAATGATGCAGTATATTTAAAAAAAATTATGATCACAAATTTATTGACAAACATTGAATATACCGTCCAAACAATGAATAATATTGTTCAATATCGAATATCAGAAGCACAAAATAATAGATAATATGCTTAGAATATACAGAATGTGACACGAAAGAATTTCGATATTTCAACTCTTCAACATATACTCTGAATAATTTAAGCAAAATATTCAAATAAACATACCCGATCTCCACTCCTACAGAAGTATCAAATTCTTAAAGATGTGTATACTTTTGTTCCTTATTTAAAAATGATTATAGATAAAATTTTGAATTTTGGATTATTTTCTACTTCATATAAGAACATTATTTTGTATTTTTTCATTGGTTACTAAAGAGTGGTGGAAGTAAGAACAATGGAAACTTTTTTTCTTATGGTTTAACGATTGTGTTACTCTTCATTTGAAAATCTTCCCTATTTTAAATAAAAAATGTACCGTTTTCAAGATAATTATCGTTACACAAATTTTTCTGTCATATTTTTTTATTTCTTTCATCTAAGAATTTTATGCGTACATAAGCACTTAAAAGATACGGAAGCCTGATAGGCTAACATGAGAGGTGTTTACAAGCCAAAGCGATTAACTACACTTTTTAATTTGATTATTTGATTCAAAGCACTTGATTGATGCTTAACTTTTTATATTTAAAATAAACTAAAATAGTTTTAATACTACTGAAGACACACATGTATTTTTTGGCATCGAACAATAATTTAAGAATTTATATCATTTTAACAATTTTCTCTACTTTTTGATTTGTGGAGGCTAATATTGTACTGAAGTTTCTGGATTATACCGGAAGAGTTTATTGTAATACTTCCGACCTTATAAAACACATGTATGCCAATCTATGCAGACCGTCTTTTAGTGAAGCTGTTTATAGGAGTAATTAAAAATAGGTTAAAACTATTTGCTTAACACACACGCACGTGAATATATCCCAAGTGCTCAAGCATGTACGTGTGTGAGCTTTAAGCTTGGATTATTTGCATACGACGTGTAAACTGTGACTAGTGACGTATTGACACTCTGTTTATATACTTTATCACTGTTTATCCATGTCTACGAAGACTTAGCGTACGCTCCAAGAATTTCACTTAAAAAAAGTTTACGTTTGAATATATACCTAATGTTTTTAGATTAGGAAATTGAAATACTGTTGTTTGTTTAAAAGAAATGTGGGTATTGAGATTGAGGAAGATCCAATAATTTATGTCGGTAGCTTTTTTCTATGAAAAGCCGCAAAAAGCCAAAGGCATGAAAGATATTTCTTCTCTTTCAGAAATTTACAAAATTTGAAATATAGAGATATTCCGAATATTTTCATTTACATCTCGGCACTGAAAATATTATGCGAAAAATAGTGAAATGAATTTTTAAATGGATGTGGCGTGTGACCAGGCATGAATATTAAGAAAATGAATTTACAGAATTAATGGTACCCGTACTAATAATAATTAACAATTAATTTTACACATTACACAGTAAAGGGTTAAATAAATAATCATTAAGATTCCTTTTCTAGACGTATAAGTAAACTACAATATCCTATTTCAGCAAATTAGTCTTCAATAAATGAGTTAATTACATTAGCTCAGACGAGCCTCCCTTTTTCGTGAATATACGAGTGCAGCGGGTATTGTGTAGCAGTCTCCAGGGCATTAGAGCCACGAAAGAGTCTAGAACGCAATGCTGGTGAGCACTGTAACTGTGGTGAACACTCCCATACGGTTTGAATAATTAAACAGACAAACACCAACTGACACAGACGCTGGCACCATGAAATGTCACGAGGGGAATGCCCCGGAAATTGGCGAGAACCAAATCGTTTTTTGTTTTACTCTAACCGTTTTTGAGTGAAATATGATACAGAGGTTACTCAGTGTAGCTGAGCATGCGGGAAATGATGTATTACTGAATTTTAGAATGATTTTAAGTTATTCTTTTATTTTTTAAACAATAACAGACTACTAAATATCAGTTTTACGTAACTCAAACGTTTATTAATTTTATTTTTAAATATTTGTAAAATTCGACAATTTTCAGAAATAAATTGAATGTGCAAATAAATATAAAAATGGACTTTTTGTTTAAGACCAAAAGAAAATTAAATTAAAACTTAAAAAATGAAACGTTCTTTTAATCTCATAAGTAATAGTCCAGAAAATCTACGAATTTACCTCAAAGAAATTGCAACAAAATCCTTTTCACGGAATCCTGCCCAAAAAAATGCGGTGAATAACGTATCAAAAGTTTCCGGAAATCATACCATTAGAACCTTGCCAATTGGTAAAAATGGCTACATTTTTAGAGTTTTGGCCATTTTCTCGAAAACAATTGTCCGTATCAAAATTTTATAAGAATACAAAACATATTTTACACAAAATGAAACGGTAGCCTGTGCTATAAATATGACATTTTAGTGCCTAGTTAAACAACAAATAACTATTTGTCAACCTTTCATACAAATTTTAATTTTTTCATCCACCACTCTGATCTGCAAATCGGTTCAGTTCGCATTTTTTCATCCAAAATTTTTATACAATTAAAGATAAACAATATTACGTATTTAATACGTATGGAAATGATTGATAAAAAATTTAGAAATAAGCCGATGTTCAGATGTTTAAAATTTTGTTTGTTTAAAATTTTGAAGTAATTTCATGTAAGTTTAAGTTGCTAGTAACTCACGAATCGATCATCGGCAAACATCGTATATACATGATATGAAAGAGAATTTCATGCTGAATTCAAAATTTCAAACCGCGTTATCCTACCTTTAACAGAATCAGAGTCATCAGAGTGGTGGATAAAAAAATGAAAATTTGTATGAAAGCGTTGACAAAAATGATTTAAAAATTGGCGAGTGGTTCCCATGGTCCGATTTCTGGAAACTTTTGATATTTTGTTCAGCGCATTTTTCTGAACAAGATTCCGTATAAAAAGCTTTTGTTGCAATTTCTTTGAGGTTGGGGTCTTTTTCAGTAGATTTCCTAGACTATAAAGAATTATTTTGCTGAATATTTTATATAAGCGAGTTTGGAAAAAGTATTTAAGAACTACAATTTACCTAATCTTGAAGTCCAACTTCGGGCGAAATGATAAATATTAAAATAAATTGTTTAAAATTTTCTAATTAAATGACGTTTCAATGAACGTACATACAAATTTGAAACTGATATATAAATATATACAGTTGTGAAAATTGTAAAATCATTAGGTTTTGTAAATTATACCTATAATATAAAAATAAGTGATGTTTACAATTTAATTTATTTTTATTTCTTTAATTTTTAAGATTAAAAGTATAATAATGATTTTTCGGAACGAGTGCTAGTTCAAGAGCTACGAATTTTGTCCTGATTCTTAATGTTTCTGTATCTAGAATAGAAATCAAGTTATTATTAGGTAAGTTTATGTAGGCTGTGAATTTACCACTAACACCAGTAAATGCAAATAAAATTCGTCAAGAAACCGGTGAAATTCCGGCCGTATATGTTCTGACCCAGAATGATGGGATATTATATGTAAAATAATACACAAAACAAAACAAATTGTTTTTTTATAAATCAGGATATCGGAAACTAGATACGAGGGTTGCCTTTTATATTTCGGGATTGGACAACCCTAGTGTTGCAATCTGGCAACTGACAGCTCTATCGTAAAGTTTGACATTTTTGAGGTTATACGTACTCAGAACGTTTTGACATACGAGCGCTATTTGTGTTGTTTACAGTAACTTAAAAGATTCATCTCGGCCAAAAAATGGAATTAAATCGTAAACATTTTCGTGCGATTATTTTTTACAACTTTCGACGTGGATTAAGTCAACAACAGTGCATCGATGAACTTAATTAAATTTTTGGCGATGAAGCTCCATCAAGGACCAGTGTTTATCGATGGTATGGTGAATTCAACCGAGGTCGTAGTTCACTCCAAGACGAATTTCGTGAAGGTCGTCCAAAATCAGTTGTTGTTCCGGAAACCATTGATGCTGTGCGCGAACTGATATTGCAATATCGTCATGTGACCTATCGTGAGATTGAGGCAACCTTAGGCATTAGTGGGACCAGCATACATTCAATATTGCATGAACATTTGACTGTCAAAAAAATTTGTTCGCGTTGGATCCCACACAATTTGTCAATCGCTCAAAAAAAGGCTCGTGTCGATTGGTCGAAAGAAATGCTCAAAATACGATCGCGGTGCTTCGAAACACGTCTATGACATCGTGACAGGTGATGAATCGTGGATTTACGCGTATGAGCCCGAAAGTAAACAGCAGTCGACTGTATGGGTGTTTCAAGATGAGCCAAATCCCACAAAAGTTGTTCGCGCACGAAGCACTTCCAATTAAATGGTCGCCTGTTTTTTCGGAAAAACTGGACATGTCGCAACCGTACCACTAGAACAACGCAGAACAGTCAATTCTGAGTGGTACACAACCATTTGTTTGCCAGTTGTCTTCCAAGAAATCAGGAAAACCAACCGCCGAAGACGGATCACTCTTCACCACGACAATGCGAGCTCTCACACATCGGCTCAAACAACTGCATTTTTGAGCACTCAAAACATCGATTTGATGAGTCATCCGCCGTATAGTCCTGACTTGGCACCGAATGACTTCTTTTTATTCCCGTACGTAAAAAATAAAATGAGAGGTCAACGTTTTTCGACACCTGAAGAAGCGGTTGATGCGTTCAGAATGCATGTTTTGGAGATACCTCAATCAGAGTGGCAAAAGTGCTTCGACAATTGCAAAAGTGTATAGATCTTAATGGGGAATATTTTGAAAAACAATAAAGCTATTTTCGATGATTAATATATGTTTTTGTTCTCTAATCCCGAAATATAAAAGGGTACCCTCGTATATGGGTCGATTCTGATCACATCTGTAAATCTTACAGATCTGTAAATCTGTAAAAACCTGACAAAAAAGCATCTATTTTTGTTGATTATTATAAAATTAAATATAAAAGAGTGATATCTTTCGTTGCGATTTTGTTCATTATTTACAAATTTACAGATCTGAAAGATTTACAGATGTGAACAGAATCGACTCAATACAAACTACAACTTCGATTACATAGAATTTATTGTGCATCTTTGGGAAGCAATTGCATTTCGTTTTTCTACTCCCATGCCTAAAGTAGTAGTTTTACACACTGGATTACAGTACGTGAAGCCTGACTTTAAAAGTGATGTGTAAAATGCAGTGCACCCGTAAGAACTCATAATTTTTGCGCGGATAAAAGTTTTAATAGATTGATGTAACATTTGATTTTTATATAGCTGTTTGACAACACAAACAAAATATTTTCGAATTTTGAATACTTGTGTTGAATCAATCGAAGAAACAGTATAGTGTGAAACATTTTAACGTATACATATTTACTAAATGTATTTCTAAATGATTAATAAAAAAGTACAATTTTTTATTCTGAACAATTTACAATATCCTGTAAAGACTATCTTATCAAGTGTGACATTTAAAACATGATTCACTCTTTAAGTAGAGTTAATTACTCATCAGAATAATGCGCTGGAATTTAAAACTAAACAAGTTGCTGGTTGTTCGCTTAAGTTGGAGTCGGCAGCAAAAAGTGAGACTAGTTCTGTTGTTACTGTGATGATTACTATCCCGGATTGCGCAGTAACTTGAGCCCGGAGACAGTATTCTGTTACTGTGGTGTTGAGTTGCACAGCTGAATTATGTATAATGTTCTACTTTACATCAAGCTAAAGATTATTACTAACTTGGAAATTAATTGAGCTATTGAGCAAATTAACAAAGCCTATTCTTTCTATCAAATATTTTCTCAGTAGAAGTAGTCATCAGGTTCTCAGGTTTTATTAATAATCTTTTTATCAAAATATCTAAATCTATTTATCAAAATATCATTTTATATGGCCGTTAAATTATATTTCATTAATTTGAATGTAAAAATAGTGGATTTTATACTAGTTAAACAAGGTAAATTATTGTTTGAAAAATAGTATATTACATCCGAGATGGGATGATGTTTCATTCATTATAGCCGAGGGTTTATGTATGTACCCGAGAGGCGAAGTCTCGAGGTCAGACAAAGCGCGAGGCTGTGATGAAACTCCCACCGAGGTGACCGAGCTATTATCCTGATTTATTCACAATCATCCTTTTTAAATTCAATAAATAATTGAACTCGTAATTGTATTATAACCTTTAATTTTATTAATATTTTTGACAGCTCTATTATAATTTGTTTAGCCTACTTTAATATAGGGATCTATGACACTATCGCTAGGCATAAATATTTCGAGGGGTGGAAGCGTGATCTGTCATTTCTTACTGATGAAATTGTCATTGCAGTTATGAATAACATATTTCCCAACCTACTCTAAAAAGGTTAGGAATCGACATATTACTATAATGATTCTGAAAAAAGTAAATTACATGACAAATTTTAAACTCTTGCACTCTTTATCTTTATTCTTATCCAATATAATGTTAGAAACAGTAGTCAAGTGGCAGATTTAAAATGAGTAATGTTTTCGTGTCTTTATCTCAAATATTTCTTACAATCAAGTAGCGAAAAAGGAATATACCCCAATTGCAATGTGTGGTAATTTTATCACCAATGCATGATTTTTCAAAAATATTTTTTTAAACTGATAATTTCGAGCGTAGAACACAATACATGCAACTCAAGTTAAAAATGCATAATTTCAAATTTTTACTCATTTTAATTGTACCTATTATTTATTTATATGTTAAATGAAAAGCATTAGCTTTTTGATAAGTGAATAAAATTTTACCATTAATAGTACAAGAGCCAAACAAAATATAACTATCAATTGGATCGAGCTGGTGATTCACTGATATGTTCCGTAAAAAATACTGCTAATATTTCTTTAAACCGGCCCAAAAATTTAAGAGCATAAAGTATACACCAAAATAGTAAATGGAACCGTAACCATTTTGGTGATATGACGCATTTTTTTATTATTAAAATAATAAAATAATGTTTCGTACGAAATACGTAACAAAAACAATGATGAGAAATCAAAGCCACATCGATAATTTTCGTTCGTGTTAGAATTCATTCTAATACGCACGACAAATGTGTAGGTAATTCTTTTTCACAAGATCACAGTTCGTAGTAGGTGCGTAGTTTCTCTCTCTCTCTCTCTCTCTCTCTCTCTCTCTCTCTCTCATTAACATAGCATACCTGATAAATCGTCATTTGCAAATATTAAAAATAGCTCATATCGCTCAAATGGTTAATTTGAGATCCCGTATTTATTAAGCATTTTTTACTCATTATCCTCCTAATTGTGGAACAATTTTTTTAACACCCTGTATAACATCTACTGCAAACTACCGGAAATTTTCAATGCAATTAAAAAGAAATAAAAACGTAACTAACCAATTTAAAAAAATAATATCCTGAGCTATTAATACTGTTTGTTTATTATAATTATTTGTTAAAACCGAGGTTAAAAAACTATAAAAAAATTCATATTACACACCACATCATTATATAAAAAAGAACTTATCGGTATACCTACAAACTCGCCTACAAATATGTAAATGAAACAAGACTTTTAAGCATTGATGCAGATTTCGGTAATATATTTTATCATTTCGGCGTTTATTAAACATCGCTTCACTAGAAAATAAAATTGTCATACTGTTCTATAATAACAAATTATGTATACAAGATAAATAAAAGCTAAATTCGAGGCTAAATTCAAATTGAATTCAAAATTCAACCCATATTGTGCAAATTATTTATAAATGTTAAACTTAAGTACACAGCACAGAGGTGGCATAGACTTAATTTACAAACTATGTTTTATCATAAGTATTTAATATGAGTTTAATATACAGAGTTTATACAACACCAGGTAAAACCGGAAATACTATTTGACATGTAGTTTTTAGAATAAATACAAATGGGTTATATCAGAGCAGGGGCCTGACAGCTAAAAAGATTTCGAATGTTTGAAATACTTTAGATTATTGCTCTATGGCTACTGAAAGAAATAAAAGGATGTGAATAAGGGAAAAAATGACAATTTTAATAAGAAATTGTAAATGTAGTCAAATTTAAAATTTTCAAATGTCAATGTCAACGACAGGAAATAAATTTTTGGATCAGTCTTACCAATTTCTAGTACATTTTTTTTATTGCCAACAGAATCAGTTATTTTTGATCACTCTGACCTTATAAACAAAAATTATTTGAAGAATAATTTTATTGTGATTTCATTGGTGATTAAAAATATGGAAGAAACTTATATTTTGGTAACTATTTCACTCATAAATATATAAGCCAATCCAATTCATTTCGACAAAACACCGTCACAAATTTTTTTCGCACCTTTCAAGCCAATAAGATATCTTATTTTTACAAGTAAGTGAGTTTTGATAAGCGATTTTTTTTTTGACATTTTAGAAACATGTTTACATACCTGTCAAAGTGTGTATATTTTCAATGTTATCAGTTTTTATTAAAAACGAGTCGATTCGGACAAGGAATCTATTTAAAAAGTTGAAACGGCAAACTTAAATATAACATCTCAAAACACAATAAAAATTAGAAGATTTTTGCTAAGAAAAAAAAATATAAATGATTACCTGATTTATATTTTGGAAATAGTCATATATAATATCATAAGTGGTAAATTTTTGCCGGAAAATTTTTCATATTGTTACAAGAGCCGATTGCCTAGCAATTTATTGATTGACATTGACAAAAAAATCACGAGTTATCAAACGAGTGATTTTTGATCAATGTCACGAGATAAATTGGCAACAGGCTCGAGTAAAGCAATAGGAAAATTTTTCCAGGATAAAATTTAACCACGAATGGTATTCGGATGACTATTTCCAAAATAAAAATCAGGTAATCATTTATATAATTTTTTTCTTGACAAAAATTTTGTAAGTTTTATTGTGTTTAGTGGTATTATGTTTCAGTTTGCTTTTTCAACGTTTTAAATATATTCCTGTTCGAATCGACTCGCTTTTAATAAAAACTGATCACTGAAACGTCAAAAAAATTTCGCTTATCAAAACTCACTTGTAAAAATACGACATCTTATTGGCTTAAAGGGTGCGAAAAATTTTTTGTGACGGTGTTTTGTCGAAATAAAACTTGGTAACTATGTAGAATTTTGAATTTGGATTGGTTTATATATTTCTGAGTGAAATAGTAATCCGAATACCATTCGTGGTTAAATTTTATCCTGGAAATTTTTTTTGATTGCTTTACTCGAGCCTGTTGCCAATTTATCTCGTGACATTGATAAAAAATCACTCGTTTGACAACTCGTGATTTTTTTGTCAATGTCATTCAATAAATTGCTAGGCAACCAGCTCTCGTAACAATCTGACAATTTTTCCGGCAAAAATTTACCACTTATGATATTATATATGAAAATACATTTTAAAAATGTAGCTAAATGTCTTCTAGTTTAATGTTTAAGTTGTAAAAATAGATGAGAGTAATATCTGAAATATTGCAGATTGCAGTACAATATGTCCCCAAATAATAAGAATTTTTCTACAGAGGGCAGCTGGGAATTTCCGTAGTGTGGGTGTGTAGGTAAATGTAGAAACTAATTTATTTATTTATTTTCTTATGTATAAACTAAAAAGAGCCGATATTTACTTTTTCGAGAACAAAAATTATTTGTTTAGTACATAGTAGCTTATTATACAAGATGTAATCAAATATTTACGAAGTTGTATTTACTGAGGTTTAATAAGTACGTATGGTAAACAGTAGGTGGGTCTATGAATTAAATTTTACACAAATTACGCTTAGAACGATACGTTATCTTGTTTAGGTAATCAGGAATTTAAATTAAATTAACATTGCTTGTTACCCAAAATAAATCGCGCGCAGAATCAGTACCTAGATATTTCCAGTATCAAATAGTTTTTACAATGATGTTTCGCGTATTTAAATCTGACAGACAAGAAAAATTAGACTAAAATATATATGTCTATTATTAGAGACACCCGCATCTTTTTACTAACTTTAATAATATAACAAACACGCCCATACGGGTTTTTAACATAACAATTTTAATTTATAATTATTCCCAAATTACTATATTGCCGTTGAATGTGATTTAGAAAGAAATATATCTTTTTTATTAATTATAATTGTTATTCATCAATAGTACATTGTTAAGGTTGATTAAACAAAAATAGGGACGCTATTATTGGAACTACATTTCTTTTGTCTAACTTTCTATTCATTTCTCGAAAATTTATTCTGGAAACAAGTTTAAAAGTTACTAAAAGTTAAAATAAGTTAGAATAGTTGTAGAATTGCCGATTTAAAGAAACGTGTTAAAAGTTTTGGGTTTATTTGTAAGCAGCCGCGGTGTGGAAATGTATAAGATGGCCGCCGCTTGAGCACAGCCACCCTGCAGCCCACACGAGGGCAACAACCCGTGGACCAGTCCCAGGCCCGACCGACTTCAACCGGACAACTCACAAATATAATAATTTAAACATGCCACTCACACCAAATAAATTTTTCCACACATGTAAGATTCAAATCGAGGGAAACATCACGAATAAGTTAGTAAATAGATAGTGCACTAACCTCGTATTTCAAGCCGGCAAGTCGCAGCCAGGTCTCAACCTTCAAACAATACGGCGAGAGCGACGGTAGCAGAGGAGTACGCGAGAATTGGTACAGATAAACCACATCCTTTTCAAAGTTAGATTTGTGCACGACGACTTTCGGTGGTGCCGGCTCTTTGGCGGCGACCGGAGCCTCCGCCGCTGCCTCTTGTTTTTCGTTCACGGCTGTTTCAGTTTTATTATCTGCAGGTGCTTCTTCCTTTATTTCTTTTGTTTCAACTTGGGCGGGCACGTTATTTTCAACTTCGGTTGCCATTTCGAGAATTTTAAGTTAAAAAATTCACGTGAAACACTACGGCACGTTAACAATAACCAACAACACTCCTCTACAGCGTACGAGTGCAACTGTGACCGACTCAACACCCTGACTCCAAGCGAAGCGCGCGACTCACGTTCCATCAGCGGTTCTCAAACATTTTCCATCAATTCCGAATCCGACCGAACACTCTTCGATATCTACTACAAAACCAGTACTACATATAGCCTGCCTCAACTTATCGTGAATTGACATGACTTTATTATTGATACGGTAAACTTCGTTTCAGAGACAGATTATTTTATCGCCCCGTCAGAGAGAGATTAGCAAAAATTATTATTTTGGTAAATTTAACTATGAATGTATATTTATTTATTATCAATTTTAATTTGTATAACATTGATTTTGGCCAAATTTAATCTCGCGTATGTCAAAACTATAACAGCAAACTATAATAACTCCTGCGCTAAATAAAATATTGGCAAATTTTAATCCTGTTCTGCCTCCAAATTTTTATAAAACCCTTTTAAGAAATTGCGCTTCTGGAAATTCAGCAAAAGCCATTCACAATAAATCGAGACAGAGACAGACTATATCACGTAAAACATACAGAATGGCAAAAACCGAAACAATTTTTTTGAATTTAATATTATTAATTTATAAATAATTGAATATTGATCTAGTTTGAATAAAATACATTATGAAACGACTCTTCGAAATTAAAAGGGAAGATAAATTTCCTACTCAAATATATTAATAATGGGGTAACAATAGTAAAATTTTAACTGTCTTAGATAAGAATGCGAAAAAATACGTAGATTAATGATTATAACTGAAAGAATTTCTACCTGCCTTCACCTTTAAGTAAGGAAGGTATTGACTTTGGTCAAAAAATTCGGTGGTGAGTTTTTGATGAATAAGCACGTTTTAGGGTCCCTAGAATACGATTTTACTATTTTTACGATGATGTCTGTATGTGTTTTATGTATATATATATATATATATATATATATATATATATATATATATATATATATATATATATATATATATATATATATATATATATATATATATATATAAGCGTGCGTGCGTGTGTGTGTGTGTGACAAAATTTTCGCCTGCGATAACTCTAATACTACAATTCCAAAAAGTATAATTCTTTCGTATTCTTCTTCGTTACATCCATATGCAGAGCTGATTAGATTTTGATTATAATTGGTCAACCGGAAGTACCCTAATTTGAACAATTAACAGTTTTTCTTGAATAAACGATGTTAAATACCATTTTTTCACATTTAATGTTATTATATATATTAAAGAATATTTTATTCTCTATACGATCTGAATGCATTTGCATTGACAGTATGTTTGTGTTATAATTTTACTAGAATTATAGGATCTTTTGCTAGAAACTTTCTGTATGGAATTTGTATAAAATACATACAACTGCAAGGTAATATACAAGAAATAAAATCTTTTGCAAGGAACTTTCTGTATGACATTTATACAAAATACATAGAACTAACGGAAGGTAATGTGCTGGTCACATCCGATTTTTTAAAAATATTAATTATACTTTGTTCCATTTAAGCCATTCATATTGCAGAGAGTAGGGAATAGTTTTGACTTCTCTGATTGGCTGAAATTGGAGACAAGACAAGTTTACTCAATGTAATATCGGCTATTTAAAAAAAAAAAACGTTGATGTGGGCGCCATATGCTGAATGACTTAATGGTACAGAATATAGTTCGCGAACTACAAGCACTTGAAATCAATTACTATTTATGGTGCGTTCGGCTTGCTAATGCTTTTCACTCTTTTGACTCCAAGTGTTCCTATAACCGTTCGGGTATTGTACGATGGAGTAAATAGATCTCACTCCTTGATCGTTCGGGTACGCGGAGTGGAGTTAAAAGAGTAAACTCCATTTACTCTACCTCTTTGCATGGGATTCAAGGAGTGCACATGCGTATTAGGTTATTTTTGGCAGCTAATAGATAGTTTGAGTTTTAATTTTACAGGGTTCTGTGCTAATTGTGATGTGTGCCTTAGTGCGTCGTTTGTTTAGCTAAAAAATAGGTATTCATGCTGAGAAAATAGGGAAGTGATTTATTATTTTTAATTTTTATATATAATTCATATGTTATCTGGATTATAAAATAAATAAATAGGTAATTTTTAAATATTTTATTATTTAAATGCAGTACCTACAATTTTCTTTTTGTAAATTTAAAATGACAGCTGACAGTTTATTTACCACACTCCTGTGCGAGCCGAACGCTTACTATATGCTCCGAAAGATCGAAGGTCACGTGACAACGCTCCGTGCTCCACTCCAACTCCCTTAGAGTTATCATTTTGAATGGTTGCCTGATTTTAAAAGCAAGACTCGCGCGCCTCTTGTGCCGTCCTACCGTGAAACCATCAATGGACAAACACTAGCGCCACTCGCCATCATAGTTTGTATTACAATATTGTCAAACAATAGTCAAACTGTTTCAATGTTCTATAATTTATTAGGGAAAAAAATGCATTTTATTTATGTTTAATAATAATTTCTTCATGAATATAACGTATAAGTTTATATATAAAAATATTTCAGCTATGCGAACATGAAAAACTTGTACCCTCTCTAGAACTAACAGTTTGTGTACTACTGGTGAAGACATGGTACGTAATGCATTTTAAAAACTCATGTCTCGCTTATTACGTAAAATTTTTAAGTCGCGTTTGCAAAAATTCTTAGTTCATCCTGTTTTCCAGAAAAAAAAATTGGTATAGGACCCCATTATTGTACATATTACATATATCTATAAATAAATATATCATCACGGCATATTACCCATTGCCAGTCAGCTTTATACGCAGAATATCGGATCGGTAATGATGATATATTCGTACTGTGGGGGCGTTTACCAGGCGTCACCACGCGGGCACTCATTCCTGGCGTGGAGAGTGCACAATAGGGGTCACTTTTGTGTAGAAATAATTTTTTGGCGTTGGTCAGAATCAGGTACCAAATTTGGGGCCAGATACGCACATGTATTATCACTTTTTTTCTCTTCTTAACAAATTAAAGTGAATTAAAAAATTAGAATATGTTTGATTTCTCTTCATATTAAAGTTTAAGTGAGTTTTACTCATTCACTGAAATGCGAAATTACAATTCATTTTTTTATCATATTTTCTTACGGACAACAGTTTTGCAAGCACTGGAATCGAGGTCTGAACAGTGACGTCACGTAGCTTTAAACACGATTCACAACTACTGCCCCCACCCTAGAATTACTATGCAGCACAATGCAGCCGAGAGCCCCACCCTTAAAATGCATTTATATGTGTATTAATCAAGCTGAAAACATTTCTTTATATTACTTTTTGTTAAAAATTACACACATTATATAAGTAAATCATTTATTTACTGTCAATGGTCAATACACTAGAAAGAATATTAAAATTAATATAATATTACGTGTTTTGATACGAGAACGTACTTAGTACAAAGAAAACTTGTTTCACAGTCTGTCTTATCATATTATAGTTGCTTTTTATGTTTATTTAATTTAGATGAATTCTTCGGGTTCTCTGGGGGCGTCCAAATCTCTGTAGTGGATCACGGGCCGGAAGTCATTTGTTGAGCCACCCCTACACAAGATTAAAGTTGACCAGAACGTATTGAATTTACGAAATTTATAAATTAATTGTTTAATAACTGAAAAGAAAAACTAATATGAAAAGGTATAGCTTTAAAATTATCTGAAAGTCACATTTAAAGCTAACTTTTTTAAGCGAATTTAACTTTTCGGTAACTGGATCTCATATTATATACATACATACATATGTTGTTTGATAGCAAGAAATTTTAAAATTTATACTAATATGAACACAATAATACATATTAAAAAATAACTTTCGTTATTATATTCAAATGTATCACTTTTCTTCAGGGCCAGTTTTACAATCTCCGGTTAAAAATTTAATTGTCAGTTAAATAAACAAAATTGAAAGGAAATGAATTGTCAAATGAGAAATTAATCATTACTGTCAATAATCCGAATCAATATTGTTTATTTAACTTACAATTAAAATTCTAAATGAGATTGTAAAATTTAATTGTTGTTCTAACACATGTAGCGTATTTTCATTAATAACATTATTACTTTCACTTTTTAATCCATAATATTACATCACAATACAAAAAAAACCTGGAAAATTTATAGCAAAAGAAAATAGTCAGGTTTATAATCACGGACTCTTTCGAGGGGCTCATAAATTTGACTTAAAAATGGGGGAGTTTAGTCATATTGAGATGTAATGATTTTTATTCACAATCGTTATAGTAATATGGCGAATCCTAACGTTTTAGAGGTTGGGAGATACGTCATTCCTAATTGCAATGGTAGTCTCTTGGGTTGGAAATGACTGAAAACGCTTCCACCCCACTAGTTGGAAATGTTTAAGTAGGGGTTGCCAACCAACATTGTCATAAATCCCTAGAATTAAGTAAGGTAAACAAATTTTAAGAGAGCTGTCAAAAATATTAATAAAATTAAAGCTTATAACTCATTGAATTATTTTGAAAATTATTGATTTAAAAAGAGGATGATTTTGCATAAAATAGTATACATAACCTCGGTGGGAGTTTCATCAAAGCCTCGCGCTTTATCTCACCTTGAGGCTTCGCCTCGGTAATATACATAAACCCTCGATTGTAATGAAACATCTCCTACCTCGGATGTAATATACTATTCCACATTACTGCAATACTATACATGCAATATTACTATTAATTAGTGATGGGTCAATTCCCGAAATTGTATGTTGAGGAAAATTCCCGGAAATTCCCAAGAATTTTTTTTAAATTTCCCAAGTAATTTCAAATATTTCGTAGCACCATAATATTTGTTGACGGAGTAAGAGTAGGTAACAGGCAGGCATAAGCCACAAACATGCAAAGCAAAATAACAGGGGCCAAGGTATAATATTATCTAAAATAAAATTTCAAAAAAAAAATCCGGGAAAAAAGTGAAGATATTTTTCCCTGCAAATCGTAGTTGGAGGAATTTTCGGGAATTTTCCCGGGAAAAAACAAAGTTGCCTGCGGGAATTTTTTAGTAGCACATCACTACTATTAATGCAATAAAAGTACATAATAAAATATAGCGTTTTTTTGTACAAACGAAATTAAATTTATCGTTAGTTAAATCGCCCGCAATACGATGACGTATTCGGCATCGTTGGTTCGCCGTAATTGTCCGTTACAAGCGCTAGTTTAGAATGAAAACATTAACGTATGTCTTTCTATATTTGATATTGAAACGTCAAATTCAATGTCAAATTGCAAAAAGCAAATTATTTGATTTTAAATATGTAAACGTGAAACCTAGATAAAACGATAAACACAGAAATTAAAATGTCAAGTGTCAAAAGCAAACCTGAACAGGTGGCCGTGTTTTGCTTCTGTCTCTTTCTATAAAGCACGTTTTGGGCACGTATGTCGAGACCTAATTCGCACATAGTTGATGTTATGTACACCATAATGGCGGGACGAAAATATTGCAAAAGAGTAATTTTTTTCTCCAGTATTTTTTAAAAAAAATTTAAATATAAAATTAAAAACGCTTTAGATTTAAAAATATTGTAACATAAAAAAATCAAGAATTCGAAAACTCCCCATTGGAGATTACTTAACCAGTTCTGCCAGTTACACATTTCTCTTTCTAATAGTCATTCTTGCAATGAATGTTAACAAATAAAAATTTATGCAACGAGTATATCAGGTCAATTCACTAAACCCCTCAAAGTGTAAGCGATTATGAACCCAAACAGTATATAAATAATGACAATTTTCTTTTATCATAACTTAGTGATGGGCGGTCACATATAAATGCTCAAAGTGCCATAAATGACCGAGCATTTATAAAAATGCTCGTTGATTTTCAACAGTGATCGGTGCGCCACAATACGTACACTTGTGCAATCTCCTATGATGGACAGAAATCTATTGATTTTAAAGAATTTTTTTTAGGAAATTTAAACTTGATAACCCTAATATGGACATATTTGCTATCTTCTTGAAGTACTCATTGAAAGCAATAGATTAGCCTAAAAATATTCACCTCAAAAGTGACCTAAAATGACCGTTCATTTGCCATCATAACTTTTCCATTAGTCGTTTTCTGTACTTATATGTTAATGTAACGGATTAAATAGTCAAAGAAATTGCAATAAACTGTATTATTCTGCGCTGTATGAGCTAATAATTTTGATCGAGGCGGAAACCTAACATTTTTATAAATATTAGCTTTTAACACAGTCCGTTGTCATTGAAAATATGTATTTTTTAAGCTAGAAAACAGTCTTTTGTTGTACTATTCTTTGTTGCTACGAACAATTGGCGACAATGTACTTTTCTATTCAATGCCAATAACAAGGAAGGATAATGTTAATTTTTCCACAACAGAGTGTGTTTTCAATTTAGATACAAATAACTATTTACGAAATAAAAATAAAACTAACATTTTAGTTAATTACAAAACAACTACATGCTCTAACGAAATAATTATACAAAATAAATTTGAATAAGATGGATTATGGAAATATACAAAAAGGTATTGTTTCAAAAATTTATTCTCATTTATAGTCATTTTTATGAGAAAGAATTCGCCATTAACCAAAATCCAAAACAAATAAATTTCTTTGCAAAGAAATATTTTTGTTTAAAAAATATTCATTTGTCATCAACAGTACAGGCACAGGTGAAGTGTCTTATTTTCGATGGTTCCAAGTTATCTTGGGTAATATTAAAGATAGAGCAATACCGGTTGTACATTTCATAGTATAATTTTTGCGACAAAATTAAAAGTTACCACAGGAATTTTCTAACATTATTTGTTTTTGATCTACAGGCTAAAACAAGTTTTTCCCTCAATGAGGTGTTGCACGGTTTTTTTCTTCTTTGCTTTAATCGAAAGATTAAGAAAAAAATATTTTACCCCTATTTTTTATTTTTTTCGTATTATTCTTTATTCACGAGAAAATTGTCTTTGAAATTATAATGTTTGAATTTCCGCTTCCCCTTTCGACTGATGACGTTCTAAACTATCTAACCAATGAGGGTGCGGCTTACATTTACCACAGACGGAAATTAAACGAGTGACAGTCATGACAGCTGTCAACTACTACTAATTTTTGTATTTGGAAATAATCAAACATGGTTGTCAAATTTATTTTACGGAATAAAATTTACTTCCTCGAACATCGGTGGAGTAATTCTATAGATTTAATTAACTAGTATTTTTATTCTTGTTTTGACAAAAAACTCTGGAATAAAGTATTTTACTGCAAGAGTAAATTTTACTTTGCTAGTGCTTTACTATCCATCTTTTATAATACTGGGCATTAAACTATGAAATATAACGCTGTAATAAAATAATAAATAACTAAGAACTACACTAAAGCACCAAAAATCACGCTGCACAATAAGTCAGACCTTATGTCACATAGTTGTCGTTAAAGCAATCCAAAAACAATCATTGACGTTGATATGTGATACATTTGTTTTTTTTTTTCATCATCTTTCCAGTTTTGTCATTGGCTAATGTAATTCTGACACCACAGGCAGTGTAAATTGGCGCCAATTCAAAAAGTAAAATTTTAAATTGCTACTGTGCTTAATATATACAGTAATTTGAACAGAAAATCATATTTAATAATACTGTAGAACATACTTATTCGAATTTCAAAAAAAAAAGATATGTTAATTTTTTTTGCAACACCTCATTGGAAATAGGTAGCTCATCAGCCCAATTTTCTAAACTGAATAAAACATGAAAAAAATTTACTTTCATTTCGATTGGTTAAAATTTATAGCAACGTGGTTAAGACTTAACAACATTCTTACCAAATAGCGGCGCATATCGCTTATGAGAGTCAGAGATAAATGTTTAGGCAATTTTTATAGTTCCTTATGTAGAATTTCGGACTGTAATTAGATATTTTTTAAAACTAATAATTCTTGAAATACAACTCAAACTTAATGGCCCGTATTACATTTAAATTAAACCTTTGTCCAGACGATTTGAGTTAATTTAAATTTTAAAACCCGTGAAACACGAATTTCTTGTTTATCTGAAGATAATTTAAACCGTTGAAGAGTTGAGAGCAAAATAAAATGTATGAATTTGGAGCGAATTTTTCCCATTATTCAAAATTTTGACCCTATTTTCAGGAATTCCTACGGCCTTTTTGACACTCTAATATACCAAATAGGAGAGTTTATTTTTGAAAGAATTAACACTATTTTAACCGAAATCAGGATATTAACAGATTTTTAGCCAAAAATATACAATTTTTAAATCCGGCTTTGAGAAGTGTTTAACCCGAAATTTAACAAGTTTTATATCGAAAATATACAAATCAATCCCATAAAGTTCATTTTTGGAAGAATGCGCACTCTATCTTTAACCGTAATCGAGATATTTAACCATTTTTAACCTCACATTTTTGGCTGAAAATAAACATGAAAACATGTATTTTTGGGAGCTCATAACTGAACTTCTTGATATATCTTCGAATTAACACTAAAATCGTATTGTACAAAGCTTAAAATATAAATTGACTCGCGGCTACGAAGCCCGCGGGGTATCAACGAGTTAGAAATAAATGTAACTTCAGATTAAGGGAAATAATTTTAACGGTATCAAGAATTAATAATACTAATAATAATAATAAATGTTGTAATAAAGTAACTACGGTATTTTAGTTCACTCATTTCAACATCATACTATTATGATTTAAAAAGAACCGTAAATTTCGTAAATAACTATTATAAATAAATTATAAAGATAAAATTAAAACGAAAATACTAACGTCTTTAAGATTAAAAATATGAAACATTTATACGTGAACTTAAAATTTATTTCAAAATTTTAAATCGCGGTTTTACGTCCTTAACATTACAAACCTCGACCTTGGATATCCCCGTGATCTTTGATTGTATCCTTGATTGTAATACCTAGGTGGCCCATTATAACCGCCATAAGAACCTCCATACCTGAAATTAAATAATTTAATTTTCATGATTATAACAGTATTAGAAATAATATATGTACATACGGTGGATGGCTATATGCAGGTGGTTCTTCTCTTTTAACAGGAGCAGCCTCCAACATGGGTCTCTTCGCATCCTTCAAATAATTATTAAAAAACTCGACTTCTTTCTTCACTTCTTCAATTTTTTCTGCATGTTTGTTGAAGATATGTTTACGAACAAAATCAGGTCCTGACGAGAAATTATTAGACAACATGAAATTTTTACTATTTGTCCTCTTTTTATAAAGTTTCATTAACAAATTTAATAAATATTTTACTATCTTAGCGTATACAATTTTTACCAACATTTTAAAAACTATTTATTATTTTTCTAAATTTGGTAACTGAGGATTTTCCGACATGCGCATTTCAACTAAAATATTTTCAGAGCAGTGACACTACCAGTAACCAGAAGTAGTTTCTTTCTTATTTTATATGTTCCGTAACGCAATCAGTTCGATGAGGTATACGGTTTAGTGTAACTTTATATTACACAGAAAATACATTTATCAAAAAATTTAGATTATAAATTTATAGTAGTGTAAACAAATGCTTTCTTTATAAAATGTTTATAGATGATTATAAAAAAATCGATTCCATCGGAAATGGCTAATCATTAATACATGTTTTTATTGTTTTGTAAAATTTTCTGCTGAATTCAATGGTAAAACAAAAAATTTAACATTCCATTTAAAATAATAAAATTAAAAACTTCTGATTAAACAAGAAATACTAGTCTTGAAATTATTTTAGTTGAAATAAACACATCGGATAATCCCTAGATATCAAATTTTGCAGAAAAAAAAAATAAAATCCTTTTTTAAAAAAATAAATGTGTATTCCTCGACTGGATAAATGTAATACTGGGAAAACTTGGAGAAAAAACAGTCTGATGAATTCGTTTGGAATGTTTTATTACATAACCGACCTTTCCGCACCAAGACGCCTTCTTCATTTTTACATTTCCCTGAAGAATACATAATTGGTGCCGAAACGTCGGTTATGTAATAAAACATTCCAAACGAATTCATCAGACTGTTTTTTTCTCCAAGTTTTCCTAGTATTAAAAAATAAAGGTCACGTACGCTCGTCATGGGACATCTGTATTTTTGTATGAGAAACAGTTAAAATTACAAATTTTTGCAAACCTTTGAACTTCTTTCCAGATAAAGGACACAGCCATTTATCTTTGGCCAGTTCCCGAGTGTTTGCTTGGACAAATTTATCGATTTCCATATCAACGTCTTTCATGGCTAGTGCAATGAGTTTAGTCTCATTTTTCCCTTCTTCTTTATTTGGTTTTTCGGGTAAGAAAGCTGCCATTTTCGACTCTACTGCTGACCCAATAAATGCACTTATGTCCGTCTACAAACATAAATGTATAGAAACAATTCAAACAAAAAATTATATATTTGATCTAACTTGCGTCAATGGGGGAGGACCTCTAGCATGAAGAATTCCACATCTGTTCGGCATTTCATCTTCGTTGGGATATTCACAGTGGTTGTAATAATCCAGGGAGTGTACAACTCGAAGATATAAAATGATTTTGTCCAAAACATTTATTAGCGTATCATCTCTTTCGACTATTACACTTGTGTTATCTTGATTATCTGTTGATGATTCCAAGCCAAGAAGTTCTTCTTCTTCGGCAGATGCTTCTTCAATTAAATAATCAGTGATGTTGTGGAGAACAGGATTGTTGGAGACTAACCCAAAAGTCTACCAAATCAACAATATTACAAAGTAAAAACTACTACTAAAGTATCATAATTATTTACTTGTTTCGGTTCTGTATTTTGTTCTTCAGTCCATAATCCAGCTTTGGTGTCGAGATGAAGAGCTACTTTCGCAGAAATTCTAATGTCAGATCTAACAACTTGTTTGTGTGCAGTGATACCATTAACTTGACGAATTCTACGACTTAAGTCTCTGTTCACAATAGCGCCCAATTCACAATCCCGTAACTAAAAAATATTAATTTTACTACTTTCGAAATTATGTAATCATTTTATGTCGTACCCGAATATTATTTAGATTCCAACATATTTCTTTTATGTTTGCGTTTCTCGTAAAAGTAACCCAACCCCTTCGCAGCCATCTTCTTTCTGGTTGTGGATCAGCTAGTGCTACTCTTAAAAATCCAGCATATCGCGAACACATCTATAAAAATTAATTGTAAATTAGGTGTTAACAATTACTCTAAAACTGTCATACAGTATTTATTCTTACAAAACCGCCGTTACAGTATTCACTTATACCTTCATTAGGGTAAGTAACATCTTGCAGATTATTAAACATAAATTCAATTTTATAAACATCGTATAAAATTTCGCAAAAAAAACATACATCTGTATGGTCTTAAAATATACAACAGAATAATTCGGAAAGTTGCCTGAAATATCAGCGCAAGAACTGATATACAAGGCTTAAAAATGTATATTTTGTGTATTGGCAAAATTTAAAAAGGAAAAAGTAAATTTCATGTCAGTTTATCGACGTCCAATAGGAACCAGTAACCAGTATCGATGATGTCCCCGAAGAAAATCAGTCTAAAAGATATATCCGGCTGCTTTCCGAATTATTGTGTTGTTGATTTTGAGAGTGAACAAATATGAATGTTTTTTTGCGAATTTTTGTACGATGTTTATAAAACTGAATGTTTACAAGAACATATTTATGTGTACATGAATTTATATTTAAAAATCTGCAAAATCATACGTGTGTGTTATGCTCATGTTAATGTTATTTATACTAAATTTATTTTGAATGCTTGTAGATCCTGGTAAAGGTACACGTGTAAACCGAAACGTCGGATTTGTAAGAATAAATGCTAAATAACTGATATTTCGGAGTAATGTCTAAATGTTAACACCTGATCTACACCATATTATTTGTAAACTTGAAAAGTTGAAAGAATAAATATTCTTACCGCTTCGACTTCTTGCCGAGTAATAGTAGGAGCAAGATTCCGTAGAAAAATGGAAGTAGTCTTGTGAAGAGCTCTGGGCTGATCTTGTTTCTTTTCATCTGAAGTAGACTTTTCTTCGTCGTCAACTGTTTCAATTTTTTCATCATCTTTAGTTTCTTCCTTTTCATTATTTGATTTTACATCGTCCGGTTTCTCTCCATTTTCAGTTTCGCTGTCGCTGCTGCTAGAACTGCTGCTGCTGCTTCCAGAATATGATCGTTTTCGCTTTTTTTCTGGAACTTCTTTTTCTTCACTTCTAGCTCGTTCAATCTTTTCATCTTCTTCATTTTTTTCTTCATTAGTTTCAACTGGTTCGTCTTTTGCTTCATTTTCTTCTTCGGCTGGTTTTTCTTCTTTTGTTTCAGACGCTTCTCCTTCCTCTTCTTCTTCTTCTTCTTCCCCCTCTTCTGTTTGTTTTACTTCGGGCTGTTCAGGCTCTTCTTGATTTTTAGTTTCATTTTCTTCTTTCTCTTTCTCGTCATCACTTTTAGGTGACTTTGGAATTTCTTCAGATTTTTCCTCAGATTTCTCTTCGTCATTTTCTTTTGATTTTTCCTTCTCACCTTCCTCTGATTCTGATTTTGCTTCACTTTTTTCTGACTTAGATGTTCCATTTTCCACTTTAACTTTCTGGTCTATTTTTTTTTCTTCCGTTTGTTCTACATCATTTCCCAGCAGTAATAAAATTAATATAATTTAATTTCACACAAATATGAGACATACCTAATTCTTCTTGATCTAAAACAGCTACATCAGCATCTGTACCTCCTTCTAACTTAATAACGACAGTATCTAGAAGCTTTACTAGTTCCGTAGTGCGAGAACAATCTACACTTATACTTTCCAACTTTGCGCCATTTAATAATTCCAAAAATACTTCTACCCGACGCTGTAACATACGTTTTTTTATGCAATTATTCGTTAATAAATTATGTAAAAAAATACCTTTAAAGCTTTCATTTGTTCGTCCTTTCTCTTGACAGAATCTTCTGGATGATACTTAAGACGAAACCTACAAGGAATCAAAATCATTTGTTAACAATTAAATTATTACCTAAATGAGTCACGGATTATTTGAAAACTCTTTCACACACCAGTCATTAAAATATATTCATGAAATGTATAATCAAAACATACCAGCTATTCTTTAAAAATATATGCAAATTTAACAAATACATCGTCTAAAATTATAAACTGATATATTTTGGAAGAAAATTCATTCTTAAATCAATCACACTTCAATCACGCACGTAACCAATAAAGTATAAACGGTTGATTAATTCTGAACGTAGAATCTCACCTGTTTGACATAACCTAACAAAAACCATCGCGAAAAGCATATGCATTGCGCGCATAGCTTTATATTTTACGATACGAACAATTTGTACACCACGACAACATTAACGTAGATAAAACATTTTATTTGATATATATTTTACGTAGTTATTTGATATATATTTTGTTTCATGTCACACACACAATAAGTATAGCAAACGAAGAAGGCACAAGGGTCGATTCGTTTTGCTGTAGAGAGAAAGTATTTTAAAATACAGATTGATACAAGCCCAGGACTTATGCACCTAATCTGAAATTATTATTTCCATTTAAATTATATGTAACAATTTTATTGTCAATACTTAAATAAAATTTATTTCCATGTTTCCATTATTATTGTTACATACAATTTAACAAATAATCAGCAAGGATTCTGATATAAACGATAATCCTTAGACAAAATTAAACCTATTATAATTCCAAGCAAATTTTGATATGCAAACCAAAGTTAACTGTATAAAGCGTAAATCAAACTTAGTTAATGCGTTGAATTTAATGTGATTACAAAATACAACTTTTGGTCAAAACTTATTAAATTATATTTAATTTTTCATAATTGATATTTACAATAAACAATATTTTCTATAATACTGGTTAACATCACAGTCAAAATAAATTTAATAACTAGACTACACTGATATCATGTAGCTTTGTATATGTAGTATATTAAAATGTACATAAATGATAAATAAATAGAGAGTATATTCATCACATACCATTCGTCGTCTTTGTGTGCAACAAAGAATTCATTGAGTTGCTGACGCTGGAACTCAAGTTTGTAATCATTGTATTTTTCCACCGCTTCACTATCGGAGATGTTGTCATCTTGGGCTGCCAAAAATGCCTTGAAGGACATCATTGGAGGCTGTGTTCCTTCAGAACTACTTGCGGAAGGTGGCTCTCTACAGAAAGAAATTGAACATTAATTATATTCAAAATTTTCAGTATTAAACTAGCAGAGGTAGTTTATTACATTATTACATTCGAAGGAGATAACAACATAATATATAGATTTAAATAGTCATTTATGCAACATGAATAAAAAGTACATATAGTCTTATTTCAAGAAAAGGAAAGTTTGACCGTATAAGCCGTAGACGAGTTCGTGAAATCCTATTTGTGAAATGACATTTTTTACCTCGCTTTTTACTCTAGTTGCATACAAATATTTCTTACGTCCACAACAAATGAGAAAAAAGTGCCATAGCGTTTCATTATTTCACCTGCGTTAAAAGCACGCTTTTTTCAGTTTTATTGTGTTAAAAAAGACATAAGTACATTATAATAGAAGGTGTACTTTTATTCAGACATAAAAAATATATATTATACGAAATGCAGTTATTGCGATTGTTATTTTCATCATTTTTATTCGCGATTCAAGTTAAGCAAATTCTATCTGGTGGCTAAATTTTGAACTTAAAATATGCCCCGAATATATTTTTTCCTTCCTTTCACAGAAATTTTCTAGAGTGTGCAGGCCATTTACTGTATTACTACCTCAAGGCTCGTCAGTCTTTTCCTCTAATAAGCTGTAAAAACCGTTTTAACTGGCTTGTAATATGAAATACTATTGAAATATTCTTTAACACAAGTTTCATGTTTTCAAATTACTGTAACATGCAGTATCAGTAACATATTGCCAGCTTCCAGCTCATACATCCCACTGAGGCGCGGGCGGACACGTGATTTTGACAAGTGCTTGTAGGGCCCCACAAGGTTGTCAAGTATACAGCTTGAGTAACTTGCCTACGTTGCCAAATCAATTTAAGCGTAAAATTAATAAATAAAATTGTAAAACTAGTTATTATTAATGAATATTATGTTGTTTTATTTTCTAACATAAACCTAATTTTTAAAATATTTTATATAAAAATAAAGCGATTAATGCTGCCATCTACGATACAAAGATTTCTTGGCGCGCTAAATTTGAGGAAACCATCAATTAATTTAAAAATTAAGTTTAAGGTGTCAGAAAATAAAACAACATGATATTCATTAATAATAAGTAGTTTTACAATTTTATTTATTAATTTCACGTTTAAATTGATTTGGCAACACAGGTAAATATACAAGCTGCATACTTGGCACCCTTGTGGGGCCCTACAAGCACTTGTCAAAGTCACGTGACTACCCGTGCCTCCTTGTGAGGTCAGACAGGGTTATATAACAGCGGGGAAAGTTAATTTGAATCGCCAATTCGGATAAGCCAGCAAAGTGTCTGACCTCTTGTGGCAAAATTTGAAAATATACCAGTCGGAATAACTTTATACCATGTATATGGTGATAGTGCTAATAGTTGGATATATTTGAAATAAAATGACAAGTAAATCTAAAAGGTATTGTTCTGTAGAAAAAAATATCTCTTCATTATTTTCTAAAAAATAAAATATTAAATAAAAAGTGGCAAATTGCATTGGGAAAGAAATTTCATTATAGCAGTATGAATGTTTTGTTCAGAACATTTTATGTCGTGATTTTTACCCAAGTAAGTACTTGTAGGATCTAATACTAATCGAAATTAGCTTTCATGTTTGTACCTTATACGGATGATATTATACATTTATTAATTACAAAATAAAACAGAAAACATTCAAATTCTCTTTATTTATTTTACAACAGAAACTACTTGTCTATGTAAAATTTTATTGAAATAAATATATTTTAACGTAAAAATTAAATGTCATGCCTTACAACTGCAAACGCATTTCCATTCGAAAGCTTCTAAATAAATTTTTGTATTAAGTGGTGCTCCTTTTAAGTTAGAACTTTGTAAACACAGAAACCATTAATTTAGTTGTATTAATTTTACAGCCATAACAAATTATGTATACAGCTTTAAATGTTCACCAACTTAAAATTTACATTTCGTTTTACCACTACATATGTCTCCTCGTTCAACCATAGGATGTACAAGCCAATTTAAATAAATGTATATATCTGCTAAACTTATAAACATTTTTTATATTACACTCTCAATTAATAATATTAAAAATTAAACACCAATGAACCCATATAACGCATACTCGTATATAAAATACTAATGACTTCACTATTGGAATAAGTTCAGTGCTGCTATCTATTATCCGTGTCTCATCCGAGTAGAAAAACATTAGTAAACAAACATCATTTTGTGTACCATAAATGCAGAAATTTTAAAAAAATTGATATAAACATTTCGAAAATTACAATTGAATAATCATATTTAAAACAAAAGACAAACAAATGTGTCGTTTTACCTGTCAAATATTGGGACTATTTGACAATAAAAAATAAATTAAATTTTGTGACAGATAAAACATTACTCATTTGTTTTAATTCCATGGCTAGCATTATTGAATTGTAATGGGGACTTATAAATTTGACGTCACCCGCGGCGGACCTCCTTCCACACAATTTAGAAAAAGACAACAAATTTTTAGAAAAAGCGAGGTGCTATACCACGGCCGACTCAATTGCATGCTCTCCCCTTCAGCACTTCGCCTCGTTGATCCTACATCCCACAATTTGTTTGTTATTTAGTCAGCAAAGTTTGGTTATGTTAGTTTGTGTAGTTTCTGTTATTAATGGACCTTTCCAATTTAAGGGCTATCTCTTTCTATCGCTGCAAATAGTAAGAAAATGGCGCGAACAACTGCCAGTTGGGCTGTCAAAAGAAACGTCAAAAATATTGCAGTCATTAAAATACCTGTATTCTCAGTGAAAATTTGCATCGTTAGACATTTTGCCTTCAATAAAAGCTTTTGTAACTTATTTCGATAAGATTTTTTAAAGTTATCTTACATTTTACGTCTAATTTTTTAAGAATCAAACGTCGTAGATCTCAGTTGTTCTTACTATGCGCAGATCTCCATTGCGCATATCTTCTATCTCTTTAAATTGGAAAGGTCCATTATCTCTTGTACTAAAGTGTAATGTTCTTTGGATTTTAAATTATTTCTAAAAAAAAAAACAAGTTCACAAATAAATAATGAATTTAACACAAATGATGTACCGGGGGCACGATTTGTGTTTAAAAACATTGAAATCATTCAATCTTACAGTTGAAAAGATGGTTAGAATGCCGGGGAAAAGTGGAAATAAACATGAATTAATTGCAAGGTATGCACTGAGTAGATCATATACTTAAATAATTATATAAAAATGTTTACGTTTCCTTTCAAAGAACAGTTGTTGTGATCACGTGCTGGATCACATGATAAATATCAAACTGTAGTGCTAAATCTTGCTCACTACATAACTACTTATTAAATACATTTTTACTCGCTAGATGGCGCCCAAAAAGTTTGAATTGTATAAGTCCTCATTTCCTGCAGTTATACGAAATAAATGGGGTATTCCACAATTCTATAAGGCAGCATACGTTAAATTAAGTATTACAAAAAAAAAAAAAATGGTAAAATATTACTTTGTTGTAATAAAAATGCTTAATTATTGTAAACGTAACGACATAATCCAAGGGACTTTGAAATCTACTGGAGATTGAAATCCAGCGGATTTGAAATTTCCCCCTTCACTTTATTGCCACCATTTAAAACCGATTGCCCGAGACCAGCCGATTATAATCTATAATACAGAGATAGATTTCGAACGTTGCTCGCTTCACTGTGCTTTCTTGTTGGTAAACTTTTAAAATTAATTACAAAAAAACTATGCAATATTTTGAACTTCTACGACACGTCGTAAAGCTGAAAGAACATCTCTACAAAATTTGGCGTCGATATATAAAACGGTGTAGAATAGCATTGGCATTAGTTTTGAGAGCGGCCTTACCGACAGTCAAAATGGTAAAACCACACTTTTCTGCTGTCAATCAAATATTTTCATTAAAAAAAAATCAACATTTTCAACAAATTTTAAGTATAAATAAATGATTTTCATTTAATTTTACATTTTCTGTAAATGGGGGACTTGAAATTGACGTCACCCACCACACATTCTCCCCTCTAGCACTACCTGTCTTCAGAAGAAGACGGCAGGCTCGAAGAAAGAGATAGGTATGTATTGCCATGACTACTCTTCCCTTTTCAACGTCCTGTCCTAATCCAATTTGATATTTGCTGTTTTATTTTGCGGTGGTGTTTGACGTATGTATGAATAATGTTTTGTTATAAAAATGATTTGTTAGCTGATGATAAATTCTAAAAAGTTAATAATACAGAAATACAAAATTATCAAACATATTTAAATATTGTTTTAGATTTTATCTAAGAGGTGATGGTAGTGTTTTGCTGTCTCTTCGAGCTTTTTTGTCTAAAAGGTTACTTGGGAACACAGTAGGTGACAACAGTAAAATTCTAAAATCATATTTCAGCCGAATTCATAACCAAATTTAGAAGCACTGATCACGGTAGAATTTACAAAATCGCTTGAACAGAGTAGATTTCGACAGTACGGTAAGTGGAGGGGGAAATCTTAAATCCGCTGAATTTCAATTTAAAGTAGATTTCAAAGTTACAAAATCAGTCCCCAAATATCCCTAGAATTAATTGTTTGAGAAGCATAACCAACTCGGGACTACGACGTCACAAATAAATTCAGACATTCATATCTCGCTTACCATTTCAAATTGTAACATTGCGTTTTTTGCCAATATTCTTAGACCTTTATATATTATCAGAAAAAAAAATGGTAGATATCCCATTGTGTTAATTGATTTATATGCCGAATAGGGTATTCTTGCATTTTTCTTTTATTTTATTTTTTTTAAGAACAAGTACATCTAAAGTACCTGTGAAAACCTGAGTTAAAAATTCCTTTTAATAAGCGATATTAATTTTTAAAATTTGCTTTTGTTGTCACCAGCGTTGTGCAATCTGTGGTTCATGGGTTTCTGAGGTGTTCAGTAAGTATTGAAAAAAATGGAAAATAAAATATTTAATTGTAATCTTATCCATTACTAAAATACTTAAGAAATTTATAAGAAAAATCATGCTAATTAAGCGATTACATATTTTTGTTTATGGTAGAAAAATATGTTGATATTCTTAAATTATGTGGTATTTGAAAACATACATTTATTGCCATTATTAAACTTTGTATAAGAAAGCATAAGATAAGAGATTTCATAGCATGGTGGTAGCGTTTTTGCTTCTTAAGTCAAAGGTGGTAAATTCGAATCTACCAAATTTCCTTATCTTTTTTTTCTATTTTCTCTTTATATTTATTTAACATAATCAGATAATTGATTATATTAAATTTGATATTTATTTAAAATTACAACAAACTAAAAAAAATTAAGAGGTTTGGTGGTTTTGAACCCATTACCCGTAAGATAACAAGCACGAGCATTACCACCGTCCCACAAGATTTTTACATAAAATTTCTTTTAGGAAGCATAATAAATATTACAATAAATTTGCTATAAAATTTATTTACTTTTTTAAGTTATTTTTTTATTAATTTTGAACAAATAATTATTGATATGATGCAGTAAGTATCCATGGACCTGTGTACAAAATTTTTCAGTTTTAATGAAAAGTAAATATCTAAAATATTTTAATTTCCCAGTTAAATTTATATGTAACGGATTTCTAACGCCACCTGTATGTCGACTACATACACAAATATGTATTTGTACGTAGAAATTAATAATTTTTAATATATATTAACATTGTTGACATGTAGTTCATTATTTTGTTACCAGATGTCATATCCCTTAGCAATACATGCTAAAACAGACTACATATCACGCCCCATACTTCTTATAACTCATACTTCTCATAAGTTATACTACGACGACAGCCGAACACGCTTCGTTTTCTATCGGAAAAGTATTTGACATCCGCATTACTCAACTAAAATTTTATGCAGGGTGACAGATCTTCAACCTTAAATATAAAATTGACAATATGATGATACGGATATGATGTGATATGTTTCCATTAGTTTTATTGATAACAATATTTTAAGAATAATAGAATAAAGGATATATTATAATAATAATAATAATAATAATCACAATAAACAGTTAAATAAGTGACATATTACAAAAATTAGATTACATGCCATTTTCAAAAATATTAAAATATCATCTGGTTAAGTAATCAGCTGATGGATGTTGTCGTGATAGCATTTAATTTTCAACAGCGAAATTTTTCTAAGAACAGTACGTTAATTTATTTATATACTTATGCAGTGCACAGCTACAAGATTCTGATGTTCTGATTTTAGCTCATATGTTATTTATTATTTTATTAATTGTTGAATACTGTATTACATCTTCATTCAATTCCAAAAGTATTTAAAATGTAATAATATTTTTTTAAGTATCTGACAGATCGCTAGATAAATTTCTTTTAAGAAACTAGAGAGACATCTATTCTCGCAATGTTGAACTTATTTTTCGACTGCATATGTATTTTTTCCCAGTGTATATCGAACTTTGCCGAGAGGACCCGAGATGAGTATGGCTTGTGAGAAGTATGAATCGTGCAGAGTATGAGCTGTGAGAAGTATGGATTGTGATATGCTCCCCTAAAACAGTTGTACACGAACACTCCCGAACGAACGGAAGTAGACCCGAGGGGAGCATATCACAATCCATACTTCTCACAGCTCATACTCTGCACGATTCATACTTCTCACAAGCCATACTCATCTCGGGTCCTCTCGACAAAGTTCTATATACACTGGGAAAAAATACATATGCAATAGAAAGATAGGTTCAACATTACGAAAATAGATGTCTCTCTAGTTTCTTAAAAGAAATTTATATAGCGATCTGTCATATACTTAAAAAAATATTATTACATTTTCAATAATTTTGGAATTGAATGAAGATGTAATATAGTATTCAACAATTAATAAAATGGTAAGGTAGGCAAATATTTGTAGTACCTATACAAATATAATAAATAAATACATACAACAAATATATCTTCCACCAATAATATTCTAACACAGAAATTAGTATATGATTATGTAGCAATAGAAACAGGCAGTCCATTAGTAAGAACACTGTAGAACTGGAACAAAACTATCTGAAATTTCCGTTTCTTATATTCTTATCGATGTGTAAATACCTTGAGATTCTGCTTGCAGTAAATTAATTGTAGATGATTACAGACAATGTTACAGGTTTTGTACTCGTATTTCGGTATAGTAGTAGCTCACCAATTTTACAAAACACAATATTTTAAAGTTTATTTCTCCAATGAGCTTAAATCAGAATATCAGAACCTTGTATATAAGCAGAGCTGGGCAAAGTACCGGAAAGTAGTACTTGAAGTACAAGTACCAAGTATCTTGAAGTTTCTGAATGTACTTGAAGTACAAGTACTTTTTTAATTTCTAAAGTACTTGAAAGTACCAAGTACTTGAAAAAGTACTTGTAAATTTAGGTTTTGGGTGCAAGTACTTTTCAAATAATTGATATTTTTCCGATTATATGGACCTTAAATGGTGATTATTGACAAAAATTTCTATATGCGATATTTATTTGGTTATTTAAAACAAGAGTTCTTCGCTGGGCCTGCTGTAAAATTGACATCATATGATCGCCAAGCGGTACGAGAAGCTGTACCGAGATGTTAGAATGACGTCATTTTTACGTCATGCAATCGCTAGGATATACGGCATAAATTATATGGTACTCGATATGGTATATACCTACAGTAGGCAGATTAGAATTACTTTATTTATGCCAAAAAATTGCAAATATATCTTATAAATAAATAAATACATAAATAAATATAAATATATCATCACGGCTTATTACCCATTGCTGGGTGTGCCAATTGCTTTGTACACAGAATTCGGTAATGATGAAATATTTGCACTGTGCGGGCGCTTACTAGGCGTCACCTCACGGGCACTCATTGCTGGCGTGGAGAGTGCACCACAGGGGTACATATTATCGCTCAAAGTATATTTATTAATGAAATTCGCATGATTATGAACTACAGGAATAACACCAAACCACTGCAAAAGAAACACTGGCAGACAAACAATTCTCATAACATTGTTAACTTTTAAATTATTCATCGAATTTCAATTATATGTATAGTAATTCAAGTACATTTAAAGTAATTCAAGTACATTTAAAATACTTAAAGTACATTTAAAATACTTCAAGTACTTTTCATTGTACTTCAAGTATTTTTCCAAGTATTAAGTACCAAGTACTTGTGAATAGACTTACTTTGTCAAGTACAAAGTACTATAAATAGAAAGTACTTCAAGTACAGTACTTGAAGTACTGAAAGTACTTGCAAGCCTAATAAAGTACTTTTCTTGCAAGTATTGCCCAGCTCTGTATATAAGTATATAAATAAATTAACGTACTGTTCTTAGAAAAATTTCGCCGTTGAAAATTAAATGCTACCACGACAACATCCATCAGCTGGTTACTTAATCAGACGTATTCCACTATTTGTGATTATGGCATGTGATCTAATTTTTGTAATATGTCACTTATTTAACTGTTTATTGTGATTATTATTAGTATAATATATCCTTTATTCTATTATTCTTAAAATATTGTTAAAATCTCAATAAATCTAATGGAAACATATCACATCATATCCGTATCATCATATTGTTAATTTTATATTTAAGGTTGAAGATCTGTCACCTTGCATAAAATTTTAGTTGAGTAATGCGGATGTCAAATATTTTTCCGATAGAAAACGAAGCGAGTTCGGCTGTCGTCGTAGTATGACTTATGAGAAGTATGAGTTATAAGAAGTATGGGGCGTGATATGTACTCGACCCGAGCATGTGCATACTTAAGATGCGGCCTGTTATCACATTCGAACTAAAGCTACGTTTCCAGCTCTTAACATAGTCACTGTTTTAGTCTTTGTTTCTGTATTTTGTCTTATGTTTTTGTAAGAAGATATTGGCCATTTCCAGCTGTTAACATAAGCACAGTCTTAAGTTTTTGTACTTATAATGTTTGTTCACTCGAAAAGGGAACACATTTATAAAACTCTTTACAATGCTTCAAAAATTATATAGTTAATAATGATATTAATGATGAGTAGTAATTATTACTCAAATTAAGTAAAAATGTAATTATTTTGTATAATTCCAAAATAACATTTGAAATAAAGCACGAAATTAATATGGTGAACGAGCCACAATATTTCTAATATTCCACTTTAAATTTCAATATTGTCTGTATATCCGTAAGATATGATATAATTTTATTTGTACTTATAATATAAAAAATATGATTTTTTTTTCTTTCTGTTGTCCATATTTATATTATCTCAACACAAAAATAATAACATAACCACCAAAATAATGACAGATACAACGCGTAGAACTACTGCGCAACATAAAAAGAAATAGCGCTTACATCACTTATCTCTTTCCAACAGAACAGCGACAAAGACTATGACGAAAGTATGAAGCATGCAAACTTTTAATGATTTTAAATAAATGATCGTTTTGAAATGTAATTTTTATTGTAAACATATTCCATTATACACCGTTCCATTTAAGCCATGCAGTATATCGCGCTCGCATCAGCGCCAGTAGACGAAAATACAGTGGGTAAACTTGTTTCATACCTCCAATTTCAGCTAGGTCAAAACTATGCCCTATGCTGTACAATATTGAATGGCTTAATTAGAACACGATATAAGTATATATTTATTCTGTCTATTATAAAAAGCAATTTTTACTTCATTCTTTTTGGTGTACAATGTACATTTCTATTACTGAAATGGCATTTTTTTAATAGAGAACGGGCACTCAGCTGTTTCCGGTAACCTTCGAAACAGCTGATCTTGCTGCCCTAGCCTGTAACTGAATTCGTTGATAACCAACTTTCTTGGCGCTAATTCAAAATCTGAAGTCAGTTTGCCTTACATTTTGGTGAGAGCAACAAATTTTTCTAGTGTTTCATTGTGCGAGCTTAATAGGAGGTTTTTACAATGTCTATATATTTCAAGAACCTATCACCTGACATGCAATTTCGTTATTTAGCTAAAATCAAGTTAATTAGTAATATTGAGCCGTATGATTGCGATGAAAGTGAGTTTTCATAGGATATATCGGATTTTCCGAATATTTTGCCAATGGATATAATCAATTATCTTATTACCACCAAAGTGTTTACACCCAAGACGCTTTTCGGAATTATAAGCATAAAGTTTTATCAGAGCAGTTGACGATATAGAAATTTGAAAGAAATGTATTAATTAAAGGATAAGGGAGTAATTTAATATTGAAATGAAGTGAAATATTTATAACTTCTATACTCCAAATACAATATTTTAGCTCATAAAATGAAACAAACCTTTTTAGTTTTTCTAGAGTTGTTGCGGGGTCATTGACCTCTAACAATTAAAATTTGTCTAGAATTATAAATATTAGTCTACAAATTACTTTTTCATGAAATTTTTCTTCTAAATAGGTATTATATTTTCAAAATATGCTTTAATAAAGGTATTTATTTTAAGTTTAAATTTTCGTTTATTAATGTAACAACTTCACACCGTACGGGGCAGCAAGATCAGCTGTTTTGAAGGTTCACGGAAACAGCTGAGTGCCCGTTCTCTATACTCTTGTTACACAAATAACTATCATCTAGTATGACAACCATTCGCTAGGAACGTAAATTAATCACAAATATTGATCTTTAAAGCGGTTAAATTTGTAAAAAATAAATAGTATTACCTATGAGATGGCTGATGATAAGGTTGGTAATGATTGTAGTAACTATCAGGGGGGTAATAGTCATGTCGCATTCTTTTAGTCTGGGGTTCCATACTTGGAGAATATCCTCTATCTCGCATGGTACCTCTGTATTCACGAGGACGAGGTCTAGACCAAGTTTCCCTAAAATTAAATAAATGTAACAAAAATTAAGTAACAAGAGATATGCTTACCTTTCTGGCCAGTCATCACGGGGCCTCACCGTTCTTTCCGCTCCTCGATAGCTTGCTTCCGCTCTTTCCCCACGAAATTTATCTCGTCGTTTACGATCGTATTCGTCATCACTATCACCCATCTATTAGTAAACAATTTATATTAGCACAACAAATAAACATTGACAAATGTATTGAAAGTAAAAGTATCTACGTGGTATAATTTACTACTTCCTTGAAGTATATATTGACAAAAAGATACTATTACAAACATATACATACTTATACAATTAAGTTATTACCTTTTATAGATATTTTATTAAGTATTTAAAATATTATTTAGCAAAAACCTAAACCTTCCGAAAAGGCGGTTATAATGCAAAATGGCTACGATGCGAATTTAACCCATAATTCTTTTCGGTTGCTTTGCTACGTTCTTTTAAACAAAACTGTAATAAAATTAATAATTAATTTTGAAATTAACGTCAAAGAAATTATTATAATATTTCATATTACAATATTTAAAGAATAATGAATTACAGGAATCATAAACAACTATTTAAAGTATTATTTATTAATTTATGGTTTTACAAAATGAGGAAAGCGCAGGAAGGCGTCTTTTGACTTCTTTTTTTGATTATTCGCTCTGATATAATTATTTAAAATTCCATAAAAATATCTTTAAATACTGCTAAAACAATAACATTTATTTATTGTTTGATTGTTATGCGTCGTAGGTAAATTATTGTATATTTATTATAATGAATGATTAAAATTATTTGTTAACAAAGTTGATGAATCAGCTGATTTGATAAATAAAATATGAAATACAGTGTCTAATATGTGACGAAATATTGAATTTATAAAAACTTTATCAAAATGGCAAGTGGTGAAAATGTTAAAAAACCTTTTAAAATGGTTGAAATCCCAGTAAATAATTTTAAAGACGTTGCTGTGCCTCATCATTTAAAATTATTAGCAGAACACAAATCTATTGTTCAAAAGGTAATTTTATGTAACCATTTTAAGATGAATTTTTAATACAATTACGTTTTAGGAAAATCATGATATTAGCAAAATGCGTAGTGAAACTGTTAGCATTAAAAGAGTAACAGCTCAGCTCAAAGGTTTACTTTATGAATTGGACACTTTGAGAGCGCAAGTAGAAGACAACGATCTCGATAAATTTGATATGAAAACAGTATCACTGCGAAAGGGGATTTTACAAATAATAAATGAATACACAGAACTTTTAAAACAAGTGACTGCAACTTTACCCTCTTCTCCTAAAAAGCAGTTGTCAACAAGGAACAGCAACGAATCTGCAAAACTAAGTCAATTACAGCTGTCAAAAAGTATAGATGAAATAAAACTAGAAAAGGGGGAAAAATGTTTGCAAGATGTAGAAAAACTACAAACTGATATACAAGATTTACATGATGTTTACGGTTCTTTGCAGCAAATGGTTGTAGAACAGGAAGCAGACGTTAATCTTGTTGAAGAAAATGTTGAAGAGGCCCACGTTAACGTTACTGCTGGAGTTCGCCATATTATAACAGCGTCAAGGTAATAATTATAATAGTGTGCAGTAAAACGTGTCCAAAATTGGGATCTCGAAGTCTGGTGGACAAAAGTTGCCCCCTTAGGAGGCCATGTTAGTACATTAATATTGTTTATATGTAAAAAATACATAGGTTATAGATATAAAAGAAAATGTAGTTTTTTCAGTTTTTTATCTTTACAAATAGCTTCCAAATATGAAATAGTACTGAATTTTTGTTTGCACTTCTTTAGTGCACTTTTTATGCTCTTTCGAATGGCATGCTCAAATTTTTGTAGTTACCATACGATGTCAAAATTTTAATTTTTATATAAACGCCATAGTAGAAAATTACTATGGAAAAGATATTTTTTAGCTTTCCATCTATGTTCATTTGTTGCAACAATTATTAAATTTGTAAAAACTAAGGAAACATATTTTCATTGCAAATTTACAAAATTTCATTCAATTTAAATATATTTTTTATGTGGACGTCATAGTAGGTGATGACATGTTGAAGAGGAAATTTGAAAAATGTTTCATTGCTGGTGCTGAATACATTAAACATATTAATGAAAATGAAGAAAATAATACTTAACTGATAATTTCATTTGTTTCATTGCTACAACCATTCATTTTAACATTTGAATTTAATAATAGGGCTGTTTGCAAAATTGTTATTTATATATTAAGGGCATAACCAAAAGATCGTAGCACGGGGAAATGTTTAAAGCTCGACGCGTAGCGGAGAGCTTTAATTTTCCCGAGTGCTATAATCTTGATTATGCCCGTGATACATACAACGTTTTATTTTATTTTGATTCTCGACGTTCAAGGATTCAATAGGTATATATTCGGTATCGTTTTGCCGGTGTTGTGAATTTTAGGTATGCTGTGGTTTCTAGCTATATTGTTTGTTTTAACCAATTTTAACTTAATGTCAAATGAAAATGAAAGATATCGATTATTCAAAAGAAATATGGGATGAATTTGAGACTGCACAGAGCAAGTTTCTTCCACAGAAGTCAAAAGACGTATACGAGAAAGGATACGAATAGTTTTACGAGCAGCGGTGTTCAAAAAATGTGATTTATCAAATTTATTGTGTTATCTGACATCTATAAACTACGATTTTGACGTTTGAATAGCTGTTGCTTGGTAACTTTATAGGCCCTCGGATAAAAGCCAAACTGGGCCCGTTTTTGAGGGCGAATAAACAGATTTATGATTCCAAAATATTAAATTTAAGGAAATACTGTTCTTTAAATATCACGAAATATCTATTAGATATTTTACATTTTGGTAATTATTGAAATATGTGTAATATTTTCAAAAAAGTCACTTGATCTGAAACAGAATGTGACATCAAAGTTCATACCGTTTAACTATCGCCTACTTTTATTTATATAAATAATGTAGATGATAGGCAAACTGTTTTCGTATGGGAACCTTAGTGCAAAGCTAAACACGGATGGCAAGACCGGGCAAAGTATGCGTTGCACAATAAAAATTAATTAGAATAAGAAAAATAAGAATTAAGTATTTTCTTCTATGTAAATAAGGCTTTGTAAGGAAATATTTCAAAGTATAAAATACTACAAAAATACGTATGTAAATAAAGGTTTTAAAATATGTTTGACAAATGGAAAGTAGTAAATTTAAATACTTATAATGAAAATTAAGTTTAAAAGTTTTTTAAAATTGGCGCTGATATCAGCGTCCTGTTGAATGGCTTAAATGGAACAGAGTATACGAAAGTAACTATACTCTATCCGATTAAACCATGGAGTAGAGTGGAAATAGGAACAGTTTGATCTTGTTATTTGATTGGATAATATCCAATCTATCCTACAGAGTGATCCAGAATGATTGGTTCTGATTATGATCTAAATTATCTTTCACGCAAAAAAAATTAGTATCAATTTATCGGCAATGTCAAATTATGTTTCCTATATTACCGACATTTGGGAATGTCAGCGGCGTTATGTATTTGAATTTTTTGACATATAGTTTGTTTTTACCTTTATAATTAAACTGCTATTTATTCAAATTATTACGTTAGAATGGTTGTTTATGGAAGAACGTGACAAGTTTATTTTGGAAATATATATTCTTACTGCGAAGAATGATAAGACTTCAGACCAGACTCGATCTTCAGCTCTGTCCCATGCTAACTTCAGACTGTACTTTATAACGCAGTGCGCATGCATCAGTTTGAATAGCTAGCTGTCATATTTTTCTAGCGGTAAATTTTAAGAATGAGCTTGCGCAAGCGTGGAATTTGTTGCCATTCGTCTGATTTTGTTTTAACTCCAGCTCCTCCAGCCATTTTTAAATATCTCGTACTGCTTACCAGCTGTTTACAAACAAATGTCAAAGTCAAACAGTTTAGGGATATTTACTCCTCTTTACTACGCAGGCGTATCTTGATAGTTGCAGATATGGTGACTAATTTTCGAACAAGATGTAAAACTAGTTGCAGGAAAATTGTCGCACTATCACACGTCAAAAGTTGTACGAAATGCTTGAAGTTGCAGAAAATGTGTGACAGGTTGCAGATACGTGCGTACGTGTGATAATCCCATTACACAAACTGCATCGTTCAAAATGCAACATAGAACAAAGTTATCAATGTCAAATGAACTTGTCACTTAAATTTGTAAATAAATTTTGTAAATATTCCTGAAACTGTAGAAGGATTTGGTCTAGGCCGTTTAGGATATAAATTCGCAAACCTAATAAACATCTTTAAAACGTTATGACAAGGTCATTTGACTTTGACAAACCATGTTTTTCATTTTATCTGGAACGATGCAGCATGTGTAACTAGTATCCATAGTAATACATTATTGACAAAATTGTAAATATTGTATCTTGGCAGAAACTTACGGTGGACTATACACTGTTCCATTTAAGCCATTCAGTAGATGGAGCTGGCAACAGCGCAAACTTGAAGTAGCCGAAATCACATTGGGTAAACTTGTCTCTTGTCTCCAATTTCAGCCAATCAGAGAGCTCAAAACTATTCCCTATGCTCTGCAATACTGAATGGCTTAAATGGAACAAGGTATAAGCATTTTTTTTTTCGAATAAACAATACAACGCTAAAATGGTCTCCTAATGGGGTAACGTTTGTCTAATTTAACTCATATGTTTATAGTTCTCGAGATCTCTATGTTGGACACGTTATCCTGGAACCTTGTTTAACTATAATGTTCTAATGTTAATATTTTAAATTTTAATATCATAGGTTGAAAGCATCTGTATATCCAGTAACTGGAGCTATAGTAGGAACCTGTATTGGCGGACCATTAGGTCTTATTGCAGGATTAAAAGTAGGAGGCATAGCTGCTCTAGGTTGTGGTTTACTTGGATTTGTGGGGGGCAAGGTTCTTAAAACAAAAAAAATTACTGATACAAACCTTGAAGTTACACCACCTGATATTCAAGAAAATAACGACAATAGTAAAACAAAGAAAGAAGAATGACAATTAAAGAATAGAATTATTTAATGTTTTATTAACATATATTTATTTAATCTAATTTTCTGTGAAATTTTACACATCACTTAATGGGTAGTACCTAGTTTTTAATATTTAAATTGCAAATAATGAAATATATGAATGCCTTATGTAAATATGCTTTATTCTTTGTCATTGTACATATAATAAAATAAAGTGTTTTTAATATTTCATACAGTATTTATTAAAACAATAATAATTCTTTAAGCATTAATTATTGTGCTCATTCTTAATGAAATAATTATCATCATATTATCATTTAATAGCTAAATTATAACCCAATTTGAACACTTGTAAACCCGTCATTTCTAAAAGATTATTCTAAAATATATCACAAAATTTTAAAATAATTAAATTATGTCTAGATTCATTCAGTCAAGTTCCAATTTTCTAAAACTGCCAGGTAAACTTCCAGTGCCTGTCATATCCTTTACTTTATCTCGTTTTCTTATAATTCCACTGCTGCTTAAAAGTTTCATTTTGTCATAGCTTAGCAACCTGTCTCTATTAATCGTTAGTTCTTGTTTCCACAATTCTATCATATCTTTCATAGGCATTTCGCCTCCTAATTCCTTGGGCAAAACGATTCTGTCGATTGATTTTGCGACTTCTTCATAATTGGAGCATATCTGTATAACATAAAACAATATTTTATTACAGAAATTATACAAAGAAAATAAATCGATTTAAAATCAAATATTAATATTTTCTTGGTAAATTTTCCTTGTAAACATACGAGCCCAAACTCAATCATTTGGCTGGTTTTCATTCTTAACAAATTATAAAACCTACACAAATGGTTAGAGATTTCTACAAAATTCTTTCGGCTACTTTAAATATAGATTTAAACTTTTAAAAAACTGTGGGCCAAATGACGGATGATAATAGTTTAACCGGCATTTTAAGGGTTATCTTATAGTCCAGACTTAGCTTCCATTGAGACCCTTTACTTTTGGCACAATGAAAAACAACTTCGTCAAATCCATTGCGTACAATAACCCCTACCTTACAAGACAAATGGGACAATACTCACAGAAAAATTTCCCGTGTTTAGGGATACAATGCCCAATAGAATTAAAGCTGGCATTACTAATAAAAGCGAAATAACCCAATAATAAATGGCGAAATACTTATGTAACATATTCAGTTTTAGTAAGTTTAAAATCTATACTTTAAACTAATCAAAAGAAATTTGTAGAAGTTTTGCACCATTTGCGTAGGTTTTATAATTTGTTTATTGAAAATGTAAACAGGCCGAAATATTATGGGTTTGGATTGGACTCGTATATACAGTGATCTAAGCATTTTTACTGGTTTCAAGACATTTTTTTTTTTTTAGGAATAATTAAATTATTAATAAAAACGTTTTCCATATGCTGCAACTAAAATTTATTACAATTTTACAATATATCCAATTATTTTTATTTATTAATAAATGATATCACACATATAATAGCATAAATTATTAGTTTCTGTTACCTGTATTCTGTCAACAATTTTTGGAGCAACTCTACTACAAGTGAAATCATATATATATTTTAATCCACCGGGAACATTTAAAACATAAATTTTCTTGTGTCTCATTGGAAACGATTGCTAGAAATATTTAGAATAAAGTATATCTAACAAATTCTATAAAAAGTTGTAGAGTACCTCTCCCCATTTGATAACAGTAGCAAATTCTGTTGGCGACCACATAGTAACATGAGCCATTGAAATTCCCTTGCCGTCTCCAATATGTGTAAAACCAAGAACTTGATTTTCTTCATCATTTATTAAAGTTTCGTATGTTATCATATGCAGTTTTGCCATTTCTACACTAGTGTTCTTATAAGGGTCCAAATTTTCTAAAATTAAAGCATTAAAAATTATATCTTATGTGGTGTGGTTTTTAAGATTTGAAATATCGTTATGAAAATAATAATTGTAGTTTGTTGGGGGAGGTCATTTCGACTGTAAAATGTCATATAAATATACTATTCTATCTATTTGAGCAATTACAAGAAATTATTAATAGCATACAACTAGTTCACACTAAATTATCGAGTTCAATATCAAATTACTGATGAAAAACAAAATAAAATAATCGAAAGACAAAATCAAATTGTGCAAATCAAACTTCCATATTATTTCATAATTTAAATTTTTAAAATCCAGTGAACGAAGGCATTTTACCCTACAAAAGGTCGGGTAGTTCTGAATTTTTGATATGTTGTATATGATTGTTAGTGAAAAATCCAAATTTCCACAATCCCCCTCTACCGCTCCTTCCGCCATTTTGTGCAAACCACCGAAAATCGGCACTTTTTTCAGTTGTTTGTCTACAACTTCTTTCTGGTGCATTTTAGCGCAAAAATAGTTATTTGCCAACTTGTAGAGGACAAAATTTCCTCCAAATGTGTTATTTGAGGTTTTTTGTACAATTATTAGCAATGGAGCTATGAAGCTCCCAAAAAAGGCAAAATTTTAAGTTTCTTTCCACTTTACTTCGCAATAACTCCGTAACAATAGGGGATTCCGATTAAGCGAATTTTAAGCGCCCCGTCGCGGTATTTTTATGAACTATGTGGACATACAAGTAACTGTCATCGTGCTGTCAATTTGATAGCCTTGTGAAATTTGTTTTATATTAAAAATATGGGTATTAGGTGCGCGTATGGCTTCTGTAGGAGTAATTACAGGAATAAATATAAAAAATATATGAGAAGAGTTAATTTTATGCCATTTTCCAAGCCGATCTCATCTCTCATAATTTATGCGTAACTACAACTAACTAAATGGTTTCGTGGAAGTAGTGGTATATGTGTCCGTAATTAAATAGGTTTAATATGTTAGGAGATGGAAAATAGCCCCACTTTATATTTACATCAACTACCACACACGTATTACATGAAATTACCGCAGATACCCATTTACCACCATCAATGCGGGGTAATATATTATCACTGCGTCCCGCATTCATACAATTTTGATTTCTGAAAACATTGAAACATTTTGAGTTAGTATAAACCAGTAAATACCCAGTAACTAACCGGAACTAAAACCTTAAAATAAGATCGATCTTTTTCCGTATTTTTTCAGACCACGACACTAACCATCTTTTTTAGGTCATTCACAGAATGATTTTCAATATTTTTCTTTTTTAATTTCGCCCCTGGCACTAACTTTGCACAAAAAAAAATCATTTTCATCACTAACCGAACACATGTCATGTCAATAGAAAATGTCTATAGGGCGCGAGCAGACACGTGACTCGAGCGTCCTTGACGTACTTGGAATCAGCTGATTTGTGTGCGCATGTCGTTTCGACAAGAACAGTGTCACTTTGACAAGACCAATGTTTTGACTTACTTTGATTTTGAACTGCTAAAATGTTATTAATGTACAATTTTCAGGCAGTAAAACACATGAAATTAAAAATAATAACTTCTCAACATTTTAAAATTAAAATAAGTCAAAACATTGGTCTTGTCAAAATGACATTGTTTTTGTCAAAATGACAAGCGCACACAAATCAGCTGATTCCTAGCACGTCAAGGATGCTCGAGTCACGTGTCTGCTCGCGCCCTATTTGTCCACATAGTTCAAGATTTCACCGCAAATGGCGCACTTTGTGATGTCACGATCGGAATCCCCTATTCATTTGAGCGTAAAAGTCAATCTTGTAGAGAATTTAATTACCTACAAAATTTATGTATCATTTTTTTATCACCAATGCAATGGAGTGTAGGCAAATTTACAAAAAAAATAAAAAGTGGCTTTTTTCACGTTTAGTGAAGCAATTGTCTTTGGTGCATTATTTCTAATTTTAAAAGTATTATTTCAAACAGAATAATTTGTATAGATGCAAAATGAACGTAATTATATGTTGGCGAACGTCAGTGAAGTCTCGTGGGGACGTGGAACTACTAGAAAAAACTTTTTGAAAAACAGCACTTCCTTCTTTTATTTGCCTGCGACTTCTTACTGCTCTTCAGATTTATTTGCCGAACATTATACATATTCTAAGACTCAATTTTCTAAAACTTTGTCATAATATGTCCTTTGTGACACAGCGGTGGAGCTGTGTCGCTTCCAACAAGGCAAAGATAACGATTTTAGAAAAATATTGAGTTATTTCTTACTTTTCCATTTTCCTAGCTATAAATAAATCATTATCGTCAAATTTCATAATGTAGGTTTAGTTGTTAAATTCAGCTCTACATTCATGGAATGGAAGAACTATGGAATACGCAGATTACCGCGAAGCATTCATTTTGAAAATTTCTATATTAAATTTTAACCACTGAAAATTGGAACTTTCTTGAGTTTTTTATCTATAACTTTTTTCTGGTGCATTTTACTACAAAAAAGATTAGAGGGCAAAATTTCCTTCCTATGAATTTTGTACCTATTTAAAGTTTTTTGTACGATTAACAGCAAGGGAGCTATAGTACGACGCTCCCAAGGGAAAAATTACTTACTTAAGTTTCGATCCACTTTACATCACAATAACTAGGTAACACTTCATTTTACTGCAAAAGTCCTAATAACCAATCTTGAGAATTTAAATACCTACAAAATCCATGTATCAATTTTAAATTTATATAACCAATGTAAAGGATTGGCAGGAAGTTTAAAAAAAATAAAAAAAAAGTTTTTTCAGGTTTAGTGCACCAACGTTGTACGAGTAATATGGATTCGACGAATATCAGTTAGGAAGTGCATAATCGCAGGCAAATAAAAGAAGGAAATTTTGTTTTTTAAAAAGATTTTTTTCTGCTAGTCCCACGAGACTTCACTGACGTTCGCAAACACATAATTACGTTCATTTTGCATCTATACAGGTTATTCTGTTTGAAATAACACTTTTATAATTATAAATAATGAACTAAAGACACTTGCTGGACAAAACTTAAAAAAACACTTTTTCGTTTTTTTTTGTTGTAAATTCACCCGCACTCCGTTACATGGGTCGTAAAAAATGATGTGGATTTTGTAGGTAATTAAATTCTCTACAATATTGATTATCGGGACTTTTACGGTCAAATGAAGTGTTAAGGAGTTATTGCGAAGTAAAATGGAAAGAAACTTAAATTTTGCTAAGTACGCAATTTTAGCCTTTTTGGGAGCTTCATAGCTCCGTTGCTATTAATCGTACAAAAAACTTCAAATGGCAAATTTGCAGGAAATTTTGTCCTGTAGAAGTTGGCAAATAACTATTTTTGCGCTAAAATACACCAAAAAGAAGTTAGACAAAAAACTGAAATAAGTGCCGATTTTCGGTGGTTTGCACAAAATGGCGGAGGGAGCGACGGGAGGGGGATTGCGGAAATTTGGATTTTTCACTAACCAACAATCCTATGTAACATATCAAAAATTCAGTACTACCCGACCTTTTGTAGGGTAGGTACTCCCCCTTTTCGGCCTCCGTTCACTGAACTGTTATATTTGGGAAAAACATCCTTTAATCTTTTTAATTCGGAGGAGTGATTCAAAAACTTCGCAGTTTATGATAAGACAAACCAGACAAAGGAATGTACGAGTATTACATATGTATAGAGTGATCAAAAATAGCTGAAGGTCACGTTACAACTTTTGTTCCAAAAATGTCAAAATTATATATCAATTTTCCATAACTCATCAAAACTATATTCCATATACGATAGATAATGACAGGTGCATGACATTTGATATACCAATCCACAGGCTATATAAACTATCATTGCCGTACGTTGATTCATTTGATATTTGTTTTTTATACCTTCGTGATAAATCTTTAAGTAATCACTTTTCATTATGGTTTTTAATGAAGAGCGTGACATTATTTCTTGAAGCATATTTTCTTTCGGAAGAACGTAAAGAAGACGGTTCTTAGGATTATGACAGCTAACAATCATCGGAAGCTACGCCCGTAGAAATAGTAATGCAGTCATACTAAGCGGTAAATGTCAAATTCATATGGAGGGGCACGGTTCAGCCATTTTTGATCACTGTATATTAAAAAAATGAATATTCTAGAATTCTAAATTAGATTTATTATCATACTTGTATAGCGGGTGTCTCAAAGCAATCATTGTCATAGCAATTTAACATGGGAAAACAGTTTGTTTCGGGCCCCGAATTTGCGACTTTAAATTCTGATGGATTACAAACTCTACGAGAATGTAAATAAAAAAATGTCAAGCATAAACGATAGATACGAATTGTACTGCTCCAGACCAGTAGAATTTGAAATCTATTCTCTGAAAGAGTAGAGAAAAATCTCATTTCTGGTCGAATTTGAAATCTAGTAGATTTTGAAGGTACAAAATTAAGCCTATCCGTAAAAATTTATGGGGCGCTTTATTACATCATATAATTAATATAAAAAGAATATCGAGTTTATTATAAAACACCTTTTTTTTCAAATTTAGACTTACAATTTTGACCATAATCATAATGGTTCGTACCACGAACACGGTTTTAACTAAAACGCTGTTTTAAGAAATGTCAAAATCAAATTTCAATATTTAATTTCGCCCTTATGTATAAAGAACGATATTTTTAAAAAATATTTATTTGACCATGTTCTGCTTTAAAATCATATTTTGATAAATTTGTTATTATTTATTATAAATATTAAATAATGTAATTTGACATTTCTTAAAACAGCGTTTTGGTTAAAACTGTGGTCGTGGTACGAGCCATTATGGCCAAAGGTTTGCAAGATAAGCAACGTTATTTTTTTAAACAAGTGCATACTTGATTTATTTTTACCAGGATTTAAATTAATAGGTGAATTCTATTTACATCTGTAAGCTTTACAGATCTGTAAATAATGAACAAAATGGTAACGAAAACTGTCACTCTTATGAATAATTTTATATTAATCAACAAGAACAGATGTGTTATGTCACTTTGTTACTGATTTACAGACCTGTAAGATTGCAGTAACGTTCATCAACGTTTTGTGTAATTAACGGATCATCAAAACGAACAAATTCAAATGTTTCCGTGTTTTTATCATATATAGGGGTGTATTCTGTAAGGAAACTGTTAATTTTAAACAGTATGTTAAAAATAAACTTGCTGTTAAAATATATTTTCTATTCTGTAACTATCAATTCTGTTAATATTTTAACACCCGTGTTAAAATTAGGTGTTAAAACTGTATATTTTAACGTCATTCAAATCGATGCCTTTAAAATTTTAACATCTGTTCACACAATAAAATTATAACAGAATTTGAATACGTTGCACTTCTAATTAATGAAAATGACATAGAAAACGAAAGAAAAATACCATGGATGAATATAAAAAATATCTAGGTGTTATTTAAGAAAATATACAATTGTTTTACGAAGTATTTTATTTATTTACGGTCACCCGTCCCGTCGTATATCTAGTAGGAGTATTTAATTGACATAATTCGACAAACAGTGAACTTTGAATGGTATACCGAGAGCACGATTTAGATGTATCGTAAAACATAGTTCTTTATTATAATGTAGAATGTAGGTATTAAATGCAGTTAAAATTGCTTATTCCTGTCTTGTTCGTCAAACCAACGTAACTTAACATTTTGGATTGTCAATTCTGAGGATCAAGAAGAAGAAATTTTACATACCTAATGATAACTTAATCATTTACAATTGCAATGTAATTCATTTTTAATATGGAACCTAAAAATAAGACATGATTATGCAGCAGATTTTTATTTATTTTCCAAAGCATTATATCCATTCGTTTTTCTAAAATTTCAAAATGACAGATTAGTTTTCAAAAATTTCAAAGTGACACTTAAACTGACAGTTGTTCACTCTTTTTATCATGTTTATTTATTTGTGTTATGGTTACGAACTACATTACTTTAGCAAAGACGTGCCTTTTTTCTGCCTTGTTGATCACTTCATTCTGGTGTTTAACAGGCATGTTAAAATTTATGATTTTAACAGCAGTGTCAAATTTTCGCGTAGAGAATACCAAAAAATGAATTTATTGTTAACAGTCATGTTAAAATATAATTTTTTAAAGGCATGTTAAAATTAACATATTTTTATTTTTAACATACTGTTTAAAATTAAGTTTCCTTACAGAATACACCCCCTTATTGGCTTAAAGGGTTGGAAAAAACTTTTTTGACGCTGTTTTGTCGAAATGAAATTTGGTAATTAGGTAGAATCCTGAATTTGGATTGGTTTATATATTTATGAGTGAAATAGTCACATTTAAATCATTGCTGTCAAATAATCGTGTTGCATTTGTTCATTTTGATGATCCGTTAATTAAACAAAGCTTTGATGAACGTTTCTGCAATCGGGCCTTACAGTATTGAACATAATCGACCCATAAGTTTACTTGATTACCAAAGACGTAAATCCAAAAATATTAGTATCAAAAGATTCTAAAATTCTGTGTATAAAACATGCCACAAAATTTTACGGCACAGATAATACTGGAAAAACCTTTTTTCTTATGTAAAGGATTGCTTTTGACACCCGATATTTAGATAATTTTTAAATTATGATATATATACTAAAAAAATTAGGACATCCCATCACGAGCTTGTCTAGTTTGCCTTACTGTATAATCCGCATTGAGAGGCAAAATTATGCACGTTGGTCATACATATTATCTTGGCTGCAGAATTTGCACGTGCTGAAAGTGATATGGATTAGCACTTGACGATGTAGTAGCCACCAAAGTTTTGGGAAAGATGGATGCATGTATGTAATTATGGGGGGTTTCGACCATAATCAAAATAATGAAATATAACCCTGTTACACTAAAATATATTTTTTTAAATGCCTGAAAACATTACACTGCGTTCGAAATGCTGCGACTGCAGGCCGGGCTATGAGGTCATTTGCCGGATTGAGTTTACAGTTTTCTGTATTGCTCCTCAACATGGAAGTAATTTACAACATTCTGGTTTACATATGCATATACAAATAATTTCAGTATCTTTACTATAGACGAGTCGATATTACGCACTCACACTCCCTTTCTTAGAATTGCAGAACTGAATTTTGAATGGGGGGTTTCCACCGTAATCAAAATAACGAATAATAACACTATTACACTAAAATATATCATAAAACATTTATGAAAACACTAACTAAATGTTTAAGTTTCCATTTTTTTTAAATGCATGAAAACATATTGCGCTTGAAACGGTGCTGGCCGATGACGTCACATGTCGGCTCGATTTTATAGTGCCTATGTTATCTGTCAACATGTACGTTTGATGCACCGTTTGATGTGAGTAGTTCACAGTATTCGATTTTACCTACGCCCTACGCCTACGTACATCAAATAAATTCAATATTTTACTATACTCTATCCGTTTTAACTATAGAGCGTTGGGTGAGATAGGGCTTAAGATTCTAGCTCTTTGATTGGTTTAAACGTGAACCGAGTTTACACAGTAAAATAATTGACGCGAAATTTAAATTTGCTTGACAACTGTATCAATTATTTTGACGTGTGACATAAAATAAATAAAAGTTAACAAAGTCAATAGTACACGATTTATTACATATTATTAATTTCTGTTCAGTTCTGTTTGTTAAGTATATTATTGTTCTTTTCGTTTATATAATTTTCGTAGTGTTTTGGTGTTATATTTCATATTACATAGTTTTCATTGTGCGCGTTTTCTTAGTTTTAGTTAGTAGTTCGTTAATTTTGTTATTGTTCTCTTCGCTAATATTATGGATACAAATAGATAATTATGTATATAAAAATGTCAATTGGAAAGAATTTTTTTAAATCCAGGAATGGCGCCAAAATTTAAATTATTTATTTAATACATGTAAAAACAACCGAGCTCGAAACGCCATCTAGTCTATAGTTAAAACGGATAGAGTATAAGTGATAATAGATGGCAGCACATTCAAATTGCAACCAAAACCAGTAGATATACTAAAGTAACAACATGGCGGCCATCTTGGCCTTAAAAAGCAACAGTAATGATTTTTCGTGTCGCTAGAGGCGCTTTTGTCGCAGGTGTAAATTGTCATTGTCAAACGTCAAATTATTCGTGGTGTGGTATTAAGCAATTTTTATTCTGTTAGAGAAACTGAGAATTTGTAAAACAAGTATCCACAAACTGTACGTACCTTATTTTGAGATTATTATACGAATGCATGTATTTGTGTTATTGCAGGTTTCTGTAATGTTGGCAATGTCATTGGTTATCTACAAAATGTTTCTGTAATAATAGAAAATGTTAAATTCAACAACACTATTCAAATATTAAATGTTTTTACTTCACAATGCATTACATATTTCGATTAAATATCGGATCTTCCAATGTTTGTAAACCACTGATACTTCTCTTCAACATTTGATGTGCAAAAAATGTATTCTATTTTTATTATGATGACAATTAATTGCACAGCAACAAGGCATTATCTGTGGTAAATTCTCTGTTTATTTTATTTTCTTTAACACCAAAATTAAAACTGGTGAATACCAATGTGACATTTGACACATGCAACAGCAGCGCCTCTAGCGACACGAAAAATCATTACTATTGCTTTTTAAGGCCAAGATGGCCGCCATGTCGGTACTTTAGTATATCTACTGGCTTTGATTGCAACATTATATTTAAAAAAATATTGAAAGTTAGTATTTATTATAAACTTCACGTGTTTTTTGGTCATACCAATATATTTTAAGTAATAGCTATGGTAATTAGTTAGTTAGGGTGTCTAAAATTTTGAGTAATTGAGTCATGATGACTGCTGCTAATCATTATTCTTAATTCAGTAGTTTTTTAGTCATACACGTACCAATGTATTTTTAAATGTTAGCCATGGTAATTAGTTAGTTAGGGTGACTAAAATTTTTAGTAAATACTACCAGTCATATGTTTAAGCCTCAAAGAAAAAAACACATGCCATGTGGCATAATTTTTACTAAATTCTATTTAACGCAGACAGATTTGTTTATTTTTGTGTTGGTATTCGGTATCGTCAATTTTTTAGTCAGATTAATTTCAAGTTTCTTTATTTTTGTTCTTTTAAGGTTCAAAGTATAAAACATTCTTTTGCATATAATAATAATGATTAATAATATTCTTATATAAAATCAAAATGTATGAAAATACGTTTTAGCTTTTCAAACAATGTCTTATGTATGTTAGTTCAATTCATTTATGACACCACTAGAGACCGCAATTCTGCACCATCTATTGAGCATTGGCTACATACCCGGCCTGTTACGCGCTGCCGTGGCGGTAAAAATTGGCCGTTTAAACGAGCTACAAAAAATACTGTTTTCAATATTTATTTTACAGAAAACCTGTTATAATAAAAATGTTTTATTTATTCTAATACTTATAACTTTTCATGAAGAATAACATATAAAATAGTAGAGTAGTGGAAACCCCCATTCTGAACAAACATATAGCAGATGACGCTACGAACGCACCATCTATTGAGCGTTGGTAAACATGTGGCATATGACGAACTTGTGGCACTAAAAATTGGCCGTTTAAACAAGCTACAAAAAATACTGTTTCAATATTTATTTATGTTTAGAGAAACCTGTTATAATAAAAATGTTTTACGTATTCCAATTCATATATTCATATAACTTTTCATGAAGAATAACACTAAAAAAATTTGATAAATAGTGGAAATCCCAAATGTTGGATCATCAAGAATTACATGCATCACATTTTCTTCGTGAAACTGTTGATTTGGTTTCTCGCAATCTTTGAAATGTACGACCAAAAACGAACTGTAGAAGTTGGTGTCTATTTTGATATCTATGTCGGTATTATTCTCTCGACACACGATCATTGTCATTCCATTATAGTAGTAATATTAATAAAGATAAATCATATCTGCATAATGGACTGCAGTGAAATTGAAACTGTCAATTTTGATACAATTAAATGAATAAGTAAATAAACTATTAAACAGAAGTCAAATTTAAGCAGTTTGTGGATAGCTTTCCGTTGTTTTATTTTGTTTTTCAACGGTAACTTGATAAAACTCATGAATTTAATGTCACTAATTTATATGAGATTTCCTACCCAAAATGACATCCCCCAATAAACTGTTAAAGTTTGTTATAAATCACCCTTTAATTTTTATAATAATACAAATCACGAAACAATTATATATATATATATATATATATATATATATATATATATATATATATATATATATATATATATATATATATATATCTACAGGGCGTTTCCTTTAAAACAATCAGCGCTTTTTTGGGCGAACTAATGGACTCTAGAAAAAAATGTGAAATACAAGAAATGATCAAGAATAAGGGGCTAATTTATTAATAATAACAAACCAAAAATTCGACCACTGGTTCTCAAACGGCAGAACAAAATTATATTTTTTTAAATGGTATCCTATATAATTATTAGCCCATTAGATAGAGAATTATTTTCTGATTTCAACGATATAAATATGGTATAGGGCTGTAAAACAATTATTTCGAGAAAAATGGCATTAGAAATAATGTTATAATATTACAATAAGCTATGCAATACACAGGTACTGATAGGTCTGTTGCCTAGTTACGCTAGTAGTATACCCATTTTTTATTACATTATTTCTAGTTTTTAATACCATTTTTCCCGAAATAATTGTTATACAACCCTATGCTATATTTATATAGTTGAAATCACAAAATAATATTCTATTTAAAGGACTAAAAAATTATATACAGCGCCATTTAAAAAAATATAATTTTGTTCTACCGTTTGAGAACCACTGGTTAAATATTCGGTTTGTTACTATTGATACATTATCCCCTTATTTTTGATCATTTTTGGTAAAAAACATTTTTCTCTAAAGTTATTAGTTCGCCCAAAAAAGCGCTGGTTGTTTTAAAGGAAACAAGGATTTTCCTATTATTTTTTAAAGCTTCAAATAAAAAAAAAACACTCCCGATTTGCTGCCAGAGTTACACAATGGTTTGTATAAAAAATAATTTCATACGAGTATTATAATAATTATAGCCTTCTCAGCAAAATAAACATTTTAAGCTAATTTATTTCTCACTTTATTGTTTACTTACGGCCTAAACCAATTATCACTCTTCTCCCAGCTGAATCGCGAAACGGACTGGCAAAAAGGTAACCACTGTCAAGTAAATCTAGTATTTTTGGAGAAGTATAATCCATATCATAAAATAAATGTTTAAAAGTTTGCCGGAAATTTAAATACTTCAACAACGTTTGTTGAGCCATTGGAAGACTATATTTCTTCGTACGTAAAAATCTCAACAAAAAATTGTCATCTAAGAAATAAACATAATTAAAATTTAAGTTAAAAGGCGCTGTGAACATTTCATACCTATTATACAATTTTCAATGTCTTTGTTTTGAATAATCCATTCTCGAAATTGGTCAAGACAAGATTCTCGAATATTTTTATTTTCTCGCAGTTCCTTTTTTGCTACTTCTGCTACGCAATCTCGCAGCCCTTTGTACGGTTTAATAATTGGTTCATTTCCATTTTCATCTTGAATCGCTTCCTTCTGCTTTTCGATCCAAGGGTAAGAGATGAATAATTTGGTCGAAATCATCTGAAAATAATTAAATAATTAATACAAATTGGAATAAAACATGTATTTAAAAGTTATTTTTTTTATAAATACAAAAGAAATATTAATAACAATATTAATAAATAATTAATTCTTTTGATAAATGATGACAAATTAATTATTATTGTATTGTATTGTGTATTTGCATGCTGTAGGTCAAAATAATATGTTAATTTTAATGATAACCCATACAATTATATTCTTTCTTTACAGCTATATAAGTTTGTTTTATTTACATATTTATTTCATTTTTATTTTGCACATAAAATTTAAATATGCGTTTATTACCTACTTATTAATTAATTAAGTGGAAAGTAAGAGAAGTTTAATATAGCGCGGGCATAGGCGGAGCCTCCGAGATACTACGAGCCTACAACTGGCGCGCGTGACGTCGAACTAGTGGCCCAACTTTTGTACAGTGTTTAATGGGAGATACACAGTTTTTTCAAAGTATTGCGAAAACTGTGGCAGATATGAAAAAATGTATATAAACAATATAATAGATCATAAAACTATTTATCAAAATGCGTTAACAGAACATATTTATGTTCTATAGTTTAGCTGTAGGAAGCGTATAAAATAACAAGGTCAGATGACATATCTTAACTTTTTTCAAAATTTTGCGATAACTGTGACAGATATAAAAAAAATGTATATAAACAATATTATAGAACATAAAATTCTCTAACAAAGTATGTTAATGTAAAATATTTATGTTATCATTTAGCCGTAGGAAGCGCATAAAATAATATATGTGAAGATACATATTGACTCTTTGTTTCCCCACTCAGAAATTTGTAAAAATTCTGCCTGTTTCGGTGCTAGAATGTAATTACAAAATAAAAATAAACGTAAGTAATTGAAAAACATTTATTTTTACCAAAATAAGCCACATGGAACTTGAAAATTAGAAATAAGTTACAATTTTGACTTGATTAAAATATAATGCATAATTATATAAAATAAAACACTAATATTAAACTAGAAAACAAAATAAATGTATGTTCTAAATAATGATAATTACAAACATTAAACATTTATAAATAAATTCAAATAAAATGGCATTTTTTAGAAATATTACCTACTTAATAATAGAAAACTGCGAGAAACAGTAAAAAATAGAAAAGTTTATAAATATAAAACTGGTACAATACATAATTAAATTTGAAATACATAGCAAATATTTCATATATAGACTAGGATATAATTAAGGAAAGCACAGAAACAGGCAGAATTTTTACAAATTTCTAAGTGGGAAAACAAAGAATCAATATGTATATTTACATATATTATTTTATGCGCTTCCTACGGCTAAATGACAACATAAATATTTTATATTAACACACTTTGTTAAAGAATTTTATGTTCTATAATATTGTTTATATACATTTTTTTATCTGTCACAGTTTTCGCAAATTTTTTTAAAAAAGTTAAGGTGTGTCATCTGACCTTGTTATTTTATACGCTTCCTACAGCTAAACTACAGAACATAAATATGTTCTGTTAACGCATTTTGATAAATAATTTTATGATCTATAATATTGTTTATATACATTTTTTCATATCTGCCACAGTTTTCGCAATACTTTGAAAAAACTGTGTATCTCCCATTAAACACTGTACAAAAGTTGGGCTACTAGTGTGACGTCACGCGTGCCTGTTGTAGGCTCGTAGTATCTCGGAGGCTCCGGCATAGGCGTAATTCGGAGGTGGCAAGGGGTGGCAGTTGCCACCCCAGAATTGTCGAGGCCAGTATTTTGCCACCTCAGAATTTTTAAGTAAAAGTCTCAATAATTTACGAATACTTAATTGAAAAATCCAAGTCTACAACATGATGACACTGAGTTAGAGATGGGCCAATTCCCGAAATTTAAAGATACGGGAAAATTCCAAAAAAAAAAAAAAAAAAAACAATACATTCGAGTAGAGCGACTCTGTAAGAACTAATAAATAATACTCCCCCATATTTTAATTGTTCAATATATCTTCATACTTCTTATATAAAGTAAGGAACCTTAAATGTGTAATTCAAAAGCATCGTACTAAATTTCACAAGTACACTTACATTTACTTAAAAGAAATTAATCAGAATAACAATTTATTTTGAAGGAAACTTAAATTACTCAAAAAAATGAACAATCAAGGCCAAAATCTTTTCAAATTTTCGGGTTTAGTTAATAACTCAAGTCATTAAAAATGATTGTTTTAGGGTAAATTGTTACCAATTAAATTGTTATAAAAATAGTCTGAAAATGCTTCAGAAACTAACAAATTTAAAGCCAGTTTTTTAAAAAAATTCCGGGGGACCACGGACCCCCCTTTCACCTGAGGTCTGGGGGTATCCCCCAGATCCCCCGGTACGTGTTGCCACCCCAGTTAGAAACCTGAAATGACGCCCATGAGCGCGGGTGATTTGGCACCTCCTAAGTGATTCCAGTTAAAATTTACGGGAGACTTAAATTACAATTTAAAAAATCTGATGTGGCCAGCATATGACCTCTTGCCAATTCCATGTTTAAAATATATGTAATAATATCATACTATATTTTTCACGAAAATCTATTTAGAGCTCCAAGTAAAGTATCACTTCCGGTTATCAATTTTAGCCAAAATCTAATAGGTTGTCTCCCTTCATATAAAAGTCTTCAAAACTAAATTTAAAAATCTGATGTGGCCAGCACATAACCTCTCGCCAGATATTTTAACTGGTTGTACGCATAAAACGAAAAATATTTTTAAATACAAATACATATATTCATGTCTCACTATAAAATAATTCTCCCATGTATTTGCAAATTAGCTTCAAGTAAATTATCACTTTCGGTTTATCAATTATAGCCAAAATTTAATATGTTGTTTCCCTTCATATGTAATTTCAAAACACTTAATTTGAAAAATTATGGAATATACGATAATATATTATTTACGAAAATCTGTTCAGTGCTTCAAGTAAAGTATATCTTCCGGTTTATCAATTTTAGCTAAAATCTAAAAAAATTGGATTATATTTTAATATAGTTTTTCATTAAAAACTGTTATGGGCTTCAAGTAAAGTATCACTTCCGGTTGTCCAATTTTACTCAAAATCGGGTATTGAAGTTATTGTAAAGAACACTAAACATTTTCAGGTCTATTCAGAAACAAAAATTTAAACAGCGTTTAACTTACACACTGTTTAAAATAGTCAACGTTGATTAAAATATTATTCATTCAGAAACATGGTAACTAAATATTTAAACAGTCTTTAAAATAAACACTGTTTAAAAAATTAAGACTCCAAAAATACGAATTGAGACTCAAATTCAATTATTATATCTGTCATAATTAGACAGATACACGTTGAAATTATGTAAAATGGATGAAAGCAAAAAAAGAAAACGGTCTGAAAATTGGAGGTTGGAAGAGAAAAACTATTTATTAGAATTGTGTAAAGATAAATTGGTAGTAATTTAAATAAAGTCTAATTCGTGGATGTTCATTTTCATTTAACTCCCTGACTTTTTCAATATTTTCTAATACTTCGTCAATGTCACTCATTTTGACAAATTTAAACTACCCCTACACCTTGTTTAAATTTGCATGTTTAAATTGCTGTTTAGCTACGACGACTAAGATGAAAAAGTGTCTCTGAATGAGTAAAATGCGTTTAAACAGGGTCACTAAGGATAAACACTGACTAAATTAAAACAGTGTTTAAATATTTAAACAGTGTCTAAAAAAAGTAGTCTCTGAATACAAAAATGAACGAAATGTCAAAATTAAACAGTGTTTAGCTTAAACACTGTTTAAATTTTTGTTTCTGAATAGACCTGTGTTTTATCTCAAACTTGTTCACCAGAATTATTTAATTCGGTCTTCATGTACTACTCCCGAAAATATAAAAGTCTTAAATACTAAAATTGAAAAGTAATGGGCTTCAAGTAAAGTATCATATCCGGTTATCCAATTTTACCCAAAATCTAATCAACTCTTTATATGAATGCAGAAATCTTAATTACGGGAAATAGAAATATTTGGAAGTTTGTTATAAATTATCGTGGACGAAAAAATCGTCACGCACGCACACGTACGCACGCACTCCCACACACCCTATTTTTACGTATGTGTTTTGCAACCCTTGCAACCTTTATAACAGTTGCACAAAATAAAATGTAACTGAAACGTATCAGCTATCTTTCTCTCAAAGTTGAGTTAAATCCTCGGTTAAATCTGCTTTCAAATCAAATATAAATTAATTTTCGACGGGCGCTATATCTGGAAAAATAAGGTTAAACGCTATATACCTATGGTAAAAAATTACGTATGCATGCGCATTAAAGCCAAAATGAGATAGAACGTTGAACCTATTTATTTTGACGTTATGTGAAAACTCTATAGAGTTCGTGTACGTCACGTTGACAACAATGTCAAAATCAGCTGAGTGGAAATAAACATATGCTACTATGTCATTGACATGTGACATGTTTTTGACTTTTTGATATTTTATGTAATTTATTATATTATATTGAGTTCATTTAGGTACTATAAGATTTTAATTGATTTAAATGACTTTTATAACGAAACGACAAAATAATATCATACGTCAGATACATACCCTGCAGACCCACCATGATGACAAAAATTGAAATTATTATGTACTAGCAGATGTGCATAATAACAAAGTTTTTCGTATAAGGAACTTGAATTTGTTTCACTCCACTCTGTAAATGAATTTATGTTATGAATCTGTAGGACCTTACTTGTAAATAATAATGTACATAGACCCTGATTAAGAAAATTAAGAAAAATAATACTTCTAATATTAAATAAACTGAACTTCTCCAAGATTTATTCTCTTCATTTTGATCGTAATATATTAAAACACAATATTTCATCATCCTCATAATTTTATTAAAGTCCTTCAGGTTTTGAGCTTTGGGTCACTGTGCGAATCGTATAAGATCAAATCACGGTAGATGCGCAGATGCACTTTTTAAATGGGGAACGGGAAAGGCTATCTACCCTCAATGTGATTGCGAAGTTCAAACTATCCGCCACATCGTCCAGGAATGTCATAAATATATACAGAGCCTCTCCATGATCTGAATATAAAAAATTATGCTTTGGATTATTTTTATAATTTAGATTCTAGGTTTGCTTGTAAATTTTTGAATTTATAGCTTTTCAATTTTTTGTATACCCAGTGATGATTTTTTATGCCATATGCTAAATAAATAAATAATTTTATTACATTTTCTCGAAATATTCCGCATTGCAGTCAATAGGTTTTTGCATTAGAAGGACCAAATTTTCAAACTGTGATTTGGCATCAACATTCATTCACAATAGATATTGTTTATTAAATGATTCAATGTTAATTTTTAATTAAATTTTCGTACATGCTACATAAGCATTTTTTGATCACGGAAGTTGGCATTCGTTCACTTACGCAACTTGTAATATAAACATGTGAATAATAAAAATTTATATAAAATAGTAGTTGCGAGCAGTTTAATTTTTGGTGAATGTTGATAGCCCGAAGCATACCAAATAGAAAACACCAGACCCTGTTCATGGACTAGTGACCTGCTACCTGTCTGCTTACCATAATCACATTTACTGCTTACGTAACTTTCTCCACAGACGTCTGCAGCTCTTGTGTGACGTCTCCGTGAGTGCGCTATTACGTCATTGAGATTTATTCTCCTGCTCTTAATATTTATAATCGTATGAGATACGAATGCAACAATCCAACAATTATGTTTCCGCAATCGTGTATATAAACTATAAAGAACTGAAGACGACTTTCACGGCTTTGTAAGTTGAAATTAAAGTCATAAATATTGATTTAAATGCAATTTAAAGTATTATAGTGTATTTATGTAACAAGCGACCATCAAATAAACAAATGAAATTGCTCATTTTGAAATTAATTTGAAAAGTTTTATTATTGTAACGTTTTTATTTATTTGGGTGAAGTGTAAATATTAGACAATTATTATTAATTAAAATAAAAGTTTATTATAACGATAAATAGATATTAAAAAATAATTAAAAGATAAATTTAATTTACACTATCATTCAATTAATATTAAACACAAGAGACTAAGAATATTGTAACGTGGAACGCCCGACGTCACCGCAGCAATGAGCGAGTGTCCATTTATAGCGATGACGCAATCGCGCCAGCAGCCGGGCTACGTAAATAAACTAGTCGCGATGTGTTTAATTACTTGCGGTCGCCTGAACCTTTTGTGTTCATTGTTATTATGCGGTCGAACATTCTAGAGCTTTTCTAGAAGGTAATGGTAGCTGTATAAAAGGGACGCAGCTATGCTCGGGAGTTAGTTAGTTACATAGTCAGCTGAGTTGAGTTGACGAGTTAGTTGCAGAATTAAATAGTTAGTTAGTTACATTCAGAGACAGAGATATTCACATAGTTTTAGTGAGAAGCACAGCAGTATCGTAGTGAACGTATGCAGTAAAGGGTCGAGTGGAGTAGGTACTCTGGAAGTTACTGGTATACTGGGATAGCTGTGGAAGTTAATACTCGGTAGTGTTGACGAGTATTGTGAAGCTAGGTATACAAGGACAATAACAGCGAGTTGGAGTGGATACTTGGCATTGGTGTTGAAGAATTGTGGCATACGGATAGTTGGTGATACTGAGGCTATGGAAGGAGAAAGTTAGTTACATAAATAGACAGACAGTGAGGTGAAAGTTTGAATATACAGACGCTGTTGAGTCAGTTGAGCATATAGACACTGTCGGTAAGGGGACAGTTGAACGTGATATAAGTATATAGTGATATAAATATAGTGATATAAATATCGCGTAAACAGTCTATAAGAGTCTGCAACAGACCGGCAGTCTAAGATTGGAACGTGTATAGTGAAATAAATAATTAGTAATATCGTGGAAATAAATAGTAGTGTTATTGGTTAAATAAATAAATAAATAGTGTTATCTAGTTAATTATAGTTTTAGTCTTAATTAGTTTTTAATAATTGTTCAATATTAGTAATTGTCATTATCTAATATCTTTTTCATATTTAGTTAGTAATAAACCTTTATTTTAATTAATAATAATTATTTATTTACACTTTACCCAAATAAATAAAAACGGTACAATATTATAAAACACTTAAATACTAAGATTATTTATTTAAACAATATATCTCATTTATATAACTATATTTATTATATTTAGTTAGAAGATAATTCTAGATAAAAAAAAACATCAAGTACAACAGATTACGTGACCCGAGCAATTAAACAAGTTCGGACAGGTCTGTTTACAACGCACGACGGTCCGTGGCTATTGCGTCATCGCTAAAAAAAGACACTTGCTCACGCGGCGGCGACGGCGGGCGCTCCACGTTACACTACCCCCTCTGTTTCGTCCCGGAACAGTTCGTGATGACGAAATTTGCGTGCATTACCCTTGGTGCATTTCGAAGTGACAGTCGATGGTCCGTTAGAGTTAAAGCTGCAAACGAGAATTTCAACGCCGGTGAAACGGAAGAGGATTTCTATCATGTTATCTAGACCACAGCCTAACTTCGGTACGGCTAACTTCAAAATGTTATTCTCTAGCAGATAATCCCTAAAATCGCACAGTGAGTGATACGACGGCTTCTGGTACGAACGTGGTTTTGTAACTAGGTAGTAGATGTGCCGCTGTTGGTCTGCATTGCCATCCCTCAGTCGTAACGTGTTCCTAACAGCTGGGAATTTCGCTTTAAAGATTGAAGCTATACCGCGGGACATCTGATACGCAATGGCCGAAGCAATAATCTGAAGACACGGTGAACAGATCTCGGTGTTCTTCTTTCGTTACTCCGGACCGCGCCTTGCGGCCAAAGGAATAGTTCTCCATGAAGTCTTCAAAAGTTGGTTCTTGTGCTATGATTCGACGAACCGTTGCTCCATTATGGTCTTCGTGGTTGTCTCCGGCGAAAGGGGCTAGCGATTAAAGTGCACTACTCTCGGCTTCCTGGTAGGTCGTTTCTTAGTTCTGTATACCATGTCGTTTATCCTTTTGACTACCTCATAGGGGCCTTCCCAATCCTTTCGCAGCTTTGGTGATAAACCGCGTCTTTGTGGGTTGTAAAGCCACACTAAATCCCCTGGTTGATATCCATCTTTTTCGGCCTTGATGTCGTACCGGTCCTTCATTCGATCGCTGGCAGCTTGAATGTTCCTACGGACTTGTTCATGAATGTCATCTATTCTTCTCCGTAAGTCCGTAACGTAATCTTTCCCGGCCAGATCTTCCCCAGGTTTACTGCCGAACATCAAGTCGCATGGCAAGCGCAACTCACGCCCGAATAAGATTTTCGCAGGAGTTTGACCTGCTGTTTCATGCACGGATGAACGATGAACCTTCGACAAATATCGGTTGATCGTTCTGTTCATTCGTTTAACCATGCCATCATACTGCGGATGTAATGCAGTTGTTCTAGTTTTATTAATTTCTAATATCTTACAGACATTTTGGAAAATGACAGACTCAAAATTTCTAACTGAGTTCTCTTCTTAGTTCCATCAGCATTTTCTACCTCACGCTTTAACAGGCCATCCTCAATCACAATGGAGTCCCATTGCGCCCAGTACGATTTTACACTCAGTGACTGCGGTGCAACATCTTCCCATACTGGTTTGCTGGATAACGTCTTCGGCCATTATTACGCGCACAGCCTTGTCGTCTGGTGGATTCAATATACGAGTTCTTCTTCATTGATCATCATTACACCATTTTTCAGGTCAAGATTAAAACCGTGCTTTTTCATTACGTCCATACTGAGTATTAATTCATCTTCAACGTCAGCTACTAGCACACGATGTTTAAAGGATTTCCAATAGTGATGGTTGTATCTATTTCTCCTAATGTGGTAGCTTGTTCTCTTGTCGCTGTACGTAATCGCTACTAGGTTGGTTGAAGATGCGTCTTGCCTGTGTTCTTTACAAAGTCGGGTCTAATTATAGTCATCGTCGCACCGGTATCCAGTAACATTTTTATGGTCTTCTATCAACAAAGCCATTCACGTAGATGCTGCTGGCTTGATGATGAAGGGATGCAACATGACTGATGGATTGTAGGGCTACTACGGGTCGACGATTGCCCCTTCGCATTAGCCCGACTTAGTTTTCCGACTCCTTTTCTTCTTTTTTCCGATTCGGTCTGTTTACCGCAATACCAACAGAGGAGTTTCTTTCTTCCGGCAAACAATGCATTTGCAATTCGTCGCATTTTCTTTTGTAGATCTTCCCCGTCTTCTTTTCTCTCGGCATCAATATTTCGCACTCGAGATTGGTTACGTAAAGCTTGTTTGGCAGCTTCATGTTCTAGTGCATATGAGAGCGCGTCAATTAATGTTTTTGGGCGGGCCAATCGCAGTGCTTGCTGCGTTTCGCTGTCTCGAACTCCGTAGATGAATGCTTGAATGGTCAGGGACTCCAAAATGCTGTCAGGAGTTGCAGGATGTGCGAGACGAACCAATCGAGCTACGTCGACTTCAAATTCTTGAAGGCTTTCTTTTGAACTCTGATGACGATTCCTCAGTTGCGTCTGATATACCTGCTCCAGGTGCGCATTGCCAACCGCTTGACTAGTTGGTCGTAGTCCTCTTGTTCTTCCTTCAGCGTTTGTAAGATGTCGATGGCTTCCCCACGCAACGAGACAGTCAACGCTGGTAGCCTTCTCTGTCGTCGACGTCCAGTTATGTGCTTTCGCAGCCGCTTCAAGTTGTTTTAAATAGTTTGGCCACGAAGATTTTCCATCAAATTCCGGTGTTTTCATGTGCATTGTTGTACTATTATCAGGTTTCACTACTTTCCATACTTCTTATAAACATGCATTCGCTACATCGGAATCGACATTGACGACAATGTAATTTTAGTGACCTTTTCTTGTAATTCTTCAATCATCTTGTCGTACTACTTCAGTTTCTTTAGAACTCGCCTCTAATTTCTGTTCTAAACTGCTAGAATTTTCTTACAATTCTTGTTTTAATGTTAGCTCTAGAATTCTTGAATTTTCTTCCATTTTTGTGTTCTAATGTTTTAGACTGTTCCAATAATTCTTCTTTTAATGATCTAGAATTTTCTTCCATTTTTGTGTTCTGATGTTTTAGACTGTTCCAATAATTATTCTTTTAATGATCTAGAATTTTCTTCTGCCTTTCTAGAATTATCTGCCATTTCCTGTTTTAATGTTGTAGAAGTTTCTGCCAATACTTCTTTTAATGTTCTTATGTTGGATATGTCGAATAAGTAATCGTCAGAACTTTCACCAGAATCGACTAATGCTTGCTGCAGTCTTTCTTGAAGCAGATACTTCTTTTAACAAACTAATTAACAAAGAAATATCTTATGAAAAATTCATGGACCTCACAGTGACAAATCAATATCAATTGACAACTTTCAATTATATCAAATTCTGGCTTCAAAATAAATACAATAATATATGTTTTGCTTGGTGCTTTGTTTCTTTGATTTTGTCACTTCAACTACCTTATCTGTCAAATTATAAACGAAATGATTACAAAATCCAATTATACGCCTTGTTTTACTCGTTTTTAAGTTTTAACATGGTAAGTTATATAAAAAATTATTGCTTTTGTAACATACCAATAATATTCTATTATTTTTAGTAAAAATGTCAAGTGATGAGCAAAATATAGTTTTTTTAAATAGTAGATATTAGAGAAAGTATAGTCTAAAACTCGTATCCAATGGTATTTCCGCCACTCGCAAAACCGTAACAAATTTTTCGCTTGCGCGGAAATTATCTATTCCATACTAGTTATAGAATATACTACTCTGTCATGAGTCATAGCTATTGCTACGAATTAACGAAAATTTTGAAATTTCTTCTTATAATTGTGAAGAAAACATAATTAAAAAAGAAAAACAACTTTTAATTCAGAACAACTTTGCATTCTACATTTTTTGCTGTAAAACTAACAGAACAGGAAATTGCATAAAACTAAAATCTCATGTGAAATCCCTATGTACACCCATAACCGCCATCACCCGGAATAATTCCAGTGTGCATGTAATTCATAATGGACTCAATTAGTGAACAAATGTATGCTAAATATTATTGTTATTAATATTATTTTGTATTGTACTCGTATTTTTACAAATAAAACAAAAAAAAATTAAAATAACAGTACCTATGTGTATAACATTGCCGACTGCAATGGAGTTTTCACTATTTTTAATTCTTTTTTATGAAGCTTTCGAGGTTAATATTTCAAAATATGCAAAAACAGTCAATTTAATAAAATAATTAATAATAAACTGCGTATAGCAGTGTCTAAGTTTTGATTACTGGCACTACTGGCAGCCTGTCATTCAACATATCTTTCATGGAATTATATACAGGATGTTAAGTAAAAAGTGGGCCATATTTGTTTAACATGGGAACTCAGTTTTTCCTTGCGAACAACTTCCCAATTAGTTTTAGACAAAAATGTTTCAAATGACAGTTGTAGATAATTAAATTCTACATCTTAATCACTAAACAGATTTTATTTTGCATATTTAGTTACGTGTAAATTCAAACTAAAATTTTGTAAATATGTACTGCTCATTTGCAGTGGAAGCCAAGCCATGGCACAAAAAAAAAATATACAGAAATACATATCGTTTGAACTGTTTGAACACTTTTTCAAACTCTGTAATATTTTAAATTATAGCATTGCGGTATTAAGTTAATAATTTCTAATAAGCCCGGGGTCTCGGTTATTGAAATTAACAAATAAATTGTAGAATTAAGTTATTCTGAGAAATGTAAGAGGATTGTACAAAACAAAATGGAAATGCTTTGAATTTAGGTTTAAAGGTTTACTAAAAATGATAAATGATTTCATTTGTCAATCTTTGTTGATGAGAAGTAAAACGAGCCGTCTTAGTGAAGTAGAGTTGGTCGTGCTGTCACCCTTATTTAGAACTGCCACTCTATTCGATAAGTTAGCAGAAACCTTATTCGTGTTAGCCCTTCTGTTATCCTACTGGACAATATGTCGGGAGAATTCGTTCAGGTCGAAAACGAAAAACTACGCAAAATCAAGACTGCTTGTCCTTTTCTCTCTCTGTAAGCGTACTGTTACAGGAAGAGACCTCCTAAACGACCTGAGACGAGCACAAGGAATAGAAATTTCTTATCAGATTTTTAGAAACAGATTAAAAGAAGCAAATTTGAAATCTAGAAGACCTGCCCGGGCCACACCAGGCCACACGTCTAAAGCAGCGCGAATGAGATTTGCTCGAGATCACAAAGCTTGGCAACTTCGTCACTGCAGGTCTGTACTGTTTACAGACGAATCCAGATTGCGATGGTCGTGTACGTGTGTATAGACGTCCTGATGAACGCTACTCAGCCACTACTATACAGGAAGTGGATAGATTTATTTCTAGATCCGTGATGGTTTGGGCTGGAATCAGTATCGACAACAGAACTGATCTTGTTGTGGTTCCTGAAAGACTAAATGCGATGAGTTATATTGAAAATGTCTTGGAGGATCATATAGTGCCCGCTGAATATTATGTTGGTCCCAATATCTTTCTAATGCAGGACAATGCAAAGCCATGTACTGCCGGCATCACCAAAAAATTTTTACAAGAGCGTGGAATTCAGACGCTGGTCTGGCCGGCATTAAGTCCTGACCTGAATCCTATTGAAGACGTGTGAGATCAGCTTGACTGACGTGTTTGCACTAATCCACCACAAACCATCTAGGAACTGACACAAGCCCGGATTGAGGAATAGAAAAGAATACCTCAAGAATTCCTTCACAGACTAGTGCGAAGCATACCACCACGCAGGTGTGAGGAAGCAATTCGTGGTCGTGGAGGACATACACATACACGGTATTAAATTTCGCCAATCCACAGAAAACCCGACTCTCATCGATACTATGGCACTCGTTTTCTCTCTGTTTTGCGTTATCTGTTTTCATTTTTAAGTGTAACATAGATATAACTGAGTTATAATATTGTTTTCGTTAATATTTTGACTGAAATATATGCCGTTAGACCATACTTAATTTGATTTGCCTAAAGCTCTTATTTAAAAAGTTACAGTGTTTGAAATTAGTGTTTCCCTATTATTATTATTATTTTTTTTTGAGCAATATGTATCTTTAAGGACTAATTTTAATATAAATGACCCATGTTCTTATTTATTGCTATGGTGGACGATTCCAATTTGTGATTATATTCACCGGTCTTTAATATTGAATGCAACATAATTTATTACACCCCTCTATTTGTTCAATCAAAGAAAAATAATCAGGATCGTTCGCCGTGCCTTTACAGTAGTTTGTTTATTGAACCGTTTTCATAATTCGGTAGCAATGTGATCTTCATCAAATTTAGCCAGATTAAAAAAAATGGTCCCGCATATGTGTTTATATTTACCCGGTTACAATAAAATCATAACCTTTCATGTCACTTTTCTAAAATTCTTTTAATAATTAAAATTAAAAATTAGAGAGATAAAAAATGGTTCACAAACCATATAATGGATTAAACATTATTTTTCCGTCCAGCATTAGGCTGGATTGTCCAGCATTGATAAGTGTCCGTCATTTTGTTCAGCTTTGATATGTGCCCGTTATTTTGTACACCATTAACTTTTTTCGTTTTTAAAGGCACAAAATAATGTTTTAGGATATTAGTTGGTACAACTGCCTATTTTTTGAGTTTTACTCATTTTCAAGGTTCTTCATCGCTAATTTCTTAATTTAGTTCGCAAAATTATATAAAGTTTTTATGTATTTTAATTATTTGTCATATTTTTATGGGCGTCATAAAACGAAAATTGAAAAATGTTTAACTAGTACTTGTGTGAATATATTAATGAGAATGAACAAAATATATTTAAAAATAACCAAATTATTATATCTTTAATTGTATTTTTGTTGTTTCATTAACCATTATTTTTAATCTATAAATATAGTAATTGTTAAATTTTTAACAACAAATGAACGGAAAGCTAAAAAGATTCTCTTCAATGAAAGAAAATAAAAAAGTGTTCTAAAGAGATGTAAACCAAAATGCAGTAGGAAGTTATTCGGAAAAATATATTTTTCTCAAATAACGATACATCAATAAAATGGTCTTCTAATGGGGGAACATATGTCTAATTTAATGGACTGTGTTTAGGGCTGATTCAGGGGATATAATTTGGTGCAGCTCTGGCTTGTTTCTGCAGTTCTAAATTTAAAAATGCAGCTCTAAATTCAAATTTTGCAGTTGCTTTCACTTTTTTATAAATTACTTATTATTCAAATGTGTACATGAAACAAGAAGTACAAAATATATTTTTAATTATTAGAACGAGCGTTTCCCGCAACACATCTGGATATTAGAGTTGTCTTGTAGTCCATAGTTTCTACCTTTGTCGCCTATTCTTTTGTAAATAAATGTGGTGAAATATTTTTGATTTATATCTTTACAAAATCCAGTGGCGAAAATAAGGGGAGGCCCGAGGGGCCCGGGCCCACCCCGAAATATTTTTCCATTATTAAATTATTTTATATTATTACTAATATGAGTATAATAATTTTGTTACATTCAAATATATATTTTTTTAAACGCGGAGCTAACTTACGTTCGATAGACGGGCGCATTTGGCTCCGCAACGTATGTTTACGTACTGCACAGCTACCAGACCTTTTTACACTTTTCTTAAGATGGCTGATTATATTTCAGTAAACTTTATGTTACGGTATATTACTACGTTATTTTATATATACAGAGTGAACACTGGAAAACGCGACATACGCGTTTAACAAGGGAAAACAGTTGTTTAAAGTTTAAACATTATTTACTGTTTTATACAAATGATTTAGAGAATATAATTCTGAATTTTTAGGTACCAAAATTCTTAAATTTGCATTTTTGTTATTCCAGAAATATTAATTTAAAGACGTGGAAAAAATAGATATGCATATGCAGAATTTAAAAAAATAAGCGTTATGCAATATGTGAAACCAAGTACAAACATACATAATTCCAAGCCTTTCTACCCTCTCTGGTGTAAGGCTGGGTGTGGATTGGCTATTCGTTTGGTTTCCGTTTCCATATATTTCTCCATTGTTTTCTGTCCTTTCTTAACTATTTTGCCTCCTTCCATTTGATGTTTCTCTTGTCCATTGTTTTTTCATCTCATCTCTTCATATTTTCCTTGGTCTCCCTCGTCAGTTTTTCTTTGTTATCTTTGCATCATAAACTTTTCTTGTAGTTCTTTCTTCTTAGATCCGTAGAACATGTCAAAAAAAAAAAAATTGACAGTTTATGGACGCTTATTTCTTGAAATAACGCATACTAAATCTGTTTTTACCACATCTTTAGTTAAGTACTGGGCATCAAGAGATTAAATTTAAAAAGTTTAATCTAAAAATTCAGAATTTCTTTAAACCTTTATGAATAAAGCTTTACATAATTTTTACGAGACAGATAATAATTGACAAAAACTGTTTTCCTATATCACGATTTCTAGTGTTCAGCCTGTACATCTCTAATATAAGATTTTTTACAACCTGGGCCCCCTCCGAAATAAAAATCTATATGCGCCACTGAAAAAGATATTAAACCCAGCAACTGCTCATTTTAAGAAAAAAATAAGAACCCCCTCCCCCCTCTCCAATTCTGGAACAAAAAAGTGCAGCTCTAAATTTTACAAATTATATCCCCTGGGCTGATTATACAAATAACTATAGATATGGTACATGACTTCGATGAGATCTGGTCACTTTAATATAATCTGACACGTATAATTTCCTATATTGAAATAAATTCAAAACATTTTCTAGTTTTAATACAAAGTATGTCACAATAAATGATAAAGAATATAGTTGTTTTCTAGTGCTAATAAATTTTTTTAATACTCTTGATATATTTTATACCGTTTCCTTCCAAGAAATAAATCATTATTTGTTTATCGTTTTGCGATTGACAAACAGGATCTTTTGTTTCCTTTGTTCCATGTATATTGTATAACTTTCTTTCCTTTCTGTAACTTTTAATCACTCACTCTTGTCTTGTAATTAACACTTTTAATGCTAATTATGTTGTTACGATAACGATGACCGCTATAATGAATTACTAAAGTACTACTACTACTACTACTACATTACACCGATTCGTTTATTCTGAAAATTAGAAGAAAAAACAAACTAGTGAAATGTTTATGCGTGAGCAATTTATAAATTATACATACTCCTAAAAATAATTATTTTTTTGTAATTGTTTTAGTTGTTCTAATTTTAAAAATGATTTCCGGCATTTCTTTCTTAATTTATTTAGAGATAGCTTTCAGGGATATACTTTTACTAACTTATAGTTCAAGGTATAATACTTCTAACAATAAGTATGCAATTATGTAACACAAGAAAAACTTTTAATTTGCATTCCTCGTACAAAATTACTTCTTGTCTTTAAATAATTTCAATAAGTTGATAAAACTAAAGTTTAATATTTAATATATTGGGCCATTATTAAATGATCGTTTTATTTCGAAATAGTATCAAAATGCCCTTTAAAATGCCACTTATGTATGTATTTATTAACAACTTAGACTTAAAACTTAAAGGCTCCTAAAGGTTGACATATTTATCGATTAGGTAGTTTATATTTATAGCAAAATAAAGAATATTATTATTGAAAATTAAAATAATTTATTTAACTAAGCTGTCATTAAGTGTAGAAAGTAAAAAGAAAATGTTGACCATATGATTATTATAGCAATAACATTATTTATTGAATTATGTATTTATATTCTCATATGCAAAAATATTATAAGCCAAATTTCTCCCAGAATTAAGTTTTAGCATGTGTTAATACAAAAAGAAAATATTTTCATTCTGCATATATTATAACTATGTTGAAACACTTTTTAATTTCAACACAACAAAATGCGGATACGGTGAAATGGCAGTTAAACTGATTATATGATGACTTATTACGAAATAGGAAACAAGTTGATAAATAAATTTGCTAGTATTAATTTTAAAATTTTAGGCGTCGTTAAAAATCAGATGAATATTATGTGATCATCTGACAAAAATTATTTTATTAAATTCTTTGTTGTTTAGTAAACTAAAGTATTCATTCTAATTATTGCATTATTTATCTAAGTGCAAATAGAATGTTAATAAGTTTTCAAGGTTTATGTTGAAAAGAAAGTTAATCAGTAGGTATTTATATATCAAGGGCGCAAGTTAACAGTTACTGCCAGAGGTATAAAATTTACATAAGTATATAAATTATAATTCGCCCCATAAAATTTTTATATGTTTTTGCGTACCATGCGCATGGAAATTATTATGGTTCGATAAATGTGGAATTCTATATTTTATTAATTAGCATTACTGACATGTACGTATTATGAATAAATCACAATCATATCAACAGACCTTAGGTGGACTATACGTACTTTTACGTGAGACAAACTTTACCGGTCTAGTTCCGTAATTTCTGTTTCCAAATCAGTCCTGTATAATCTTTTAAAACAATGTGCACTGCACTGGCAAGGTAACGAGTCACGGAAAAGCATAGTGTTTGGTCGTTTTCTGATGCTAATGGGGTACCCATATTTTTTATCGATTAATTAAATACAATGTACAAAAAAATATAGATTTAACGCCTTGATAAGCGCCCTCAACGGTACAGATATGTCGTCATCATCATTATCGAAAACTGTGAATAAAAGTGCAGATTGGCACACTCAGACATGGGTAAGAATCCATGATGATATTTATTTTTTTTACAAAATAATCACCCCTAGTTCTGTAAGAAAGTGGCTAAGTCTTGGCAACAGCAACATTGCTAAAATTTGTAAACAATAGAGACAAATGTAGAGCTTGTCATTTTCATCTTCTATTCAGAGTGTTTGTAATTATTATTGTCAACTGAATATTGATATAGCAATGTTTCTAAGACAATTGAGTTTTTTTTTGTAATTATTAATATTTGTCAGTAACAGAAAAAATAGTGCATGCACCACGTCCAGAAAGTTATTTAATTGAATTCAGAGGTTTTGAGACCTCCCCTGAAAAAAACCCACTTCATCTAGTAAAATAACTTATACATAATATACAATACTGATCTAGTATTTCAAAGAGTGTTTTAAATCATAAATTCAGTGATCAATTAATTCCAATCATGCTAATCAAGATTTACTGATATTGAACCACCTGTAATTTACTTTATTTAAACGAGACAGCTCAATTTTAATTTGTATATCGCATAAATGAAAATTTAATAACCCTATTTACCTAGATATCACTATCGATTAATATTTCAACTACTAAATAAGTACAATATATAAATAAAGCTCTAAGTTTAAAAATTAGAATTTAAATAATAGACGTTTTTTAAAATGAGGAAAACCGTAACTTTCATTGTATTGTTTATTGAAAGATTTATATTTTGCAACACATGAGCGACTGAAGAGAGTTTATATAATATGGTAATAGCAATTTAAGGCTGTATACTCTTACTTTCATGGAAGAACTGTGTCACAACAAAAAAACGAGAATGCGTAACATTTAAGAAATTACTTTTTTATGAAATCGTGTTGTTTACATTTTACTTTCCACAAGAGTAATTTTTACCTCGAACCTGACTTTATCAGAGGTTCAAGGCATGGTGATGATTTCTAATTTTAAGGATATAAAAACAAATATCTAAGATATTCATTAGACTGTGAAGTGTGTTTATATGTATAATATGAAAGTTATTAATACTTCTCATCAATGAATATATATTCATACATTGGCATTTTTGAAAATAAATTGTATCTATTGTTTGATGATACGTATACATATGTATTTGTTTGAAGAATACGAGTTGAATATTGGCATCTTTTCGGGGGGCACAATGAAGTTGAATGTGTAAACATAAATTAACAAATTAGAAAACAAAATCAAAATCCCATACAAATTTTGTAATGTACAATATTAATATACGATCAATATTTCTTTTCTATACTCGTATTTGTACTCTTAATACGAACTTGACCTTTTAGTTCTAATTGTTTCTCTGTCTGTTTTGTAAGAAGTACTATATCGCATTTTCTGCAATGTAATACAAACATTAAACTGAAAGATCTCACTTTGATGTGATTGTACTGTACTGTACATAATGTAAGGTATATAAAACGGTACACGATAACTACAGTGTTTTAGAGTAAGAGGGAATGTTCTTAGAAATAAATAGAATATAAATAAATATATCATCACGGCGCATTATTACCCACTGCTGGGTGGGCCAATGTGCTTTGTACGCAGATATTGGCGACGATGATGACATAATTGAACATTGTGGCGTCACCTCACGGGCACTCATTAATGGCGTGGAGAGTGCACCATAGGGGTCAATTTGCCAATATTCGAAATAATTTTTTGGCTTCGGCCGCGATCGGACCCGGGTCCCCAGATTCGCGACTAGACACTCAGGCACACGGCAATGAGATCCCATGTACATAAAAAGAAATATCATTTTAATTATAATTGCTTTCAGTTTTATAGTCAAAATTTCACATGAATCAAATTTCATATCTGTAAAAGAAGAAATTTAGATATTAATAAATGATAAGAACAAATAAATTCAGTTAATGTAATGTTTCAAATAATTTAAAAATGAACATAATAGTTATTTAAGTGTTAAAGGCAGTAAGTACTTTCTACCGATTGAGAATACATTCGATAAAAAAAAAACGATTGTGCAAAATAATAATTTACGTAACAAGACGTGAAAGTGATACTTTACTGGGTGAGCAAGCACATTTGGAAGCTTATTTTGAGCTCAATAAAGACACTTTTAGGTCCTGTTGAGTACAAAACTTTTTCGCGGTCCTGAAAAAATAAATGAATAAGAATCTATAGCTTGCATTATTTTATTTCTTATTACGAGGAAATAAGAAATAAATAAATAAACAAAGGATTGCCATGGAAAAATTCAGGGATCGAAAAGTTACTTTCTCTTTTTCGGAATTAGAATTTCATAATAAATATTCATATACAACCTTTAATGACATACAAAATATAGAAAAAATTAGAATTCGTATTGTAAGAGACTCGACTTTAGGACCGTCACAAAATAAATCTAAAATTGTTTCTAAAAAAAATTGTGATTGAACTTAACTTCCAGGGGAGGGCAAGTGACCCCCTTTTTTGATTAAAACTATGAATGAATGCGTAACTATTACATTCATATCGATATTTTCCAAGGCCCGTGCAAACTCCTGCTGTATGTTGCTCTCTTTGGAACTCTCACAATGAATCGGTCAATTTTGTCAATCTAAAAGAGATATAACTGAATATTACCTACATACATACATCCATATATATATATATATATATATATATATATATATATATATATATATATATATATATATATATATATATATATATACCGTGTGTCTGTCTTAAAGGTGTACATAGGAGATTAACATGGGAAATCGGTTTTTGGCATATTCCTACTCGCCTAATTATTTTAAGCAAAAACACGTCAAATAAAAGTTTTAGGGCATAAAATTCTGCATCTAATTCAATTAACAGAATTACCTTTACATGTTTTGTAACAACAGTAATTAAATATGAAAATGTTGAAAATTACGTTGAAAATATCGACAGCCATGGAATTGAACAAAAATAAATAAATGCTATCTGTCACAATGTAAGTTAACTTATTTGACGTTTCTGACAATTTGATTTGAAATATTTCGTTAATTATGATAATAAGAGAAATATTATATTAGACTAATAAATCAAGTTAAAAAATAAAGTTTTGTTTAAATAATATGAATTAATTAAAAATTCAAATGCGTAACAAAATTATGTATGATGCTGTGATGTACTCCCAACTCATTTCCAATACATCTAGTAATACAGAAGGGAACTACACTTATTCCTAACACTCTTTCTTCCAGTAACGCACATTTTCTTGCTCGTTCTATATTTTCATTACGCGGCTAACGTGTATTTTTTGAAGACACATTAGCAGTCTTCAAATTTTGTCACGAATTTAGCAATTGTGAAATCACGCTCTTTATTAGCATAAATATTCATTTTCTAATAATTTCAATAAAACTAGAGACAAATTGAAATTGCCAGAAACGTCAAATAAGTTACATTGTGACAGATTCCATGGCTGTCGATATTTTCAAAGTAATTTTCGACATTTTCATATTTAATTACTGTCGTTACAAAGCATGTAAAGGTAATACTGTTTATTGATTTAGATGCAGAATTTCATGCCCTAAAACTTTTATTTGACGCGTTTTTGTTTAAAATAAATAGGCGAGCAGAAAATTGCAAAAAACTGATTTCCCATGTTAATCTCCTATGTACACCTTTAAGATAGACACACGGTATATACCGGGTGTCTTAGGCCGACCGACACGACATGGGCGATTAACATGTAAAATTAGTTAATTGTGAATAGTATCTCCCCAGTGCAAGATATTAAGATGAAATTTTGCATGCTTATCCGGGGATACTATTTCTATGGATTTCAATTCAAATCAGTCAATTTACAAGTGTAATATTAGAATAAATTAAGAAAAATTGTAGAAGTACCATGAATGTTATTCATATCTTGAAAATAATAGTATCTAAGCAACAGCTCTGATAGAGTAGGGGTAACGTGCGCGCTTCACAATTTAGAGAGTCGGGTTCGAAACCAACCGACAGCAATATTTATTTTTTAATTTTTTCTTTTCAAAATAATTTTTATTATTAATATGTTTTTAATCTTTTATTAATATTTAATTTAATAAAGTGGATACATTGTACGTAAAGCAAATAATAAAATATTTTTTAAATAAATAAATCTTGTTACGTACAATGTATCCACTTTATTAAATTAAATATTAATAAAAGATTAAAAACATATTAATAATAAAAATTATTTTGAAAAGAAAAAATTAAAAAATAAATATTGCTGTCGGTTGGTTTCGAACCCGACTCCCTAAATTGTGAAGCGCGCACGTTACCCCTACTCTATCAGAGCTGTTGCTTAGATACTATTATTTTCAAGATATGAATAACATTCATGGTACTTCTACAATTTTTCTTAATTTATTCTAATATTACACTTGTAAATTGACTGATTTGAATTGAAATCCATAGAAATAGTATCCCCGGATAAGCATGCAAAATTTCATCTTAATATCTTGCACTGGAGAGATACTATTCACAATTAACTAATTTTACATGTTAATCGCCCATGTGTCGGTCGGCCTAAGACACCCGGTATATATATATATATATATATATATATATATATATATATATATATATATATATATATATATATATATATATATATATATATATAGGCATCATCGTGAAAATGGTAAAATCGTATTCTAGGGACCCTAAAACGTGCTTATTCATTAAAATCTCATCATCGATTTTTTTGACCAAAGTCAATATCTTCCTTACCTAAAGGTGACGGAAGGTAATTACGATTTTAAAGTCAAGTTTATGACAAAAAATGTGTATATTTTAAAATCACAACAAAAATAAATTTATATTGCACTGGAAAATATTTTGAAAACAAATTGCAAAGATATATAACCATGAATGAAGAAAATTATAGTTCTACAGGTCCTTCTTCTGTAGACGTAATAGACCAATCGATCGTTTCTTGGGCTTGGTAACACAACTACTGGATGGCGGCCAACGGGGCGATGGAAAATTAGTTAAAATTAGCGATCTGATTTTTATAAACATAATCTAACCTTATGCACAATTTTTTAATTCCACAGATGACCATCGCCCAGTCGACCGTGTCCGAAATCATTGTAGGTGGATGGGATACGTATTGGTACATGGTCTTGTGTCCTCGGTTATTTTAATAGGCATTCTACTTAGTAGGCATGGTATTATTGATTATTGGCTTATAATGTCTGAGATTTAGCTCATTTTCATAAGGAATAGATGGGCTGACGTTCGAGGAACACTAACCGCCAAAAAATAAAACTTGTGAAAAAATAGGCATTACCGATTCAAATAATACATGAATTCCTAATTTATCAAACATTCCTCACAATTGAATAGACTTGGTATGTTATGTGATAGCAGTTACATAGTAGGTCACATAAATAGTAGAACCATATTCACTACCTACTTAAGTAGAGCAAGTAATTTCGAATAAATAGATAGAACATAGAATTTCTTTATGGTGTGTCTAAACCGCTTATTTGTATTACATCATAATTCCATAATTGTGCTTCATACTTCAATTCCAAGATAGTAATTTAAACGTATGCAAACGAGGTCGAAAGTATTGATACATACCTGGAATTATTTTGTTATTGCATTTCCTTTGAAAATATCGTGTCCGGGAGGCGAAAGTCATGTTACTCCTGCCATTGCCATTATCATCTAATTTCGCACGAGGGGTTAATGCAAAATATTGTTGTTTAAAAAATGGCAATATCATATCTCTCTTTAAATAACCCGAAGGACATTGTTCTACTAATGGGGCGTGTGACCAAATTTTTATTTTTACATAATATGATACTAGACAAAAAATAAAATATCCGATTTTTCTTAAATCGATTATTTGTACTTTACGAGAAAATAATTATTAAAAATTAGGAAAGGGATTTGTAACCTGAGCATGGTAGAAGCGTGGAAGAAGACGGATAGACTGGAAGAGAAAGAAAGTTATAGGCATCTGTGGTCATGCCATACCTACCACAACATAATCGCGACGCTGATCGGCTGATCTATAACTGTCCCGCAGTCTATCTGCCTTCTTCCACGATTCTAACATGCTTACGACATATATCCCTTCTCCAAAACATTAAATTGCTAATAACAATATTGTTATAAATTCATGTTTAGTTATCATTATTATAATGAGATGTCATAGTGGATAGTTATTTATTAAACAAAAAATTTATAGATAAACTTGTCATATTATTTTTTAAAATATATTTATTTAAAAAAAATGATATTGTTAAGATGCAATAAAACCGAGTAAGAAAAAATATTTAAATATTTTAATTGAAAAATTTTAGGTGATACCTAAAACTACTTGTGCAAGTGAATTTGTTTTAAATACAGCAAAAAAGAAATCAGTACAGTATACAGAATAATAAAAAGGCATGGAAATAATGGTACAGCAGGTTTTAAAATAATCCTGAACTTTAATTACGTAGCTAAAACTAATGAAAACCTATTTATTTATAAAAATATGTATTCAGTATTCTTCATTTTAATTAGGTATTCCATTTTTCGGTATATTTAAATGATTTTTAATTTATTTTTGTATTAATTTTTAGTGACAATTTTATACTTATCGGATATTACAAAATTCGTATATAACGAATATTTTTACCGATTTTTCGCTTATAACAAACTTTCAGGTCATGTGTGAAGTGTAACGTTTTCTGTGTATGTATTTTGTTTACCGATTGTTATTGTTCATTACTATTTAAGGTTATAAGGCAATACCATATTATACATATTTATGCTTATTGTTATTTTTTTTTCTGAAGTATTTAAGAAATGATAAATTTATAACGTGATCCTCGGCTATAACGAACTATAGATAGAAGGTAGTGGTTCGTTATAAGCGGACACTACTATACCTATGAATTGATCATTTTGCATAAAATTATTTATAGGAGAAATTGATGCTTGATGAAAAACAAAATTTAATTTTGAATAAAAGTAATTTAATTTAATTAACAAATATATATATATATATATATATATATATATATATATATATATATATATATATATATCTAATTATGGCTTATTACTCATTTCTGGGTGTGTCAATCTGCTTCTAATCGCAGATTTCGGTAATGAATGATGATATCTGTATCGGAGAGGGCGATTACCAAAGGCGTCACCGCACAGACTTTCAAAGCTGTTGTGGACACAATAATACGTACCACACGGTTCACTTTTGTGGAATATTGGAAATAATTTACAAGTATAACGTCGCTCGGATTCGGTATCGAACCCGTCGTTCAAATCACAACCAGTCACCTCTAACGAACATGGGCACGCAACCCCGTTTAAATTTGAGAATCTGAATCGCCCTATTCTTCAGCTTCATGATAAAACCGGCCATGATTGATCTAATAATGTTCATATACTATTTTATTGATTTGACATAAATATACCTATTTTACATTCTTTTTGGCATTGTTTTTGCTAAGACCACGTATTTGCAACATTTAAAATAATAAAGTGACCCTGAAAAAGTAAAATAAACAAAAATATTTTTTGCACTTCCTTGTACAATTTATATCCTAATTACTATTTTCACAATATTTCACACATATATCAATATAAATTATAATAATTTTAATTAATGAGAACTGATTTACTAAAATATTTCTAGTTTAATGCCACATTTCCTGTGTAGAAATATTTCTTATAAGTCTAAAGTTTAATTGGAGATATAATGTATAATCTAAAATTGTTTTCGTTTCCTTGAAAAACTGTGTCAAAATCAAACTGTTACTCAACTAGGAACTAAATCTGCTGACCGCTCAGGTCAATACTTGGTCAGTGGGTTTCGACGATCAAGATTCACAATTCGTTATACTTTTACACGTAGAAGAACGAAGAAAGTTAGCAACTTGCTCCAACTGGACAGTGAATAGACGTGCCTGTTAGAATATCTTTTTGATTTTTCGTTTTTACGTATTATTTATTTAACAACTGGAAAAAACTTTCACTGCTTCTTGAATCAAAACGTGTTATAGTTCAAATATTATATAAAATAATAGCTGTGCAGATACATACATATGAAAGCATATTTACATAGTTCTCTGATTTATGTAATTATTGGGCTGCTCGACATAACAACAAACTTAGTTGCTTTTAAGCATTTGTCATGTAACATATGATGAAGAATCCAACCTAGGATATTATAATTAATTGTTTAAAATTGTTTACTATTTTGAAAGTTACTCAACATTACAAATTATAACAGAATATGCCTTTTACTACAAAACTATTATTGTTATTATTATTATGAGTTTACATATATTTATCACAGGTGTCCTATTTTCAGTTTTTTTATTTGCATACAGTCCATTTTTTGAGACAAATTTAATAGGCACCACAAGAATTTTCTATCGCTACAGGGCAAAACTTGTTTTTCGTTCATTTCGAAAATATGTACATACATTATTCATCAATATCTTGCTTATTATTAGGGATACAGAGAGGCAAATTTTAGTTTCGTGATTTTTTGTGTAGAATTATCCTGGTGAAATTCGATTTTTTTTTAAAATTTCATAATCCTCGAGATAAAGCAAATATAATATTTTTAAATAGGAAGCTATGTTAAAAATAGTCATATTGTTTTCTTATTTCATAAGCTTTTCAATTATATATTCCAAATCTACATTCTTTTCTGATCATGAATAAAATATGAATTATTAACTAAACACCTTTGCTACCAGGCGATCATTTCAAAATTGTCCCAGAAGACCATAACTGGTACCTTAACAGGATTAATTCTTAGCGTCTGGTAGTTTTATTTTTATTTTATCTTGAATCATTAATTAGTTATTAATAAAAATACGAGCGCACACCGGTGTCTTCCGTTGGCGCAGTAATATTACATACCGAGTTACATACATACTGCCGTTTAGATCTCAAAGCGGACACAATCTTACTTTTTTCTTGCGCCACAACAGACACGATTAAATTTGTATGGACTATAAGTGCAATATTTTTGAATTATGCATTCTGTAAGTCTCTTTAGTAGTCTGTAGGTGCGTTCGGTAAATCATACGGAGTTGGAATATTTACGGAGCGGTGTTAGAGTGGCGTGGGAGTAGCGCTGGAGTTGGAGTGTACCGAGGAAACAAGGTACACTCCATTATTTGTTATTAACCGAACGAGTAGAGTTAAAATTTTGGCGCACGAATATCATAATCTCCTTTTTGACAATCTGATTTACTGCTAAAAAACAATGAATCATTCACAAGTTATTTAGTTTGCAAAATAATTATTTTTTAATGATTCTGAAGAAAGTATCATATAAGAATAAGTAGAAAATTCTTCACTTTATTCAGTACAGTCTTCATTTACATTCGTATTTGTGCTATTACACTCACCAGTGTTATTAATTACACTTAGATAGAAAATAGGCGATCATATTCTCTTGAAATTTATAAAATTTGAGGTTAAACATTCAAAACGTAATATTTCCGCGTATTCACTCCATGTACGCTTGCATTTCGAGGTTGGGCTGATGGAGTTAACACTTTTCACTCCACTTGACTCCATCCTGCATTTGCCGAACGCTCCATTTTAAGACGCGGATCACTCCAAGTAATTACCGAACGATGTTAGGAGTGCGTAGAGTGAAAAGTGTGAATAGAACTCATTTACCGAACGCACCTTGTGTATGATAATAGGAGTTCTAGGATAAGGAGAAAATATGGTTTTGGTTGTTATAATAAAGAAAACAATATAATAAAATACCTAAATCGAAGAATATGAGGGATCCGGGTACACAATGAAGAATTTTATTCGTATTTTGATTGTTTTTCAAATTTGGCCTTTTATAAGACAATGATTTACTCATATGAGTATATCTATTTTTTGCAGTGTCCGCTTGGCCTCTTCAAACAAAAATATTAATTTACCTTCGGACACATCTGTAAAACTGTGACTAAAAGCCATATCGAAAAATCAAGATAGTCCAAATATCCTAGGATGCCACAGCAGACACATATTCAATGTTTTTTTCAACACATTTTTGTCTGCTTGGCGCACAACGATATATCACGAAGTTCGCTATGGCGTTAGTAAAATTAGGTATGAAAATGTCGAAAATTATCCCCCAAAAAAGCGATAACCATGGAATTGAACAGATAAATGTGACAAATTTTAGCTGTCAAGTTAGGTTAAGATATTTTTATTCGTAATATCTAATCAATTTAACAGTGAAAAATTATCTATTAATTTAAATAAATAATTTTTTACTGTAACAAAAAATACAAATAAAAAAAATTAATTAATGAAGAATTTTATGCTCTACAACATTTACCTATTTGAAGCATTTTCATTTAAAATAATTTGGAAAGCAGGACATTACGAAAGTATGATTTTACATGTTTCAAAGTTATGAATATATCTTTATCGGTAAATTTTTCTTTCTGGGTAAATTACTTTACTAGAAATTTTCCAAATGCCAATCCTAATATATATAGTTCAAATCCCAAAATTGCGTACTATACGATAAAATACAATAGAATCCAGATTGTTTATAAGCGGCGTGTTGCATATAAGGGGTAAAAAATTGGAGTATAAATGTCAAATATTATAATAATATAGTAATTCTCAAAAAACTACTAATGATTACAATACATCTTAACCAAGGAAGCTAGATAAGAAAAGATATTACTTCACTTCTGCACGTGCTTGATGCTTGTGTGGGTGAGAGCGTGTGTGTGTGTGTGTGTAATTGTATTATATGAGGATGTTGGAAAAGGACAATTTCGCAAATACTATAAAACTAAAGACCTGTGGAATTACATTATGCCTCAATTTAAGATTAATGGGAGGAGTAAAAGAGCTGATTAGTTTTTAGCAATAATTGTTCCTCTAGATCAAGGTTGGTCAAACAGTCAATGGCGATCGATCGACTTGCGACATATAGTTTGCTCTTGTTTGTGTTGTCTCAAGTTCCTATAAATGTGATAATTGTTGCAGTTTAACTGTTTGAAACAAATGAACACAGACAAATTATACATTGTCGGAAAGCTAAAAAAAAAATCTCTTTTCAATGGTATAACTTTTCAATATGGCATCCACACAAAATTTAAAACTGTGACATCATAACTTGAAATTCAACAGTGATTATTTTTTAATGTCACTATTTGAAAGAAAATAAATAGTGCCCTAGGGGTACAAACCAAAATCCAGTATTAGTTCACATTTGCAAGTTATTCGCAAAATTTACATTTTCACCTACATCTAGTGCCCGATGCATTTTTCCCACAAAAAAGGAAACACCACTAAAACCGTTCTTTAATAGAGCAACTTTTGTCTAATGTAACTGACTGTATCTTTTATGATCCTAGACATCTCCATATCAATTTTGTATGTTTTTTTCTACGTAGTCGAACGCTCACCGCCTAAAAGTTTCATATTCGATCTTCGATAGTAAAAGTTTGAGCATGCCTGCTCTATATGCCTACTCTATAGAGTCTAGAGCTTGTTTGTTCCAAAGGCACTTAAGTCATGTTTTGAGATAATATACACTTTAACTCTTTTAGTTCAAATAACATACGTTATACATATGTACCTGCATTTAGCATGAAATCATTTTGTGGGTTGTTGATATACTACACTATTATTCACGAAAGATGACTATTCAAGGTCATTTGTTCGAAGAAAGAATACACACCACTTAATAGCAGTAGCTTAGAAACATTTTGTATTAGAAAGAGCAAGATTATTTTCCTATGTCTATTTAATTTATGTGGTGTGACAGATATACGTAAATAGTGGCATTACTTTCTAACACACTATAAATAATAATGACATATGTTGTAGAATTACAGATACCTAAGTATCTACTGCACTGCCCTCTGTGCTAATATTTACCCAGTGGCGTTGACGTTTAAATCAAATTATTATTCCTTGGTTTATAAGTTAAGTCTATGTTTTTGTATTTTGCAAAAACATAAGTGAAGAACATAAATCTTTCAGAAAGACATTATTTAGAAAGAAACATAATTTTCAAATGAATTACTCTTATTTTTTCAGTTAAAATGTGTCCATAAATATTTCATGTTGCACGCCTATGCAAACGAAATGCAATGAAGTTATCTGCAAGTAATATTATATCAGACGGCTCACAAATGACCTTGAATAGTCATCTTTCGTGAATAATAGTTTACTTAAATGTGATTTTTTGTTTATTTACTTAAATTATGTATCGTATTACTCGTAATTAACAAAAAAACATCTCATATAAATCTTATTTGGTTCATGTGTATTTTTTATTAGTAAAATAGTAATTTTTATCAAAATGTTTTAATTTTAGTGTAGATAAAATTTAAGTTACAATGTTGTACATTTTAGCTTTAGCGAGCTTAGGAAGCACAGTAGTTATTTGTATACTAATTGTTGAAAGTAGCTGTTTGTAGTTTGAGGTTAGAGATTGTTGCCCGAACGTAGCAAGTGCTGCATCTAGTTGAGGTCTGCAAAGTTACATTCAACTTTCAGCCGTATACACAGCATTTTTTCTACGAACAGAAAAATTTATCGATTTTTATATGTAATCAATAATTTTTTTGTAAAACAATGAATATAGGAACACTAATCTGCAAAGTACCTACTTTCCAAGCTGTCTATTACCAAAGAGCTTTGGTCTGCAATTATTTTTCACTTCCTGTAACTAAATGAAGTTTGAAAAGCATATATTTTATCTATCGAAGAAAATACATTTTTTAGATCGAAAATAATAAGATGCAACTGTATCCCCCCCTCTTTAGACATCAATTTATTATCGTAATCGTTCCTTTGAATATTTTCTGTCACTGTTTGTTGTGATATCATTTTAAATTTTTCACACATATCACAGCGATCTTAAGAAACTTTAATTTGTTATATTTTGTTCTTACTTGTTCCATATGAAGAAAACAAGGCTCCTGTTTTGTAATGGAACAAATCGTGTACTATATAGCCTGCAACTAAGTAGCGGAATTACATATTTTCTTAGTTCTAGGGCACAAATAAGACCTAAACATTATAGTTAATCTTGCACCTGGGGCAGAATATAAAATTGCGCCCCTTCCGATTTATTTTTAGCAAATTATTATTTAAAAAATATAACTAAATAAAAATAATTTCGGCTCCAAAATTATCCTCTTTTGACCAGCATAACGATTTGTGTCTGTTCCAGAATTAGTTCTATATTCTCTCGTCTTAGTTCCATAATCTCTCGTCTCGGCGAATAGACTATATAGTTTTAGTATTAATTAACAGTATTTAATGTATATTTCAATTACAATAATAATAATAATAAAAACCAAAATAAAGACAACATTATGTCTGACACATATCAATTGGACTATAACTGGAACGCAGAATTAGAATTAAATGTTTATATCTTGATCAACACAAAGATGCGTTTTTCTTTCTTCAAATATATTATTGATTTTGCATTAAGAAACCAATTAAAACTTATTGTTAACATGTCAATGCAGAACGATTGTTAAAAAAGTAAGTTCGCGGAAAGTTTTTATCCTTTAATATACGAAATTCTATAATTATTGCGCATAAACTGGGCTTTCTGGGCAAAAAATTGTAAAAAACTTAAGAATTCGTCAGAAACGACGAGAAACTTAATTTTGCAGTTTAAAAATACCGGAAATTTTGAGGCAAACGTTAAAACTGGGCGTTTTTCAATGATTGCGAAAAGAGATGACCATGCTCTACGGGCACTTATTATAGAAGATCGCCGAGTGTCTATCCTAGATTTGCCTGTCAAATGGGCAAATGTGATTGGCAGATCGATCTTTAAAGACACTTGTCTCATACTTTAAATTTCAAATCTTCTCTTGATCAGTTTACTTCTTGAGACCTACTGGAGGAAGTTGAAGTTGTCGCAGACGTCGTCCGAGGATAACCCAGAGGTTTTCTATGGTGTTTAGGCCTGCGCTATATGGTGGTCAATACTGACTCATTTAAGTATCTAGTCGGTTACTATGTGAGCTGTGTGAGGTCGTGTATTATCTTGTATGAACAAAAGAATATTGCCAATATAAGGTGCGAAAGGTACATGTTGTTTGCCGTAAGTTGCAATGAGAGAATTACCTAGTTATCTGCGAATAATAGTGTCTGTAAGCAGTCGTAATTTTTTTTAAATCCCATATTTCTACATTTATTTTGCCATAATTTTAATATTTGGTTAACAAATACATACTTTATATAAGAAAGTAGAGGGACAGCATCCTTGCCAAAGTCCTTTTGTTATTTAGAACGGTTTTGATGTTTCCTTGCCTTCCTTTACACGCCTTCATGGTTTGTGTAAAGTATCTTTATAGCCGATATATTATGTTTTATTGATTTTAATCTTGGAACTGTGTCGTATGTCTTTTCAAGATCTATGGATCTAAGTTGTTCTTGTCTAACTCTTGTTTTTATTCCTTTTCCATATCTTGTATTAACGGCAAATATTTCGAATTTTAAATGGCACAAAATTGACCCTGTGGTGCACTCTCCTAGCCCGCACGATACAAATATGTCACCACCGTTACCGAAATCTGGCGTACAAAGCAGATTGGCACACCCAGCAATGAGTAATATGCCATGCTGATATATTTATTTATTTTTTATATTAATGTGAATATAAGTATTATCAGCATAAGGCACAAGACCTCTTTCTGCCGTAAATTCTTTTAATATTCGCCCAAACAGTCTCCTCGTAGTACACTTATGTCCTTTAGTTTTTATTTTCTTTTTTATAGACTGGGATTATTTGCGCCAATTTCCATTTTTGTGGTATTTTATCGCCTTGTCAGCTAATATTTCGAATACCAGTTGGAGCCCATTCTTGTACAATTCTACTGGCATCAATCCAGGGACTCCAGATTTTCATTTTTTTATATTCATTGCTGCCTCCCATATCTTTTCCTTTGACACTGTTGTTATGGGTTTCTGCATCATGTAAGCTGCTCACGGAAATGTCTACCTACGCCTACTCTAGATCGGCAGAGAAACATACTTTGTTTATATAAACATACTTTGTTTATACATCTTTAATTCTGCTGACGAGGAGTAGCTAGCTGATGATGACGTGAGCGAGCAGGACCGCCGTGGAAGGGCACTTAAGAACGATCACTCGTAAAGAGAGGACGAATATTTCTTTTGTATTTTTGTTCATTATTCAATATACAAATATATATCATATTTCACATGTAATCATATTAAATAAAAAGTTATAAAGTTAACATAGTCAGAAGTGGGATATTATCCATAAAAAACCCATAATTGTGAATAAGTGATAAAAATGGGCAAACATAAAAGTGGGAAGAAAAGACGCTTGTCGTCCAGTTCATCGAGTTCTGATGATAAGAGGCGAAGAAAAAGGAGCAATGAATCACGAGAGAGGACACGGTCAGATACTCCCCCGGTGACTTCGCAAAATGCACAGGTCATAGAAGGAATGTTGAAGGAGATAGAAAAACTTAGAGAAATTGTAAGTACAGGCTCTTTTAATATTTCAAATAAAATAAATGCCCCGAGTGCGGCGTATTTTAATACTGACCGTTTATTGTCGGAATTTAATCCGACTGATACAAATTTAACTGTAGTTGACTGGATAAATAAAGTAGATGAGTGTGCACGACTGTATCAGTGGGATGATATTACGACTGTGTACCTTGCGTTAGGTAAATTGAAAGGTACGGCTCGAATGTGGTATGAAGGGTTAAAATCAATGAAACATTCTTGGGCAGAATGGAAACAATTGTTATTAGAAACTTTTCCAGCGAAAGTTAATTTTGGAAAATTATTGTATCAGGCTGCAACGTACAGTACATCAGCTGGTCAAGACCTAAATGAGTATTGTTTTACAAAATTAACAAAATTTAATAAATTAAAATTAAATGTAAGCGATTTACAAATTGTGGATTTTGTGGTAGAAGGTATCAAAGACAGTCAGATAAAATTAGCGATAAGAGCAGCTAATTGTAAAATTTTTGTTGAATTAGTAGATTTTGTTAAAAAATTTTCCTTCTACAAGTAATCGCTCTACAGGGCTAAGACAATTTGAACATAGTGGTCAGGGAGATATTAAGAAACATACGAGTAATAATTATCAGGGATCAACAATAAAATGTTTTCGTTGCAATGAATTCGGGCACAAGCGACAGAATTGTCCCAAATTTAACAAAAGCACAATTAAATGTTTTATCTGTAACAAATTCGGTCACACCAAAGATGGTTTGTTAACTTCATAACTTTTTATTTAATATGATTACATGTAAAATATGATATATATTTGTATATTGAATAATGAACAAAAATACAAAAGAAATATTCGTCCTCTCTTTACGAGTGATCGTTTTTAAGTGCCCTTCCACGGCGGTCCTGCTCGCTCACGTCATCATCAGCTAGCTACTCCTCGTCAGCAGAATTAAAGATGTATAAACAAAGTATGTTTATATAAACAAAGTATGTTTCTCTGCCGATCTAGAGTAGGCGTAGGTAGACATTTCCGTGAGCCGCTTACACTCGACCATCCTGATTTTCCTGGATGTCCCCATCCAGGTACGCATTCTGTAACAAATAAACAATATCCATACCACAAGGAATGGATTCTGCTATAAGTGCTTTACATGACTTGTTTTTCATGTCCCGAACACTTTGCACAGATCAAAGAGCAAATTGCATACCAAGCGTTTTACATGATCTATTCATGTCTCGAACACTTTACTCAAATCAAACTGCAAATTGTATTCCAAGTGTTTTACATGGTTATTCATGTCTCGAACACTTTACATTGATCAAACAACCAAGTGTTTTGCATGACTCTTTCATGCCTCGAACACTTTACACAAGTCAAACAATCAAGTGTTTTACATGAGTCTTTCATGCCTCGAACACTTTACACAAATCAAACAATCAAGTGTTTTACATGAGTCTTTCATGCCTCGAACACTTTACTCAAATCAGACAACCAAGTGTTTTACATGAGTCTTTCATGCCTCGAACACTTTACACAAATCAGACAACCAAGTGTTTTACATGAGTCTTTCATGCCTCGAACACTTTACACAAATCAAACAATCAAGTGTTTTACATGAGTCTTTCATGCCTCGAACACTTTACACAAATCAAACAATCAAGTGTTTTACATGAGTCTTTCATGCCTCGAACACTTTACACTAATCAAACAATCAAGTGTTTTACATGAGTCTTTCATGCCTCGAACACTTTACACAAATCAGACAACCAAGTGTTTTACATGAGTCTTTCATGCTTCGAACACTTTACACAAATCAAACAATCAAGTGTTTTACATGAGTCCTTCATGCCTCGAACACTTTACACAAATCAAACAATCAAGTGTTTTACATGAGTCTTTCATGCTTCGAACACTTTACACAAAACAAACAATCAAGTGTTTTACATGAGTCTTTCATGCCTCGAACACTTTACACAAATCAAACAATCAAGTGTTTTACATGAGTCCTTCATGCCTCGAACACTTTACACAAATCAAACAATCAAGTGTTTTACATGAGTCTTTCATGCTTCGAACACTTTACACAAAACAAACAATCAAATGTTTTACATGAGTCTTTCATGCCTCGAACACTTTACACAAATCAAACAATCAAGTGTTTTACATGAGTCTTTCATGCCTCGAACACTTTACACAAATCAAACAATCAAGTGTTTTACATGAGTCTTTCATACTTCGAACACTTTATACAAATCAAACAATCAAGTGTTTTACATGAGTCTTTCATGCTTCGAACACTTTACACAAATCAAACAATTTGTGCTTGACTCACCACATCTCTCAGTATAACCCATGGTTTCAACTTATCAACAGCCACTACAGTAGTCCAATTCGATCTTCTACTCCCTGTTAAATTTTCTACCTCGTATCTGTCATTAATTAGAACCCTTTTTATACGGAAAGGCCCTTTGTACTTCGGTAGAAGTTTTTTACTCTCACCAGTAGCCAGGTGATCTAACTTTAGTATCATTACCAGATCACCTACTACATACTTTTCCGCCTTGCCTCTCTTTGATTCGAATCGACGTTTCTGTTTTACTTGATTTTTATCAACCTCCGACGGCGAAGCTCCAATACTCTATACTCTATAAGATACAATTTAGACCCCTCTGTACAGTTTTTACATGAGTATCCCATTTATCATCTTCGCAACCAGCATTTAATGCTGCAAGTGAACTTATTATCGTACGATTATTGTATCGTTCACATTGGCCGTTCGCCCTTGGAGTCGCAATGGCATTCAATATATGTTTAATACCATTCTTATCATAAAATGATTCAAATGTTTTTGCCGTAAACGCACATCCACGGTCAGATATTATCCTCCTCGGTACCCCAAATATATCAATAAGATTTCTCATAGCTTTTACTACATACTTAGATTTTGTATTACGTACAGGCTCAATAATGCAAAATTTTGTAAACCCATCTACTATTACAAGTAACTGCATATTACCTTTTTTACTTTTAATAAATGGGCCTAAATGGTCGATATGAAGGGTATGGAACGGTATTGGAACCTTCTCAATTGGGTAAAGTTCACCTGGTTTCCTACCAGAAGGTATTTTATAATACACACAGTTTTTTAATTCATCACGAGTGCGATCATACATATCAACATAATTTATTTTGCAGCTTTTACTAAGTTTATATTCTTCGGGTGAGTATAAGGTAGTAATTAATAATTGATTTGATTTTTTTGAAATCTGTACTGCCGGGTGTTCAGTGAACGTATGTCCTATAAGTAAGTCCATTTCTAAAATATTGTCATCAACAACAATTATTTCCGTGTCAACGGTCACACCATCAATAGTTATGTCGTGTTTACAAAACAAATCTGAACAAACACGCCCGCCGTTAAACCCGCGTAGCTCAACAGTATTTTCTGTTTTCTTTATCTCTAAGTTTATTTGATTTGCTACACACTTTTTTATCAAAGTACACTCACTGCCCATATCGACAAAACATTTAACTGTAATGCCATTTATTTTAGCATTTTTCATATATTTACTATTAGTATTTTTACCAAAATATCTTACATTTCTTTTTTCAGTATTTAAATTAGCCGAATTACTATTCTGCCGACAAGCATCTTTGGTGTGACCGAATTTGTTACAAATAAAACATTTAATTGTGCTTTTGTTAAATTTGGGACAATTCTGTCGCTTGTGCTCGAATTCATTGCAACGAAAACATTTTATTGTTGATCCCTGATAATTATTACTCGTATGTTTCTTAATATCTCCCTGACCACTATGTTCAAATTGTCTTAGCCCCGTAGAGCGATTACTTGTAGAAGGAAAAATTTTTAACAAAATCTACTAATTCAACAAAATTTTTACAATTAGCTGCTCTTATCGCTAATTTTATCTGACTGTCTTTGATACCTTCTACCACAAAATCCACAATTTGTAAGTCGCTTACATTTAGTTTTAATTTATTAAATTTTGTTAATTTTGTAAAACAATACTCATTTAGGTCTTGACCAGCCGATGTACTGTACGTTGCAGCCTGATACAGTAATTTTCCAAAATTAACTTTCGCTGGAAAAGTTTCTAATAACAATTGTTTCCATTCTGCCCAAGAATGTTTCATTGATTTCAACCCTTCATACCACATTCGAGCCGTACCTTTCAATTTACCTAACGCAAGGTACACAGTCGTAATATCATCCCACGATACAGTCGTGCACACTCATCTACTTTATTTATCCAGTCAACTACAGTTAAATTTGTATCAGTCGGATTAAATTCCGACAATAAACGGTCAGTATTAAAATACGCCGCACTCGGGGCGTGTATTTTATTTGAAATATTAAAAGAGCCTGTACTTACAATTTCTCTAAGTTTTTCTATCTCCTTCAACATTCCTTCTGTCACCTGCGCATTTTGCGAAGTCACCGGGGGAGTATCTGACCGTGTCCTCTCTCGTGATTCATTGCTCCTTTTTCTTCGCCTCTTATCATCAGAATTCGATGAACTGGACGACAAGCGTCTTTTCTTCCCACTTTTATGTTTGCCCATTTTTATCACTTATTCACAATTATGGGTTTTTTATGGATAATATCCCACTTCTGACTATGTTAACTTCATAACTTTTTATTTAATATGATTACATGTAAAATATGATATATATTTGTATATTGAATAATGAACAAAAATACAAAAGAAATATTCGTCCTCTCTTTACGAGTGATCGTTTTTAAGTGCCCTTCCACGGCGGTCCTGCTCGCTCACGTCATCATCAGCTAGCTACTCCTCGTCAGCAGAATTAAAGATGTATAAACAAAGTATGTTTATATAAACAAAGTATGTTTCTCTGCCGATCTAGAGTAGGCGTAGGTAGACATTTCCGTGAGCCGCTTACAGGTTGTCGGCAGAATAGTAATTCGGCTAATTTAAATACTGAAAAAAGAAATGTAAGATATCTTGGTAAAAATACTAATAGTAAATATCTGAAAAATGCTAAAATAAATGGCATTACAGTTAAATGTTTTGTCGATATGGGCAGTGAGTGTACTTTGATAAAAAAGTCTGTGGCAGATCAAATAAACTTAGAGGTAAAGAAAACAGAAAATACTGTTGAGCTACGCGGGTTTAACGGCGGGCGTGTTTGTTCAGATTTGTTTTGTAAACACGACATAACTATTGATGGTGTGACCGTTGACACGGAAATAATTGTTGTTGATGACAATATTTTAGAAATGGACTTACTTATAGGACATACGTTCACTGAACACCCGGCAGTACAGATTTCAAAAAAATCAGATCAATTATTAATTACTACCTTATACCCACCCGAAGAATATAAACTTAGTAAAAGCTGCAAAATAAATTATGTTGATATGTATGATCGCACTCAGGATGAATTAAAAAACTGTGTGTATTATAAAATACCTTCTGGTAGGAAACCAGGTGAACTTTACCCAATTGAGAAGGTTCCAATACCGTTCCATACCCTTCATATCGACCATTTAGGCCCATTTATTAAAAGTAAAAAAGGTAATATGCAGTTACTTGTAATAGTAGATGGGTTTACAAAAATTTGCATTATAGAGCCTGTACGTAATACAAAATCTAAGTATGTAGTAAAAGCTATGAGAAATCTTATTGATATATTTGGGGTACCGAGGAGGATAATATCTGACCGTGGATGTGCGTTTACGACAAAAACATTTGAATCATTTTGTGATAAGAATGGTATTAAACATATATTGAATGCCGTTGCGACTCCAAGGGCGAACGGCCAATGTGAACGATACAATAATCGTACGATAATAAGTTCACTTGCAGCATTAAATGCTGGTTGCGAAGATGATAAATGGGATACTCATGTAAAAACTGTACAGAGGGGTCTAAAGTGTACCTTAAATCAGAGTATTGGAGCTTCGCCGTCGGAGGTTCTTTTTGGTAGTAAACCTAGGGGAGTAACTGATGTAATTCTATTGAATGAAATACAAGATAAGTTAAATCGTGCTGACTTACCAACGTTAAGAAAATTAGTAAAAGACAAAATTGATAAAAATCAAGTAAAACAGAAACGTCGATTCGATGCAAAGAGAGGCAAGGCGAAAAAGTATGTAGTGGGTGATCTGGTAATGATACTAAAGTTAGATCACCCGGCTACTCGTGAGAGTAGAAAACTTCTACCGAGGTACAAAGGGCCTTTCCGTATAAAAAGAGGTCTAATTAATGATAGATACGAGGTAGAAAATTTAACAGGGAGTAGAAGATCAAATCGGACTACTGTAGTGGCTGTTGATACGTTGAAACCATGGGTTATACTGAGAGATGAGGTGAGTCAAGCATAGATTGTTTGATTTGTGTAAAGTGTTCGAGGCATGAAAGACTCATGTAAAACACTTGGTTGTCTGATTTGTGTAAAGTGTTCGAGGCATGAAAGACTCATGTAAAACACTTGGTTGTCTGATTTGTGTAAAGTGTTCGAGGCATGAAAGACTCATGTAAAACACTTGGTTGTCTGATTTGTGTAAAGTGTTCGAGGCATGAAAGACTCATGTAAAACACTTGATTGTTTGATTTGTGTAAAGTGTTCGAGGCATGAAAGACTCATGTAAAACACTTGGTTATCTGATTTGTGTAAAGTGTTCGAGGCATGAAAGACTCATGTAAAACACTTGGTTGTCTGATTTGAGTAAAGTGTTCGAGGCATGAAAGACTCATGTAAAACACTTGATTGTTTGATTTGTGTAAAGTGTTCGAGGCATGAAAGACTCATGTAAAACACTTGATTGTTTGATTTGTGTAAAGTGTTCGAGGCATGAAAGACTCATGTAAAACACTTGGTTGTCTGATTTGAGTAAAGTGTTCGAGGCATGAAAGACTCATGTAAAACACTTGATTGTTTGATTTGTGTAAAGTGTTCGAGGCATGAAAGACTCATGTAAAACACTTGATTGTTTGATTTGTGTAAAGTGTTCGAGGCATGAAAGACTCATGTAAAACACTTGGTTGTCTGATTTGTGTAAAGTGTTCGAGGCATGAAAGACTCATGTAAAACACTTGGTTGTCTGATTTGAGTAAAGTGTTCGAGGCATGAAAGACTCATGTAAAACACTTGATTGTTTGATTTGTGTAAAGTGTTCGAGGCATGAAAGACTCATGTAAAACACTTGATTGTTTGACTTGTGTAAAGTGTTCGAGGCATGAAAGAGTCATGCAAAACACTTGGTTGTTTGATCAATGTAAAGTGTTCGAGACATGAATAACCATGTAAAACACTTGGAATACAATTTGCAGTTTGATTTGAGTAAAGTGTTCGAGACATGAATAGATCATGTAAAACGCTTGGTATGCAATTTGCTCTTTGATCTGTGCAAAGTGTTCGGGACATGAAAAACAAGTCATGTAAAGCACTTATAGCAGAATCCATTCCTTGTGGTATGGATATTGTTTATTTGTTACAGAATGCGTACCTGGATGGGGACATCCAGGAAAATCAGGATGGTCGAGTGTAAGCGGCTCACGGAAATGTCTACCTACGCCTACTCTAGATCGGCAGAGAAACATACTTTGTTTATATAAACATACTTTGTTTATACATCTTTAATTCTGCTGACGAGGAGTAGCTAGCTGATGATGACGTGAGCGAGCAGGACCGCCGTGGAAGGGCACTTAAGAACGATCACTCGTAAAGAGAGGACGAATATTTCTTTTGTATTTTTGTTCATTATTCAATATACAAATATATATCATATTTCACATGTAATCATATTAAATAAAAAGTTATAAAGTTAACAATCATATCTTTCTGCCTTGCTTTTATGTACTTAGGTCTATCCTCTGTTAACATACTTTTAAAGTATGTGTATACCCATCAATTTATAATTTCAACTAGCAGTTATTATAACTGAAAATTAAAAATTATGAATCAAGTAGCTAAGTAGGTAGGCAAGGTACTGTAAGGTACCTTTGGTTTTGGTTCCTAAACAAATATTTAGTTTTTCCAAGGTAATATACAAACTAGTATCATTTTGAATTCTTTACGTAACTATACTGTATTTCATACTCGATTTCAGATAAGAATGGAGTTTGATCAAACTGCTCCTATCTTCCCAACACTCCATTCTTAATATATAGGCCTTTATAGTCTTTACATGACTTGCGATATAAAGTTTTTAATGAACTGTATAAGTTACACACTTCCCTCCTGTCTCATGTCTCGACTGTGAGGTCCGGAAATTGGATTCGAATCAGCAGGCTAATAAAACTAAGAGTGGAACATGATTTGATTGCTCTTCGTTATTAATTAATTAATTATAAACAAATATTAACATTTAAACTTAACTTGTGGCCGTATTCTTTTCTAAAGCTTGTTGACACGATCATAAATTATTATCAAATTTGGTAATAAACTGGTTTCATTGAAAACGAATGTTATGACAAATACGATGTTCTGTTTCTATTGCATAATTTTCTTATGACCGTGTCACACGGGCATTACAGATCTGTAAATCTGTAAAAAATTGTCAAAAAACATTTATTTTTGTTAGACTTTTTAAAGTTAACGGCTATCTCTTTCTATCGCTGCAAATAGTAAGTAAAATGGCGTCAACAACTGCCAGTTGGGCTGCGAAACGAAACTACACTTTAACTTTAATAAAAACTTTTGTAACTTCTTTCAAGCAGTTTTATAAGTTGTCTGAGACTTTTCTCACAACTTACGGCTAAATTTTTTAGAAACATAATATATACATTACCGGAAAAATTATTAATTTCTTATTTTGTTGATAATAAAAGATCATCTACTTTTACATAATTTACAATACATAAAAATGAGTTGTTTCAATTTACATGTCGCAGTTACTTACCTTAATATAAATAAAGTTTTTTAAACTTACTTATACATTTATTACTATATTGTGTAACATACAATTACGCTATTAATTTATTTTATTTTCTGCAATCGTCCAATATAATATTTATATAATCAAAATGAAATTAACAAAACCGTCATAACAGAGCAATAATAAAAAATAAATTTCAAGTTGTTTATAAACGGAGCAAACAGCTGTGTTTTCATATAACGTAATCCAGTGTATGCAATGTCAGGTAGAAATTTTTATTTACTACATTTGTATGTAGGTATTTCCTTGTTTAATCTAACAAATTTTAATTTCTAAAATGTAGATTCAGTTTGAGATAAAAATAATATGTAATATATTTAATTTTAAATTATGTAACCAGATGTGATTCTGACGTTTGAATCCGACTGACGATAAAACATAGGATGAAATGGGGTAAATGTAAGAGCGGGGCAAAAGTAGAAGCAGCCATCCATTTTTTTTATCCTTAACCGAACTAGTCCTATCATCTCTGAACGTGTATCGTACTTCTTCAACTACGCGACAACTACTAGTAGTATCTTATTTTTACCGATCAGAAGGTCGTAAATTTCTTTTCGTAATGTGCGCATAAAGTGATTGTTTACAAAATGTGATGCATATCTTTTAATCGGGTATCCTCCGGAAATAAAAGCTATGTTTTTAAGGTTTTTTTTTTATTATTGTCATTAATTATTGTGTCAAAAGGCATTGTCAATATGTATTTGACGAAAATACTAATACATTTAAAGTCAAGGCCACTATTGCATTTGCCCCAAGAATTTTCACTATTGGGGTAATTGCAATAATGGTACACAGGGTAATTATAATAGGGCTTTGGACTTAATCGAAAGGAAATTTTGGAGTTGGTGGGCCAATACGTTACAATAAACAAACTTAAAACACCATTCAAATATGGTTTACCTGAAGAAGACGTATTTGGATGGCCCGAAATTAAAGATGTTCACTTTGTTAATATCGACTCTGTGCTTGAAATATTGCCAAATCCTGTTATAAATAAACGTAGCACTATTCTTCAATATAAGTTTTAAAGATTCATTATTCCGTAATTAATATTAACACTGTTTTTCTAGCCTTGTTTTGTATAAAAAAATTACTCTTGCTGTAAGTTTTTCTCTGATTTCATTGAAATAATAAGCAAAGTTCAGTTCCAGTTGTTCTTTTTATTGCAATAGCCCTTGTTCCCGTAAGACTAAATTATAAGAAAACGATAGCCTGTTATTACATTTACCCTGTTAGACTGGGGAAATGCAATAGTATTACCACTTTTTATAAATTGGTCTATATAATATGTCCAATATGAAATTTTAAAATATCTTTACATTTATACACAATAAGAAAGCTTGATACACGCTTGTTTTACTTCAGAGAAAATTAATCCCACTTCACCTTAAAATGATTCCTGTGCTGCTCTTGCCACGATAGCTTTGAGAGCCCGTGAGGTGACAAATAGTGAACTGAACAGCCTTACAACAATATAGATAAGAGTATGTGTTCATAGGTACATATATCGTAATTACCGATGGCAGCGCTATCTACTCCACGGAACAAGACAGGTATTTTTTTTTTTAATTATGAATCTTTAATACATGCCATTATTTGTAATGTTTCTTTGTTCGAGGAAATGCATTTTGACCTTTATCTAATTCTAATATATCAACTGTCTGAGAATCAATAAACAGTAAAATTCCAACGAAACCGGAAGTTGAATTCAGGATCTTTTCACACTAAAAAGAACTCTAGATTTAATATTAATAATAAAGAAAATGATCATTTGTCCCTATTTTTAAATTACCGTATTTATTTGGGAAATCAATTTTATTTTATATATTTTAAAAATTGTGATTATTTTAATTTATATATTTTAAAAATTGTGATTATTTTAATTTAAATGCATATTTCATATACATACCTAGTTAGTTCTTGATATTGTTGAATGCATTTGTACTATAATTTCTTTTCATACATACGATAATATTTTATTTGTTTTGTTTTAATATCATAAATTAATCAATCAGGCGCGAATTAGCTTCACTATCATTAATGTAAACTAGTGAAAATGACGATCATGATCTTATTTTATCCTATGCAGCTGTAATTTTAAGTATCACCAAGATCATTGATATTATATTATTGCTTAACGAATGATTTATATCACTTCCTCATGTATAAAGTCGCGATAATTAGGTTTATTTTTAGAAGAACAGAAAACGTTTGTTTTTCACTGCGTTAATAATTAATATTAGTACACTTATATTCTCACGGTTTGAGTAGATATAAAGTTTTTACGATTTTATTCGTTTTTTAAAATAAATATTAAAACGTATTTTAATGAGTTATTAGCTCAAAACGTAAATAAATACAAATAAAGCATCAAATTATTTAAAAAATAGTTCTTTTTTATACAAGATGATAAAATTGATCGCGAATCGATAATTAAATTTTATCGTCGTGTATAAAATTCTATTTTTACAGCAGTTTTTAAAAAATAAGAAAAATAAATTATAAATTAAATTAACAACCAGTTAAAGTTTATAATGTATATAATTTAAATACAGATTAATAGTACATTCAGATACAAGTTTCATAAGACATGATTTTAGCGCACGCGTCATTCTTTTAGAAACGAGCGGCTTCCCGCGAGTTCTCTAAGGGGACAAGTGCGTTGAAATGTCTTATGAAACGTGAATTTTATAATATTTTTTTCTATTTTGGTACTTTATGACATCCAAATGGGTTTCATAAAGTACGTATTAAAGAACTAAAATAGAAAAAGAACTTTATCTTCTCGTACCCTTGTTAAAGTATTATTTTATCTACCCTTGCGATTAAAGTGCTTTGATTCACTATTCGAGTACACAAAAGCACACTTTAAAATTATTATTAATTTATCTAGTCGGGTTTGCGGGGATCCTTTTTTAATTAATCATTTCTGTTTTAGGGGTACAGCAGCGAAAATTAAAATTTTCAAGTACCGCTTAAAATACGCATAATATAAGAAATAAAAATATATCATAACGGTTCTGGGTCTGCCAATTTCCTTCTATGCGCAAATTTCGATAATGACGATATAATTCTACTGCTGAGTGCGTTTGTTAGTGGTCACCTCACAAAGTTAACGTGGAGATTAACTACAGGAATCACTTTTTGTGTTGTTTGACGTCGGTTGAATTCGAATTTGGGTCGTCAGAATCATAAGAATTCTCATAACATATTCAACCATTATAAATTCAAATTAAAATATTACTAATTATTTTTATCTCAAATCTACATTGAAATTAATTTTAGATTGAACCTGGAAATATAAATGAACGAATCATTTTTGTGCTACTTGAAAATTAGATATAATTTTCAAGTGAAGTTTGACGCCAGTTGGAATCGAACTCGGGTCTTCCGAATCACAAATGACACAGTCACACGACCACACAAACATGCATTAATGATGTTTTTATACACTTTAAAGGATTATATAATTAACACAAAAGAATAGCTTATGTATGTATTTTAACTCATCATATACATGTATAACTAAAAATTTATCGTTATTATTTAATAATTTAAGAACATATTATTTTTTTTAAAATCATTAATAATGAATATACAATTTACCGCTGTCCAAACTGATGAATTGCGGTTCCCAGGCGTCGAACCCAACACACGAGTTTCATGTTTTCAGCTTACAAACTTTTGAGTAGTTTTAGTTTATTGAGAGTTAAGTATCCAATTAATAAACATTAAAATATAAGAATTCATATTTTCATTAAATAAACATTAATATTTTTTATGTGCAACAAATGATAATTTTTAATAAATAATAAACTAACAATAAATACCCTTTTTAAAAACACTATTTCGGATCGTCGAAATATAACTTACCTATAAGATTGGGTTTAAATAATTAAATTGAGATTAAATATTATTTAGGTATATTTGTAAAATAAAAATTAAAATATTAGTAAAAACTTTTGTTATGTCAGTCTTTCTTTTTTGCTTTATTCATTGTTACAGCCAAGGCGAAAATTTTAGATAAGTTAATATTAAACTTTTAAAAATATTGTAGACTTACCTCTAATCGAAGTGGTCCTCACAGCACACGTTCGAAAACCACAACTACTTAGAAATTCGACTCCAGCTCGAAGCTCTCTTCTTGCAGGCCAGCTACCACCATCGAGGTACGCAACTTATGGTATGGAAGGGAGACCAGTTGAACCGCAAAATGACGCATTGCGTTCGTGTATTGTTGCACATCCAATATAACAATTTACTACAGGATTCAACCAAATCATTTAACAATCGACAAACACGGAAATTTGTTATTAACTCAGTTCCGGGTATAATATGTTGGGTAACAGTGATATTAATTTTTCTTTTTTACATAATAGTGCATGTTATGGATTTATACTTTGTCTTTTAAAGTGATGTGCGAGCAATTTACCGGTAGCAAATGATATTAATAAATGTTTTGACTTTTAATATAATATATACTCATATCTACTATTTAAAGTAAAAAATAGCAATGAACGTTAGTAAAGTATTACTTACGGTTGATCGTTCGTAAACAAAATCTAATTTGTTGTTCCAATAGAAAAGACTGTAATATCAAATTTTGGATTATATTTTATTATGTTTTTCCTCGAAAATCTGTTAAGAGCTCCAAATTAAGTACCACTTCCGGTTTATCATATAGCTATAGTCAAAATCTAATGTTGTTTCAAATTATACGCGTGTTTTAAATACCAAATTTGAGAAGTTTTGGATCATGAATATATTTTTTCAAGAAAATATGTTTATAGCTTCCTGCAAAGTAGTACTTCCGGTTTATCAATTTTAGAAAACATCTAATATGTCGTTTTCATTAATATAAAAGTCTTAAATACCAAATTTGAAAAGTTTTGAATTGTATCAATTTATTTTTCACGAAAATCTGTTCAGATCTTCAAATAAAGTATGACTTCCGGTTAATCAATTTTAGCCAAAATCTAATATGTTGCTTCCCGTTATATAAAAGTCTTAAATACTAAATTTGACAAGTTTTGGAATATATCACAATATATTTTTCACAAAAATATGTTCAGAGCTTCAAGTAATATCCGATTTATCAATTTTAGAAAAAATCTAACATGTCATTCTCATTAATATAAAAGTCTTAAATATCAGATTTGAAAAGTTTTTGATTGTATCAATATATTTTTCACGAAAATTTGTTCAGAGTTTCAAATAAAGTATCACTTCCGGTTTAACGATTGTATCCGATATCTAGTATGTTGTTCCCCTTCATATAAAAGTCGTAAATACTAAATTTGACTAGTTTTGGGAGTATATCATAGTATATGTTGTTTTCCGTGATATAAAAGTCTTAAATACTAAAATTGAAAAGTTTTGGATTATATGTTAATATAGTTTTTCATTAAAAACTGTTATGGGCGTCAAGTAAAGTATCACTTCCATTCATCCAATTTTACCCAAAATCTAATCAACTCATTTGAATCTGAAATACGAAAAAATCGACACACGCACATACACATACAAACACACACACACGCACACACACAAACACTCATTCACACGCACGCACATACAAACGCACGCACACACACTCACACACACACTCACACGCGCACACACACTCGCACGCACACACACACACACACACTTCAAGTAAAGTATCTCTTCCGGTTGTCCAATATTACCCAAAAAGTAATCAACTCTTTATATGAATGCAGATAGCTTAGATACGGAAAATAGAAATTTTGGAAGTTTTATATAAGAATTATCGAGGAAAAAAATTGTCACACACAGACATCAGCGTGTTGTGGGGGCCCTAATTCATGCTTATTTACTGAAAACTCACCATTGAATTTTTGGCACGATTACATTACCTCCCTTACATACGGTATGACAGGAGGTAAAATGAAAAATCTAGGATGTCTTATTTTATACAAAATTTTTGTTCATAGTCACTTTTATGTTTAAGCTTTAGTAGTATTTGTACTTTGAATTACTAGTTATAAAGTACTAGTATAAGTGGTTTATAATAAAAGGTTTCTTTATCTTTTAAGCATTTATTGTGACAAAGAAAAATCATTTTCTTTTTTTATTAATCCAGCAGCCGGAAGCCTGCAGTTTTAGTCTAATGCTGTTTTAAAAAAACTGTTGAGGTATTCAAACGCTTACAATAATGGGGGAGTTTTCGAATTTTTTTATATCTTAAAATATTTTTAAATCTAAAGCATTTTTACTTTTATATTTTGTAAAATTTTTAAAAGTACCGGAGAAAATAAATGTTAAACTTTTGCAATATTTTCTTCCTGCCATTATGACGAACATAACGGCCACCTGTTTATGTTTACATTTGAGAGTCGACAATTTAAATTCTCTGCTTATTGTATTTTCTAGGTTTTACGTTTACATATTTAAAATCAAATAATTTTATTTTTGCGATTTGACATTGAATTTGACGTTTCAATATCATATATAGAAGACATACGTTAATGTTTTCATTCTAAACTAGCGCTCGTAGCGGACAACTATAGCGAACCATTGTATTGCGGGCGATTTAACTAACGATAAATTTAATATCGCATGTACAAAAAAATACGCTATATTTTATTACTTTTATTGCATAATAGTAATATGACGTGCATAGTATTGGATGTAATGTGGAACAATCATTATATTTCAACATGACTAAACTCCCCCATTGTCGTTTAAATGTTAATGTAAAGTAAAGACATTCATATTAGTTCAACCTTTATAATAAATAACTATTGATAATAAATCAAAAACTGAAATCTGTAATAATACTCCCTCTGTCTCAAATTATGATATATATTTCTATCAAGCAATTTTGATTATGGACGGTTATATGTATAAAACCTATTAACAGGTTTGTATACAGTGTGTTAAAAAAAACCTAACTCGTACACGTCAATTTGACACGAGATATTGTCAAAAATGTTATCTAAAGAAAAAGTTTTTCTTCTTCAATCTTATTTTAGAAATGGAAATAAATTGTTATATGGAAGTGAATGTTGGCCATGGACGGGAAAGCATAAAAAGAGAGTGACTGCCGTGGAAATAAGGTATTTACGCGGTGTATGTGGATATGTAAGACGGGATCGCATGAGGAATAATTTGGTATATGATGATGAAGTTGAGGGTGTTTGATTGCGTGGCCGTCCAGTGTGTAAGTGGATGGATGTGATTGCCAAGGTGCTTAAAGAGGGAAAGTTTCCGAGTGGGAAGAGCATGTTTGAATGCGATTATGAATGTGGCCGAGGCGAAGAAGTGTGCTTAGACAGGAATGTGTGGCGAAGGATGATTGTTTCGTAACTATTATTATGATCCGGATGCGGTATTTCGCTACCGACAATCGGTCACTTTAATATATTAAGAGTGAGGAATATTTGTTGTATGATGTCCGGTTAGTAAGATTGTTGTTGAAAGAGTGAGTGATTATTTTTGTGGTTGTTGTTATTATTATTGTTTAGGGTTTGGGTTTGTGCTAACCCACTAAGTGTGACATACGTGATTTTATGTATGTATATAAATAAATTAGAGAGCGACGAATAGTAATGTTCTTTTGCTGCCTGTTCCTGTTACAATGAATTTCAGGAAAATTATATTTTATGATCATTTTTGACAACTTGACTTTTGAATTGAATAATGATCAAACATATGTTTCTCTATTCATAGCTTATTTTTATTTATTTATTTATATTTATTTAACTTATTTTTAAAACAAGTCTTTCTAACACAGAAAACATTTTCTATACTTATTTTTTTTATAGTAATGCACAGTTGTCGGCGTCTCCTTTTTCTGACTGATCTTGCTTCTTCTTAATCTTAAAATATTAAAATTTTGATTTTCTGTGGGATCAGATTCCAATTAAAAAAAATATTTAAATTTTGATGTCTGGCAAAGACATCAAAATTTTCGTTATCAGCTTTTTTTCTGAAATTTTTTCGCCTGCTTGTTTTAAGTATTATAAATTTCCTCAAGTTTAGATACATGTGTGGACATGCCTTTATCCTCTTACAGTTTATAGTTAAAAAAATCTTTGCTGGAGCATATGAACACTAACTTCAGATTTCTGTTCAAAAATTGACAGCAACTTGTCTGAGCTGTTTCGCATGTCAAAATATAGCCCATCGACTTTTCGTTCAACCTTGTCACAAAAACTTCTTTCGGCTTATTGTCTTTCTGCGTCCAGGATGTTAATTTCTGCTTTAATGTTTCATCTGGATTTTAAGCATTATTAACCGGCTTTATATCCTTTTCGAGCACGTCAAAAAGATCTTTCTATCTTGGTTTGGAAATTCCAAACGTTCCAATTTGCCTTTCCAATCAACTTTATTACGTTCCTTTGATTTTTCATTTCCTTCACCACTTTTCGTTGAATATTTTAAAAAAGCTTTACACAACTTACAAATGTACGACCTATTTGTTCATTCTGGGCCCATAACCTTTAGTTATGTATAAAATTAATAGAACAAACAGTAATTCCAAATAATCAATCGTCAATCGACAAGTGTTTATTACCTCCCGTCATATCGTAGTTAAGGGAGGTAATGTTATCGGTCCAAAAATTCGATAGTGTTTTCAGTGAATAAGCACGAATTAGGGTCCTCGCAAAAAGTTTTTACTATTTTTACAATGATGTCTGTGTGTGACAATTTTTTTCCTCGATAATTCTTATATAAAACTTCCAAAAATTTCTATTTTCCGTATTTATGCTATCTGCATTCATATAAAGAGTTGATTACATTGTGGGTAATATTGGACAACCGGAAGAGATACTTTACTTGAAGCCCATAAGAGTTCAATGAAAAACTATATTAAAATATAATCCAAAACTTTTCAGACATATTAGATTCTAGCTAAAATTGAAAAACCGGAAGTGATACTTTACTTGAAGCTTTGAAAAGATTTTCGTGAAAAATATATTGATATAATTCAAAACTTTTTAAATTTAGTATTTCAGGCGTTTATATTAATAAGCGTACGACATATTAGATTTTTGCTTAAATTGATAAACCGGATGTGGTACTTTACTGGAAGCTCAAACTAGATTTTCTTGAAAAATATATTAAAATATGATCCAAAACTTCAATTTGGTATTTAAAATTAAAACTCGTAAAGAACATATTAGTTTTTGATTATATATGACAAACCGCAGGTGGTACGTAATTTAGAGCTCTTAACACATTTTCGAGGAAATACAATGATATAATCCAAAATTTCGTATTACAGACTTTTCTTTTTATTGGAACAACAAATTAGATTTTGTTTATAAACGATCAAGCGGAAGTGATACTTTACATAAAGCTCAATGCTACTTTAAACATGGAATTGGCGGGAGGTCATGTGCTGGCCACATCAGATTTTTTTATTAGCATTAAAAACAAAATATAGCCTGCTACTTGATTCAGTTACTTGACTCATTTCATTGTTATTTTATATTCTTGGCAAGATTGAAGATAATGTGGGTAATATAAATAATTGAATTATAAAAGCAAAATTACGAAATTCTTCAAAATTCAAAAAATATTTGACATATCCTGGACTGTCAAATTTATGGGACACGGAAAAAGGCTCCCTGGAAAGTGAATACTTTCGGGCGTCTCTTGGACAATGGTACTTGAGTACCAATATTTCCACAACTGCGCTACCTATCTCAGGGATGGATGAAGAAAGATCTTTTACCAGGACCATACTAAGTAGGGACAACCAGCCACATTTTACAATTCAAATTTGAATGCGCCTGCGCGAAATTGGCTGTAGTTTCTGCTTATATCCGTTCCGAAAGCAGCACTGAGCACTGTTTGTTTAAACTCATACTACCATTTGTTGTGAAGCAGGAACATAGAAAGCAGGAACTTAAATGGGCGTGCCGAGCTACCTAATGGCGTTCATGAAATGCGGGTTGCATTTTCAATAGTTTGAAAGTGATGCTGAATAATTTACTGTTCAAACATATATAATTTGAAACAAAAAATATATGCCTACACAAAAAAAAAACATAAACACCGCACATAACCTTCCAAAATCACATTAGAAAGTAGAACAATAATAACAAACTGACAGGCAACACGCTGTGCAAAACAAACGCTTCGTTCCCTCTTGTCCCCACCTAAAGTCTCACTAGGCAAGGAATGGCTTCACAACAAACCATTGCGCAGTATAACGAATGCGGCGTCTAATTTATGTTTGGTCTGAGGTTTGTTTACAAAATAACAATTTTCTAATAACAATTTTTTGGTATTCCAGCGATTTACTGTTTTTTCTATTAAAAATGTGTGACGATACAGTAATCAAAAACATTTGTGGAGTGAGAAATTGTTTACGCACATATGCTCCTAAAAATACGTCTTTATTTAGATTTACAAATAATTTTGACCGGTATGATTTCTTTTAGGTAAATACGCTATTTTATATAAATATTGCACAGATTTGTATTGTATATGAAAATAATCATCAATAAATATATTTTTATCATTAGGTATACACATTCTTGTAGTTGTAAACAATGATTTAATTGAACAAATGCAAGTTGCTTATACAATTCATACTACGAGTGTGTGGTTTTAATTTTGAAGAAAAAATGTATAACCTCACAGAAAAATTATTATCTGGTGCCATGATTAATATTATACTGCTTCTCTTTTGTAATTTGTAATAATATAAATAAATTTGTTTTTCAATATCCATCTGTTCTTTTTAATGCAATAAATATCTTAGAAAACAGCTGCCTGCAGAAATGAAAATTTTGTCTAAATATTTTGATTTAATTTTAATCTGAAAAACGTTGGTTGTTTTCCCATTTGAATTTTGTGCAATATTACTGTAGCTCCATCTCGTAACACTCTTCCTGCCAACGTTACTCAAGGTCATTCGATCTAGCCATATGAACTTCAAAGGTACCGACACACTTTGTCCCTACCTATAGTGTTTTTTGGTCTGTAGTCCTTACTTTAAGATATACGTACGCTGACCATGCCATGTTTGACACTGATATATTGACATTATATCAAACCCATCGCCTTTCTATATAAATTGTTATTTTAATAAATTTGTTGATAGTTTTTAGAAAAGTGCAGGGGCTGATACACCCTACAAATTGGTGACCCCGACGTGATTTGAACTGTGCACGCAACAAGCGCCCATCCCATGGCTATCTAGTTTTGATCTTAGATGTCATGGCCGCCACACATGCAAAAAAAACTTATTACATTTACCGGCATTGTTAAACATGTATTTATTTATTTAAATGAATAAAAATTACATGGTGGGAGGTATGCATTTATTTAAATTAATAAAAATAAAATGACGGGAAACAATGTCTTTACCACATCAGACTTATAGCATTCAATTCATTTTAGTCCAGTAAATACAAAAGGTCGGGTAGTTCTGAATTTTTGATATGTTGTATAGGATGGTTGGTTAATGAAAAATCCAAATTTCCACAAATCTCCTTTCTCCGCTCCCTCCGCCATCTTGTAAAAACCACCATAAATCGGCACTTTTTTCAGTTTTTCGCCTATAACTTCTATCTGGCAAATTTTAGCGAAAAAAAAGTTATTTGCCGACTTGTAGAGGAAGAAATTTCCTAAGAATTTGATACGAAATTTTTTTCCCACGATTCATAGCAACGGAGCTATGAAGCTCCCAAAAAGGCAACAATTGCGCACTTAGCAAAATTTTGAGTTTCTTTCCATTTTACATTGCAATAACTCCGTAACACTTCATTTTAGCGTAAAAGTTCTCATAATGAGACTTGTAGAGAAATTAATTACCTACAAAATCCATTTATTAATTTCTTTCTACTATTAATGCAACAGAGTAGTGGTAAATTAAAAAAAAAACCGAAAAAGTGTTTTTTACAAGTTTAGTGCAGCAACAGCCTTTGGCTCGTTATTTCTAATTATACAACTATTATTTCAAACAGTATATCCTATATTGATGCAAAATAATAGTATATTATGTGGCAAGTGTGTGAAGCTGAAGTTTTTACATGAGGGTGGAGATTGCGACACGAGCCGAAGGCGAGTGTTGCAAACCACCCGAATGTAAAATAGGCTTCACACACGTGTTACATACTATACTTTTTCTACGACCTTGCAATAAAATATAATTTTTTCTTCACATTGTCATTCTTTTAACGTAAAGCCTCTGCATTATCGACTTGTGTAACCATGTTTACCAACGGTACGGGGGTTTAACAACTTTGTTTTATTAAAACAGAAGTCATTTTGTAATATTTAAAATAATGAAAAGGAAATATAATAATTTTATATTTTGTAATTGCTATAACCTGTAATATCATAAAATTTGTATTAGATTGCTTAGAAATTTTTTATTTATTGCTTTTGAATGCTTATTGGACTTAGATTTATATTTAACACAAAGTTGTAAATTTAGAATTACAAAATTTATTTTATTTATATAAATTAATTACACATTTCTCATGAAGTTGTTATTTCTTTGGATCATTTACCATCACATGATTTACGTATATATACTGATATTCAATGTGTGTGTTTAAACTGAAGTATTTACTTCACGCACAGTGTTCAAAAATTCAAACTTCACACATGAAAATTAATACGTGAAGTACCCACTTCACGCATGGGAGTAGAAAAACGTAATTATGTGTCAGTGAAGTCTTGTGGGACTACTAGAAAAAACTGTGATAAAACAGCATCTGCTTCTTTTATTTGCCTGCAAGATCTTTTTAGTGCTCTTAACTCGACATGGGACATTTGCCGTATATTATATATATTCTAAGACTCAATTTCCTAAAACTTTGCCATATTATGTCTTTTGTCAAACCAATAGTGGTGGATCTGCTCCGCTCTCAACAAGGCAAAAGTAGCGATCTTAGAAAAATATTGAGGTTTTACCATTTTTCATAGCTATAAATATATCAGTATCATAAAATTTCATTATATAGTTTTAGTTGCTATACTCAGCTCTATTGTTAGAAAATGGAGAAAATATAGAATACACAGATTACCGCGAAACATCCATTTTCATATTTTCTTTATGTATATTTTAACAACCGCAAATTGGTACTTTTTTCAGTTTTTCGTTTATAACTTCTTTTTGATGAATTTTAGCGCGAAAAACGTTATTTGTCGACTTGTAGAGGACAAAATTTCCTGTCAATTTTGTATAAGAAATTTTTTGGTCTGATTGATAGCAATGGAGCTATGAAGCTCCCAAAAAAGGCTGAAGTTGCGTACTTAGCAAAAATTTTAATTTCTTTCCACTTTACATCTCATTAGCTTCGTTACACTTTATTTTAGCGTAAAAGTCATTATAATCAATCTAGAGAATTTAATTACCTACGATATCCATGTGTCAATTTTTTTTTATTACCGATGCTACGGAGTAGGGTAAACTTACCAAAAAAAAACGAAAAAGTGTTTTTTTTTACTTTAGTGTAGCAACGTTGTCTCCAATTTTTGACACTATACTTGTATATATAATATACGGCAAATGTCCCATGTTGAGTTAAGAGCACTAGAAAGAAAAGAAGTAAGTGCTGTTTTATAACAGTTTTTTCTAGTAGTTCCACAAGACTTCACTGACGTTCACCAACACATAATTACGTTTATTTTACATCTATATAGGATATTCTGTTTGAAATAATAGTTGTATAATTAGAAATAATGAGCCAATAGTATATTAAAGAACGTGTTTTATAAGACATGTTTTTTTCGCACGCGTCAAAATTTAGAAAACGAGCGTTAGCGAGTTTTCTAATTGACAAGTGCGAAAGAAAGTCTTATAAAATGAGTTCTTTATACTATTTTTTATATTTTGCGCCTTCTACAATAACATTTACTTACTCAATTTGTGATTATATTTGTAACCATTTGTACATTTTCATGTAAATAATCTGCCCTAACTAATAAAAAAATAATAATAATTTCGACATTATATTATTAAAATGAATTGTCAATTAACTAAAAATAAATTAGGTAAAAATGAGTTAAAGAAACGTCATCTAGTACCAACCGTCTAAAATAAAAAATTGCGTATCGAAATGAAGGTCATTACGATACGCAATCGCGTATCGTAATTACTTCATTATGAACGCAAAATATAAAAAGACTGTTGCTGCACTAAACTTGTAAAAAACACTTTTTCGGTTTTTTTTAATTTACCACTACTCTGTTGCATTAATAGTAGAAAGAAATTAATAAATGGATTTTGTAGGTAATTAATTTCTCTACAAGACTCATTATGAGAACTTTTACGCTAAAATGAAGTGTTACGGAGTTATTGCAATGTAAAATGGAAAGAAACTCAAAATTTTGCTAAGTGCGCAATTGTTGCCTTTTTGGGAGCTTCATAGCTCCGTTGCTATGAATCGTGGGGAAAAAATTTCGTATCAAATTCTTAGGAAATTTCTTCCTCTACAAGTCGGCAAATAACTTTTTTTTCGCTAAAATTTGCCAGATAGAAGTTATAGGCGAAAAACTGAAAAAAGTGCCGATTTATGGTGGTTTTTACAAGATGGCGGAGGGAGCGGAGAAAGGAGATTTGTGGAAATTTGGATTTTACATTAACCAACCATCCTATACAACATATCAAAAATTCAGAACTACCCGACCTTTTGCAAGGTAACCCCCTTTTTCGACCTCTGTTTACTGCACTATTTCACTAGTTTTGAATTTTGTTAAGTATTCAAGTACTCTAGATTTCAAATTAGCAATTATTTTAATATCAATGTTTATTATATTTCCACAGACAAATATTATTATGTTTATATGTACTCTTATAAATACTGCTAATAATGATATAAAAGTTGTTCAATACAAAGGAACGATTTTCTGATTTTTCAAATATATATATATATATATATATATATATATATATATATATATATATATATATATATATATATATGTATAGGTATAATTTTTTATATTAAGGCGGATTCATGCAGCCATTTACATTTAACTTAATTTAAAACTTAAATGTATGTAAACCAATGTAGGCATTCATGCACCATTTTAATTTACGTTCTCATTTATCTCTCATTTTCATTTAATTTATAAGATAACCAACTTTCAACTTTTGAATATATATGAAATTCACTGCACATGCGATGTTTTAAAACGTCAAAATTTTTGTTTGGAAACTTGTCAAATGTCAGACAAATCAACAAAAATGAATTTCGACGACAGTAAATTGGTCGATTTAGTGCGACCAAATGCACTCATTTACGACAAAACCGATCTTTTTACCTCCCGCTACCCATGGTAAGGGAGGTATAGGGATCGTGATAAAAATCGCATTAGGTCTCTAGAATCCAATTTCAACATTTTCACGATGATGTATGTGTGTGTGGATCCTTTACTCTAGTTCAAATACTATCATTCAGAAAATTTTGAAACCTTGTATTTCGAACTTTTTCTGTACTGGAAAGAGCCCATTAGATTTTGGTGTAAATCGGATAACCGGAAATAGCACTTTACTAGAAGCTCAAAATAGTTTTTCTTCGAAAAATACCTTCAAATAATATTTTTTCGAGATTAATGTTATTATAAAAATTAAAGATTATTAAAATTTGGGTTCGAATCCCACTAAGGCATGGATGTGTGTGAATGTGAACCCACTCTGTAATATTCTGTAATTGGGATTTAATCCTGTTGAGGGGTTTAAAAAAAAGGTAGTTACTTGGATGAGTTTAGACTATATTTTAAGAAATAAACTCAAAATTAGAGTAAAATTCGCAAATCCAAAAATAAGGCTTTTTTGTGACTCGGGTTGTAAATGGCGGGAGGTATTGTGTTGGCCACACCAGATTTTTAAATGTAGGGATGCAAGAAGAAATATTTGGAATTTAATTGGAGCAGAAATGCAAAGCACGGGTACGGTTATCAATGCATTTGTATATGCGGTTCAATTAATCTTAATAAATTATCAAATAAATTTGGTGTCATTCTTGTATATATAAAAAAATTATCATGGTGATATTCTTTCATGAATTTTAGCAAATTATTATAAAACCCCATTTTTTGGCGACATCTATTCATTGGACGTACCGCGAATCTCCGGTGTCGCTTCTTTCTGTGTTTGATGATAAATAAATTCAAAGCTAACACCAATACATACTTCGTTCTCACTATCGCTTTCATTAAACATTTTTTTTTAAATTAATTTTACAAACCGAACTTGCCAATGTCAATAATGTCAATATGCACATGCATTCATTTTTCATTTAATTTATGTTTGTATGTCTGCCTGAATGATACTTTAAAAAAAAGATAAATGAGAATTAAATTAAAATGAAAATTAAATTAAATGTAAATGGCTGCATGAATCCGCCTTAATATACATAAGAATAAAATCTTCATTTCAACATTTCATCAGATGAAAAATAAAAATCTGGTTGAAAACCTACGCAAAAGTTTTTGCAATAAAAAAATATTAAGTTATCACATAATTATACTCGTATGTATTTATACTGAAGTTTGAAGTATGAATGTTTCAATAAAAATGGCCAGTGTCCAGTATAGTGTTATATGTACATGAAAACATGCTAGTTATTTTATTAATAATCAGGCATTGATATTAGTTAAAACTTCATGATATTGTTAATAAAATATTAAATTAAAGACAAATTCTTTAACTTAAATTTACTATAAAAACCGTAGTACATAAATTTATATCTTATCACATTTCCATAGTTCTTATATTCTTATATGAATGTAGAGAAATATTGTATCACTCATTTTTATCGTACATGCACAATAAAAAATAAGGAGAAAGTATTTATATTAATATCTAAGTTAAAGGTAATAACAATACTACTTCAGTCTCATAATAGTTGTCACATTTATATTTTTATTCTGATTATTCATTGAAATTGCTAATTAACCGTATAAAACAAGTTCGTACTGTTTTCAAGTACACCTGGTGAAAATAAGAAAATAAAACAATAAAAACTGGAAAAGCCAAATGATTTTCGAAATGTTGTTTTTCAATTTTTATTACAACTTTCTAAAGATGAGAAGTTCATAAATATATGCCAATGTCGACGATTAAAAAAGAATTCTTAAATATAAATTAAACTAGTTATAAATATTAAAAATATACATTCTTCATCTATAATGAGGTCTCGTGGCCGCGTGCCAAGTCGCGAATCTGGAGAACCGGGTTCGATCCCGACCGACGCCAAATATTTCCAATTTTAATGCCTGCATCAAAGTTTACATAACGTAACATAACATAGCATTGCATAACATAAAGAAAATATGGATGTATGTAAACCGGTATAGTATTTCATAGTTTTCGTAAGAAACATAACATAACTTAACTTAAGAAAACATAGAATATGGCCAAATTTTATTTCCTTACGGATACGTTATGTTAATCGGTTATGTTCGGACGCGTAGGTGAGTTGTCGTGTACCACATTTCAAAACAGAATAGCTGCGAATTGAATTGTCAATTCCAGTTTGTGTTTGGCATTTAAGTTGCTGTCAAGATGGACGAGGCTTTACTAATTTCTTTTGTTTAGAAATATGCTTTTTTTGACAAATGTCGACCAGATTTTAACGATATTAAGAAAAAAATTGTGTGTTGTGTTACAGTTGAAGGATGCCAGCGTTATTGGAAAAATTTACGGGAGAAATGTACCAAGAAGAAAAGAGTCAGACATAATGTGTGGTCTTAGTAATGATAATAATGATCAAAAACTGGGACATTCATTCTTGTAAATTTGAAGAACTGTGCGGAATCAATTTTTAATTTTAATAAAATATTTTTTATAATAACCATTGTATTTCCGTTGCCGATTTAAAAAGCGCGTTTTGTATAACCTTTTTTTCTTTATCTTTATGGCTAATAAGGAGCATATTGCTAATGTAATAATAGCAACAATATCGTCATCGTCCATGAGCAAAATATTTAACATGAAGTTAGCACATATGTATAATATTTGGAGCTATGAAACCTTTACTGATTGCTTATGTTACGTTATGTAAACTCTGAAGTAGGCTTAAATAGCACAAAATTGATCCCTGTGGTTCACTCTCCACGCCAGCAATGAGAGCCCGTGAGGTGACGCCTGGTAAGCGCCCGCAAAGTGCAAATATTTCATCATTACATCATCTGTGTACAAAGCAGATTGGCACACCCAGCAATGGGTAATAAGCCGTGATGATATATTTATATTATTTATTTCATCTATAAATATTGTTTCTCATGAATTTTTTTATTTTATTTACACATATTTTGGATATATAATTAATAAATGTGACAAATGTTACGAAACACAAATAATCTATTATTTTGCTTATAATTGTACATAATTTATTTACTACGTACAACTAGAAAAATATGATTGTACAAATATGTTGTTAAATATATTATTGAAATATTACGTTAAAGGTAATTCTAGGTAACCACTCACAAAGATATGTTATCAAACAGGTATATTTCAGAATATGTATATAAATGTGTAACACCATATTTCACTAAAAGTGCAATTGTTGGTCCATTATCTTAAATGCCATTCGATATTTACAGTTCATGTGAACTGAATTACATTTAATTCATAGATCTTAACTTAAACTTACCTATGATATAAATATATTTTGACTTAGAAAGGGCATGATCGTGATGTGATTATGAAGACATACATTTATTTACAAAATCAGAAAGCGAATATTATTATGCACGTAAAAAACTAAATAAAAAATTTGCATAAATATAAAATATTTAATCTAAAAATTAGACAACAAAATAACAAGTACGTATTAGCGGTTGCTAAATGTTAGGTGTAACTGTTGTCAACAAAATTTATGTTCCCTGAAACATAGGCATTTTTAATGCACAAACATAACATAGCATGCTAAAAAATGTAATGTACAATAATTTAGTATTTTCATGAATATTTTACATTGTACATACACGGATACATGGTCAATGACATTTTAAACGAATAAAATTTCAGTTATTAAATAACGACTGCATATTATTCACAATAAGAAAATGTATAATCAGTTTCTTTGATTTCCATAATAATAATAATAAATAACAATATTAATTGTGCATCTACCTTATTACATTTACTATATATTTAAATATCCGACATTTATTTGTAATTATGAAGCTAATAAAAACGAAAACAGTAAGTACAAAACAAGGAGTGAACTTAACTTATTTATACAGAGTACAAATAACTATCAAACTTTGTTTTGATTGTTGGTTTTGTGAAGGGTGAGAACCAGCCAAGAGAAAATCTACCAAATACAGATTGAATACTTTTCCACCGGGATTTTTTTACCCATCTGGCTTCCTCTTTCTTCAACTGCTCGATACCCGTTTCATCGTTCCATATAGCTTGTAATTGCGTCCCTAACATTACAGCGGTAAAGATAGCAAATAAAAGTGCTTCGAACACAAGGAATAAAAGAAGAACCACTGTTGCTGGAGGGGAATATGCCGAACATTCCTTCCATTCATGCCGTAAACACATTATAAACTGATTTACTGATAAAAATAATGAGTGAACAGATATTGCAGCTATGTAAAACTGAAAACATTCTAACGTTAATTATGGAGAAAGTTTTATTGTTTTAGTCAATTTACCGTAAATAAGACGAAGTATTTTTGATTATTTTCGCCTACACAGTTGTTAACCCATGGGCAATGATGATCCATTTTTCTTATACATCTTCAATAAATAAATTTATCATAGCTATTTGTGCAACAAGTAAGGTGAAGTGATATTTTTCCACATTATGCGTGCATTTTTAGTCGAGGTACAACCAAAATTAAAAACACGCCGTGTACGGAAAAATATACTTTTCCTACGAGTTTTATACAAATTTTTTCCTAATACCGTTTGGAATAAGGGTAAAAATGTTACAGTTAATATTTACAAGAAATAAAACTATTAGTTATGACAATAAATAAGTCTACATTTTCGTACTGAGTGCGGAAAAATTAGACTATACTTTTTTAGGTATGGAAAAGTAATACAGAGTGCCTATGTTATTTGATCCCGCCTGAAATTTTAAGAATATGCAAACCGAAATTCATTTTTATAAGCCACTTGGTAAATATTAGTACATTAAATCGAATAATCACAGTTGGTATAAGAGCATAACAAATTTTTAAAAACCAAGTCACTTGCACTTATGAAATGTAACATGGATTGCCTATTCATGAATTTTCAGGCAGGAACAAATAAAATGAGCGCCCTGTACTTTTACACATTGAATGCGAAAAGTACGTTTTCTAACTCATATGAATATTGAAATAAAGTACTTTTCCAAACGGAGTTAGGAAAAAGTACTAAGCAAAATGTTTAGAAAAATATAAATTTCAAAAAATATTAAACAATCTACTTGCCTTTGGCAAACAGAACAGTGATGCGCTCGTTCTGGTTTAATACTACAACATTTCGGGCATTTAAAAATTACTTGTCCTTCTCTAAAACCCATTTGCTTTATCATTTCTTTTGTTGCGTTTCCTTTAGGAACTGCACCCTGAAATTGACAAATTATGTAATACATTATTAAAGATAACAGGTTGTTGAAAACATACCGGGTCTGTAAACATGGTCCGAAGATGTGATGCAAATGCCAAGAATGCACATGTTTGAAATATGATTGTGTTGATTGCACTATATAACGGATATGGGCTAGGAATGAGTATTACAGTCATAACGACGAATTCAGCATACAATATCAATAGCCATGTTAAAACAGCACATATAATTCCACAAATATCTCTGATGCACCATATCAAACCACCGCAACACTTGTTATGCAAATCAATTTCCTTACGAAATGATGTGTATTCTCGAGAATATTCATAATCCATTTTATAATTAAGTAATTTTACTTATTTTGTATAGATACATATATAAATACCTCAAGAATTATTGTTAATGTCATGTCATGATATGTCATAGTAGCTTCTTATCAAATCGGTACGAATGAATCGTTATCGGTTAATATTTATAAGTAACTTTAAAAATATCTCTTGCATTTTTAATTATTCTTATAGCCGAACTTCATATTAAAACCGTAGTATTTATTTCAAACCAGTGATTAAATACACACTTGTCAGCTGTTTCACAACCACAACCACCACCACCTCAAATGCGCAATTACCGACTGAGTTACTGCGAGGAAGAAGTACATACTACCAACATACAATGAATAAAAAATATAATTTTCTCAACTATTTAATTGAAAGAAATAAAAATAAATTAAGCAATGAATTCAGCATATAATATTTTCTAAAGTAACAACAATATAAACATTTTTGTTTTAATGTGATATAATTTTAATATATAATTGGTATAGTGTATTTTGTGTACATGTTGTATGCACTGTGAATTTGAAATGTCAAAATTATGTGTCATGTTTATTGAATTTTGTAAATAACATAACCATACAAAACGTTTTGTTACTTTTGAAGCATAGATTTATATTAAAATTATTTAAATATTTAATATTAATGTAACACAGTAATTATGTTTAAAGGCAAGAAAATTACAATTGGCAAAATAAGTGCAAATTTTGGACAAAGTAGTAATGCTGTTGAACCTGTGGGAACGTTTGGAAAATTTGGTAAAGCCAGTGATACTTCCAAAAATCCAGTAGCTATAGAAGCACTAGAAGATGATATAGAAAGCAAAAAGATGAAAGAAGTTATGGGCATAGCTGGGTTTGGGAAAAAAGCAAAATCCTTTGACGTTGAAGAAATGTTGGAGCAAGTGAAGAAAACAGCACGACAATTAACAGCAACTTCAACAACACCTGAACTTGATTCAGGAAACAAAAGTAGCACAAATAGTGAGAGTGAAGATGACGATGATGGTGATTTGATTGGTCCACCAGTTCCTAAACCAGAATCAAAAGATTTTACTTCTAACGATAAAACAAAATCTGGTTCAATAGAGAAAGATGACGATGACAGCAATGATTCTGATAGTGAGGCTGAAGACGATGGAAATTTAGCTAATAAAATTCCTGCAAGCCATGAAGTTTCAATGACACATGGAAATAAAGCTGTTACTGCAATATCATCCGATCCGTCCGGTGCAAGATTAGGTAAAATTGTTGTACTTTTTAAGTGTACAGTACATGTTAATTTTTATTTGCAGCAACTGGTTCAGTAGACTATGACGTTTGTTTTTGGGATTTCGCTGGAATGGATACATCAATGCGTAGTTTTCGAACTTTACAACCATGTGAAAATCATCCCATAAACTGTTTGCAGTATTCAACAACAGGTGATATGATACTAGTAGTATCAGGAAGTGCTCAAGCAAAAGTAATTGATCGCGATGGATTTGAAAAACTTGAATGCGTTAAAGGAGATCAATACATAACCGATATGGCCAGAACTAAAGGTCACATTGCTTCTTTATATAGTGGCTGCTGGCATCCATTCAATAGGGATGAATTCATGACATGTGCACAAGATGCCACTATGAGGATTTGGAATTTTTACAATCCTAAACAACATAAAAATGTAATTAAAACCAGATCACATAGTGGATTGAAAAGTAATCCTACAGCGTGTTCTTATAGCCGCGATGGTAATACGGTAGCATGTGGTTGTATGGATGGCTCTATTCAAATGTGGGATCATAGAAAAAATTTTGTTAATACTTCAATGTTGCTCAGAAATGCGCATCAGACTGGTTCGGAAATATCTGCCATAGTTTATTCACATTTAGGAAATTATTTAGCAACAAGAAGTTGTGACGACACTTTAAAATTGTGGGATTTACGTGCATTCAAAAAACCAGTCCATTCAGCTTCTGATTTATATTCAAGGTATTGCCAAACAGATTGTTCATTTAGTCCCGATGATTCTATAATTATAACTGGCGAATCATTAAAGAAAAACGCAACAAATGGAAAATTACTATTTTATGACGCTACAACATTTAACGTAATAAATGAAATTAATGTTTCTAATTCACATGTTATAAAATCCTATTGGCATCCAAAATTAAATCAAATTTTTGTTGGATGTGGTAATGGTGTAATAAAATGTTATTACGATCATAAACGTAGTTTACGAGGAGCTAAATTATGTGTCGTCAAAACTGCAAGAAAACAAAAACACATGGAAGTTGTGTCTAGCCAACAAATTATTACACCGCATGCTTTACCGTTGTTTAGACAAGATAGACGGAAAACAAGCCGCAAACAAATGGAAAAAGATCGATTAGATCCAGTAAAATCTCGAAGACCAGATCTTCCTATTACTTCTGGACAAGGAGGAAGAGTGGCGTCTTCAGGAGGTACATTAAGTTCATATGTTATAAGGAATTTAGGATTAAGTAAAAGAGTGGATGATGATCAAGATCCTAGAGAAGCAATTCTGAAATTTGCGAAAGAGGCAGCAGAAAATCCATATTGGATTTCCCCGGCATATGCAAAAACTCAGCCCAAAGTAATTCTAGACGGAGTAGGTGACGGTAATGGAGAAACTAGCACAAGTAAAGACGAAGACGAGCCTGAAGCAAAGAAACCCAAAACTTAAATCTATGTAAGAATGTTTTAATAAATCAATGTTGATTTAAAATTAGAATTTTATTTATATTTTCCTATGTCTGACGATAATAATATCTTATTTCATGAGTTACGGTAAAATGATCTGTAGTTTAAATGTTACATCTTCATTTTCTAAAATAAATAATTCTGCTTTATATTCTGCACTTAATTTTAATTCACACATGAAAATTTAGAAATAATGTACAATGGACCTTACGTGAAACTAAAGATAAATAATCTCTATGCGCAGCCAAACTATTCCGAGTATGTCCACCAATCCTTCTCGTATCCCTCATGAACATGTTCAAGGAGAACATTTCTTCGACTATCACAGTATCTAGACTTGTCTTGCACTTTTTGCTTGACATCAACTAAATTTTCTGAGGTGATATCGCGTTCCAGGTATTCGGATAAAATTTCAGTCGCACGTTCCAAGTCACGCTGGTTGTCTTCAAAAATAGTAGATTGGTTAGTTTTAACCAAATAATAAGCAAAAACATATGTATACATTAATGTTTGTCGGCATTGACACAAAACATCAACTGCTTTTCGCAAGAACTGAACTTCTATCCAGCTCATGTTATGTTGTTGCATTTCTTCCATTTTTGATTTAACTGATGCATATAGCTTATGTTCAAATTTCAAGGACTGCATGTGATTCATGTAGCGATTGCAGTAAAATAAATATCTTTGTAAAGCACTGCGAGATTTCTCTTGAGCATCTCTGGCTGCCTTTGCTTCATCTTCCTCGTAACGATTACAATTGTACCATGAAGAACCATGTGGTTCCCACGGACCCAAACATACCCAACAAAAATCAGCCTTACAGTTTTGATTTTTACAAACCATGTGGTTGCAACCACCGTCTTTTTCAATAGTTGCATTGCATTTCGGACATTCCTTTGTATTAGCAGCAATCCAGTTGGAAGTCTCAGAATCGTCATCACATTTTTTGATCCATTTCTTTAATAATTGGCATTTGACTGGTTCGTGCCAATTTTCAGCGCAGGCGAAGCAGAAAGTATGTCCGCATTTACAAGTTACGGGGCGGCTGTCAACATATAAAACCTTGACGGCATAGTTGCAATCAGGAGATGGGCACCAACGTAGTAAGCGATTGCATTCAACAAAGCTGTTTGTAATGAGATGTTGATACTTGATTCGAACTTTAGAATCTTTAATTAGTCTCATAACTGTGGCGTCATCAACTAAAATATTGCACCCATGGGCAGCACATTCAATGGACTGACCCACCCCTTCCTCCATAATTTTAGTATGGAGATATTCTCTCCAGCAATGAATACAAAATCTGTGACCACATTCGAGGCCAGTCATAAGAGACGGGGGATAATACATGAAACAGATTTCACATTCTTCAGTCCCAGTTGAAATTCTTACTTCTTTTTGTTTGGAATTAATAGTTTTGAAAGGATTGATAACTTTTGCTTCAGCAAAGAGTTGATCTTGGTCTCCGTCATACAAATTTTCCATTAATTTTTCTTTATCCCATTTGAAATGATTTAACAAAATTCTTATTGTCGTGGTTGGTATTTCAACTACGGTATTTACCTCCTTAATGCAGTCTATCATATGTTGAACAATATCTTCAGTTGTTAAAACCTACAAATTCCATACAAGTAAAACAATATCAATTTCATGAAACTAAAAAATATACCTCATATACATATTCATCGACGTCGGCTTGCCTATCTCTAGTGGAACAAGGTTCAACATCTAACGGAAAATCTACATCATCACCACTTGTTTCATTGCCTGAATCTATGTCCTCTGTTATCATATCTTCATCAAAATTCATTTTGTTGCTTTAGAACAATATCATCCCCGAGAAAATTGACTGAGTAACCGAACTGCTTTGTTTGCAAACAATGACAGTGCTGTATTACTTCTTTGACGAACTTACAGTAAATACTTTTGTTCTAATTTGTTTTACGATGACTTGACGAATTTGTACAAAGAGTATTTAACTTTAGCTTCCTTCTTTATTGGCGCATGCACAAATAAAACATATCACAAATAATTTTGTTTTTGGCTGAATGACAGTTGACAGCTGAGCTAAACTCAAGCTTTGATGGCAGACGTCATTAACAGCTAACTTCAAATTAAAGAAGAAAGACAGCGTCATTTTCTAAACAAATTTGCATAGAAATTATTTTTTTTTAAAAAAATCCCTGTATTGCATTAAAAATTTAGTGATCCGATGTAAATATTGAAAGTTATTGATTTTTATTAATTATTAAATTTTATTTCCTACAAATAGAGAATGTCTTCAACGCCCCAATATTCAAAACCAGAATATGCATGAACAGAATTATTCAAATTCCGAATATTCGAAAATAGAATCGCGCATTTGCAGAAAGCGCTTCGCGGTTTCGCCCGAATCTGTCACGTTCTTTTTACCACTTTTTACATGAGATCTCAGTTCGGCTTAAGGCCGTATCACACTAGATGGGTTTGCAGCGGTTGGCGGGTGCGGGTGTGTGTGCGGATGACTTCTTGACCAATAGGAGTAACCGCAGCCACTAGCTGCCGCGCTCCTATTGGTCGAAGAGTCACCCGCCAACCGCTTCAAAACCCGCTTGTGTGATACGGGCATCAGCTCACCTCAGCTCAGTGTTTGTGGGTTCTTTGCGTAAGGGGGTATCAGACGTATTCACGTATCTGCAACTGTTTTGACAACAGTTGCTGCAACTTGCAACTTACGTCAGACGTACGCAAAGTTGCAAGAAATATAGATTTATTTAGTCTCGACGTTGGTACACATGATATTTAATTCCTGTTGTCATGTTTTAATGTGTGAATCATTTATTTGTATTTAGACGAATAATATCAGAAATGAACAACAAATTATTAGCTGCTACTACGTTATTTAAAATATGGATGTCTCGTATTCCACAGAGCTTCTTCTTTTCTTACGAGATCAATCAGAGTTTGAAAAAATTCGTCGATTTTATTTCAATGGACCTTTTCAATTTATCGGCTATCTCTTTCTATCGCTGCAAATAATAAGAAAATGGCGCGAACAACTGCCAGTTGGGTTGTCAAACGAAACGTCAAAAATATTGCAGTCATTAAAATACCTGTATTCTCAGTGAAAATTTGCATCGTTAGACATTTTAAAATCAATAAAAGCTTTTGTAACTTATGTATCACAGATCACAGATCACAGATATTCTCACATTTTATGTCTAAAATACTATGCGCAGATCTCCAGCCCTTTTTTAAATATTTCGTACTGTTTACCAGCTGTTTACAAACAAATGTCAAACAGTTTAGGGATTTTTACTCCCTTAGCCCTTAGCCCCTTTACTACGCATGCGTATCTTGCTAGTTGCAGATACGTGTGACTAGTTTTCGAACAAGATGTAAAACTAGTTGCAGGAAAATTGTCGTACTATCACACGTCAAAAGTTGCACGAAACGCTTGAAGTTGCAGAAAATGTGTGACAGATTGCAGATACGTGCGTACGTGTGATAATCCCTTCAGCTGCCTCACTAATTTAGACCATTTTTTTTATCTTAACGGAGGTGAGATAAAGTGAGACTGACGTGAGAAGAGCTCCTCGCCCCTTCCCGATTCTTAGTAACCTCTGGTGGTTGTGCTTGTTGAGTTTGCCTATTTACACACCAGGTTGCCTACTTCCCAATTAGTTTTTCTTCCAAGCGCTAGACGGTGATACGTGCAACATTGTCTCATTTGTTATAATGGTCGGTGGCTATCTACAAAGGATATATATGATCCGTGGGGGCAATAGTAGATGTACTTTTATTTTGCCAAAAATTCTCACAGGTTACTAGGTATTGGCGGAAAACTGGATTTGTCCGATTTTTACTTTCTTGTGCAGAATGTAAATCGAAAAGTGGAACATAGGAGTTTAACATGGGAAATGAATTTTTCTTTCCGCAAACGTTACCTAATTATTTTATGCAAAAATACTTCAAATAAAAGTTATAGAGATTTAAATGCAGCATCTAAATCATGTGAAACGATTATTTTATCTCTTTATATAAACGTAAAAATTAATTACAAAGTTACAGTTTTAATGAGCATTTTGTCTAAGCAGCCATGGATTTATGACAACAAAAAAACAAATACGTTGTTTGTCATGCTTAGACAAAAATCTTATAAAAACTGTAACTTTGTAATTAATTTTTACGTGTATATGAAGAGATAAAATAATCGTTTCACATGATTTAGATGCAGCCTTTAAAACTCTATAACTTTTATTTAAAGTATTTTTACGTAAAATAATTATGTAACGTTTGCGCAAAGAAAAATTGATTTCCCATGTAAACACCTATGTTACATTTTTCGATTTACAACCTGTACATAGTAAAGGAAGTATTGTAATCGCGAAAAATTTCGGTTTTCAGATTTCAACGGAAATATCCATTTTGACCATCCCTGAATCCATTTTGACTAATTTCGTCGTTACGTCTGTACGTACGTACGTATCTCGCATAACTCAAAAACGATAAGCCGTACAAAGTTGAAATTTTGTATTTAGGACTGCTATAACATCTAGTTGAGCACCTCCCTTTTTGGTGATTACATAATTTCCACAAATGGTACCTTATTTGAAGTCTATAATAGATTTTAATGAAAAACTATTTTAAAATATAATCCATTTTGGTACATACTTTTATGTCAATTGGAATAACATACTAGATTTTGGTTAAAACAGGTTAACCGGAAGTGATATATTACCTGAAGTCGTTAACAGTTTTTCTTGAATAAAATGGTTTCATTTTGATTTTAGAAATAAATGCTTCAAAGAAGAGTTTTACATAATTAAATTCTGCGTCTAGCACATCAAGTATTATTAAATTAGCCCTTTGTATAAGCGAGATATGTAAATTTCGAACTTATATACTTTTTGGTTTTTGTAATGAAGCTTTGTTGGATTAGGACAAAAAATAACAAAAACAATAGATGTTAATGTCAAATTACGTCAAATACGTACAATTTTATAATTGGGTCTATACTTCATATTGGTCTTGCGCCACATTAGAGTTTTTAATTTTCAAATTATTTAATTTTCAAATTACTTTTAAACTTTCAGTAATCGAGAAAAATATTTCATATAAAAAGTTAGACATTTTTATTGTCTATCCAGTGGCGTACGAAAATATTTTTTTATCGGTAAATTTTTGAGATACCTTTAATACAAACTTATATTTTTTTAAATGAAACCCATATTTGATCTTTCGATTAGTATAAGTGTTATTGTGTTTTATATATTTTTTTAGATCATACCTAGTATACCTACTTACATTACCTTTAAAAATTTTGTAGTTAAAATGAAATTATAAGTCAAGATAGGTTTGAAATAAGTTACTTAAGTAAAATAAAATACTATTTTGAAAAACTAATGACTTTTGACAAAAAATAGGAAATTTCATGAAAAATATAGAAAAATCTAAGATTTGAAGGGTAAAACAAATTTAACATGCAATAATCTTTATACCAATCGAAAGTGAAAAAATGAGATACCAACGACAAATGACGAAGCGACCTTTGCCAGAGTCTGATTCAACCCTGTAAATGTACATCGGATAGTCGAATAATGGCTTGTAGCAGACAAAAATCCAAATTAACTTATATTTCGTAGTGATTGTCAAAATAAAGATGACTGATTTTTTAAATATTTTTCATATACAGAGGGTGAGTCTTTGAAATGACTGTCTTCGATATCTCCCTTATCGTTAGTAATAGAGCATAAATTTATTAACAGAATTTATTCGTCTATTCAAGGAGCATAACATAATAGTATATTGTGTTATTAGGAGTAAAAGAGATACTTTGTGTGGCGAGCATGGAAGTTTGCACGACGAGCGAAGCGAGTCGGACAATTGCATGCGAGGCACACAAAGATACTTTTATTCCGAATGACACATCAATTTTTTTTTTCAAACGCACTACTTTTCTTTTTATTCGCTAATTCTATGTAGTTTCTATGGATATTTATTTTATTTCTACTCCGGCGGCGTACAAATTTCCAGCGGAGTAGAAGTGAAACTTCTACTTTGTGAATCAAGTCACAAAAATGCCATTTATACGACGTTTGAAAAAAAAAATTCACATATACAGGCTGTTGCATTACGGATTACGGCTCGGCGAGAATTGTTTCTCTTTTTTTAAATGAAACACCCTATATATTTTTAATTATATTTTATTCACCTATACGCACATATAATTTTTTAAAAAATTTCCTCGGCGTTGTGACGTTATTCCGTTTTTTCTCTAAAAATGACCTAATACACGCATTGCTTTATAAAGGCGTACTAAAGTTATTTTAATAATAAAAGTCAAGAAAAAAATTTCTGTACAACTATAACTATACTCTATGTTCTCAGATAATTAAAAAAAAATAATTATACAGAATGTTCAATAAAGCCAATCAAATTTAGTCAGTTTTAAATGACTATACCTCGTCATTTTCAAATGGAACACCCTATATTTTAATATTTAGTTGGGTTTTGTCTTATCTTTCTATGTTATTAAGGTTATCCTATGCCTAAAACCAGGGAGGGATTGGCCAGTCGGGATAATCGGGAATTTCCCGAGAGGCCGCGGCTTTTTGAGGCCGCTGCTCGGTGATTACAAACTAAAATTTGAGTACGTAGCATCATCTAATTCACTTCACCGGGTAACCGTTCTTATTTAGATCGTTTTTAATATTTTCTAATTATTGACAAAATTTCTTTCGGTGTTGCAGATATAGTCCGAGGTCGAATGTATGACGTTTTGATAATTTCCTACTTTTTAGATTGTTAATGATAGAAATTATAGTTAAGGTATTGTCCGGTGTTGGTGTGTTGGTTTACTCTAGGGTATACTGATGTTACTAGTCCATGGTTCCTTTTCGCTGTTAAATCATCCAAGAACAGAAGGACTCCATGAGATTTTTTTCTCCATTGTGAACCTAATATAAAGTATCATCGATATATCTAAGCCAAAGTTTAGGTCTTATATTGGCTGTATCTAGTGTTAATTCTTCAAAAATTTCCTATAAAATTGGCTATAACTGAGAAGAATCCATCAGCAAACCATCTTCTTGTACAAAATATCTATCTTTTTCTTGGAAATATGACAAGAATATTTTGTGGTTGTAATTGTGTTTAGCTCAAAAGTTCTACAAAATGTTTTGAATTCTTCACATATGTTCTTTTTCCCTGAAGTAGCTGAATGATTGGTAAAAGAAATTGTGATAGTTTGTAAGTAGGAGAATTTATGGAACTTTTGACGGGTTTCTGAGATGCTTAAATCTTTCTTATGGATTTTTGGAAGCCCATTCAGGTGTGGAAGCTTGCTAAAATATGAAGTGAGATCTGTTCTTGTTCTAAACGAAATATAATTATTTATATTTCTTGAAAGCACGGTACACTTTGTTTTCTATAGACGTAGTAGAATATTTGCCAAGTTTCTTATAATTTCCTTGATTCAAAAGCTCTTCTATTTTTTGATCATATAAATTGGTATCCAATATTACTGTAACACTTCCAATATCTGCGGGTAGAATCTTGGTTGTGTTATCTTTCAATGCTTTATTTTCTTCGTTTTCAAGAGAAATATGTCGTGTTTGGTATCAAATGAAATGTTTTCTCAAGAGCTGATAGGCAGAAATAATCAAAATATTATTACTTGATTGTCTTTTGTTTTTTGCAAAACGTATTCAGAAATATGTCGTGTTTGTTATCAAAGGATTTGTTTTTTAAAGAGCTGCCATGCGGAAATAGTAAATTTGGGTCAGCAAGGTGCGTGGGCAGATTGAGTGAGCAAGAGAGGAGTAAACCTTTGAGAAGACTGTTACCGTTTGCACTTTGGGTTTAAAGTATGCGCAGACACCAGACAGACTGGATGTATGTAAACACTATTATAAAACACTATCGGCGGAGCCCTAGGGGAAGCTCGGCATAGCCGAGTTTTCGCTAGTTTTAAATACTATTTTTATAACTGTTCAATTTCTATGTTAGGCAAAAAATTCGTATTATCCAACACCAAAACTAATTTATTACTTTGTTGCAATATAATTATAAATAAAAAAAAACTGGAGATGAGGCTGATCATGCTTGAAATTTCCCGGGCCGCTAAATCTTCCCAATCCGGCCCTGCCTAAAACCAATAATTTCGGAGTTATTCACCAGAGCTTCTCCTGTCGCCATGGAGAACGCTACGTTTCTTTAAGGTGAAATGATACCCCAGCGCGCGAAATTCAAATTAGTCAAATGGTTTTTCATTTATTATTTAAAATTGTGTAATGTAATATGATTTCTTTGTATACATAAATAAAAAGAGAATAATTTGTCATGAAAATAAAATAGTTTCAATAATATTTATATTTATTTATTCACCCAAAATAATATTTTAAACATTATTTTTAATATATCTCCAGTTCAAAACCTACAATTTTGATTAAATTTGCACAAAATATGTATAATAGGATAAGGAATAAAATATGTGAAAATTAAGAAAAATGATTTTCGAGAACAATTTTAAAAATCCAAAAAACCTACTTTTTTAATACATTTTAATGTTTTTCTTCTATACTAAACCTACAATTTTTTTCATACTTTAATATGTTTTGAAGAATATTATTATACATAACATATAAAAAAAATCAAAAATTAAAATTCGGGAACATACTTAAAAAAAAAAAATGTTTAATTTTATTTATTTTTTCAAGTCTGTGAAATTCTATTCCTAAAATTTGTTTAGTATTGCGTACTGTACACATTTCTGTATTTCTTAGGCAAGTATTTTAAATATTTATCGTTTAATATAGAAGATATTGATAATTAAAACACATTCGGTAAATATTTTCAATATCAGCAAGTAGCGCTATGAGTAGACCTAGCGGTGCATAGATGAACTATAATGAAATCGGTGACTCCATGGAAAATAGAAAAATTGAAGTGAATAACAAGTCCATACGTTTAATTTAGTTTTATATATTAAATTTATACCCGATATTTTAACTTAAAAATTAGAAGTAGGTATTTTTTTTAGAAATTTCCAAAGAAATTACGTTCTATAGGTACGCACTAGTCATTGGTATTGTTATTGTTACTATGAATACAAAAAATTTATAAATAGTTCCCAATAATTATTTTTATTAAAATGTAAAATTTTATTAATTATTGAATTCAAATTGTAGGTATAGGCTCGTATGTGCTTACTTTGTGTTTGTGCTTTATCTAATCATGGAAAAATTGCAAATTTATATTAATAAAGTTGTTTTGTAAATATATCAATAATGGCGGCTTGTGGGTCGGATAACAGGGTAGGCGACACGACAAGCAATAACAAAAAATTGAAGGGAAAAATACGTACAGCAAGTATATACGGAGTGTCTACTTTTTCCCAAATATCGGAAATTCAATGTTAAAATTTTAATTTGGCGATATCGCTTTATCTATCAATCTTATAAAAAATGTGTAATGAAGAAAAATGTTCAAAATGAAAATGTGCATCGATGAGTATCAAATTTGTTGTTAATTGTTTCTTATATACGAGTTACAAGCAAAAGAACGAATTAAGGCAATTATCAAAGTGCCTTGAAAAATAAGACAATAATATATGTTTGATGTTTCTGACATATATTTCATTTGATATTATTATTAGAATTTGTGATTAATTTTTTACTTCTAGATTAAATCTTCCTATTATTCTAATAATAATAAAATTTAAAAAATCTCAGACATGTCAAAAACAGCAAACATTTGTATATTATGTTATTAAGGGCCGGTATTTCCACCTCCGGATAAAGTTCAGGATAACTATCCGTCAGATAAATGATAAAATATCGCATCGAAATAAAAGCATAAATGATGTAAATTATATTGAATGTCATTTTCTGATGCGATATTGTTCATTTATCCGACAGATAAGTTATCCAGCACTTTATCCGAAGATGGAAATACCGGCCCTAAGAGAAGAAAGCGGTCTTTATGTCTTGAATTCAGCTATTGCGGCCGAGACATATACTAATTTTTCTTCAAGTGTTTCAAATAATTTTTGACATTTTTCTGAATTTTTTTTAATTGTAGAATTTGCAATTTCAGCCTAAGCTGGCTATGTACAGTACACTACAAACCAAAAACGATACAATTGGCAAATAACAATTTTCAATATGATCTGTGTTGCTGTGCCGTAGCACGCACGCTAACATTTTTTTTACTAGTACAATAATAACAACATTTTTGTACTAGTATGACAATGAATATCTTCTATAGTGTGTGTACAGTAGCATATGAATATAATAATACGCTTAAAGCAAAAAAAAAATATTGTCTTATTTGTCATGGTACTCTAATAATTGCCTTAATTCGCATATTTTCTTTTGCTTCTAACTTGTACATACGAAATAATTTAATAACAAACTGGATACTCATCCATGCACAAATTTTAACATTAAATTTCCTATTCGAGAAAAAAAGTAGACACCCGTTATGTTTCAATTAATATTGGATATTAAGTAATTATTTCTTTAATGATAATAGCAATAATAACGAAAGTGCTAATCATATGTCTCATACTCAGCATTGAATTTCTAAGGCAAAGCTACCAGGGACAAATAAACTACTAACGTGAAAGCTACGGACGAGTACGGCGAAAGGCTAAGGCTAGAGCAGGGAGCCAGGGAGGAACGATAGCCGATAGGCTACCTGCTCCCAGTCCTATACGCAGGGCACGTGTTTGGATCTACGGGCAGGGGTCAAGGGGTGCGACCGACTGTACAGCTATGCTGCACAGGCGAAAGTACATTTTCTTTTGTAGCTTGTATAAATAAATAAAATAGAAATTTTATATGCTACTTTTCTAAAATTGATTTTAACATAGGTACATAATATTCTAATACTAGACAAAAAATAAATACCCGTATTTTTTTCAATCGATTAATTATATGATGTTTATGAGAAAACAATTATTATTAAATATTTGGAGAAAGGATATATAATATAATATAATATATAACAATCAACAAAAACCAAGAAAAGACTAGTACGAGAGCGTATATAATACTAAGATAAAACAAAACGAACCAAAGACATAAGCAAAAATATGTGTAAAAAGCAGGAATCAAAAACCAATATTGTACTCGATAATACACAAACCCTAAATATATATGTATATATAATGTATGCAATAGAATTATTTATTTCATAATAAATGTATCAATAATTGCAAGAATACAACACAAACTAAACCATACGATCAGGATAGTGCAACTAGGGATGCGCACGATACATCGATGTTTGAGAAAAATCGATGTTTAGCTTTCGATATTTTATCTTTTTCGATAATATCGATCGACGTAGATATTTGTTTTCGATATTTGCTCTCGATGTTTTCAAAAATACATTCCTAATATGTCAAGAATTGTTAATCATAGACACGCTACTCTCCTGTGTACTTCCTTTACTTACATATGTTTCGTCACAGTTTATATGATGTCTGCCCTAGTTTGGAGAAAATACTGCCACCATAACTGAATATGCAAAGACATAAAATAAAAGGGAAACGGTTATCAAAATATTTATTTCTGTATAGTTGCGATTCTGATGTGTTTTAAATTCAGTGGTTAGTGATTACATTTAATTTTTAATAAAATAAGTTTATAGATTTATTATAGGTACCAACATTGTTGTTTTTTTTATTAACTGTAAAATATGAAAGCATAATAATAATAATAATAATAATAATAATAATAATAATAATAACTTTATTTTTTATTTGGTCTAAAGATTCCTCTTTTACAAAATTTGAAAGCTTACTTTATTTTATTTTCAAGAGTGAAAAGAAGGAAATCAGTTCATATTGTTTGTAAATATCGATTTTTTAAAATACCAATATTTTTAATCCGATATTTATACAACATCCACTTTTATTCATGTGTAACTTGAATCCCACAGCGCAAAGTTACCCTAATGGCAAATGGTCTGCCGCTGTGACAGACAGAGAGGGAATAACATACATTCTTGTTATCTCCAACGATCTCAATGTGAGCAACGGCTAGGAGCGGGCCGGCAAGCGGCATTAGGTGCAGATGTGTTGTGTGATTGTATGCTTTTCGATTCTAATTACGGACTTTTGGTTTTTCTTTTTCAATATATTTTCTCTTGAAGCTTATAACTATTTATCCTATGTTTCTAAAATTAACATTTATTATTATTATAAAGTAAAAGGACAAAACTTATTTTTCATCTTGGTATTACAAGTTACAAGGTAGGCGTCGCCTATTATATAGAGATCATTTTAAAGATTTGGGTATTTTGACTCTACCATCTATATATGTTTTAAACTCACTTCTTGAAATACATGAATCCAAACTAAATTTCATTTGAAATGGAGATTTGTGACACTAGATCTGCAAACTCATTGCGCAAGCAAACCTGCTAACAGGCATCAAAAGTCCATGAAATATGTACATTGAATTTAGATCTATACATATAATAAACTATACCCGAAAAAGTAAAACAATATGAGTCAAAAACCATTGAAAAATATTAAAAACTTTCTTATAAAACATGCTTTTTACAATATCGAAGAATAGTGAATTACGCTGAACTGAAACAAGACATTCACTGCAAACCAAATATTATAAGAAAACGATAATACATTTAACACCATGCGAAAATTATTTATATTATGATGTACACGGTACACCTATTATTAATTTTTTTAATAATTGTGAAAATGTAACATTTACTCTACAGTCTATAAATATATTATGCTCATAATAAAAGTTTCCGACGGTAAATACAAAATATTATGTAATGTGACAAGGCGAGGGTAAGCACAATAACAGATAAATAACTTTTTATAAACTCTTGTAAATTATAGTTTCAATATTCATATTTTAACTCTGTTTATCTGTTTAAGTTATAAATGTCAAAATTCAGTTTAGAAATTCTTTTCGTATTATGATAGTCACGACATTTATTTGTTGATAATTAAGTCTAGAAATTATTATGTATACGTGCTTGACTATGGATGCCCTTGCCTATGCACCCCTTACCTCTAAGATAACCCTGTCCTGGAGATAGCGTTTTTGTTTTAAGATAGTCGGTATTAGTTAGCCATGGGATAAACATGGAAGAGTCGAAATTAGTACGTGGCGTCGGAAAGACGTGTTTTGGTTTGGACATGTAGTGTCTTTTTAGTTCTGGGGCGCGTGTGCAGAACGCCCGCCCGCAAGGTTACAAAATGTAACAGTTTTGTTAGTTATGTTTAATTAAGTTATATTTAATCATGTAAATAAAAGTATTAGTTTTTAAATCACAAGTATTTGTTCATGTCCGTAGTGTTCATCAGTGTAAAAAGTAAAAAGTGAAAGTGTCCGTGTGTTCTTCCTTCTCGCGTGTGCAGAACGCCCGCCCGCAAGGTTACAAAATGTAACAGTTTTGTTAGTTATGTTTAATTAAGTTATATTTAATCATGTAAATAAAAGTATTAGTTTTTAAATCACAAGTATTTGTTCATGTCCGTAGTGTTCATCAGTGTAAAAAGTAAAAAGTGAAAGTGTCCGTGTGTTCTTCCTTCTCACAAGCCGTGGACGCCAGCCATCAAAGCGTCCACCAGCCAGTAAGTGTATCATCGTTGGGAATCATCATCATCAGTATCATCATTAGTAATCAGCAGTATTATCAGTCAGCTTCAAAGACCCCCCTCGTGTTACAGTGGATCAGTCGGTAGAATTGCCATCAGCTTCAGAGACCCTCCCTCGTGTTACAGTGGCGCAGTCAACGGGTAGGATAATGAGAGTAATTGTTTACGGCCACGTTTCTTTTGCCACGCAGGGAGTGCACGAGTTGCCAGTAGGGAGGATCAGTTTGGAAGAAATTGAGTCCTTACTGGCAATAGAGGATCGTTTTGCGGTGGTAGACATTCCACGACCAGAGAATTCAACAATAGTCGTCACAGCGAGTGACAAGGGCGTGTAGGAAGGAAAAATGATTGAAGAGAATTGCCTGCCGGAGGAAACAGCGAATTGTGACACTGAGGAAGAACACAGCGCAGGAGCTGATGAACAGGACATGAACAGAGTATATGACGACAACCGCAACGAAGTGGATCTGCAAATGATTTACGAAGAGGACACCGTGAATGGCGACTTGGGCGTGAACATCGGAGAGGTGAACTTAGCATTCCCACCTATGCAAGAGTTACGCCGCGAGCACGCCACTGGTGATGTCTTGCATTCCAGGACCGACGTTATCGCTTGCAGCAGTGTTTACAAATTTTTTGTAGTGCCATCCCTTAGACCACTTAGGTGTGAAAGCCTCCTCCCTCTCGTACAGTGCATTGACCCGAGCATTGACCTTTGTGTTGTTTGTGTTTCTTTTATGACGATTATATGCCAATTTTTGTTAGTGTTTAGTTTTTTTGGTTAGTTAAGTTGCATGTTAGGTTAGTAATTTTTATTAGATAGGAAAATAAAATACCCTTTTCCTTTTTTTTAGCATTTGAATTTCTAATTTGTTAAAACGTTTTAGGTACGTTTTTATTGTGTTTACATTATGGTTATAATGTTTTATGTGGGTAAGCTTTATGCTTTATGTCTTGCGATTTTTGTATACTATGTTTTATGCTTTGTGTCATATTTGTAATATGTTTGATGCTTTATGTTGTTAAGCTTTTTACTTTTGTAATGTCGTAAGTTTGATACATTTTGTGTGTTACGTATTATGTTGTGCTTGTACATTTGTATCTGTTTTGCAATTTTTGTATTCTATGTTTTATGCTTTGTCTCATATGTGTAATATGGGTGATGTTTTATGTTTTATTTGTTTTATGTATGTGTTTTATGTTCTGTGGTTGCAGAATTTGGAAACTATCTTCAGTTCAGGATTTAAGAATAAATATATCGATTTTGCGATATATTTATGTCTTAAGAGGAGGATAATGTGACAAGGCGAGGGTAAGCACAATAACAGATAAATAACTTTTTATAAACTTTTCTAAATTATAGTTTCAATATTCATATTTTAACTCTGTTTATCTGTTTAAGTTATAAATGTCAAAATTCAGTTTAGAAATTCTTTTCGTATTATGATAGTCACGACATTTATTTGTTGATAATTAAGTCTAGAAATTATTATGTATACGTGCTTGACTATGGATGCCCTTGCCTATGCACCCCTTACCCTAAAGGCTTATTCACAGCACTGAAATTAGGCGTAATTATAATTAGCACTTATAATTATACTTATAAATATAAGTTTATGTCAACACATTCAAGTGTCACGGTTCAAAAGTTTCAAATTAGAATTAAAATTAATTTAATTTAACTTAAATTAAGAATTTTATGCAAACTTCATATATTTTACTTATAATTATAATTTATAATTATAATTATAAGTGGACCAATCAGATTGAACAAAAAAAATGACAGATTATGTCACGGATGTCACGTCATGTCAAATTTGTCATAATTTGCTCAATATGGATATAAATAATATAAATTTATTAAAAAGAATTTTATTTAATAACAATTTATTGCATTACTTGCTTATCAGGCGGCAGTAAGTATGTTCTTTTAAGTATGGTACAATACATTGATTATAAATTGTATTTTTAAGTTAACATCTATTTAACATGTTTTAAGACGGACATTTTTAAGTATAATTTTTAATTATAATTTTTAAGTATAATTTCAGAGCTGTGAATAAGCCTTAAGATAACCCTGTCCTGGAGATAGCGTTTTTGTTTTAAGATAGTCGGTATTAGTTAGCCATGGGATAAACATGGAAGAGTCGAAATTAGTACGTGGCGTCGGAAAGACGTGTTTTGGTTTGGACATGTAGTGTCTTTTTAGTTCTGGGGCGCGTGTGCAGAACGCCCGCCCGCAAGGTTACAAAATGTAACAGTTTTGTTAGTTATGTTTAATTAAGTTATATTTAATCATGTAAATAAAAGTATTAGTTTTTAAATCACAAGTATTTGTTCATGTCCGTAGTGTTCATCAGTGTAAAAAGTAAAAAGTGAAAGTGTCCGTGTGTTCTTCCTTCTCGCGTGTGCAGAACGCCCGCCCGCAAGGTTACAAAATGTAACAGTTTTGTTAGTTATGTTTAATTAAGTTATATTTAATCATGTAAATAAAAGTATTAGTTTTTAAATCACAAGTATTTGTTCATGTCCGTAGTGTTCATCAGTGTAAAGTGTAAAAAGTAAAAGTGTATGCGTGTTTCTTCCTGCTCACAAGCTGTGGACGCCAACCATCAAAGCGTCCACCAGTCATGGTGCAGTCGGTAGGATTGCTATCAGCTTCAAAGACCCCCCTCGTGTTACAGTAATTAGGGAATAATATTATATAGGTATTTCTTATTTATTATTCATTCTATCATTACTCTTTCCAAGAAAAGTTATTATTGCAATATGATACTAATATTTCATCTCGTATAAATAAAATATCTTTACATTCGTAAATAAATTTGAAATTATTGCCACAGCACATATTTTTACTTTTGGGTTTGTGATTTGGAACAAAGTATGACTATTATCGAATAGATGGAGCCTAGTAAATGTACAAAAATTTCTACTTTATCGACTCAGCCATAGTTATTCATCTCAGTGCCCACTAGCGCTCGCCTTGGCGTAGAAACAAATTAATCGGGGGTACATTTATCAGTAGATCCTGGATTTGAACTGAAATTTAAATTGTAAGTTTGTATTTTTTAATGTAAAATCAAATAAGTTGTTCATTGGTTTATACCAATTTTTCTTCATTTCTTTTTGCTGATGATGGTCTAATTTATGCCCGAAACGTCCATGTAGGCTTAGTACTTATTAATAAAAATTGTAACAGTAAGACCTACAATTCTTTCGACGATAAATCCCAAGGAGGTTCCCAAAGAATATTCCAAATCACCATTTTTGTCTAAATTTATTTAAATTAAATCTAGTTTACTATAGAAATTGTGTTTTTATTAAGAAACAATTGCAATAATGGACAGTAGTTTGTATTAGCCAATAAATAAAACTGTTTATTATTAATATTTGTGCATTTAGGTATTGATAGTTTTTGCGAAAAATTCATACGAATAAATTATTATTAGGACGGTCATTTCAAAGACTCACCCTATGTATTGTAATGACCCCATTTTATTAATCCTAAAATTTTCTTTTCATTTTGCAGATATTTATTTGGAAAATAGTTTTATAATTATTTATCTTAATTGTTTGATTTTATATGTTTGGTGTACGCACACACTGGCATAGATCAATTGAAGGCTAGTCTACCTGCTTAGTATCCGAGCGCATCCCAAAAGAGGGTGAACACAAGGCTAGGCTACTTGGTCAGGGCTGGGTACGTCCCCCTACAGGGTGAAAACAATGTTGAATTCCCAGAACTGCAGATGTTCACTATTTGTGAATATTAGGCGTAGAAGTGGGGAATTATAATGTTTTGCGCTCCCATATTTGGTGAGTTTGACGACGCTTATGGAGATAATTTCTTTACAACGTAATTGAATGGTTATTCTACTGTTTACACAGTAGTGGGGATTGGCCATATAAGCAGTGAGCACAGCGTGTCTCGGGATAGTCAATTTTACATCTCGTTAGAATCAAGAAGTCTGTGAGTATCTACTATCATCACCTGAACATCATCTCCAAGACCATAAGATTCTATATTCACCTAGACATCTTCTCCTAACATCGAGATCTTCCTCTAAGAGCTGGTTTGGCCTCTGGCTGCGTTCAATAGTTGGGTAACCTCTCCAGCTTCCCTGGTCGTGAGACCTAGTCTCACTCATATACCATCTTCACAAGTCTTACCTAGTGTAATCCCGTCTCTCCGTCAGAGTCGGCTAGATTCGACAGACAAATTCCTCCACCAGCGTTTCCACCACGTCCAGTTGGACGACCCAAGATCTCGATTCCCATTGGTGGTTATTTGACACCAAGTCCCCCAGGTACATATTACCTGTGTTTTACCTAGACATCTTCTCCAAGACCGTAAGATTTTACAGTTATTTTGTAAATTCTCTAAGAGCTGGTTTGGCCTCTGGCTGCGTTGAGTAGTTGGGTAACCTCTCCGGCTTCCCTAGTCGTAAGACCTAGTCTCACTCATATACCATCTTCACAACCAGTCTTACCTAGTGCAATTCCGTGTCTCCGTCAGAGTCTGCTAGATTCGACAGATAAATTTTTACATCAAGACTTACCTACTACAATCCTATCTCTCCGTCAGAGTCGACTAGATACGACAGGCAAATTCCACAACATTATTTCCTCCACGTCTATTTAGACGGCCTAGTCTCGCTTTCCTTTTACTTGTTATCTTCTTCCACAGAGTTTTATCATACGTGCGTGAGTACCGTCCTTGGTTATCCGGACAGAACTCATTCCTTCTTCCACAAAGTTTTATCATGCCTGCGTGAGTACCGTCCTTGGTTATCCGGACAGAACTCGTTCCTTCTTCCACAGAGGGTTATCATTCCTTCGTGGGTGGCCGTCCTGGCTATCCGGACAGAACCCATTCCTTCGTCCATAGATTTAATTTATTCTAGCGTGAATGGTCAGATTCCTTTCACCTTCCTGTTAATAAGCAACCAACATTCCGTCCGCCACATAACCAACAATTCATTTTAACACAGTCTCCATACGTCAGGTCCTGTGGTGGAATGGTGTTGGTTTGCTCTGGCATCGTCTAGGGGAGGGAGCCTAGCGTGCTATGAGAACGATGTTCAGGTCTCTTTTGAGACATTTACTGCTATAATTTTAGTATCACCAATTGTGAGTTATAAGGCCGATGTCCAGGTCTTTTTTGAGACATTTACTGCTGTAATTGTATCACCAAGTGTGAGCTATGAGGACGATGTCCAGGTCTCTTTTGAGACATTTACTGCAATAATTGTAGTATCACCAAGTGTGAGTTATAAGGACGATGTCCAGGTCAGTGTGGGTTATGAAAAGTTGTACAGATCTCGTTTGAGATACATTCTATTGTAGTTACCATACAGTGTGAGTTACGAGGATGATGTCCAGGTCTAAGAGAAGCTGACCTCTATAAAGCAGCACTAATATAAACATTTTATTACAGAACAATATAATTAATGATCTTTGTCTTTTATAAAGACTTACCTATGTTTCTTTACGCAATTATTTTCGGCTCAGTGTTATTTGAGTTAACTTACATTTGTTTATGTTACTGTGATTGTTTCTATTTGTATTTATTTACAGCAATGATGTCTAATTGACACTTATATTGTGGTTTTTCATTTGTTTGCTATTGCATTACTTTATTATTGCATATGCCTGTTGCCTGCTGGTTATTTATTTCAGGTATAATAACTATGTCCCACTTCTAGAGACGGTGGTTTATAAAAGATATATTATGATTTACAAAGATAAATACGGAGAAATATTAGTCTGTGCAAACCAGATTTATACTCCTTTCTATTTGAATACGTGGTCTGTGACAGTATTTGACCAGTGGTTTAATACAGAGCCACATGATGCTTTACTAGCCGCTATGTTCCGATATGGCGAGCGCCATTCCTGTGCCGAGCGCCGGTATCAAGCATCACACCTACAACCTGTGGACTTGTAGAACCCACAATATAATTTACATTATTGTTTGTATATTGACAAATCTTTGATTATTTGTACTTGCAGTAATAAATGCATGAGAGTGGTAGTTACTCTTTTGGAAGGAATCTACTTAGTTTCACTCCTAATGTCCCCTCTCTTTTCCTTTCATTACAGCCACTTCGAATTACGATCATTTTGGGGTTACATTCTTTCATCTTTGCATTTTTACAAACACAACGTAGTTTTTGGGTCCTATGTCCTATCACTAGTCGGTTGCGTTACAATATACCGGGTGTCTAACTGTCTACTTTATTTCCCGAACATAGGAAATTCAATGTTAAAATTTTGATTTGGCGATATCTTTTTACCTATTAATTTGAGAAATAAAGTGTAATGAAGAAAAATGTTCAGAATGAAAACGTGCATCGATGAGTATCAAGTTTGTTGTTCATTTGTACCCTATGCACCAAATAGAAGCAAAAAAATACTCGATTTAAGACAATTATCACATATCTGACAGATTTGACATTTCATTTGATTGTATTATTATTATTACAATTTGTGATTCATTTTTTACTTCTAGATTGTCTTCCTATTATTTTAATAATAATAAAATGAAAATAAATGTAAATCTGTCAGATATGTCAGAAACAAGAAACATAAATTATCTTATTTTTTGTAGCACTCTGTTAATTGCCTTAATATGTGTATTTTCTTTTGCCCCTAACTCGTACATAAGGAACAATTGAACAACAAATTTGGTACTCATCGATGCACTTTTTCTTTCTAAACATTTTTCTTCATTACACCTTTTTTCTAAACTAAGGTAAAGAGATATCGCCAAACTAAAATTTTAACATTGACTTTCCTATGTTCGGGAAATAAAGTAAACACCCGGTATATATATATATATATATATATATATATATATATATATATATATATATATATATATATATATATATATATATATATCGGCTGTCTTAGGCAAACCGACACATGGAAAATCAGTTAATTGTGAATAGTATCTCCCCAGTGCAAGATATTAATTTGAAATTTTGTATGCTGATCCGGGGATACTAATTCTATGGATTATAATTCAAATTTGTCAATTAACATGTATAATACTAAAAGAAATTAAGAGAAATTATCGGATTTCCAGAATTGTTGTTCATATGCTGGAAAAAATAGTTCCTAAGCAACGGTTCAAATAGCATAATGGTAGCGTGTGTGCTTGGTAATTAACTCAATTCGTAGTCTCGTTCGGAACCAGTCAAGAAATTCTACAATTTTTCTTAATTTTTTTCTAATATTACACATGTAAATTGACTGATTTGAAATATAATCCATAGAATTAGTATCCCCGGATAAGCATACAAAATTTCAACTTAATATCTCTTGCACTAGGGAGATCCTATTCACAATTAACTGATTTTCCATGTTAATCCCCCATGTGTCGGTTGGCCTAAGAAACCCGGTATATACATATCTTTAAATTTGCTTCATCTTATATAAAGGTGACGGAAGGTATTGTCCTTGGTCAAAAAATTCGGTGGTGAGTTTTTAATGAATAAGCACGTTTTAAGGGCCCTAGAATACGATTTTACTACTTTTACGATTATGTCTGTATGTGTGTGTGTGTGTGTGTCCGTGTGCGTGTGCATGTGCGTGTGTGTGCGTGTTCGTGTGCGCGTGCGAGTGCGCGTGCGCAAGTGCGAGTGCTAGGGCGAGTGCGAGTGTGTGTGTGTGTGTGTGTGTGTGTGTGTCAGCGTGTGTGTGTCAGTGTGTGTAACAAAATTTTTCGTTTACGATAACTGTAATACTACAATTCCAAAAATTATAATTCATTCGTATTCCTCTTCGTTGCATCCATATGAAGAGCTGATTAGATTTTGGTTATAATTGGTCAACCGGGAGTACCCTCATTTGAAGATTTTAACAGTTTTTCTTGAAAAAACGATGTTAAATATCATTTTTTCGCATTTAATGTTATTATAAATGTTAAAGAACATTGTATTCTCTATACGATTTGACTGCATTTTATACTTCATATTAAATGGATATAGAGTTATAAAATTATAAAGAAATTAAATTTTATAAATTAGCCAGCTATGGTAGAAACATCTACTATATTAAGAAAATTCTGATTGAAAGGTGTCAGTGTCAAGTGCAGTTGACAGTAAGTTTGTATTATATTATAAAATACATACAACTGCCTTAAGGTATTGTACAAGAAATAGAATTTTTTTGCAAGGAACTTTCTGTATGACATTTATACAAAATATATAGAACTGACGGAAGGTAATGTGGATAGAGCGTTATAAAATTATAAAGAAATTAAATTTCATAAATTACCCAGCTGTGGTAGAAACATCTACTATATTAAGAAAATTCTGATTGAAATGTCAGTGTCACGTGCAATTGATATATTCGTAATATATTTGTGTTATAATTTTACTCGAAATATAGGATCTTTTTGCTCGAAACTTTCTGTATGAAATTTGTATAAAATAAAAGTTAATGTACATACAAGAAATTTAAAATCTTCTGCAAGGAACTTTCTGTATGGATTTTACAGAAAATACATACGCATTTGCGAAAACCCTGCCGGTAGATATTACATCTACCGACTGTGTTCGAAAACACGAGTGGTAAAAAGTTACCGTGTTCGAAAATTGTTCAATATCTACCAGATCCATCTACCGGAGTCATGAAGAATCTAATCTTAAAAAAAGGTAGTGATGCAAAGCGAAGCGCGCGCGTTAAAAGTGGAAATGTGTTCAAAGTAGGACTCTGCTCAGATTGTTAACTACGTCAAATTTCTAAGCTGTTTCATTTTTTTTCATAGGTTATGGATCTACCCTGTTTAGCACTTGCGTTCTTAAAATATCGATTCTGGTAGCTATAACCTGATAAAAAGCTGTTTACCGGTAACAGTTCACCGGAAGAAGTTTCGTAAATACCTCATATAACTGGCGGAAGGTAATGTGCTGGCCACATCAGATTTTTTTTTCAACAATTTGTGATTTCTTTATTAATAATATTTATTTTTATTTCGTTTGACAACCTATTATTACCTTTGATCATAAGGAAAAACTACTTTAATGTCATTAAAATAGCTCCATAGCATGTGCTAAATGAATTAATTTGTAACGTACGGAGAGAAGGCATAAAAAATGGACCAATAAAGTTTCTGACAACATCCAAACCCAAAATATTAATCTGTAAGCTTTTTTGAGCTTACATCAGTTGAAAAAAGCGGTCCTCCTCACATTTTGCACACTCAACTCCATCCAGCTCGGTCTGTGATACATGTATGTTCCAAGCGCCCGCAAAACCCTTTAGTTTTAAAATAAGTTTAAAAAACAAGTATAAGGACTCGAGTTTTGTGCGTTAGGTATTGTTTTGTCAGGATTTTTTTTAATTCTTAAAAAATGCCAGTCATACGCATTCGGCTTTGTTCGGCGCATGTTACCGGTAGTGGCTAGACGTTAGTGGGTTTAGTTAGATTAGATACGCTTTCGTACAATGCGCAATTCTGTTTCTAAATATTCGGGAATTGAATGCATAAATGCATATTCTGGTTTTGAATATTTGGTTTAAAATATTCTGATTTTGAGCATTGAGTATGCATCCAAATTGTTAAACGTGTTCAACAAAAATCTAGTAAAAATTTAAGATAAAGATTTTCTTAGTAAGTAATCTCGGCTAATTATGACTTGCGCTGATGTGAGCGCCATCTGCTGAATGGCTTATAGAACAGAGTATAATGCATGTTGCGTTTCAGGTTTCACTTTCAATTTATTGACAGTAAAAATTAAGACTGACTTAACGATCAGTTAACATATCAGATAATTTCATGTATAATTAGATTTGAACTTGGTTTAAATGAAAGTCGCAAAAGGAAAAACGAAACTTGTATTATTTTATTTACATATGCTGATTCTTGTATTTATTAGTTCAATGTCACCTGTCTGTAGAAATTTTACTTTCATTTAATAAATTTTCTTTTATAAAACCGCTATTTTATACTTTAACAATTGTATTGTTGCGCGCATAGGTTTAATGAACTATAGAACTAAAATTATATCTGTGATATACACTACGAGTTTCTACATTTCTAAATTTAATGGAGTTAAGTAAAACAGTCGACAATAATTCTTCATTGCCATCAGGGGCGCACACAGGATTTTTTTTTTGCTCCTAGGAATAAAAATCCGCTTTAGTGTTATTTTTTAAAATTCTTGACTCTAGTCTAATTTTAGTGAAATGTAGAGTAGGATTTTGTGGTTTTTTATTGTTTATTTATAATTTGCTTAGCAGTTTTACATGTGTATTTGTTGTTTTTATATAATAGTTGTCAATTTTAGGGGCGGTCCGGACCTACTGGACCGCCCCCCTGTGTGCGCCCCTGGTTGTCATTATCAAAGATTAAGGGTCACATAAATTTCATAGATAAAATATTCACATGTTCGGATTATTTAGGAATACGATAATACGAAACAATTTTAAAGGTTTTATTGTAAACCAAATTCTCCCCGAAAATAGAGAATTATCGGTATACTAGTAGAGCCACAGCTGACAGCAATGCCGGATTAGGAAAATATGGGGCCCTAGGCGAAGAGTTTACGTTGGACCTACCCACCATTTTTGTGTGGGTGTATGCGTTCGTGCTTGCGTGTTTATTTAAAACTTTTATATTAATAAGAAAGACATATTAGATTTTTTATAAAATTGATAAACCGGAAATGATACTTGAAGCTCTGAACAAATTTCGTGAAAAATATATTCATAATTCCAAAACTTGTCAAATTCGGTATTTAAGACTTTTATATGAAGGGGAGCAACATATTAGATTTTCGCTAAAATTGATAAACCGGAAGTGATACTTTATTTGAAGCTCTGAACATATTTTCGTGAAAATTATATTGATACAAACAAAAACTTTTCAAATTTGGTATTTACGACGATAAAAAAAGCGAAAGTAGTACTTTACAGAAAGCTATAAACAGATTTTCTTGAAAAAATATATTAAAACATGATCCAAAACTTATCAAATTTGTTATTTAAAACTCGTGTATAATTTGAAATATCATATTAGATTTTGACTATATTTATATGATAACCAAAAGTGGTACTTAATTTGGAGCTCTTAACAAATTTTCGAGAAAAAACGTAATAAAATATAATCCAAAATTTCGTATTACAGACTTTTCTATTTATTGAAACAACAAATTAGAGTTTGTTTACAAACAATCAATCGGAAGTGGTACTTTACTTAAAGCTCATTGCTATTTTAAAGGTGGAATTGACGGGAGGTTATGTGCTGGCCACATCAATTTTTTTTTTACTTAAGAAAGTTATAAATGTGAATAAATAGGTACAGTATTGAAATTTTGGTTATTATTATAATGCACATAAAATTAAAATAATAAAAAATAATCTAAAAATAAAACAAAGCTTGTACATAATATTACAACATAAGTTAAAAAATTACAAAATTAAAATAGCAGACGTAGAAATTTAGGCACAAATCAAAAACTCACGATATGAGACACGAGACAAATACACAACACTCAACCGCACAATTTGCAACAAACCAATTTTTTTATTGTTTATTATGAAATTTTGCACAAAAATACGACGATTAATGAAAACCAGACCGATTCTTGAAATTCTTCTTTGATTTCCTTTACATATTTACAGTGCCGATCCTAACCTATCAGCCGCTTTTATTCTTACATAAAAATGCCGCCCCTCCCATTTTTTTAGGCATTTATTGCAGAGAATAGGGACTGGTTTTGACTTCTCTGATTGGCTGAAATTGGAGACAAGAGACAAGTTTACTTAAAACCCGCGCTGATGCAAGCACCATCTGCTGAATGGCTTAAATGGAACAGAGCATAGTTCTAAACAATAGCGAACAATGAATTAGAAATAAAATCATTTACCTAATACTATGTTAAAAAACAAATTTAGTGAATTATGCGTAGAATTTAATTATCTACAAGTTTTATTTGTAACATTCATTTTTGTCTAAATTTAATTGGGAAATTTTACGCAAAGGAAAACTGATTTCCTATGTTAAACGCCTATGGCCAGCTTTTTGATTAACACCCTGTAGTTATGTACAACTGTATCAAGAGTGGGGTACATTAATGAAAATATGTTCCTCTGTTTATATTCCATAGGATTTTTTAAGATTTTTGATTACAACAAATAAAAGCTTGATTAAAACAATAGTTATTTGTATCACTAGTCCAGAACAGGCTACGGAAACCCATATGTAAAATGTCGAGACCATGTAGTAGCCTATGGATAGTACTTTTCTTCCAAGCGCTAGATGGTGCCAGGTGCAATATAGCCGACGCGATAAAATTAAAAAGTTACATATTTCGAATTGATCTATAGAAAGCCGCGGAATTTCAATTTGTATGACAAATGTTTTAGTCATTTATGTCAAATTTATATCTGACTTAAAATCACTTTAAAGTAAACAAAGCGATTAAATTAATATTAAACAATTTCTTATACGACTATTGTTAATTTCTGTTCAGTTACGTAAAGCTAATGGTACGTAAAAATGTTTATTGTATTTTAACCTTTGCTTTGCGATTACGTTGCTTCTATGCTATTTTGCTCGGCTGTCAACATTATTCTTCACTCTTCATTATTCTGATCTATAAACATTTCAAAAATGTATGCATTGATGTCATGTGCTCCAGATATGCTGGTCTCCGGTGAATTGGGCTACGTCGATGAAAGTATTATGATTATTACCAATCATTGCAATCATTATGTAACAAAAATTTGATGAAACCAGAAAATAAACTTTTTGCGGTTAATTGTGGTCATATTTTATTTAAAGGATTTTCTACTTTAAAATTTTTAGTGTATTCCAAAGTATTGCGGGTTGCTGGTCCTCCTTGATATTTCCTCTATACACACCAGGTTGCATACTTCACAATTAGTTTTTCTTCCAAGCGCCAGACGGCGATACATGCAACATTGTCTCAATTGTTATAGTGGTCGTCGGCTATCTATAAAGCAAAAGGGTATATATGATCCGTGGTCCAGAAACTGAATGAACTGAATATTTGCGAGAACGAGTTTATTTTGACAGGCCGAGCTGAAAGCGAGGCCTGCAAATACGAGATCTCGCAAAACAGTTTCTGGGCGTGTGATACACAAGTTTTTTTGTGCCGACATCTCCATAAATTCTTCGTATATTTCTCAACACTTTATTCTATTTTACATAACCTAAAAAAATGAACATATATTTTTAACGGTTTTGCATTGCAAGTTTAAATATAATTACTTACATTTGACCTTAAAATGCGTAATTATTTTATATTTATTGAAAATATATCATACAGACATTAGTTATATATATTTTATATACTTTCGCATATTTTCAATGACAGATAGCGGAAACTCAATTGTATCACGTGAAGTTAGTTGTAGTTACAAAACAAACGAAACAAATTAGTCCTAAAGTTGGAACTTATAATTAATCTATACGAGATGACAGCAATGGCAGCATATTATTATTTTTATGACAAAATTTAGTTATTTAAGTTACAACAATTAAAGATTTAGCTCTAAAATTTGTAAACATTTTGCTAATTCTTGTGTTGAAAGTAATCTTAAATTGATATATCACCAGAACAGTAATGCCAATTCCTTTTGCCGGCCTAGGTCAGCAACAGCGCATTTCTGGACGATTTTGAGTTCTGTAATACTAGTCAAAATGGACGGAGGTACGAAAAGAAAATTCAAAGTATAGTCAGTCTTTTAATGAAATAAACTATATACCTGTTAGGATAGATATGTTTCCAGTCAGCCAAACCAAGTATTTAAAAGAATAATGATTTATTAATGTTTATTTCATAAATTGTTGAAATTTTAAAATTCTTAAATATTTTATTTTTATATAAAAATATGGCTTTGCGGCAGTGCTGGATTATAGCATAAGCCAACTAAGTTATAGCTTAGGGCCCCGACTCATTGGGGGCCCCGCGGAAATTGTAAAAAAAAAGTTAAAAACATAATAATGAACATTTTTCTTGGTAAAAATTAACGTAGTGAAGAAATTTATGGAATATATAAGTTTGTGTATGCATTAACTGCAAGTCATTTCTAAAGATCAAGAATTAGTTGATTTTGTATTAAAGGTGAAAAATTCGCGCTTTTAACAATTCATCTTCGAAGAGTAGTGCAGTGGATAGAGGATAGTATCCCATTAGTGATCCCTCTATATATAAACGCGATTACTTTATTCTATGAATAAAGACTAATTTTCTTAAAGCGGAGGGGGGGGGTAGGAGCCCCCGAAACCTGATGTGCTTAGGGCCCCTCATAGGGTTAATCCGGCCCTGCTTTGGGGTATGCTTGGCCGCCTTTGTTCTGGGAACAAAATGAACACCCGCTAGGATCGGGCCTGCATATTTACCGTAAATTCTTCTTATTTTCATTTTAGCTGGCATTGATAATGTTACTATATGCAACTACTTTTTCTAGATTACATTACATAATAAGTTGTACTCACAATTAAAATCATTTATTTCTCCATTCCAACATGGTTTTGTTGAAAAAAGATCCACAACCACTAATTTATTGGTACTATCACATTATATAACAAGTACATTAGATAAGGGTGAGCCAATAGATGTTATCTACACCGATTTTCAAAAAGCTTTTGACCAGATTGACCGTAATGTTTTGCTACACAAATTAAATAACTATGGTTTACCAACAGAGCTCATTGATTTATTTAAATCCAATTTTTTATGAAAGAAAACAATTTGCAAAATATAATGGTCACTGCACAAACTTTTTCTCGCCAACATCTGGAGTACCTCAAGGCTCCGTTTTAGGTCCATTTTTGTTTGTTATATTTATTAACGATTTGAGCAATTTGGTTAAATGTAAACATTTATTCTTCGTTGATGATATATAGTAAAATTGATAACTTAAATGATTGTTTTTTGTTGCAACAACAATTAAATAAAATGATGGCTTGGTGTAATGACAATAATTTAAAATTAAATATAAGAAAATGTAAAACTATGTCTTTTCACAGAACAAAACAACCATTCTTATTTAATAACAATATTAATAACAGTATTTTGAAAAAAGTGTACTTAACAAAAGACTGGGCATCTATTTTGACACTAACCATACTTTCTCACTACACCTACAAGACATGGTAAGGTCGGCATTTAGAATGCTAGGGTTTCGTTCGTTCAAAACTTGAACATGGCTCACTAATCAGGTACCCTATATAAGAACGATACAAAACAGAGGTTGAGAAAGTAGAGAAAAGATTTTTAAAATACCTCGCTTTAAAGGAAGATAAAAAATACCTTGACAGAAATATTGATTATAGTGTTTTTTTAAATAGATATAAATTTCAGTCTTTAGAAAATCGTAGAATCTGTCATTCAACTGTTTTCCTTTCCAAATTACTGCAAAATGATATAGACTACTGAGTTCTTACAGAACATAGAATTGCATGTACCACGTCAGTCATCTAGGCAATCACTATATTTCCTTTGTCCAAAAGCCAGAACTAATATGCTAATTAAGTCACCTATCTACATTATATGCAACAATGCTAATAAAGTACTTAATAATTTCGATATTTTCATTTTATCACCAAAGCAAATTATAAAATTTATGTCAAACTTAGATATAGTATTTTCACAATTCAATTTACCTATGCTATATTACCTATAAATAATATGTATTGTATTTGTACTTTCATTTGATTTTTGTGTATACATGATATCATGATTCTGTATCTTATATTTTCTGTATATTTTGTCCTATTATTGGTATAACTGTTGGGCAAATAAAGATTATTATTATTATTTATTAAATTTTGAGTCCGTAGGACTCCGTAGTCCGTGTCCGTAGTGTAGTGGTCTCTGTTAGGCAACCCGCGGGCCAAATTTTCTCCGTCCCTATGCTTAGGAGTGACTAACGTATAGCTAAATTTTCTATATTAACTATTTATTATTATTATTATTATTGCCGTAATCGAACAACTACAAATAAAATGTGTCTTACTATGTATAAACGTATATTTGTATTGTATAAGTATATGTAAAATATTTAACTAAATGTATGTCATTTCTCTCACCAAGCCGGATACCCACAAAACAAAAACGTAAAGTAGTTTAATTTTTTGTTGGTATCCCTAATGCTGATCTATAATTTGGTTGGTTGGTTTAAATTGTCACCCATAAGCAATCCACTAAATTTTTATTTAGCCGAAATAATATTTAAAAAATTTGGTTCGAAAAGTAATTTCTCTATTTTCCAAATGCTTTAAAGCAGCAGCTACTTCTCTTTCGTCAACCATGATATTTGTAATAATTTTATTTATAATATTAGTAAATAAAATTTAGTATTAAGCAAATTTGTATTTAACATTAGCGAGTGCCATTGATTCTTACAATCAAAAAGGTGGGGAGATAAGTTTCACGTAGTGAGATGAAATGTGAAGTAGTGAGACGACAAAATTATTTCAAGAATTAAAGAAAAAGTCTTACTCTCGTGTGACGTTCTTTCTCACTTCTGTCAAATCTCACTGACATCTCACTTTTAAAAAATTGCCGCCTGATGTGAAAATTTCTTATATTAAACATATGAATTTTTAAAGTTTACTGGAACAGTGTTCTTTCATGAAAGCAGACATATATATTTTTTTGTGTAACCGGACGCGAACTAAACAGTTCTCAGACGCAATACAGGCCGCGAAATTGGATTTCCGTTACCATAACAACCATAAACATATAACCTAAATTCTTTTTGACACTTGAGAATTGGCATGACGGATAAAAAGTCAATGACAGTGACGTTTCTGAAATATCACAACAATATGGTTCTTGGTTTTTTCTTCTTAAAGAAGATTAAAGCCGCATTTCTATATTAATAAATTAAACTATTTAAATACAATAAAATTTGTAATTTATCGAAGTTAACAACGCGATTAAAGTTAACAATGTTTTATGCAATTGGGCCTAAGTTAAAATTAATATTCAATGGGAACTCATTTTTTTTTAAAAATCATTGCCTTCGAAATTTTTATTATACAGGGTGATTCATCTGTCGGTTCTTTTTTAACTCGATTATATTAAATATTATGGAAAAAACGTTCAAACGAAATTTATTTTATATTAAAATGTTTATAAATCTGCAGTATGGGTATTTTTACAAGTGTTTCATTTTTATGCAACGGTATGTAATTTTATATTTTCAAATGGAACACAGTATATATTTATTCAAATTTGAAGAGTACGTGAAAATTGTTATCCAATACTCCAATAGTATAAAAACAATCATGTTATATTATTAAAAAAAAAAACAATGGCGAATGATTTAAATATTACATTTTTAGTCAATACAGAAAGGTTGAAATACTATTTTTTGAATTACACATCTGATAATATTAAATACCAGGTATTACACCTGGGATTGAAATAGATGAAATATTTAATTTATTTTGAAATTTGAAAAATGTAATGTTAAAATAATGTAATGCACAGCCTACTTTTTTTAATAAAAATGTAATATTTAAATCATTCACCATTGTATTTTTAATGATATAACATATGATTGTTTTTGTACTATTGGATAACAATTTTCAAGTACTCTTAAAATTTGAATAAATATAGGGTGTTTCACTTGAAAATAAAAAGTTACATATCATTGCGTAAAATGGAGCATCCTGTAGAAAAACCTATACTGCAGATTTATAGACATTTTAATTTAAAATAAACTTCGTTTGAAACTTTTTTTCATAATATTTAATATAAATGATTTATTAAAAAGGACAGACCGATGAATCACCTTGTATAGGTAGAATGATATTTTTCCATAACTGCAATCTTCTTCAAAATCATTTGATAACGTTGATTGATATTATTTAATCTAAATCTTCAATAAATGTTTGAGCTATTGTTATTCTGATAACGAGAAGAAAGCTGTTCTCACTTAGTATTTAGTGATAATAATATATAAAATAATAAAATTAAATGATTAATGCGGCCTAAAATATTGATTTTCCATCTTAAATTTCTATGTTCCGGATTTAAAAGAACAAACTATATACATTGCACTGGATACGTGGCACTACCCGTCAGTGCCGTAACTAGGGCGTGGCAAAGGTGGCGCACGCCACGGGCGCAGAATTCTTAGGGGCGCAAAATTTTAATCATTTATATGGTTTTAGATCAAATATTTCTAAAATCTATTTTCTAAATTTAGCAAATAATTATCTACAAATTGGCCAGTCGGCACGGTGTTTATTATGGAAATAATTGGTGACAAGCTTGCTTAAATTTTATTCTCTTTATTGGTACCTACCTCCAAAAAGACATACACCCTCTAGCGACCCCGGAATTTGCCGCCATCTTGGGTGAAAGGTGCAAAATATGAGTTTTGGCCATTTTCTTGAAAACAGTGGCCCAAATTTTACAAGAATACAAAATTATGGCTTGTAATTTCCTGTACATAAAAGGGTTCTTACATTTTTGCCTAGGATGAGCTCTGAAAGTAGTTATGTTAAAAAATAGTTAACCAGAATAACAATTTACTCAAAAAAATAAATAATATTAGGTTTTTAATACTTAGTATATATCTTGTTCCATTTAAGCCATTCAGTATTATAGAGAATTGGGCATAGTTTTGAACTCTCTGATTGGTTGAAATTGGAGACAAGTAACAAGTTTACCCAATGTAATTTCGGCTACTTAAAACTGGCGCTGATGCGAGCGCCATCTGCTGAATGGCTTAAATGGAATAGAGTATAGACGATTTTGCGGTTACTAACAACTTAAATTTATATGAAATTCCTCTAAAATCGGTTTAGATCATTTCATCTGAAATTTCAACACGTATTAAATACGTAATATTGTTTATCTTTAATCGTGTCAAAAATTTAGATGAAAATATGATTTACAGATGTTTTAAATTTTAGAAAATGTTCATGTAAGTTTAAGTTGTTAGTAACTCGCGAAGCACTCATCAGAAGTGTATTTTGTTTTTATTTTCTTCATATGTAGGGGCGCAAATAAAATTTTTGCCACGGGCGCTCAAAACTCTAGTTACGGCATTGCTACCTACCCGTTGTTAGCGTTATCCAGTTTGACGGTATCTCTTGTCTCACAGGGTATATATATAATTTTATTTAAAGCGTAGTAAATCTGGAAATAATTTTTGTTTTACATGCTTCCTATAAGAACTGGAACCCCTTAAAACTGACCAACTACGTCAGAGTTAAAATTTTATGTAAAAAAAATAATCAATGTGTTCTCTGGAAAAAATATTGATAATCAAAACGGACGATCCTACTTGAAACTGACGTTAAAAAAAGGTGCAAACTAAAATCTAGTACTATTTCATATTTGGAAAGTATGTATTCACAAAAAAAACTGCAAATTTTACATTTTTGCCCATATCCAATGACCTACGGATTTTTTCTCAAATAACGACACCACTAAAATGGACTTCTAATGGGGCAACAATTATGTGAACACGTTAACTTGAACAGTCTGTGTACTTTTTTATAGTTATCATATGTTTTAAATAAACCACAATAATTGTTTTTATCCTATAAAATTAATAATTCTTGCATTTTCTGCTTGAAACATAGATACATCGTTGGAAAGCTAAAATAAACTCTCTTGCAATAGTATAATTTTGTGACTATGGAAATTATAAATTGGACCCCATTACCTACTTGAAATCTAATAGTGATAAAAAGACCTGCAAACCAAAATTCCATATAATTTCATATTTGGAAGTTATTTGTGAATATAAAAGAAAGTGGCTAGAGTACCGAACGCGGGACCGTGTTCAAAAAATTAAGATCTCAAATTGACATGGTTTTCGCAATTTCTCTAAATATACCCCAACATTACCCAACCTAACACCCAAACTCAGACTTGGAAAACGCGGCCTAAATATTATGCGTTAGGTGAGGTTATTGTTGTTCTTTTTAGAGTAATATAAAAGCAACCTTAGTAAACTATTCAACAACGGTCCCACGTTCGTGCCGGGATTTGAATTTTTAACAACGGTCCCGAATGTTAAGACACGTCTCTTCGACGTTTTTAGTACTTAAACGAGGTACTGAATCACGCCATTTGGAGTTTTGTACAGTAACCATTTGTATATGCATTTTTCGGAAAAAACAAAAACATCTTTAAAATAGTCTACTAATGGGGCAACTTTGCCCTAATTTAATCGACTTCGTATCTCTTATAGTTTACGAGATCCTAATGTGAGCCTCGAAAAACGCGCATATTAAATTAAAAAAACTTAAGTCTTATTACAATTTTGCTCGCCGTGTCGCCCCTGACCAAGTGTCGCCCGTGTGCGACGCACACATCGCACCATCGCACCCTGTGACGGCGCGCCCTTGTTGCCATAGGCGTCATAGTCCAGTCAAAATAGACATTCAACCTCGGAATAATTCGCATAGAGCCGAAAATTGGTACAGATCTTAAATACACCATTATAAATGAAAAATGTCAAAAATTCGATCCTACTTCTGCTAAAAAATATATTCAAGGTCAAAGGTCAAAAAATCGTTGTTTTCGTGAATATTTCGAAATCAATTGCCCGTATCAAAACTTTACAAGAATACCAAATTATTAAAAATATACATAACGTATTTAATACTTAGTCTAACAGGTTTTACTGTTTATAAGTTATAACAGTTTTATTTCATCGTGACATCGAAAGTAGTAAATCATCGATGACTTTTGTGGATGCTTTCCTATATTTTCATTTTTAAGGCGGTTTAAAATTTTGAATTCAGCATGAAGTTCTCTTTCATATCATGTCATATCGTACTATTTTTGCATTGTTTATCTTTAATTGTATCAAAATTTATGATGAAAAAAAAAAAATAGAACTGAGACAATTTGCAGATGTTTTATAGGATTTTCATGTAAGTTAAAGTTGTTAGTAACTCGCGAACCGCTCTACCGCTCATCGGCAAAAATCGAATAATAAATGATATAGAATATCATGATGATTTCAAAATTTTAAATCTTTAACAGAATCAGAGTAGTGAATAAAAAATCTGATGTGGCCAACATATGACCTCCTGTCAATTCCATGTTTCAAATAGTAATGAGCTTTAAGTAAAGTATCACTTCAAGTTGGTTGTTTGTAAACAAAATTTAATTTGTTGTTCCAATAAATAGAAAAGTTTGTAATACCAAATTTTGGATTATATTTTATGTTTTTCCTCGAAAATCTGTAAGACCTCCAAATTAAGTACCATTTCCTGTAATGTTTCAACTTATACACGAGTTTTAAATACCAAATTTGAGAAGTTTTGAATCATGTTTTAATTTTTTTTTCAAAAAAATCTGTTTTTGTCTTCCTGTAAAGTAGTTTATTAATTTTAGAAAACATCTAGTATGTTGTTCTCAATAATATAAAAGTCTTAAATACCAAATTTGAAAAGTTTTGGATTGCATCAATTTATTTTTCACGAAAATCTGTTCAGAGCTTCAAATAAAGTATCACTTCCGGTTTATAAATTTTAGCCAAAATCTAATATGTTGCTTCCCTTTATATAAAAGTCTTAAATACTAAATTTGACAAGTTTTGGAATATATTATAATATATTTTTCACGAAAATCTGTTGAGAGCTTCAAGTAAAGTATCACTTCCGGCTTATCGATTTTAGAAAAAATCTAACTTGTCGTTCTCATTAATATAAAAATCTTAAATACCAAATTTGAAAAGTTTTGGAATATATCAATATATTTTTCACGAATATCATTTCGAATATCATTTGAGAACTTCAAGTAAAGTATCATTTCCAGACTATCAATTTTAGCCAAAATTTAATATGTTGTTCTTCTTCATATAAAAGTCTTAAATACTAAATTTGACAAGTGTTGGAGTATATCATAATACATTTTTCACGAAAATCTGTTCAGAGCTTCAAGTAAAGTGTCACTTGTGGTTTATTAATTTTAGCCAAAATTTAATATGTTGTTCTCATTGATATAGAAGTTTTAAATAGAAATATTTGGAAGTTTGTTATAAGAGTTATCGTGAACAAAAAAATCGTCACACACACACACACGCACGCACGCACGTACGTACGCACGCACGCACGCAAAATTTGTAGGAATGTCACGATGAATTTAAATTGTTATAAACAGTAAAACCTGTACTAAGTATTAAATACGTAATATTGTATATTTTTTGTGTAATTTAAATTACTTTCAAAAATTGCTATTTTGGTTAAATATTTTTAACCTACTTAACTCTTTGACAGTTTATCCCAGGTAAAAAGTGTAAAAATCCTTTTTGTACAAAAAATGTTGGCTTTTAATTTTGTATTCTTGTAATATTTTGATACTGGCACTTGTTTTTGAGATATTTACGAAAACACGATTTTTTGCCCTTAGACCTTGAATAATTTTTTTAGCAGAAGTAGCATCGATGAGGACTTTTTACATTTCATTTATAATGATGTATTTAAGGTCTGTACCAATTTTCAGCTCTATGCGAATTTTTCCTAAGTTTATTTATTTTTTGTTTATTTTGACTGGACTATCAAGCCAAGACCGAAAACGCTTAGTAAGCGAAAAATAAAAACAAACATAACGTGTTGTGGATTTATCTAAACTTGCAAAGAGCGAAATTTGTTAATGTTTTAAACATACCGTTACATAATCTAACCGAATGTACAAAACGAACGCCCTGGTCTGTATTATGTGCTTGTTCGTTTTAAATTAACCTACGATGTATTGTGGCCGTACGTTTCGCTTACTGAGAGTTTTCGGTCTTGGAGCCTAATGAACGTAAGCCTACATATTTTTAAAACGGGGAAAATGTAATCATAATCATGTTACGTAATAATAGTTTCTTGTTTCTTATTTTGACGGAGTGTTTACAATAATTGCAAAAGTAAATATTTTTTTGGGACGCAAATTTCCTTTTTGATCTCTCATCACAAGTAATTTTGTTATTCATTGTTTGTTGTTGTTTCGCTTGATAATCATTTAATTTAAATAAGAGAGAGAGAGAGAAAGAGAGAGAAAACGTATTAAGTGGGAAAAAGACGGATTGTTACGGGCGAAAGTATACTACGAGACACAAGTTTCAGTATCGTAATAATAGTTTCAATAACGTGTACTTCTCCACGTACTCTTTCACGATTTACAAATTCGAGAATATTTCCAACAATTTCCCGACTTTAATTTGAAATTGCGCGTCCACTCAAGTTAGATAAACTCTATACTTCTGCCTGAGAATGTATACTCCCGATATTAACTCTACGGCTGCTAGCAGGCAGTGGCTGGAAACTCTTATGGGAGGCATTGAAACCATCCACTTAGTACACCCGTTCCTGCGAATAGAGGGCAGCACGGTTAACTTTCCTAAATATTTTGTTGCACTCGTTGCACTTGTGTTGTGTGAGTTGCGTGACACGTGGGTAAATATACACGCGTCCACCATGCGTCATTCCGCCATTCGCCATTTTAGTTGTTTTCCGTTATAAAAGCCAAAACTAACAGTCTGTGAACACAACACGAATTTGAGGTACAAACAAATAAAACTTATAAAAGTATTCCGTCGAACGTAAATTATTCAAGAAATTAAATTCAGTGCAGTTCGTATGATGAGGTAAATAGGTTTCTAATTGTATTTAGAAGTAGTTAATACAGTATGGTTGTTTTTATAGGTTATAAGATTGAAGATTTTCTTTAGTAATTTCCGATAGAAAGGGGCGAATTACAAATCACAAAATTGTGGAGGGATTGAATTGAACTCCACACTTTTTTTTCATTGGACAGAAAGAAAAAAATTGTTGTTTGTAGAATTTTTGTTATTTTATTTCTAGTTTTATTGTTGTTCTGTTATTTTATATTTCTCTTTGTAAATAAATTTGATCCTTCATAATTCCTTTTCTTTCTTTTTTTCCCTAATAAAGGTGTTGTTTTATTCATTGGTGGATAATGCAATCATCTTTGGAAATTTAAAACTTGGGAAAATGAATTAAAAATTGCGAAATGTTCATTTTATTTTTAATAAATAAAATGTGTAACTCGCGATTTTTGTTTCAAGTTTCCCAATTGAAAATTTTCAAAGGTGATTGTATTATTCATCAATGAGTAAAACAACACAAATCTAAATTTTATTCATAATTTCGTTTTGCATTCGCGTTGCATACGCTCAAGGCGTTTTGCAGGCGTTAGTTACCCGTTCCTACGCAGAGATGTCGCGTCAGACGCGGTTTCAGTAGGGTACCTTTATAACCAGGGTATGGCCATGGCGTGGCTCACGTTTCGTCCGCCATTACCGGGACATCTGTTATATGTGTTATTCTTGCGCAAAGTATTATGTATTTTCGTGGCTATTTGTTTTATTTTAATGAAAAACACATTTAATTATCATTTTAATATGTATTTAAAGTGTAAGTAATATATTTTATCTTATTTACTTGTGTAGTTTGTTAAGATACCCATCACGACTACTGTCACTGAAAACAACTAAAAATTACCAATATTAAGCACAATCATTTAAATTTGTAAAAGGTAAGTTTAGAATATACAATTATTATGTAAATAAGGGGAAAAAATAATTTGCTGACCAAAAAAAAGAATGTAGAACTGTTACATGATTTGCTACCATCTTAATATTGTATATACAGTCAACACAAATATATAAGTTTGTGCTACCACCCATAACCCACCCCTACAACCCCTGACAGATAGACTTTACTTGTGTAACTATTATAATTATGCTTTAAATTCGATGCTTTCATTAATGCTACCAACTTTATATTGCACATGCTTACCTCCGTAATAGATGTCATTATGCTACCACCCATAAAACAACCCTACAACCCCTGACAGATAGACTTTACTTGTGTAACTATTACAATTATGCTTTAAATTCGATGTTTTAATTAATGCTACCAACTTTATATTGCACATGCTTACTTCCGTAATAGATATGATTATGCTACCACCCATAAACCACCCCTACAACCCCTGACAGATAGACTTTACTTGTGTAACTATTACAATTATGCTTTACATTCGATGCTTTCATTAATGCTACCAACTTTATATTGCACATGCTTACTTCGGTAATAGATGTGATTATGCTACCACCCATAAACCACCCCTACAACCCCTGACAGATAGACTTTACTTGTGTAACTATTACAATTATGCTTTAAATTCGATGCTTTCATTAATGCTACCAACTTTATATTGCACATGCTTACTTCGGTAATAGATGTGATTATGCTACCACCCATAAACCACCCCTACAACCCCTGACAGATAGACTTTACTTGTGTAACTATTACAATTATGCTTTAAATTCGATGCTTTCATTAATGCTACCAACTTTATATTGCACATGCTTACTTCCGTAATAGATATGATTATGCTACCACCCATAAACCACCCCTACAACCCCTGACAGATAGACTTTACTTGTGTAACTATTACAATTATGCTTTACATTCGATGCTTTCATTAATGCTACCAACTTTATATTGCACATGCTTACTTCGGTAATAGATGTGATTATGCTACCACCCATAAACCACCCCTACAACCCCTGACAGATAGACTTTACTTGTGTAACTATTACAATTATGCTTTAAATTCGATGCTTTCATTAATGCTACCAACTTTATATTGCACATGCTTACTTCCGTAATAGATGTGATTATGCTACCACCCATAAACCACCCCTACAACCCCTGACAGATAGACTTTACTTGTGTAACTATTACAATTATGCTTTAAATTCGATGCTTTTATTAATGCTACCAACTTTATATTGCACATGCTTACTTCCGTAATAGATGTGATTATGCTACCACCCATAAACCACCCCTACAACCCCTGAGAGATAGACTTTACTTGTGTAACTATTATAATTATGCTTTAAATTCGATGCTTTCATTAATGCTACCAACCTTATATTGCACATGCTTACTTCCGTAATAGATGTGATTTAGCTACCACCCATAAACCACCCCTACAACCCCCGACAGATAGACTTTACTTGAGTAACTATTACAATTATGCTTTAAATTCGATGCTTTCATTAATGCTACCAACTTTATATTGCACATTCTTACTTACGTAATAGATGTGATTATGCTACCACCCATAAACCACCCCTACAACCCCTGACAGATAGACTTTACTTGTATAACTATTACAATTATGCTTTAAATTCGATGCTTTCATTAATGCTGCCAACTTCATATTGCACATGCTTACTTCGGTAATAGATGTGATTATGCTACCACCCATAAACCACCCCTACAACCCCTGACAGATAGAATTTACTTGTGTAACGATTAAGTAAGCATGTGGAATATAAAGTTGGTAGCATTAATTAAAACATTGAATTTAAAGCATAATTGTAATAGTTACACAAGTAAAGTCTGTCTGTCAGGGGTTGTAGGGGTGGTTTATGGGTGGTAGCATAATCAAATCTATTACTGAAGTAAGCATGTGTGATATAAAGTTGGTAGCATTAATTAAAACACAGAATTTAAAGCATAATTGTAATAGTTACACAAGTAAAGTCTATCTGTCAGGGGTTGTAAAGGTGGTTTATGGGTGGTAGCATAATCACATCTATTACGGAAGTAAGCACGTGTAACATAAAGTTGGTAGCATTAATTAAAACATCGAATTTAAAGCATAATTGTAATAGTTACACAAGTAAAGTCTATCTGTCAGGGGTTCTAGGGGTGGTTTATGGGTGGTAGCATAATCACATCTATTACTGAAGTAAGCATGTGTAATATAAAGTTGGTAGCATTAATTAAAACATCGAATTTAAAGCATAATTGTAATAGTTACACAAGTAAAGTCTATCTGTCAGGGGTTGTAGGGGTGGTTTATGGGTGGTAGCATAATCACATCTATTACTGAATTAAGCATGTGTAATATAAAGTTGGTAGCATTAATTAAAACATCGAATTTAAAGCATAATTTTAATAGTTACTCAAGTAAAGTCTATCTGACAGGGGTTCTAGGGGTGGTTTATGGGTGGTAGCATAATCACATCTATTACTGAAGTAAGCATGTGTAATATAAAGTTGGTAGCATTAATTAAAACATCGAATTTAAAGCATAATTGTAATAGTTACACAAGTAAAGTCTATCTGTCAGGGGTTCTAGGGGTAGTTTATGGGTGGTAGCATAATCACACCTATTACTGAAGTAAGCATGTGTAATATAAAGTTGGTAGCATTAATTAAAACATCGAATTTAAAGCATAATTGTAATAGTTACTCAAGTAAAGTCTATCTGTCAGGGGTTCTAGGGGTGGTTTATGGGTGGTAGCATAATCACATCTATTACTGAAGTAAGCATGTGTAATATAAAGTTGGTAGCATTCATTAAAACATCGAATTTAAAGCATAATTGTAATAGTTACACAAGTAAAGTCTATCTGTCAGGGGTTGTAGGGGTGGTTTATGGGTGGTAGCATAATCACATCTATTACTGAAGTAAGCATGTGTAATATAAAGTTGGTAGCATTAATTAAAACATCGAATTTAAAGCATAATTGTAATAGTTACTCAAGTAAAGTCTATCTGTCAGGGGTTCTAGGGGTGGTTTATGGGTGGTAGCATAATCACATCTATTACTGAAGTAAGCATGTGTAATATAAAGTTGGTAGCATTAATTAAAACATCGAATTTAAAGCATAATTGTAATAGTTACTCAAGTAAAGTCTATCTGTCAGGGGTTCTAGGGGTGGTTTATGGGTGGTAGCATAATCACATCTATTACTGAAGTAAGCATGTGTAATATAAAGTTGGTAGCATTAATTAAAACACAGAATTTAAAGCATAATTGTAATAGTTACACAAGTAAAGTCTATCTGTCAGGGATCTAGGGGTGATTTATGGGTGGTAGCATAATCACATCTATTACTGAAGTAAGCATGTGTAATATAAAGTTGGTAGCATTAATTAAAACATCGAATTTAAAGCATAATTGTAATAGTTACACAAGTAAAGTCTATCTGTCAGGGGTTGTAGGGGTGGTTTATGGGTGGTAGCATAATCACATCTATTACTGAAGTAAGCATGTGTAATATAAAGTTGGTAGCATTAATTAAAACATCGAATTTAAAGCATAATTGTAATAGTTACACAAGTAAAGTCTATCTGTCAGGGGTTGTAGGGGTGGTTTATGGGTGGTAGCATAATCACATCTATTACTGAAGTAAGCATGTGTAATATAAAGTTGGTAGCATTAATTAAAACATCGAATTTAAAGCATAATTGTAATAGTTACACAAGTAAAGTCTATCTGTCAGGGGTTCTAGGGGTGGTTTATGGGTGGTAGCATAATCACATCTATTACTGAAGTAAGCATGTGTAATATAAAGTTGGTAGCATTAATTAAAACATCGAATTTAAAGCATAATTGTAATAGTTACACAAGTAAAGTCTATCTGTCAGGGGTTGTAGGGGTGGTTTATGGGTGGTAGTATAATCACATCTATTACTGAAGTAAGCATGTGTAATATAAAGTTGGTAGCATTAATTAAAACATCGAATTTAAAGCATAATTGTAATAGTTACACAAGTAAAGTCTATCTGTCAGGGGTTGTAGGGGTGGTTTATGGGTGGTAGCATAATCACATCTATTACTGAAGTAAGCATGTGTAATATAAAGTTGGTAGCATTAATTAAAACATCGAATTTAAAGCATAATTGTAATAGTTACACAAGTAAAGTCTATCTGTCAGGGGTTCTAGGGGTGGTTTATGGGTGGTAGCATAATCACATCTATTACTGAAGTAAGCATGTGTAATATAAAGTTGGTAGCATTAATTAAAACATCGAATTTAAAGCATAATTGTAATAGTTACACAAGTAAAGTCTATCTGTCAGGGGTTGTAGGGGTGGTTTATGGGTGGTAGCATAATCACATCTATTACTGAAGTAAGCATGTGTAATATAAAGTTGGTAGCATTAATTAAAACATCGAATTTAAAGCATAATTGTAATAGTTACACAAGTAAAGTCTATCTGTCAGGGGTTCTAGGGGTGGTTTATGGGTGGTAGCATAATCACATCTATTACTGAAGTAAGCATGTGTAATATAAAGTTGGTAGCATTAATTAAAACATCGAATTTAAAGCATAATTGTAATAGTTACACAAGTAAAGTCTATCTGTCAGGGGTTGTAGGGGTGGTTTATGGGTGGTAGCATAATCACATCTATTACTGAAGTAAGCATGTGTAATATAAAGTTGGTAGCATTAATTAAAACATCGAATTTAAAGCATAATTGTAATAGTTACACAAGTAAAGTCTATCTGTCAGGGGTTCTAGGGGTGGTTTATGGGTGGTAGCATAATCACATCTATTACTGAAGTAAGCATGTGTAATATAAAGTTGGTAGCATTAATTAAAACATCGAATTTAAAGCATAATTTTAATAGTTACACAAGTAAAGTCTATCTGTCAGGGGTTCGAGGGGTGGTTTATGGGTGGTAGCATAATCACATCTATTACTGAAGTAAGCATGTGTAATATAAAGTTGGTAGCATTAATTAGAACATCGAATTTAAAGCATAATTGTAATAGTTACACAAGTAAAGTCTATCTGTCAGGGGTTCTAGGGGTGGTTTATGGGTGGTAGCATAATCACATCTATTACTGAAGTAAGCATGTGTAATATAAAGTTGGTAGCATTAATTAAAACATCGAATTTAAAGCATAATTTTAATAGTTACACAAGTAAAGTCTATCTGTCAGGGGTTCTAGGGGTGGTAGCATAATCACATCTATTACTGAAGTAAGCATGTGTAATATAAAGTTGGTAGCATTAATTAAAACATCGAATTTAAAGCATAATTGTAATAGTTACACAAGTAAAGTCTATCTGTCAGGGGTTGTAGGGGTGGTTTATGGGTGGTAGCATAATCACATCTATTACTGAAGTAAGCATGTGTAATATAAAGTTGGTAGCATTAATTAAAACATCGAATTTAAAGCATAATTTTAATAGTTACACAAGTAAAGTCTATCTGTCAGGGGTTCTAGGGGTGGTTTATGGGTGGTAGCATAATCACATCTATTACTGAAGTAAGCATGTGTAATATAAAGTTGGTAGCATTAATTAAAATATCGAATTTAAAGCATAATTGTAATAGTTACACAAGTAAAGTCTATCTGTCAGGGGTTGTAGGGATGATTTGTAGGTGGTAGCATAAACATATGTATTTATGTTGGGTGTATATACAATATTAAGATGGTAGGCAAACCATATAACATTACTACATCCTTTTTTTTTTGGTCAGCAAATTATGCAGACCCGTAAATAAGAACTACAGATATTAAATTAGATGTGATAATAACAACCCATGTCATATATTCTACATAACCTCTAAATGTATATCTTAATAATAATTGTGTATCTCTTAAATAAATTAATTTTTCTTACCTTTATAAATTCACAGTGTGATAATTTAATATTATTTTATAATATAATATCACATTTATTACAAATAAATAGGAAAATCAATTACCGACAATGGCGGCGATCTTGGCCCATGGCCATACCCTGGTTATAAAGGTACCCTAGGTTTCAGCCGATAACATTGCAGTCGCCGATCTAGATAGTGTTTTTTTGGTCTGTGCTAGCAGGAGAATGAAATTCCCATCATAAATTTTAGGGCCAGACTACTGCGCACCCAAGCTCTAGTCGCTGGCTAGACTGTTAATAGATCCCTAGCGTTGTGCAAAACTTCAAAGGTGCATATATACATTTGCACTCGTGTTTCGCTTCGCCACTCGCCGAAATTCGCGAGGGGCACGTTAGTCCACACAACGCGAATAACCGTTTTCATATTTGCCAAGTATAAAGTCTGAGTTTACCGCATCGCTTCAAGACTTTGACTCGTCCCTAAAAACCGCTCCCGGAGCCCGGAGCGAGTGCTACGAGCAACAAGGCGAGGAACGAGGCAAATGATGAGTGAACTGACTCAGACTACACATTTGCCAAGCCACTCGCCTTGCAATTCGACTCATCATTTGTGCGAATATGTAGATGCGCGTTATAAGATCCTCGACTTTGTCATAAGCCGGCCCCACACTACTCGCAATTATTGACAAATATTGACAATGATGAGTGGTGTGGGATTGAAATTCCTTGTACTTGGCTATGCTCGTGCTCACTCGTACTGGCACTCAAAGGATAATTGCACTCGCCAATGCTTGCCTGTCATACTTGCCGAAGCTCCTACACCATTCGAGGAACCTCCTGGATCACGTTTTTTCGTCGTAAGAGTTTGTGTTTAATCGCTATATTTCGTGATTCAACATTCAACACCATCTTCTTTTGCGTCTCTGTTTTTTTCTTTAGTAAAATATATCCTCCATTTAAATTAACATATGCCGTAATCGTAACAGCGAGAAGTATGTCGTCGGTTTGACTGTCCATCATGATACTGAGAAATTTAAAGTTGGCGGGAAATTAAATGACTGCTTGCAAAATATTCACAAGTATTACCGAAGAAGCACAACTGCAAGTATACACGATTGATTTGGGACGTCGGATTCGGCATACGCGCTTGTCCTTGAATACTTGTACACAGTTGTACAAGTGCACAAGGCGAGTAGTGTGGAACCGGCTTGGACTATAATATTTGATTTTATATAACTTAATTCTATCTTCGGCAAATAAATGTAATATAATAAACAGGTGTTGATTCAATTAAAATGCAATCATGTAGATAAATCAAGCCTTGTGAGAATTAATGTGTGTAATAATTGCCTTAATTATTCGTAATGCAGTTAATATGACTATATAAAGATATTATGAATTTATTTGCTTAGCCTCCGTTGTTTAAGGAAGAGTACTGTAAATTGCAAACATTTAAGTACATAACAGAAAGTGAAGTCAGAAACAAGTAGAGCGTTTCATCTGCCATATGTTGCCGTTGGTGGTAATGACACTGAACTGACTGAGAACCACCTGAGAACAAACCTAGCACGCCGGTAATTGCATTATAAAATGTTCAATCACTTTCTAAAGTAAATTCACTGTCTCTAGAAATCTCAACCCGGCACCATCTTGGGGGATTGAGTATTTAATCACATGTTCTTTGTACAATTCGAAATACTCTTGCTTGTAATGTAAAGGTGTAAAACAAGTTGTTGATAATGGGTTTAACAAATTTCGTATTGTTAGGCGTAGTAGTTTGTTTTATCGGGGCTGAAGGGCAAATTTATGAAGGTTCTGTGAGAAATGTAAGGCAAAGAAGACCTGTTAGTTATTTAGATATTGAGGAGGTGAGATTTTAATTCAGAGTTGTGTTTAAAATATATTTTAAGTTTTTATTTGTTTATTAGGATGCGTATGTTGCCAGTGATACAAAACAGCCAAGTTTTATAGAAGGTAATTCTTTCAAATAATATATTAAATATTCCCATACATTGTGTATATGTCATTTTTATTTTTAAAAATCTGTGAATAATATATCGATATCTAACTACGAGTATAAAAGTGAAATTTGCAGTTTATCCATATTTCTGAAAAAACAAACTATACGAAGCCACTACCCTTGATTTCTTTCATCGTATAGGACGCATAGGCTGTTTGTTTTTGGGTTCAATTTATTTACAGAATAAAAAGTTTACATTGATAATAAAATAGAACTAAATAACAATAAAAAAGATTCTGTACATATGTAAAAAATTGCTCATTAAAATAATAATAATGAAAAAAATGTTGCACATTGGACATAAAAATAAAATTACAATAAACTGCACATTAAAATGAAGTAGGTATTAGGCCAGTGCAACATACAAATTACTTATTACTAAAGCTCGGATTTATATGTAAGAAAAATAAGAGGAATATGCGCATATATATTCAGGATTTTATTGGAAAATATGCAGTAAGGTGTCCAACACATACAGAAAAAATATGAACAAAATAAAGTTTTAAACAAATTTTATTGTTCATAATAGTACATTAAAACACAAGTATCATAAGGCAATCTGTTAACGTACGAGTCTAAGTTTGGAAAACGAGCCGCTAGGCGAGTTTTACAAAGGACGAGTGCGTCAACAGGCCTTATGATACATGTTTTTTATATTATTTTTTCTATTGAGGTCATTTTACAATTAGATTTTTTAAAAAAGGACTTGTCAAAAGTATGAGTTGGTGTTTTTTTATCAGTTATGTTGGTAGCGCTTCCCGCTAAAAATTGAAATTTCACATTTTGACAGTTTGTGTATCTTGTGATTTTGTCTGATTGTTTACATTAAAACATTGTATCAAGCGTTATACAATTATGAAAGAGGAAAACCAATACATACAATGAACTCCAAGGTTTATAAATGAACCATCCTGATTTGACATATCGGTGGTTCGTGTTGATTATCATAAATAAAACTTGAATATGGGATTGAAGGACGTTACGTGGACCATCAAGCCTTTTTATTGAGAAAACAACATATAAATAAAACTCTTTAAATAATGAAATACTTTAATGAACAATTTATTATTTATTAATTACTTTCCACTATTTTGTCAACACTCACTGCTCAGTTGCACAGATAACGGCAACAGCTGTTCTTACACTTTTTAATACTAAACATATATGGCATGTATTCGATAGTTCGCCACAAAGTGGAACTGGAAATCATGGATTAAAACGTCAACTTTTCATATTTGTTTGCTAGTAGCCGCCACAAATTGAGTAGAGAATGTCAACATTTTCAAGTAACGTGCATCATACATTTCATAACCTGCATGGAATAACAATACATTCAATTCAAAATTTCATTACCATAAATGTAAATTGTAATAAATAAAACTTACCGTTTTAATTATTTTGACAAAGTAAACCTGAGCGTATTGTTTCTTGTTTCATAATTTTTTAGTTGAAATTTTAACTTCGCAGATTCTTATTCTTTCTTAACTAACACAGCTATAGCTATAAATTTCTTTTCTTTCTAGTCCTATCACCTAGAGAAAGGATAAAAATCCTCAATTAGAAATAATATTTTAACACAAACAATTTACCATTTTGAGGTTATGTCAGTTATGAAAGCATGACTACCACCTCTAAAATACAAAAGGCGCCAAAAACAGTACGTTTATAGATTTTTTCTATTTCGGTGTTCTTATGTTTCTATAAAAGCACTGTTTATCACTGAAAACACGACGTTTAGAAAATCTATAAACGTACTGTTTTTGGCGCCTTTCATGTTCTATAGGTGGTAGTCATGCTTTCATAACTGACAGATAACCTTAAAATGGTAAATTGTTTGTGTTGAAATATTACTTCTAATTGTGGATTTTTATCCTTTCACTAGGTGATAGGACTAGAAAGAAAAGAAATTTATAGCTATAGCTGTGTTAGTTAAGAAAGAATAAGAATCTGTGAAGTTAAAATTTCAAGTAAAAAATTATGAAACAAGAAACAATGCGCTCAGGTTTACTTTGTCAAAATAATTAAAACGGTAAGTTTTATTTATTACAATTTAAATTTATGGTAATGCAATTTTGAATCTAATGTATTGTTATTCCAGGCAGGTTATGAAATGTATGATGCACGTTACTTGAAAATGTTTATACTGTCTACTCAATTTGTGGCGGCTACTAGCAAACAAATATGAAAAGTTGACGTTTTCATCCATGATTTGCAGTTCCACGTTGTGGCGAACTATCGAATATATGCCATATATGTTTTGTATTAAAAATTGTAAGAAAAGCTGTTGCCGTTATCTGTGCAACTGAGCAGTGCGTGTTGTAAAAATGGTGGAAAGTAAAAGTCTAAAGCAATAAATTGTTCATTAAAGTATTTCATTATTTAAAGAGTTTTATTTGTATGTTTTCTCAATAAAAAGGCTTGATGGTCCACGTAACGTCCTTCAATCCCATATTCAAGTTTTATTTATGATAATAACCAACACGAACCACCGATATGTCAAATCAGGATGGTTCATTAATAACCTTGGAGTTCATTGTATGTATTGGTTTTCCTCTTTCATAATTGTATAATGCTTGATACAATGTTTTAATGTAAACAATCAGACAAAATCACAAGATACACAAACTGTCAAAATGTGAAATTTCAATTTTTAGCGGGAAACGCTACCAACATAACTGATACAAAAACTCCAACTCATATTTTTGACAACTCCTTTTTTTAAAAATCTAATTGTAAAATTACCTCAATAGAAAAAATAGTATAAAAAACACGTATCATAAGGCCTGTTGACGCACTCGTCCTTTGTAAAACTCGCCTGGCGGCTCGTTTTCCAAACTTAACAGATTGCCTTATGATACTTGTGTTTTAATGTACTATTTTCTATTTCGGTGTTCTTATGTTTCTATAAAAGCACTGTTTTTCACTGAAAACACCATGATACAAGAAAACAAGGTATGTTCACTTCGCAGCGTAAACTCGATCTACTCCGCGCATGACGTCACGTGGCAGGCAGATAAGTAAGTTTGTAATGCGGAGTAACAGATAAATCACAGTTTTTCTCGCATATATTAACAAATTTGATGAAAATTAACTCAAAACAAATATGATTACTTTTAAATATGTTTATTTTATAAATACAGTACATACTGAAGATAAATACAGTTATAAAAATATAGAAAAATACCCGAATACCATCTAATGTATGTATAACATGTAACTTGAGTACAAAATTATCTAATATTATAAAATTATTATAAAAATTTTTTAATTTTCTTTGTACTTGATTTATGAGAAGAGTGTTTTTGTAGAAGTTCTCTATTAATTTTTCGAATTTTAATATAAGTTCGCACTTTTATAAAATATTTTAAAACTTCTATAGGAATATCTTCAATGTGCTTAGTTTTAGTATGAATTTCATTAGCTAAATCCGTTATAATATTGTCGTTTTTATTGAAATTATTTCCATGAAACTTTTGAAACATATCCTCTGCAACTTTAATAATTGAAAAGAAATTTTCAGTTGGATAACTCAAATTTCCCTTGGATATGAATGTAATCCAGTTTAATGTCTCATCTATTTTATCAAATTTTTTTAAATTATTACCCAGAAATGAGTATTTTGACCTAAATCGATAAACCACATATCCAGCTAAGTATAAAAGTGCATTAGTATCTAATTCAGTTTCACATATTGTTCCTAATTCTTTGGTAAGTTCTGGAGATTGTATTACAGCTATACAATCGTCATGCAAATCTACTGCTTCTTTTTTAAAATTAATATTATTAAATAAAATTTCAGTCGCGTTAGCTTCTACTTCCTCTTGTGTAAAACTACTCTCTGATAGTGACAATGATGGTGATCTAGACTTCATTGTTACAGAAGATTCACATGTCGGTTTAATTGTATTTTCATCCGATGAAGATTGTAATTCAGTATTTTTACTACTTACAAATACAGCTGAAGCATGTTTTCCCAATATATACCATCTTAGTCGATGCTGAAAATCTATAGCAGATGGATGATCTCTTGCCCCTCCCATTGCTCGCATGTATGAATAAAAATTTTCCAATATATCTTGATTAATTCTACTTGTTATTATGTATTCAATATGAAATTTAGATTTTAATTCATTGTATAAACCAATTAAAGAATTGTTGCAAATAATAATACCATTTTGAAACGGTAATTTAGATTTTTTACCTCTCGCTCTCATATTTTCCATAACATCAGTAACTGTGTTTAAGAAATTAATTTGTATTTCCGCATTTACTCCAAAAGCATTATTACCCGATTGTTTTCCATACATTGATTTAGAATTAAATAAATCAAACCAGTCATTTAACATTTTAATAAGTTCGCTGGTTTCTTCCCAATTACCTGTGATTATACCTTTTAAGCCAGAAAATTTTAGAGCTTGTGAAACCGAATTAGATATAAGTTGAACAGCAGTTTTTACTTTTTGACGTTGTGGCCCTTTCACATCTAAATGACGACTGCTTATTTTATGCGTTATGTTTAATTCTCCACTTTTGCTTAATAACATCTCAATACATGATTTATCTATATGTTTATTATTTAACATATAACCCTGATCTAAAAAATGATTTCTAAATAATTTTATAAGATGCGGAGCATCTGCGAAAAAATAGATGTTGCGGTGTAAATCTACAGGATTTTGAATATATGTTTTATCAGAAGATATTTGTAATGATTTCCAAAGAGATAAATTACCCCCACCCATATCACAAGTAGCAGCAACTACAAAATATCCTGCATGTTCTAATTTTATTATTATATTGTACAGAATATCTTTGGTCATTTGTTGATCAAAAGCATAATAAATAATTTGTTTCCATTTTGAAATAAGCCCACGCACAAAAAGTGTCTGCACTGCTTTAAACGGACCAATGATTTTTTCTTTTGTTTTGTCTAAGTTTACTTGTCGCGATAAATAAGTTTCATCAAATGATATTACAACAATTTTTTCATTTTGTGACATTGATATTGCTTTGTTTTTTAATAATAACAAAATATCATCTAATATCCCTTCCCCTAAATTCAAATGTGTTGCCCATCGACGCAATGTTGAAAATGCCGGTAAAGGATAATTTAATTTTTCGCGTAAATATCTGTATGCTTTAGGGCTTACACTTCGTAATGAAATAGCTGATGCTATATCGTCATTAGACCATCGAATATTTTTCTTAGTTTTTAAAATACATTTAACTTGACCAGTTGTAAAATATTTTGATAAAATATCTTGAAACGATTTTTCCATTTTTTCATTTTGCAAATGTAGCTGCAATTCCTTCTCTTGTAACTTCATTGTTAGTTCTTCGATTTTACTTTTCAAATCCTTTTCACTTTGTTCTAATGCATCTATTTTCTTTTTATAACTTTCAATACTTTGTCTACAATTAACATTAACATAAATTAATTTAACAAGACAACATATTAAAATTAACTTGAAAATTAAAACTTACTCTGCTTCAATTTTTTCGCTTTCAAAAGTGGCATCAGCAGTAGAAGTACTTGGAAAATGTATGTTGGGTACATTAATAGGGCTAAAAAATTACAAATAACAAAAACTATACCAGTGAAGTTTCCTAAATTTTTATTTAATCTAAAATTACCTAGTATTTTTATCTTCAATCAATTCATTTACAAGTTTTTTCATTTGTCTACTTTGTGCTCTTTTTGTTCTGCTCTCTGAAATTTCCTTCTTTTTTTTTGGTAATTTTTGTGTGGGTGAGGCATCTTGTTTTAAATTTCGCCTATATTTTGTTGTAATAGGTGTAAAATCCTCTTTTGTCAAGTCACGTTTATAGGATTCAATATTAAAATGTTCCGAACATATTCTCGCTATATATAAACAAATTAACATAATTATTATAACGATTTAAGTATTTTTTTGTAAAAACAACTTACCATTTTTAACATTAATCTTATCATCCCTGCCACACGCATTTATCCACAATTTACATAAAGTTTCATCTTTTGGAAATCTATGATATATTATCCCAGATGTCTTTTTACTAAAATTACTACACCCGTGAACCGCACAATACGACATTTTGACTTCACAGTTCAACAATTTAGATCATACTAAGTACATTTCTTAAGTATACAGAAAATAAAGCTGATCGTATGTTTATTATTGTAAGAAATAGAAAAATAAATGGTGCGCTCCTATAGTTATGAATAGCGGCATACGGCTGCTTGCCTGCCGCGTGACGTCACACCGAGCTAGAGAGAGAGAGAAGATGTGCGCGTAGTCATACCTTCTGTATTTGTACCATGGAAAACACGACGTTTAGAAAATCTATAAACGTACTGTTTTTGGCGCCTTTTGTATTGTAGAGGTGGTAGTCATGCTTTCAACTGACAGATAACCTCAAAATGGTAAATTGTTTGTGTTAAAATATTATTTCTAATTGAGGATTTTTATCCTTTCTCTAGGTGATAGGACTAGAAAGAAAAGAAATTTATAGCTATAGCTGTGTTAGTTAAGAAAGAAAAAGAATCTGTGAAGTTAAAATTTCAACTAAAAAATTATGAAACAAGAAACAATGCGCTCAGGTTTACTTTGTCAAAATAATTAAAACGGTAAGTTTTATTTATTACAATTTACATTTATGGTAATGCAATTTTGAATTGAATGTATTGTTATTCCATGCAGGTTATGAAATGTATGATGCACGTTACTTGAAAATGTTGACACTGTCTACTCAATTTGTGGCGGCTACTAGCAAACAAATATGAAAAGTTGACGTTTTAATCCATGATTTCTAGTTCCACGTTGTGGCGAACTATCGAATATATGCCATATATGTTTTGTATTAAAAAGTGTAAGAACAGCTGTTGCCGTTATCTGTGCAACTGAGCAGTGAGTGTTGACAAAATAGTGGAAAGTAATTAATAAATTGTTCATTAAAGTATTTCATTATTTAAAGAGTTTTATTTATATGTTGTTTTCTCAATAAAAAGGCTCGATGGTCCACATAACGTCCTTCAATCCCATATTCAAGTTTTATTTATGATAGTAACCAACACGAACCACCGATATCTCTTATCAGGATGGTTCATTAATAAACCTTGGAGTTCATTGTATGTATTGGTTTTCCTATTTCATAATTGTATAATGCTTGATACAATGTTTTAATGTAAAGAATCAGACAAAATCACAAGATACACAAACTGTCAAAATGTGAAATTTCAATTTTTAGCGGGAAGCGCTACCAACATAACTGATAAAAAAACACCAACTCGTACTTTTGACAAGTCCTTTTTTTTAAAAATATAATTGTAAAATTACCTCAATAGAAAAAATAGTATAAAAAACATGTATCATAAGGCCTGTTGACGCACTCGTCCTTTGTAAAACTCGCCTGGCGGCTCGTTTTCCAAATTTGGACTCGTACGTTAACAGATTGCCTTATGATACTTGTGTTTTAATGTACTATTTTCTATTTCGGTGTTCTTATGTTTCTATAAAAGCACTGTTTATCACTGAAAACACGACGTTTAGAAAATCTATAAACGTACTGTTTTTGGCGCCTTTCGTATTCTAGAGTTGGTAGTCATGACAGATGAATTTCATATAACCCCAAAATGGTAAGTTGTTTATGTGGAAATATTACTTCCAATTATTGATTTTTATCTTTTCTTCAGGTGATAGGACTAGAAAGAGGAATTTATAGCTATAGCTGTGTTAGTTCAGAAAGAAGAATCTGTGAAGTTAAAATCTTTCAACTAAAAAATTATGAAATAAGAAACAATGCGCTCAGATTTACTTTGTCAAAACAATTTAAACGGTAAGTTTTATCTATTACAATTTCATTTTATGGTAATATTGCAATTTTCAGCTGATTTTATTGTTGTAATCAAGCAGGTTTTGAAATTTATGGTGCACATTACTTGAAATGTTGACACTGTCAACTCAATTTGTGGCTACTTGCAAGTAAATATGAAAATTTTACGATCCATAATTGCCAGTTTCACATCGAGGCGAACTGTCGAATATTAAATTTTTAAATATGATTTAGACATAAGTGCCGTATGCAAATACAAAATATGTTTTGTATTGAGGAATGTAAGAACAGCTGTTGCTGTTATGTCTGCAACTGAGCAGTGGATGTGATGTTTAAAATGGTGGAATGTAAAAGTATACATCAATAAATTGTTCATTAAAGTATTTCATTATTTAAAGAGTTTTATTTATGATAATAACCTACACGAAGCAGCGATCCCGATTCGTTATTTGATAAATTTAACTTTATTACAAGATATGTCAAATCAGGTGGTTCATTAATAAACCGGTGGAGTACATTGTAAGTATTGGTTTTCATCTTCCATAATTATATAATGCTTGATACAATGTTTTAATGTAAACAATCAGTCAGAATCACACAATACTCAAACTCTTGCTCAAACTCTCAAAATGTGAAATTTCAATTGTTGGCGGGAAACGCTACCAACATAACTGACAAAAAAACACTAAATCATATTTTTGACAAGTCCTTTATTTAAAAATCTAATTGTAAAATTACCTCAATAGAAAAAATAGTATAAAAAACATGTATCATAAGGCCTGTTAACGCACTCGTCCTTTGTAAAACTCGCCTAGCGGCTCGTTTTCCAAACTTGGACTCGTACGTTAACAGATTGCCTTATGATACTTGTGTTTTAATGTACTATTCTAAACGTCGTGTTTTCAGTGAAAAACAGTGCTTTTATAGAAACATAAGAACACCGAAATAGAAAAATACAGTTATATTTACATTACGAAATACATTTTCATTTACACTGATAATTAAATGTTTTTTTTAAAGTTTATATAAGTTAAAAACTTACCTACTTCCTATAACATTATTGCCGTCTGAAGAGAGTTCCTTTGGAAATCATTATTTTGAAAATGTTATGGTATGACTAACGAATGAAACCCTGGAGAAGAATAGAATTGTACGAAATATTCAGGTATGAAATTTTTGCATGGGCCCATTTAAATACTGGACTAGGAAAGCACAGTAAAACATTACTATGTCTGGTCGAAAATAGATGGCCGACTAGGGTAATTGAATATCAAAACAGGGGTGCGTTTAAAATATTTTAAACATTTTTCGTTTATGTTGATTATAACAAAATATTTTGATCTTTAAACTGTTTAGTTTGGCAATTCTACGAAATAGGATTATTTTTAATTTCCGCTAACAGTAATTACGACTCGAGGGTTGCTTACACCTAAAATATAATTATAAGTTACGTACACTTTCCACTTCCTCTCTTTCTAGGCACAGACTTGGACCATAGAATTGGTAGAAATATTTATTGCTAGACTGAAAGTTACTTTCTTCGAAAGGATTGGGAAATTTCAGCCATAAATAAAATTCAGGGTAATTCCTTGCGGATTAGGACTGGTACGGTGATGTTCTTCAAACATATGCATATTTAATTGAAATTGATAAAAATAACGCAAAAAAGAAAAAAAATAATAAAAACATAATAAAATCCGAACTTTACTTATTACTTATAATATGTACATATGTCATGTCGGCGGCAAACATTGAAATCCGTTAATCCCGGTAATGCCAAGTTGGTACGGGAATTGCCGGCAAACAGTAGAATGATCAGAAAACCGCTACATTCGTGATCCGCCAGTTCACCCTCCCAGAAGAAAATATCTCTTCAAAAAATAAATGGCGGGACGTATTTTCCTAGTCACATCAGATTTTTTTTACATACATGTAAAAAGTAAGTAAATGAGTGTTATTGATGGAACTGGGAAGTGACGATGATAGGAAATAAATATCCGATTACAAATATATAACGCTTTATTGGTACAATAAAGAATAATAAAAAGGTACACTTCATATAATTTGTTTCTACACCGACGTTTTTATGTTGACTCTGCTACTCTAATCGTGAACTGGTCGTCATGGTTACATTGCTAACTTTTGAATCAGGCCGTATTTGGAAATCTCGCTGACAGTTATGAGTGAAAAAATAGTTATTTCCGTTATAATGACCGTAACGACTATCATTATGGTAATAGTTCTGAAGTAAATCAAGCGAGGCGACGTCGAGTTTGATAATACAACGTGTACCATATATGATTAATTACGATCCGTAGTATATACAAAATTTTATTTGCTGGCGCAAATCAATGAAAAAATAAAATTATTTGGTATTGAACAAAAAAAAAAAAAATCTAAAAAATCAGGTAGGTATGCTGTTTTTGATTTGTTTGGAAACAAACCTCGTTATGGTACTGAGTTCCTACTCTAATGGAATCATTATGGTCCAAGACCTGTAATGAAAGTCATTACAGTACTCAAATTGAGGACTAGAATGTTATCATTTGACACGGCAGCATATAAAATATTTTTTGTGCAACCGGACGCGAAATAAGCATTTCGCAGCCGCAATATAAGCCGCGAAAGTAAATTTCGCGACCGTTGTTATGGTAACGGCCGCGAAATGAATTTCGCGTCCGTTGTTATAGTAGCGGTCGCGAAATTAGGTAAACAATCACTGACACTTGAGAATTGCATGGTTTTGTTTATCAAATGTTAATCCCATAGCCACCTTGAAAACTAACTTTCTATTTACAATGAAACTGTTTAAAATTAATAAAATTTGTAATTACATATTTTTTACGGTTACACAAAAAATATTGTGTACACCTTGTCCGCGAAATCCATTAGCGCCCTCGAGATTGCTTGCAATTTTTCTCTCGGTACCTTAAAGAGTGATTTCGCGGCCTTGAGATACAAATAGCTATTATAATTCATAATTTTTTCATTGTGTAAAATTATACATTTTTTAAAAAATTAAATGAAATATTTTAGAACTTGAATTGATATTAAAAAAAAATGTGATCAATTCGCAAAACAAAAATGTCTCTCTAATTCTATGTAAAAGTATAACATATGTATTCATTTATAATATTCACGGCACGTTTATAATAGTTACTTTTTTAAAATTATTTTATATTTATTTGTCGTTATTACTAATATAAATATATAACGATTTATTATCTTCCCTTCATGAGCGATTTTAGGACAAAAAGACGTTGGACAAGCACTTGAATCATGAATTCCCTCTAATGTAGTAAATAACACATTTTTGAATATAAAGTGTGCTATTGATTTTTATGGAAATGATTTAATTTATTTTAACTATTCCTTAATAGGGGATTCCACCATTTTTTAAATATAATTTCATTTGAACGTATAAGTAAAAATATGACTCGCGTGCATCACTACTCAAAAGACTGAAAACTTTACAAAGAAATAAAATAGGTGAAGAACGACTTACAGGCTTAACTTTATTATCTGTACATGTATACATAGTTATAGAAGAAATTATAAATATTTTTGCAAAAGAAACAAAATTAGATTTTGTTATATAATTAAATATTACTACCTATACTTAATTAATTTGATGTACTTTTAATTATAATATATTATATATTTGTACTATAAGATTCTACAACACAAGACATGTCATAATATAAATATAAACAAGACAAAATTATTTTAAAAACAATAAAATAACAAAATGTTCTTTGGTACACAGTACTAAAATGTTAACCTTTAACCATATTAATATTATTTCCATATAGGTACTCATTTTTTATATCTTTTTTTCTTTTTGTAGGTGGTAATCAATGGAAACCTTTATATAATATAGCACCAACACCACGTTCATATTATTCTTCAAAATATCGAAGCAAACCAAACATATTCTCGTCAAAGAATCAACAATCAAATACTGTTAATCCTATCGAATATCTTCCAAAATCTTACCAGCCATCAACATCTTCATTTATTGCTAATTCGACACTTCTCGTTGCTGATCCAAGTCAAAGAATCATAAAACCCAGTCCTAGTTATAAAAAACCGAAATATCAATACGTTATTCCCAAAAAGCATTACAAAAGTCAGTCGTCGTATGAAGTGCATGAAGATTCTGAAGAAGTACCTGATTATGACGTACACAATCAGTTCAGATTCCCAATACCGAAATCTGGTCAAGCTACAAACAAACCTATCCTATATTCGGAGATGGTTGCCCACAAACCAAGTAAACCGATTCAATATATTGAGACGGTTGGATCGGATAAACATTTCCACCATGTTCATTTCCATGATTCTATGCAAGAAGCTTTAAAAGCATCAGCTACAAAACCACACGGAAGAACTTATAGAGGTTATCCTACTTCTAGCACAAGAAAATATTATTAATCTGAATGAAATTTGTTATTATTTGTTTAATTTTAAGTTTTATTTTATAATTTATTATTGTTGATATAAAGAGTATTTGTTATTATTTATTTACATTCAGAAATAAAAACAATAAAATTACAAAACACAAATGATTTATTACACAGGATATTAAAAAAGTAATTTTTTGAGGGTATACGAGTACATTTCGATGTGCCCATTTTCAATTTTCATCTACTTATTTTGATTTACATACTTCTAAAAGCGTATTATTCAAATTTTGTTTCAAGTAAAGTAAGATAAAAAATAATGAGGCCAGCACATTAAATCCTTCCATTTCAATTTTTATATTACATAGACTTCAGGCTGGTTTATGTAAATGTAAGCTGCCTTAGCATTTACTTTATACTTTTAATTTGATTTTATTTACTTGAGTATCGTTTGCCATCTTGGCACGCTCATTCTTCCAAAAAATGTCTTCACAGCAATAGCGACAGTCTCGTTTAAATTAAAAACAGAATCTTGAATTACTCTTTCGCATAGAGTTAAGAATATATAATAGAGGAAGCACAAGTCGACAATCTTGAAGCCGTTCGGGGAATGGTCCGCCATCTTGCATTGGTCCAGTTTTTATTAGTTTCTTGCTTTTTGCTTGCGTCGACGTGTACTATTTCGAATGTGTTCTTTAAACTTTTGTGTCTAAATATCTTTTTTGACCATATGTACTAAATTTTAATAATAAATACGACAGTTTACTATGTATTACACTCTGCAGAAATGGATTAGTGCAATATTGCCGACGCTTCATTCCCCTTCCGTCACTAGGCATCAAGGTCATTGCCTTTGAACTATGCTTCACGCTCCCTCTATTCTTATCTGTATGACTCGTTCATTACTCATTATTAAAAAGGTACTGAATGAATTATGAGACAAATGAGAAAACAATGTATTTTATAAAGGAAATTGGAGCACAACACTTTTTATAACGCACGTAATTATTTTTATAAAAAAAATTATATTTATTGTAAGTTGCAATACAAGACGTAGTCGAGAGTTGCATGTACAGAAAATGCATGTAAGAATTGCACATATTTCTTCAACGACTGAAACTTATTCAATTAAATAATTATGAAGTTCAATACTGAAGATAGGTGTTAGAATATTTAAAATATAGATCTGAAATCAGCAAAGGCATTTTCTAGATTTTCAGGAATGGGGTTCTCAGCAGAGTAAAGTCTTTTACGAAATATTGCTATTGCATATCAATTTCAATATTAAGTTTGTTGTATTGTATTGTAATTAAGCTAAGGCAATATTTAATTACATACGAGGTAGCGGCTAAAACTACCTGAAATGATTGCCTAGAGCCAAGCAGGTGATAGCTGGAGGGATTTTTTTTTTTTTTTTTGAAATATTGTCTTCAGAGCAGCGTGTTCTGCTGGAGAAATCACTATCTGAGATCCTTCAGATGCTTAAGAAAGCATACGGAAAAGAGAGGATGAAAAAGTCGATTGTGCAAGAGCAGCACTAGCAAAAATTTTGCTTCGACAAAGCAAGAGGAAAGTGATTAGGAGGTTTTATTTTTGATTACCAAAGTGTCATTCATCACGAATTCATTCTTCAATGCCAAACTATAAATAAGGAAAAACAAAAAAATATCACTTTATGCTTGTATCCCATGATGGGCCCTATTTGCTCGTGGGCCCGTGTCTAGCGCATCACCGATTGCTACGCCACTGTTTACGCGTTTTTACTTCATGAAATCATGATGTACACTGGTACGAGGGTTGCGCTGAAAATTGTTAGTTATTAAAAGGCAGTTGCATTTTGAAACAAAAAATCTTTATTGTTCAGACTAATACACTTGTGCATTCTTTGAAACCAGTTTTTAAAACATTCGGAAAATTCATTTTCTGATAGGTTCTTAAAAATTCTTTGAAATTCTGTAACTGATGTATCTGCGCTGGAAATTTTTTTACCTCGCATCATTTTTTTAACAGTTGGAAACAAAAAAAAATCGCACGGCGCCAGACCTGGGCTATACGGAGGATGAATTACCAATTGAACTACCGAATCTTTCAAAAAATCCAATGTTCTGGCAGCAGTGTGGGAGGATGCGTTGTCATGTTGGACTAAGATGTTACCCAAACCGGTCCTTTGGCGACATGTTTGTAATTTTGCAAACATCTGTGGTAAAGTCACTTCGCAGTACCATTAAGATTAACAGTTCTGTGTTCTTCAAGTGAAATAACAGCAACAGGACTACCTCGGCGGAAAAAACAGAAATCATTTTCTTTAGACGCTTCTGCCACGAATTACTTTTGTGGACAAGTCTTTAGCTTCGAAAACCCAAACACTAGACTGCTGTTTAGTGTCAGGGGTCGTAACTGTATACCCAAGTTTCGTCACCTGTTACAATGTATGTCACTTGCTTGGAAGCTTCTCCGTCAAATTTTTGCAACATAAATTTACACCACTCTACTCGATCCTGTTTTTGACTTTCTGAGAGCAAATGCGGTATCCAACGGCTTCCTAGCTTTCTTACTCCAAGATGTTTATGCGAAATGGTATTCACCGTCGAGGATTTCCTCCTGAATCTCCCTATAAGTAATATTTGGACTGAGTCAAGCTTGCCACACGATCAACATATTCTGAACAGGCAGCATCCGCAGGTCTTGCTTCGTGTTCTAGCAGCTCTCGCCCTCGTCGAAATTCTCGGAACCAATGACTAACAGAGGATAATGAAAGGGCAGCATCGCCAAAAGCTGCTATCAAATTTTCATGGCTTTGCTGGTATCCTAACTGTCTTTTATAGTCATAGAAAATTAAAGCTCTAAAGGCAGTTCGCGGAATGCTCATTTTAACTGAATTAAAAATGCAAAACTACTTACAAAAATAACTATGTTCCATAAGGAAATCGGAACGTTTGACAATTGTGGGTAACGAATGTCAACTGAGCTTCCACGGCCTGCTATACTAACTATTACCAGAGCATCTCTCGTACCTTTTTATCATTCCTCTTACTCACAGCGGACAAGCTATTTACAACAATTGTATTAATTTTTTCACAGGTATTATTACGTAATTTGTTGAAAACATAAAAAATATGGGTCTATTTTTTTAATAATGGCAACCAAAAAAAAAAAAAAAAATCTATCGTGGAAACCTCCACTGACCTCCCGAGATAGAATTTATGCACAAGAACATTACCTTATTTGTTATATTGATTATCAAGGGTTATATTAAAAAATAAGAGTATATAATTACTAATATTTCATCGAGCTCGCTAGAAGAATAAAAAAATATAAAAATAAGTAAGTAGAAAGTAAAAATTACCAGGAAAATATATCATTTATTTATAATCATAATCTGGCATAGGTTCTTCCAAGTTAAATCTTTTTGTATTCGAATACGCTGTACTTATTTTCTTTATATTTTGACTAACATCGTCTTCATCATCTTCGTCATATCCATCATCTCTTCTATCATCTTCTGTCCTGTATCCACTACTGTATCTTTCATAAGCTGTATCTCTGTCACGCGTGTCTGGAGGGGCACTCTTCCTTCCACTTCTCGATGGTGGGGGTACTGGAGAGGGTGTAAGAGACGCAGCTAAGCTGCGCGGTTGGCGGAATGAATTCGCACGGGGGATGCGAGACCAGTTACTATTGGTTGATATGTTATCAGGATCCATTGGGAGGACAAAAGCCGGTGCGGTTGGTTCGGGTAAGCCAGATGTGTAACTTCGGCGGGAAGATTCAAATGCAAGAATGTTGTACCATGATGTCTGCTTTGGTTCTTCATAATGATCAATTTGATCTGGGTTAGAAATAGATTTGTGTCCAGGTCTAAAACTATTAAAAAGATTAACATAAAGTAAAATTAGATAAACCAAAAGGGGAATGTCTTCAACGCCCGAATATTCAAAACCATAATATTCAAAGCCAGAATATGCATGCACAAAATCATTCAAATATCATATAATCAAAAACAGAAGCTTCGCTCGAATCATTCAAAAACCGAATATGTGAGCGTAACCAAGCGGAGTTCAGATTAGGTTTGGTCGGGTTTGGTTAGTTTAGATACGCTTTCGTGCAATGCGCGATTCTGTTTTTGAATACTCTGGTTTTAAATATTCTGGTTTTGAATATTTGGGCGTTGAATATGCATTCACTAATTTAACATTATATTCATTTTTATATTGTTTCATTTTCAGATCCTATTATATATACATATATATATATATATATATATATATATATATATATATATATATATATATATATATATATATATATATAGACGTTTTTTTGTGATCTCGACTGATCAGTTAAGATAACAGTTAAATGGATAACGAATCAATACACTCTTTTAAGTTATTGCCAAGCTTTCGGAAAATAATTTATTCCTTCATCGGGGCACTATAAACAATATGACAACGATGTTATTTTACAATATTGTACAAACAATGGTTACAAGTTTATTATATTTAACCTCAACAAGTAGTAAGTTAAATATAATAAACTTGTAACCATTGTTTGTACAATATTGTAAAATAACATCGTTGTCATATTGTTTATAGTGCCCCGATGAAGGAATAAATTATTTTCCGAAAGCTTGACAATAACTTAAAAGAGTGTATTGATTTAAAAAATTCCATCTCCTTGACTGCTACACCGTTATCCATTTAACTGTTATCTTAACTGATCAGTCGAGATCACAAAAAACGTCATTACAGATATGGGTTTCTTCAACACGATCAAAGAACAGTATGGCAACCATGCTCCTGCTCAAACGATGGACCGCAACGAAGACCAAGATTGCAGCTATGACAAACCGGAGGATTTTCTTACTAAGTTGCCACAGACAAGGCCTTGTACCGACACATATAGTTCAACAAACAAAATCGACCTCCAGTCTAGTCCTCATCACAGGAGGAAGAATAGGACAAGAAGTCTCCTTGACTGCTACACCGTTATCCATTTAACTATATATATATATATATATATATATATATATATATATATATATATATATATATATATATATATATATATATATAAAATTCTTTTATTTTTAAGTAAATCAATGACTTTCAAATAACTTCAACAAAACGTAAGTTCCTTTAAATCAAATTATCTACATTTTAAAATTACTTGTATTTCAACTTCAGTGTCCTGATGAAGTGTACAATCCAAATACACGAAAGCTTGACAGATTTTAAAAGAATCTACTAAAACAAATTTAAGCCCAGAAAACATCCCACTGATATACCCACTAAAATTTATGTCTTTAACTAATCGACAGTGACGATTACACTACACACACACACACACACACACGCACGCACGCACGCACGCCCGCACGCCCGCCCGCCCGCACGCCCGCACGCCCGCACGCCCGCACGCCCGCCCGCCCGCAAATTTGAGGCTATTTGCTATTTACTACGTACAAGGAGAGTTTAGGTTTAGACTATATTAAACTATTACGTATGTAGTAATTTTAATAGCATTTGAATTCAAAATCGTGTACCGGTTCTAAATTTTTAAAACATATATGGGCCTATTCTGTAATACAGTGGTTTATTTTTTGCAACTAGTTGAAAATTTGACCAATCAAGTATGTTGATAACAAATAATTGTATTTTTAGTCAAATCAATATCTTTATATTAGATAAAAAATTTAACCAGTCGTTAAAAATTAACCAATGACTTTACAGAATAAGCCCGATATACCTACAGTTTAATTTTTAAAGATGTCAGTTTAAGGTCGTCTTCGAACTGTATAAGTTAAGATTTTGGCTCCGCCCATTCTGTCAAATTCAGTATCAGTAATGTCGTATACTTACTTTTTATGCGGGTACAAAAACTACTATTGTGAATTAGTTATTATAAAAATATATGTTACAGTAAAAGCATTTAAAATTCTTAAATAAGTCAACTGATAAGTTTATTAGTAAATATGAAATATAAGATTCAGTATCAGCTGTCAGTGACAGAAAATAGAGCGCTATACGCACGGCTATGAATCAAGTTAATTTATTTATTCAAAATAATAAAGAACTTTTGTTCCAGCGCTAATATTGTCAATAATGGGCATCCTTTTAAAATGCATGTCGTATCTTAGTCGAAACAATATGAATTTTTGAAAGACAAGCGTGTAATATCGATTTCATATCGCGCGCGCTTCTTGTCAATGCAAATATAAGAGTACAGAAGTTGTTGGACGGGAACCATAATTTGTGGCAGGCCTTGATCTATGCTTTGAGGGTTCTGTTTTCACTTTCAATAACCAAGTATATTTCCAGTTAGATGGTTCTCCAATGGGAGCTAGTATTAGCAGCACATTGGCTGAAATTATCCTCCAGAAGCTTGAAAACAATATCATTAATGATAACAAATTTAGCATTTTGTATTACAAAAGATATGTCGATAATTGCTTGCTGATTGCTCCTAATGAAAATATTAACGATATTTTAATTCAATTTAATAATTTCCACCCGCGGATCAAATTCACTATTGAAATGGAGAATGACAATTGTTTAAATTTTTTACACGTTACCCTAATTAAATTCAATGATACCATCATTACTAATTGGTATCAAAAGTCTACGGCCTCTGGTCGTTATTTGCATTTTAATTCATACACTAATTTCAAATACAAGATCAGTGTTGTCACAGCCCTAATTGACAGAGCTATCTTGCTCTCACACCGTAAATTTCATAATGAAAATATACAATTAATATTTAACATTTTAAAAAACAACGGTTACACCGATCTCTTTCTCAATAAGTACATCAAAAAAAGACTATGCACTTTAAGACACCCCAAAGTCAACACAGATGTTGCGGATGGATTGATACAGGACGCCCCTAAAATCTACGCTTCTATCCCTTTTGTCCATAAAATCAACAAAATTATCAATAAAATAACTTCAAATTCTAACATTTCGATAGCTAATAGTAACTTCATAACTTCCAAACCATTTTTTACCAATCTTAAAGAAAAAATAGATCCCACTGACCAAAAGGACATCGTTTACCAAATCAATTGTGGTCATTGTGATAAAATTTATATTGGAGAAACTTCTCAGCCGATTAAAAAAAGGCTTTATCAACATCAATATCACTGTAATACTATGAATCCCGATCACAGTGCCCTGTGCAAACACCATTTTCAAACGGGTCACAAGTTTAAATTTAAAGAGTTTAAAACTCTAGATAAAATTCTTTATAAAGATACACGGCTTTTGTATGAAACATGCTATATTAACATCAACAAAAATAAATGTATTAACAATCAAACAGATTTCAAACAAAATGTTCTACACTTAAACAACATATTTAACAGTTTTTGAATTTTACCGCCATTTTATTTATTTAGTTATTTTGCGTTCGATCCAGTCTGTGGTTGCTTATATTGTTTTCCACTATTATATTTTGTGACTGTTCATTTCCTTTGCTGTTGTGCTATCGCACAGTTGCTAGTATTGGCACCATGCCCATTTTTTATAATATTTATATTAACTAGCGTTCCGCTTACATTTATAATTTATAACTATGTATATTTTTTACAACTTCATGTCATACATTTAATGACAATTTAACAGTTAGGTAAGTTTGTATTTGCTTCTACTTATTGTAACATTGTAAGTCATTTATAAAAAAATTTCATGTAGCTGATGATGGACGGATGATCGCCCGAAACGTCCTAATATTTAAATGTTTATTTAAATAAAGAACTTGGAACCTAAAGGCCTTTCAACAAATGATCAAATATAAGAGAGATAAATTATAAATGTTTGCCAAATTGTTCATGATACAGATGCCAACTTTAATAAGTTAAACTGTACCTAGTTTTCAATCATTAGATTTGTTATAAATTACCCAGTTTTCACATATACATATAAAGAATGGACCAACTGTTGGTTTCATTTTGAAGTGCGTGTTATGTCGACGTTTGGCAAAAATTGATCGTTTTACCCTTGATCAACGTTGGGAAATATTGAAAAATGGTTTCCAAAGTGAGTATTGCGTTGCAGAAACTGCGAAATGTAAAAATCATTTTTGATCGAAATTGCATGGCTTGTTGGAATGGGATGGGTTTTGGTTCTAGCAGGATGGCGCAATATGTCACAACAGCCGTCAGATTATCGATCTTTTGCGCATTAGCCATTGCGCATCTGCGTTTTGGCACCTTTAGACATTTTTATGAGGAAGTGTAAAGGACTGTTGTTACTCCAACAACCAAAAATTATTGCCGCACTTATTAAAAAAATTCATCGTGTTATTCGAGAGATAGAGCCACAAACAATCGTTAATGTACTGTAAAACGAATTAACAGGATGGGCTACTACCAAGCCAGCCACGATAGCCATTTTAATGAAATTGTTTTTCATAAAAAATCGGACGGTGTACTCTCTTCAATCATTAAACTGGCTTTCTTTAGATTGCTGTCACAATCAAATCGGATTGTTGCGATCTAACTGAATGACGTCAAAAGTGATTTCAAACTGTACAACAAAAGAACATGTTCTTTTCATATGGTGACAGTTGAAAATTGTTTTTTCTACTCCCATGCGTAAAGTGGGTACTTCACGTATTGATTTTCATGTGTGAAGTTTGTTTTTTTGAACACTGTGCGTGAAGTAACACTGAAGTAAATAATTCAGTTTAAAGACACACAATGAATATCGGTATATATACGTAAATCATGTGATGGTAAATGGTCTGAAGAAATAACAACTTCATGAAAAATGTGTAATTAATTTATATAAATAAAATTTGTAATTCTAAATTTACAACTTTGTGTTAAATATAAATCTAAGTCCAATAAGCACTAAAAAGCAATAAATAAAAAATTTCTAAGCAATCTAATACAAATTTTATGATATTACAGGTTATAGCAATTACAAAATATAAAATTATTATATTTCCTTTTCATTATTTTAAATATTACAAAATGACTTGTGCTTTAATAAAACAAAGCTGTTAAACCCCCGTACCGTTGATAAACATGGTTACACAAGTCGATAATGCAGAGGCTTTACGTTAAAAGGATGACAATGTGAAGAAAAAATTATATTTTATTGCAAGGTCGTAGAAAAAGTATAGTATGTAACACGTGTGTGAAGCCTATTTTACATTCGGGTGGCTTGCAACACTCGCCTTCGGCTCGTGTCGCAATCTCCACCCTCATGTAAAAACTTTAGCTTCACACACTTGCCACATAATATACTATTTTCTACTCCTGTAAAAATATATCCTCATAATTTCAATTTTTTTGATTAATTATAGTAGTCATAATTCACGCCAGTGAATTATGGGTTCATAATTTACTCCGGCCAATCACAAAACCAGAAATCAATTATTTCCGTTTATTATTGTAACGTGTGAGCCCCGCTGCTACGCTGAACAAGCGTCTAAGTATAGCGAAGTAGCAATCGCGCTATCAGCCGGGCTACGTAAACAAACAAGCCATGACGTGTTTAATTACTTCCGGTCGCCTGAACCTTTTGTGTTCATTGTTATTATCCGATCGAATATTCAGGCAATGGTTTGGTAAAATGGCGATTTGATTTTCTCGGAACTTATATATTCCAGTTGGATTGTACAATTTTTAATCTTTCTCTAATAAAATGATATCGTACATCCACGTGTTTAGTGCGCTTATAAAATTCTGGATTCTTTATGAGACGTATGGTACATTGATTGTCAATAAAAATCTTTATTGCGTCAACACAGATATTCGATATTTGATAGTAATTGTTGTAGCCGGATAATTTCTTTCGTGACAGTACTGGCTGCAATATACTCGGCTTCCGTGATTTGACTCACACTGTTCTGCTTTTGTGCTGCCCAGGTAACAGCAGCTTGTGACAGGACCGAGACATAACCTGTCATTGAGCGTTGCATTTGAATGTCGCCTGCGAAATCTGCATCCGAATACATCGTCAAAGGAACAATCTGTTTTTCACATATGTACAACATTCCGACATTTCGTGTTCCTGCTAAATATCAAAGAATTTTTATAATAAATAGCTAATGCTCCCTGTCATAATTTGCCAAGAATCGACTGACAACGCTCACTGCAAATGCTACGCCTGGTTGTGACACAATGGGAGTGTTTGGTGGCTATTGTGCGAATTAATGGCAGCACTGGACTAGCGTATTTTCTGGAAGTGTGTAGTGAAATACGTACACGTAGTATACCGCGCTAGCATAAAGTGTAACTAAATTTGCAGAATTTGTTAAGAAAATTGATAGTTCGCGCCAACACAAGTAACAGGGTTAGGTCCATAAATAAAAATGCGTTCTGTTGTGTTTTTAAAAGTAAAAGAAACATGCATCGTTTGCCGAAAGATAAAATAGAAAGAAAGTTATGGTTAGACAAATTAAAATTAAAAAAATATGCCTCAAACTCGCCATTTGTTTGTTCTCAGCATTTTCAGAAAATAGATTTCCTCACAGAAAGTTATGATACTGGAAAGATTTTCGTGAAACTTATAAATATCTAAAACTTGTTTATGTTAAATATTTGTAAATAAAATTTGCAGGAATACGTAATATGAGGAGAATTTTGGGAAAAGGTGCAGTCCCAATAATATTTTCTCCGAAGTACAAAACAAACAAAACAAAAAAAAATCAATTAAATTTCACCTTACATAGCCAAAACAAAATGACCTGCCTCTAAATTAAATCACTTTTTCTCCCTCATACACTCGCACCACGGCATCTTCATTCAGTTTTCAGCATTTCTAATTTCCACAAATTATAATTATCTTTATCCGACATTCTCAAAATTTTTAAATAACCTCATAGCAAAAGTTTGTACATAAACAAACGAAGGTGCAAAATGAACTATTACAAAGTAATTAAAGTGAAAAGCTAATATTCAACAATAATATATATATATATATATATATATATATATATATATATATATATATATATATATATATATATATATATATTTTAAAATGGACAAATATTACATAGCTGTCATTTTTTGACAGTAGTATGTAACCATGGAAATGAGTGTCCATATGTTGCATGTTAAAATAAATTCCCTGTATATATATATATATATATATATATATATATATATATATATATATATATATATATATATATATATATATATATATATATATATATATATATACAGGGAATTTATTTTAACATGCAACATATGGACACTCATTTCCATGGTTACATACTACTGTCAAAAAATGACAGCTATGTAATATTTGTCCATTTTAAAATGCAACATACAAAAATTTGTAGCTATGTATTATCAATACTAATTTCCAATAAATTAGCCTACATACAATTAACAAACAATCAAAACCTTAATGTAGCACATCTTAACAAACTTTGGTTTACAAAAATTCATAATTTTAATGCAATAAATGTTCAAAAATACCTCCATTTACAGTGTGGCAATATGTTAATTGGTCGTAGAAAGAATTGACACAATTTGTGATGTGTTCTGGAGGTATCTCCTGTGCTGCAATACTATTTATAATGTTGCATTTTAAAATGGACAAATATTACATTACTGTCATTTTTTGACAGTAGTGTGTAACCATGGAAGTGATTGACCATATGTTGCATGTTAAAATAAATTCTCTGTATATATATATTTGGGATAGCATTCTTGTTGCAAATTATGTAATATTAAAATGATGGTATTTATAAAATTCTTATATACATATTTTCAATTATTCGTAAACTATTATAGCATTTACATATTTTAATTGGAAATTTAGTAAAAATGCAATTAAAATTAACATTTATATAATATATTATATTTTCTTTAAAGCCTAATTAAAATATTGGTGTAACTGGGCATAAAACTACTAACGTATTTTTTTAAATCCTATAATTGAAAATATTTAGTAAAAAAATATGCCGATAATCTTAATATTGTGTATCTGAATCAGGAATGCTGGTCTAATCAATTTTTCTTAATATTTTTTTTGACGGTTTTAAGTCATCCCTGTAATACAAAAATTGAAAATTGTATTAATTTTTAGAGGGAAAATCTACAGAATTTTTGTGAAGATTGTATTTACTCGGAATAATGCTAATAGATATGGGAATTTGGTAAACTTTTTATAATCCCTGTGTGTGGGAGTGGGTATGTCAATTTGAGAATACGGCGTACAAAATAAAAACTAACGTTTTAAATTTTACATTTCTGGAGAGTAAAATTTAATTTATACGAGTGACTGCTGATTAATTAAAGCTGATATACCATACCTAATTTATTAAGAATACGTAACTTACCTTTTATTTTTGATTGAATTACTCAAATTATTATTTATTTGAACTTCATGATCATCTAGTACTACATCTCCATATGCATTATAAGCAGAATAATTTCTTGCGTCAGCTTCTGGACCAGTCTACAAAGATATTTAATTTTCATTAATATATTGGCAATATTTTATGTAAAATGTTCTATTTTCGAAGCCACTATTGATTAACATTCGAATTCGAAACATACAAATCACATACATAAAAAGTAAAGGTATTCAAAATAAGATAAATCATCTATTCTACACCATGTCAACTTCAATTTCAGAAAAAGTAAGTTCAATTCCAGAAAAAGTAAAATTAATTTCAGAAAAAGTAAATTCAAATTCTAAATGTATTTTTGTATAAAAAATTACATTACATTTATGCATTGTCTTACAGTTAAAAGTGACAGACATCGTATTCCTGAAATATTTGTCATTAACATCTTGAAATGTATAGTTGAAATTGAATTTACTTTTTAAATTGATGTTACTTTTTTCCGAAAATGATATTACTTTTTCATTATCATTTTTTCTGAAATTGAAGTTGAACAGGTTATAGAACATTAAAATTTTGCAGTCAGTTGTGCCGCCTTATCATAATAAGTATATTTATCTACACCTGTTTAATAATATATTGATTATGTACGTAACCATGGATACATAATACCGTTCATTATCCACGCCCCGTGGATTTTGACTCATAATCCACGGTGCGAGGTTACATAAGACACGGAACTGTCAAATTTATTGTTGAGGGTTCACAATCAACTTCATATAGCAGTTATGCGCAAGCAAATATTCGCAAAACCGTTTCTGGACATGTGATAGACAAGATTTTATGTGCCGACTTTTCTTTTTATTATTATTTATTACTCAAATTCTAAATTCTAGGGAAATTTTCTGTTGATAACATCAGAATATTTTAATTTCAAATTAATGAATTTTATAAATATATTACAATGTGCACATTATTTAAGTCAACATAATTCATTCCTTTGTACGTTTCACGGCATTTCATTCCTATCTGCAAAATCAAAATAATTTTATTTGGATTTTTCACTACAAATTTCATTATAATTACTTACAATTAGGTTCAAAACCTATAAATATTCTATTTTCTTGTATTAAAAATACTCAGCTATAGATTTTTTATAATATTTTTACGACAGTGAGTGACTCATTTCATTTCAGTTTGCAGTAATCTGGCAGTTCCTGGACGATTTTGATGCTTAAAACTTGACGGAAGCGCGAAAAAACATTTTTAAACCGAAGAAAAATAGAAAATAACGAAAGTGAAAACTTATTGTGTACACCTCCGGATACTGTGGAATCAGCTGATATAACTTCACTTTCCTTACTACCTGAAAAATCTAAGAAAGTTAAAATTAAATTAAAAATAATTATAAATAAGTTATTTAGAGTGGAGCATTTTTCAGTGTCACCCGGTATAATATGATTTCAATTGCAGGTGTAGATAAAATATCGTATTCTACTCGCGTATAATGGCTATTATTCACTCGGATGAATTACCATACTCGCCTACGGCTCGTGTTCTAAAATCATCCTCGTGAATAATAGCCATCATAATACGCTCGTTGAATAATATACTATTATTTTATTGTTGGACTGTTCTGACTATATGGGCTATAACAGTTTTGGACACGAAAATAATAAATAATTCAGTAGTTACATGTCAGCAGAGCTAGTAATTATACATATATTCTAAGAATAAAATGTACATATTTCTTTTTTAATTCTACGTTACCCTTAATATAGGTTCACCATTGGTAGTAATTTTCGTCGTAAAGAGAACTGTAATAATGACAGAAAACACAAAATTAACAATCCATAAGACAAATCCTTTTGCTGATAAAACGAGAAGTGTTAAAACCACAGCTATAAATACTTCTGTTTCTGCAGAATCAACTTTTATAGCATCCTACAAAAGATGTTATGATTATACTTAATTAATTAATTAAAATTAATTATGATTTTTATTAAATCATTTCTTACCCTAAGTAAATGGTACTCAATTCCATATAATATACATGTAACAACATCAAATATGCATACTGAATAAGTTATAATTTGCCATATTATAGTAGATACATTTACTTTCCGAACATTGGATTTTTGTGACAGAACTATAATAAATATTAAAAATGTAACATATAAATAAGTGTGGTATATAACTGAAAAAATACCTGCAATATGAACTCCACTAGTAAAAAATAAAAATAAAGATAATAAAAAATAAATCCACATCAAAATGTGAAATACATTAGGAGTTACTATCCGATCTTTTTCCCACACTAAAATAAAAACATTATATTCAAAGATATGGACCACAAGGCCTGTATTCACAAACCACTATTTGTTGAGTGTATGTTCAATTAAGCAAGTTAATTGCTCTTTGCACTTATGCACAGTGGCTGATCTTTATTTCTTTACACATAGATATAAAATTTTCTTAATTAAACCTACATTCAATAAATGGTAGCCTGTCGATACGGCCCATTATATTTTATATAGTAAAAGTAACAATATCATTATATTACGTATTAGTGTAATACGTATGAAGTCCGAACAGTACCATTTTAGAGGACGATGTACCTGGGTCGACTGAAAAATTCGCGGCCTAGCCTAACACATAGAGACAGCGTTAGATACATAATTATTTTTTGTGAGGTTATGTGAACTCTCATTAGTGTCTGCGAAGTTTTACATTCCTCTAATTTGTGATTTAATTAAATTTAATTATGTTAATGAACGCATGTATTGAATTTTTTGAAAAGGTATAAAGTAGCAGATCATCGTGCTCTGATCAAATTATCTATTTTGTTTGTCATTCATGGTTCTGTTTAGTAGGTACAATGTTTTTCAAAAATTTTATTATTTTTTTCTCGAGTACTTGCCTATTATTAATTTGTTTGAAAAATAAAAAAGGGGGTTCGTATTTTATCAAGATTAATATACAGGATGTTAATACTAAGTCGTCGCACCCGAAAATGGTAGTTAGAACTCATTAAAACAAACAACTTTTCTTAGTTCAAATTTTTGATTTGGTGCCCCGGTTCGTAGTTACTGAGTTACTTTGAGGGTATTTAAAAAAAATCCAAATTACTTTTAGGCCTTGTAAAACACTTGCATTTATAATAATTCTTTATTTTTTCAAATAACAAAATGGCGATTGATCAAAAAAGGAAACATTTATAAAATCATTAAATTATCTACTACATTTGTTCTAAAAAAAATTTTCAATGTATCCAAAAAAAGTCATTATTCAATTAAACAGGTACATTAAAGTTAAACATTTGTGTGCGTATTATTGCATAATTTGTACATAAAAATGACAAAAACACGCTACCGGGCTTGCATTGTAGTTGAAGTAAATGAATAAAGATTTTTTTTGGATACATTGAAAAAAAAATGTTTAGGATAAATGTTGTAATAGATGGTTTAAGGATTTTATAAATGTTTTACTTTCGACAATCGATAGAGTGGTAATCAAAGAATCTTCTTTTGAAATTTAGTTACTTTCTTTTCCAGTTCATTTAGCAATGAATCACGAAATAATATCTCACAATCTACCTCTGAATGTAACGGTTTTATTTGAAATAATAAGTTATTTTCAGATGATGATATTAGAGTTGGCATTAAAAAACTGAAACCCAAAATGACTATGGGACCGGACTCTGTACCGGCATTTATCATACGCGATTATTCATCCGTCTTCGTACAACCCTTAGTAATTATTTTTAATTTAATTTTAAAACATTCAGTATTTCCTAATTGCTGGAAGACCTCACGAATCACACCTGTATTCAAGAAAGGAAATAAAAATAATCTTACCAAGTACCGACCTATAGCCACCATATCAAATTTTAGTAAAGTATTTGAATCCATACTCCATTCGAAAATTGACAGGCATGTGTCTAATATTCTTTTAACTAACTTGATTTCATTAAAGGCCGATCTACTGTTACAAATCTTATATGTACAACTCAATATATTTGCGACACATTAGACCAACAAGGACAAGTCGATGTAGTCTACACATACTTCAGCAAAGCCTTCGACAAATTAGATCATTAAATTATATTACAAAAATTGGAGTCCTTCGGGTTTTCCCAATCACTGCTTCAAATATTTTCTTCATTCCTAAGCAATAGGTCTCAATTTGTTAGTGGCCCTGCCGAATACTTTTCGCAATATTCCGGAGTACCCCAGGGATTTGTATTGGGTCCTCTATTATTTATCTTATTCATTGATGATATAGGAACAAATATTGATGTTGAACACCTACTTTATGCAGATGATCTAATTCTGTAAAATTTCCTCAACCAACGACTGTATAAATCTTCATCACAATTTAGATACTATTTCGGATTGGTGTGTTAATAATAATTTGCATTTAACTGTCAAAAAATGTCATATTATGTCCTTTACAAAAACAATTAATTCAATAACATACAACTATTTTCTCAATAATTCGCTATTAAATAGACCTGATGTTATCAATCACCTTGGTGTTATTTTTGACCATAAAGTTTCCTTCATACCACACATAGAAGCAATAATTTCAGTCGCATTCAAGTGTTCAGGTTTCATTATAAGAAACGCGGAAATTTTTAATACCCCAAATAGTGTTGCCGCAAGACCAAGACCAGTCTTGGTCTTGTCTCGTCTCGTATTGGTCTTGTCGAGACAAGACCAACATTTTGGTCTCGACTAAAAAGTCAAGACGAGACGAGACCAGTATCGAGTCTTGTCGAGAAAGTCTTGAAGTCTCGACAAGACTCTCGACTTCAGTTCGTCGGTATTTTTTCAAAATATTTTATAAAGGTGTTTCAAAAATTAAGAGCAATGCTATTAATGTAAATAAGTAAATATAAAAATTCTAACACTATTAGAAAATCGCAAATTAGGCTGGAAGCTTGGCTTAAATTTCCAAAAAATGTAAACATTACAAAATAAGCATAATACTCGTATTCATGTAACATCTACACAAATAATAAAATAAAAGCATATTTACTGTATAGATATTAATATAATAGATAAATTCAAAAACCAATAAACCGTTAAATTACAATGTATACGTAGGATAAAAACTACCCAGGATAAACCGAATATTTGAAAATTTGTAATTTTATTTATATCCTATGAAATGTACTAACAAAATTGAATTTTCAAGTTGACTAAAATTATTTTCTATTTCCAAACAGCACAAAAGTTATACCTACCTACAATGTAAAATATATTTGAAAGAAAACAAACTCAATTACAATATTTTATTTTCTTGTAATTATTTTATTAAATTTTTTTTATAATTTAATACTGTTCCTACTGTATTTGCGACCTAGTGCTGCTGTATTGAAACATGTAAAGGTATTTTTCATATATTTACAAAAAATATATGTTGTGATTCTTAGAATTATATGAAAAGACAAAGATTTTACGACCTTAAGCCCTTAGGGAAACCAGTCTTTTTTTTTAAAAAACATATTGTATATTTACATACAGATGTGCTCCTTATTTCACCTAAATAATTCATTTGAAATTGAAAATAATTATAATTTTATTATACAAAACGCAAGGATTCTTAAAAATGTAACCCATAATATAGCCAATTGCGCAAACATTTCGTTTTATATTTTCAATATTTACCAATGCTTTATTTAAAAGTTTAACCTTGAGTTAATTGTTCTGATGGGTAGGACCATAGTGTCCATAAAACTAAAACGGAAGGGATGGAGGACAAAGCAATGGATATTTCCAAGAATTTCATTTATGCCTACTTAAACTTTCTTCTCTAATCTTTACATTCTGTATCTCTCAGATCTATAATGAGTATATGTATAAATATTCCTCACTTTATTTTATTACAATTCGTAACATATTTTTCTTAATTTTCATGTGGTAATATTATAACTTCACATCGAAACACGCATAAAATAACATGAAAGTAATGAATAATGTATTTCCAAATAATGTAATATCAACTTCATTGTTGTTCTATATTTAATAATCTCTAGATTTTACTGTTTACCTAGTGCTATTAAGAAAAACGCATAGCTGTTAATTATAATTCGGTATCTAGCGAGGTATCTAGTTATGTACCTAATTGAAATAAAATTATATTCTATGTAAGAATAAATTAAGAAAAAAAAACACCCGGTATATATGTTCCATTTTCATATTAAGTTTTTAAGTGATCGACGACAGTCATAGAATACTTTTAAAATTAATACCTTAAACATTTTTTGGAATTTTTTAATCGCGATTGAACGGTTTTTCTTAGATATTCATGCACTATTGTATACAATTATAATAAACCATTTGTTAATATACGCAAAGTCGAGAGTCTTGTCGAGACTCGAGACAAGACGAGACTGACTTCAAGTCTCGTCTCGACAAGACCAAGACAAGACCAATGTAGTCGAGACTAAGTCAAGACCAAGACAAGACCGACCTCAAGTCTTGTCTCGTCTCGTCTTGTGGCAACACTAACCCCAAACGTGCTGCATTTGCTTTATACATCGCTTGTACGACCACATCTTGAATATTGTTCTGTCATATGGAATCCGATGAATGTCTGTGCAATAGAGAATATTGAAAAAGTACAGCGTAGATTCCTTAAATCATCCATTTTTATCTTATATAATAATATATAATATTAATATTAAGTCAAATCGTATAGAGAATACAATGTTCTTTAATATTTATAATAACATTAAATGTGAAAAAATGATATTTACTATCGTTTTTTCAAGAAAAACTGTTAAAATCTTCAAATGAGGGTACTTCCGGTTGACCAATTATAACCAAAATCTAATCAGCTCTTCATATGGATGAAACGAAGAGGAATACGAAAGAATTATAATTTTTGGAATTGTAGTATTAGAGTTATCGTAGACGAAAATTTTGTTACACACACACACACACACACATCCACACACACACATCCACACACACACACACGCACACACACACACACACGCACACACACACACGCACGCACACACACACACACACACACACACATACAAACGTCATCGTAAATAGTAAAATCGTATTCTAGGGACCTTAAAACGTGCTTATTCATTAAAAACTCAACACCGAATTTTTTGACCAAAGACAATACCTTCCTTACCTAAAGGTGACGGAAGGTAAAAACAAAGCCAATAAATCCATCTACATTGACGCATCTACAATAAATATTAAAATAAGAGCAGCCTTTAAAACTGAAAATGGAACAACTAAATTTCACCTCCCACAAGAAGTCGTGGATACGGTAGAAATGCTTGGTAACTTTTACAGTCTACAGTACTACAGTATATGGAAAACAAAAACAACCATACTTAAACAATGTGCTCTGAGCCCTGATTCCCTAAGCAATCTCCATTCCATTGCAGCAATGTGTCCCAAACATCCCTTAATCGAAAGTATCCATCCATGATCTCCTATTCCGACACTACTTAAATAGTATCAAAGTCAATTTTATATGGATTCCCTCCTATATTGAAATACTTGGGTATGAAAAAGCAGACGCAGCCGCCAAAGAAGTCATCACTCAGCCATTCACAGACATTCCCATCGAAGCGAGGGATGTTACTGCATCTTTCAAACATAAAATCAAAGAGAAATAGAACCAAAGATGAAACTGCCTCAACACTAACAAATTTCAAAATAATCAAGAAAACATTCAACCTGGGACCCAAACTAAACACTCCACAAGAAAAGAAATAGAATGAGAATTGGGCATACAATGTTAACACACAAATATATCTTCGATAAAACAAATCCCAAAAATCGCACAGAATGCAACACCCAGAAGTCAATATAACATAAACACATACTACTACACACGACGAAAATAAAAGAAAACACCAATTACCACCAACACTTAAGAAACCCATTAACATAAAGAACATTAGACATCAATATAATGTAATGTGCAGCGCCCGCCGTCGCCCCCACTGTCACCGCCGCTGTCGCAGCCGCGTCGCAGGGACGAGCGAGTGTCTATTTTTAGCGATGACGCAACAGACTTCCCCAAACCTGCTTAATTACGCGGTTGATGAAATCTATTGTGTTTGAGTTTTTATCTAGAATAGTGCTCTAGAAAGTTCTCGAATACAAATGCCGAAGTATATAAGCACTGTTAGCGAAGGCATTGGACAGTCTGATACAAATAAACGTTAAAATAATATTCAATGAATGCTAAATGACATTATTGTAAACCAGCCAGGAATCTACATTGCTAATAACCAATATATATATATATATATATATATATATATATATATATATATATATATATATATATATATATATATATATATATATATATATATATATATATATGTATATATAGATTAAGTGTAATCGTCACTGTGTCGATTAGTTAAGGAGAAATGTTAGTGGGTAGTTCAGTGTTTTAATTTAGGCCTAAATAATAATGTTGATTCTTTGAGAATTTAGTCAAGCTTTCGCCTTTTATTTAAGGCTTCCTCAGGACTAATTAACATGAAGTAATTTTGAAAAATATGTACACTTAAACATAGAAAGATATTTGTTGTAGATGGTATTACATTGTTTTTGTAGTATAACAGTATGATGATACTGATAAACTTCGATGATTGTTTAAATTTAGTCAAAAAGTAAATTTTGTATAAAAAACATGTATATTTTTTGAAGCAAAGATCAAATATGGGTTCCATTTAAGAAAATGTAAGTTTGTATTATACATATCTTAAAAATTTACCGATAGACAAATTATTTTCGTACGCCACAGGATAGACAATAAAAATATCTAGCTTTTTTGTTTGAAACATTTTTCTCGATTACCTACTGATAGTTTAGAAGTAATTTCAAAATGAAAAAATCGAATTCTGTTTTCCGCCATTTTCTAAAAGAAATATATATATATATATATATATATATATATATATATATATATATATATATATATATATATATATATAAATTGAATGATATACACAACTCTGGTATAACACCGCCTTATTAACTTCCCCCGCCCAAATTTTATAAGTTGCCTGTGCGAAACAAGCTCTTTCGTGAAACGAAGTACTTATAGATTATTTTTTATGAAAATTAAATTAATTAATAATCACTGTAAAGCTAATTAAAATTGCTTTCAGAAATGATAAAAAAATATAGAATTCATTTAAAAAATTAACGATGATGTCGCAAATAGAATTCAAGATCTTTTCACATCAAAAGGTGGCATTTAATTTCGACCCCATTTTTCTAATTTAAAATATAGATCTAAAATTAATAATAAAGAAAACATATATTCGTTCGTATTTTTTTAATCAACCCATATTTTTTACGTATCAAGTATCCGGCAGGAAAATTTTATCGGATACCTATCTTTTTTGCAAAATTGAAAAACATTTGCCTTTTGTCGCAGATTGTGTATTTGTATTCATCATAATTATATAAAAAAAAATATGTGGCCAACACATGATCTCCCGTCAATTCCATGTTTAAAATAGCAATGAGCTTTAAGTAAAGTATCACTTCCAGTTGATCGTTTGTAAACAAAATCTAATTTGTTGTTCCAATAAATAGAAAAGTCTGTAATACCAAATTTTGGATTATATTTTATATTTTTCCTCGAAAATCTTTTAAAAGCTCCAAATTAAGTACCACTACCGGTTTATCATATAGGTATAATCAAAATCTAATGTTGTTTCAAATTATACACGAGTTTTAAATACCAAATTTAAGAAGTTTTGAATCATGTTTTAATATATTTTAAAAAAAATTAATTTTAGCTTTCTGTTAAGTAGTTTATCTTGTAAGTCGTTCTCATTAATATAAAACTCTTAAATACGAAATTTGAAAAGTTTTGGATTGTATCAATTTATTTTTCACGAAAATCTGTTCAGAGTTTCAAATAAAGTATCACTTCCAGTTTATCAATTTTAGCCAAAATCTAATATGTTGCTTCCCTTTATATATGTCTTAAATACTAAATTTGACAAGTTTTTGAATATATCCTATTATATATTTTACGAAAATCTGTTCAGAGCTTCAAGTAAAGTATCACTTCCGGTTTATCAATCTTAGAAGAAATCTTACATGTCGTTTTCATTAATATAAACATCTTAAATACCAAATTTGAAAAGTTTTGGAATATATCATAATATATTTTTCACGAAAATCTGTTGAGAGCTTCAAGTAAAGTATCACTTCCGGTTTATCAATTTTAGAAAAAAATCTAACATGTTCATATTCATATAAAAATCTTAAATACGAAATTTGAAAAGTTTGGGAATATATCATAAAATATTTTATCACGAAAATCTGTTGAGAGCTTCAAGTAAAGTATCACTTCCGGTTTATCAATTTTAGCCAAAATTTAATACGTTATTCTTCTTCACATAAAAGTCTTAAATACTAAATTTGACAAGTTTTGGAGTATATCATAATATATTTTTTACGAAAATCTGTTGAGAACTGAGCCAAAATTTAATATGTTATTCTTCTTCATATGAAAGTATACTAAATACTAAATATACTATATATACTAAATTTGACAAGTTTTGGAGTATATCATAATATATTTGTCACTTTTGGTTTATTAGTTTTAGCCAAAATCTAATGTGTTGTTCCCCTTGATATAGAAGTTTTAAATACTGAAATTGAAATCCTTGGATTACATTTTAATATAATTTTTTATTAAAAACTGTTATGAGCTTCAATTAAACAGTCACTTCTGGTAATCCAATTTTGCTCAAAATCTAATCAACTCTTTATATGAATGCAGAAAGCTTAAATACGGAAAATAGAAATATTTGGAAGTTTGTTATAAGAGTTTTCGTGGACGAAAAAAAAACCTCTCTCTCTCTCTCTCACACACACACACACACACACACACACACACACACACACACACACACACCGACATCATCGTAATAGTAAAAACGTGTTGTGGGGACCTTAATTCGTGCTTTACCTACGATATGACGGGAGGTAAAAAGTATAATTAAGACTTACCAGGGTTTTCTGACAGGTAAAGATTGTATAAGTTATTAACAAAATTATTTAATCCATAATTTATGTTAATGTCGTGTCTAATAATATCTAGATAACATAATATTGCCAAAAATGAACCAGTGCCCCACATTAAAGATTCGACCTGAAATTTCACAAATTATTTCAGTTAAATCATATCAATTCTTTTGTTATGAAGTATTATAGCATCCTAATCCTAATGTTGACATTTCATGAAATCGAGAATATATTTATTTTTTTGGAGAATTGTTACATATGAAAATATAAAATCTAACGATTCAACAATCTAATCTATATAGATAGTGATCAGAAATACAAAGAAACAGAGATGATGTCACTAATTTTTATATATATATATATATATATATATATATATATATATATATATATATATATATATATATATATATATATATATATATATATATATATATATATTACTGGATTTAATTCTGTACGTCACTGTTTATTTATTATATTCCCTCACTTAATAATACTATGAAATGAAAAACGATTTATGTATTTTATCTTTTAAAGTACCTACACACTACTATCAAGTATAAAAATTTATTACTATGACACTTCCATATTATAGAAATAATTTTGTAGTGACAAAATAATCAATAATATAATTGTTTAGTGAATCATATTTCAAATATTTCAACATATCGATTTTGTAATACTTCTAATTTATCGTACCGTAATTTCATATAAATAGGTACTATGAAAAAGCAACTAACATGATATAGGTTGTTAAAAGTTTTGTTAAATAATCGTATGACAAAAATCTCAATATTTTTTCTCTGTTAATTTTAATTATTAATATTTCGGAAAATAGTTATTTATGATGTGTTAAAATTGACATTTTATTTTGTGCGGAGTAAGTTTGGAACACGATGCGAAATCACTTTTAACGTGTATATTATACACTAATTTTTCTACAAATATGTATTATTTTTTCATTTAAATTTGTATTTCTAATAATTATTTGACATTAGCTGTATTCTTTTTGGGCAAAATCTCAGCTCGTCTTAGATCACTTCGGATAAACTCAGGAAGTCGTTGTTCTTTTTGACACAGTTGATCTGAGTTGTTCTGAGTAAACTCACTTTCCCCCTTTCCGGTGCTACACTACCAATTTACTAAACACTCAGTTTGTATTTTAAGGTTATATAATACAACAAATTTTATATTCACATATACAGATATACTTACAGTAATATATTTTCAACGTTATCCATATTTCGTTTATACACAATAGCTGTATTCTTTTTCACCCAATTGTATCTCAGCTCAGTACATAACTGAGTTGAGCGGAAGTGAGTTGTGATTTTGCAAAAAGAACAAATTTTATTCCATTTTATCCTTTCCTTCTTTATCGATAGCATTTGCTATAACAGCTGTCAAATTTGTTGACATTTTTTTGATCTATGATACTGTTTATAAACGAAAAATGGATAATGTTGAAAATATATTACTTGTAAGTATATCTGTATATGTGAATATAAATTTTGTTGAATTATATAACCTTCAAATACAAACTGAGTGTTTCAAATCATTTTGAATTTTGTAAACTGATAGCGTAGCATCGGAAAGGGAGGGAAGTAAGTTTACTCAGAACAACTCAAATCAGTTGTGTTAAAAAGAACAACGATTTCCTGAGTTTATCTGAAGTGATCTGAGATGAGCTGAGATTTTATCAGCGGGTTCTACAAATACTTTCTTAATAGAGTGTATAACAAATCATATAATACATAAACACCTTTCTTTCTCAGAAAAGAAAACGTAATACAACAGATGACCAATATGCAATACCTACATGCATCTATATAAGTGAAATGGAGAAGGATTATGCTTTTCACAGTGGAGCAATTAATCCAAACATGAAAATTATTTAATAAACAATTGGAAAGATTTATCCGCAAAGTTAAATTCTTTTGGAAATGAGAACTCAATTCATCCTAATTGTAACATATCTAAATTTTGTGGAAAAACTAATATTTACTGCATGCACGCATGCAATTCTTATTTGATTTCCGGATTTTAAAAAAAATTAAATTATATGACACATTTTAATTATTATAAAATTACCTTCGATAATCTTATTCATCGTGTCAATTTTTTTATATGTTTGATAAATAATTTGACAATTGTGAGCTAGAGGTGGGCGCGTGAGTAACTGTTTGTTCACGATCACGCACGCTCACGGAACTAAAAATGTAATCACGACCAAGCACGCACGACTTTTTATGTTTGATTCACGATCACTCACGCTCACGATTTTATTTTGGCACTCACGCTCGATCACGCCCGGCGGGTCACGTTCGTGTCACGTAATTGTTTCTATGTACATTTCATGCCCATATTCATAAAAACTCGTAAATTTTTTAACGGTTTGTTATAATTTTTATCCTGTAAAAAGAGTCGACACTGACAGAAAAATCGAAATGTGACTTGTCACGTTTGATTCCATTTGTCAAAAATTTTAACGAGCCGTTTTGAAATTTAACGAGCATTTATGAATATGGGCATAAGTCTGTTTAACACAGTCATAAGTTGTTATCAAATTAGGTAACAAATTGGTAATAAGTTAGGTAACAGATAGGTTTCATTGGAAACGAATGTTTATGGACAAATAGGTTGTCCTATTCCATCACAAATATCACTATAAATTTGGTAACAAATTTGTTAACAAAATTATGATCGTGTCAAACGGGCTTAAAGATTTGTATATCTTTAGTGAAATCGGAGCAACTGTGTAGGTATACAATTTTGGGTAAAACAATAACACTATTTTTATGCAAAAAAATACTGTTGATGACATATTTGGACATAAAAATAATAACAAGAATGTAATGTAAAAGATGGAAATTGACATTTTTTTAAATAAAAAATAGAAGAAAACTTGTACTCACGCCCGATTAAATTTCAATCACGCCTGATCACGCACGATAATTTTTTAGTGCCTCACGCTCACGTCCAATCACGACGCAAAATTTAAATTATATTCACGATCACGCGGATCACGTCGTGACCCATCGTGACCCGACAAAATCACGGCCCGCGCCCACCTCTACTGTAAGCCTTCCGTCGAGAGAAATAGCCGATGTAAATTCTATAGCGCCTAGTGCTTTCATCTGTGCTCAGAATAGCATTTTCACTAAATTTTGATTACCATGGATTCACACAGGGTTTACAGCGCTTACATTTGTGTTCTGAATCGAGGCAATAACGTTAGTGTTAAAAAGTAATAATGTGGTAACAATGATCTGTCACTTTTTAACGCTGGTGTCATAAAGTACATTAAGATACAAGTTTCTTAAGACATGATTTTAGCGCACGCGTCATTCTTAGAAACGATCGGCTTACCACGAGTTTTTTAAGGGGACAAGAGCGCTGAAATGTCTTATGAATCGTGTATTTTATACTTTTTTTATTTTGGTCATTTTTTCATAAAATGTACGTTATTTCATGTCCATGAATTTTAATTTCGGTTGTTTAATAAATACTTTATGACATCCAAATGGGTTTCATAAAATACATATTAAAGAACCAAAATAGAATATATATAAAACTATTCTACAAATCTATTAAAATTGGTTTTAATGTTTGTTTTTAGGTTCAAAATAGTAGTTAACAAGCACTAAAATACTAGTTTTACAGCAGAGGCTGCAAGCCGAGGCAATGAAACTGTAAATCTGTGTTTCGTGCCGTGCCTGAACACATTCACGCCTATTCAGAAACAAAAATTTAAACAGTGTGTAACTTAAACACTGTTTAAAATAAGCAACGTTGATTATAATTTTGTTTATTCAGAAACACGGTAACTAAATATTTAAACATCGTTTAAAATAAACACTGTTTAAAAAATCAAGACCGTAAAAATACGAATTGGGACACAAATTTAATTATTGATTATATCTGTCATACTGCTGTCATAATTGGACAGATAAATGTTGAAATTATGAAACTAAAATTAAAGATAATTTGAAGAGAATTTGCAAATTTTAATAAAAAGAATTAGAAATGAATACAAGCTAAAATAGAAAACGGTCAGAAAATTGGAAGATAATTTTTAGTTATTGAAGATAAAAATGTGGGGAGATATCAACAAAAAGAAAAGTTCATGCTGAGAATTAATATATCGAAATTTGCTCTAAAGAGAAAAGAACCGGTGGCGAAAAAATAGACAGACATTGACTGACAAATTAGAAAATTTAAAAGATCAGTTTACGAAAGATAAATTATTAAGAGGACGATATGGACACAGACAACGTTCTGCAAAGTAAAACTCTGGCATACAATGAAACTCGATGAAACTATTTCGACTACTACCATAAATTTAATTGTAAATTTAAAATGTAAAAGATTTCATGTAAAGTAATTTAACAATTATTTTTAATAATATGTAATGGAAGAAATACAATAATAATTCATAAAATTTTAAATTACAATAATTATAATATTAATTAAAGTATAAATTAATGTACTGTGTTTTAAAAATATCGTGTCTTAAATTTGGTCGATGGGGTGTATTTCTAATACGATTTACTTCTGAGTGATCCTCATCATTCCAGTTCTCTTCTTCATTTAATATTTTAACTATATTGTGTAAAACTGCCAGTAAAAGTCTGAATTAACGTTCACGTACGTTTATATTCATTCAGTTTCCTAACTTCTTCAATACGAGTAATTTCGAAAACCTCGTCAATTCCACTCAGCTTGAAAAATATAAACTACCCAAACACCTTGTTTAAATTTGCATGTTTAAATTGCTGTATAGTTACGGTGACTACGATGAAAAAGTGTCTATGAATGAGTAAAATGCGGTTAAACAGGGTTACTAAGGATAAACATTGTCTAAATTAAAACATTGTTTAAATATTTGAACAGTGTTTAAAAAAAGTAGTCTCTGAATACAAAAATGAACGAAATTTCAAAATTAAACAGTGTTTAGCTTAAACACTGTTTAAATTTTTGTTTCTGAATAGGCCTGATTATTTTTTTGCCAATTTTAGAATTCATATTAACTTAATGGTTAGTTTTAATACCTATTTTGAAAGTTATCGCCATTAAATTATGTTGCTATGCGTTTGTTGAACGGTTGCTATTTATTTGTTGAGCGATTGCTATGTAAAAACGAATAATAGGCAGTAAAAAAAATTGTTATTGCTTTGGCAGTAAAAGTGATATTCCAGCTTTCAAAAAATCGCAGTTTAATGTCAATTTGAAAAAATGTTTTTACGGCACCAGTGTTAAAAGTGACATAGCACAGAGCATTGTTGCTTTTAACACCAGTGTATTAAAAGTGAATTAGTTATTGGGGTAAACGAATGGAACCGAACAACAAATCGACATTTTTGATGTCAAATAATTATAAGAATATAGATAAAAATATAGTGTTTGTAGAAAAAAATAATGTATGATATACGTGTTAAAAGTGACATTTTATTTTGTGAGAAGGAAATTTGGAACACGACGCGAAGCGGAGTGGTTCACACCTTCGAATAATATAAAATCACTTTTAACATTTATATGATAAATATCTATTTTCGCCTATTTGCATTAAAGCTAGGTATATGGTTTTTACAAAGCAACCATAATGCCATAGACAATGGAAATAACATTTAATATATTGAAATTAATTATAAAATATTAATTCTATACAATTATTGAAAACAATATATGTTCAATACACAATACGGTAAAAAACTGTCACTTTGAGGCTAAATTCAAAAGCTCGATTTCGCCTTGTGCATGATAGATCGCCGCGGCAGTGAATCTGCTACTTTTTTGCGTTGTTATACACATAACAATTTATAAATAAAAAAGAAATAGTATACTTACAAGAGTTACAATTGCAAAAGCAAGTGATACAGGCTTAAAAAATATGGATTTTGTCATATTTTACGAGTCAGTATTAATGATAGATTACATTACATGTTGCGCACTACGTTTATTTTAAACTGATAAACACTGAATTGTTGTCGAAAAATCGAAGATAATAAATCTACTTGTTATCAAGCTATAAATTCATTATCTTTAAGCTTATCTTTTTATTATTTTCTTGTAATTGTAACATTTCATATTTTTATTAGTAAAGAAATATGGAAACTCAAGTGTAATGACACGATTCAAATATACGAACTACGAGAATAGCATACTGTATTTATTTTAACAATTACGGATTTACCAGCATTTGAATGTGACTCTTATATATTACGTGAAAATTTAATCCTAAATTTAAAAATTCTCAGAATTCATAAAAGTGTTTTACTTAAAAATTTATAAAATAAAATTTTAATGTACACCAACGCTAAAATCAAACGGGACATCTGAAAAAAAAAAGAAATTTTATAATAGTTTAGTTTATATGATAACATTTTAACAATACTAACTTCTTTTTGATAAAGTGAATATAAAACAAAGCGAGGCATAGAGCTAAGTTAAAGGCCCACATAAAATACCCTTTCATGGCTATTGTCGTGACAAATAATGCTGCTGCTGCTATATATTCACCATTTGGCTTCATCTAAAAACAATACATCAATTTCATTTGCTATACTACCATTTTCAATATGTTACCAAATAATTCAGGACAGAAATTATATTGAGATCAGTAAAACATACAAAGTCGGTTAAATTTGAGAAATGTTGCTACACCAGGAAGCCATTTTAATAGTGTATTTTTTTTCCAAAAAAATGAAATTATAGAAATTAAATACCGGGTGTAATCATACTTCGGAAAAATGAAATGAATGAAAGGGCATATAGTACTGACTAAAATAAGTAAAAAAAGGCTTAATCAACATGGGTCCGATTTTCAATAGTTTCCGAGATATAAAGCAGTGAAACATGAGTTTTTTTTACAACTTCAATTAAATAAGTCTTTTTGTTTACCTTTCAGAGGTTAACTTAGATGTACTTTTGTTTTTTTTAAAAAATCAATTAATTGTATTTAGTTAAAGGTTGTGGCAACCTAGGCCAATATTTGATTTTCAATTAATTTCGTTACTATTAGAAATTGAGAAAAATGTTTCATATAAAAATTAATTGTTTCTTTATATTTATTTACTGACATAGGCAAAATTTTGTTCAATCACTGTCTGTCAATTTTCTACGATTCTAATAGTAAATGGCCTCTTTCTCGGAAACAGTTGAAGATCGGACCTATGTTGATTAAGACTTTCTATTCATTTTGGTCAGTACTATATGCCCTTTCATTTTTTTCCCGAAGTATGATTACATCCTGTATATAAGCGGAAAGAAAAAATAACTGCAGATTTTACTTTTTAATACCATTGAAAATATATTATGCGTTTCAATTATTATACAGAGTGTTGGTGTTATTAAAATGTTTAATATATTTCAAAGTAATCTATGCACTCAGGCAAGTAAAAAAATCTATATAAACATGTGTCCGAAAATGGAGTGTTTTGGAGTTAAGTACGGGCAATTTTTGTTATAAGCAATATAAAAACTGCGGTATTAATGGGTGCGGTGTACGAGTAAACGACTTAAAAAACAAACAAACAAAGAAGTCTAATGGATTAAGGTATGCTGTGCGTTTTTAATATGTATATTTAACAAGCCTATATATATAAAATTTTATTTTTTTAATTTTTGCTTGCCTAGTGTGCAGATTAATACCTTGCAATTTGGTGAAACAGTTTAATAACAATCTATCTGTAAGTAATTTGTCTATATTTATTTAATAAGGTGAAATATTAAAATGTCTAAAAAAATAAATGAAGAATTTTAGTAAATACCATCAACTGCTCATTTTCATTGTTTATCATTCAAATTTAATGTTGAGAAAGTTTCCTGGGTATTGAATAATAGCATATTAATTGAAAATATAATTATACGTACACTACAATTAGCGAAATCACCGAGAAAAACACATGCAAAAATAAACTCATAAAGGCCCATGGCCATTGCAGAAAATGTCCAATATTTAGCAACGGTTTTTATTTTCTCAGAATGTTCCCAGATGTGAAATACTAAAACAAACAATATTATAGGAAAAATATTTACGGGTAAATAGCAGAATATTGCTATACCTTTATACGTCATGAATGAAGCACATACCAAATTCACAGATAATATTAAATACACAACAATAAGTCCTGCTATCAAACTAGGATTTAGTGTTGTTGCCGTTTTAGCTAAAAGGAACAGGATTAAATATTGAACAATAATTGATATCTGTTTATGTATGTAATATTACGTGATAAGTCTTTATTAAAATAAGCAGCAACTAGACTGTGTGTAAATGGCGTTAATATAGATACATCTTTACTTGTATTACACGGGCCACCCATAAAATAGAAAATAAGGCCAGCAAGACAAAGAATTATCCATATGAGTGACAAAATCTACAAAGAAAACTAGTTAAAACTAATATATAACCATTAAAATTGATTTAACTTACCTACCAGAGTAGATACGGTTCCAATGGTACCTAAAGTTCTGTACAACGAAGCTCTGCCTTTAATTTTTGGTAATTCGGATTCCATTTGGAAATTTCGAATGTCAGTGAAATGTCAAAATAATTTTAAACAATTTGATTTATAGACGTGCCCCTTGATTTAAATATTAATCAACTGAAAAATAAACAATTGATAACCGAAATGATTTATTTAATTTTAAATTTAGTTAAACAGTTACAATGACAAATAAATTGTGAATGTTATAAGCATTAAACACTGAGGTGCAATGAAAACGGTTCATTTTTTATTTTCATTTTTATTAACAGCATTGTTTTTGAAACATTTTAAATAAAACTTTTAACTTTGTTTAATGAAAGACAGACTATTGTAGTGTACAAAAAGGTAACAAATGGTACTTACCAGTTTATTTAATAGGTAATAATAATTATCAAACACAAACATGTAAGGTTAGTAAATACTGTAGCTTGAATTCCAAAACTGCTACAAAAGTGAGTACCGCCATTTGAAAAAGTTTAAAAATGTGTCCTAAAGAAGTGCAAATCAAAATCTAGAATTATTTCATTATACCCTAGCCGTTTTAACTGTGTGAAATTAGGAGCAGTTTGATTTTGTTGTTTGATTGGATAATATCAGAAATCAATCAGAAAACATGATCAATCTGCTCCTTTCTTCGCACAACTTTATAGTTAAAACGGATAGAGTTTAGATGTTTTACAAAAACAAAAAAAATTGTAAAATTTACATATTTGTCAGTATCTTCTGATTAAACAATAATGCGTTGCTAATATGGCATCCTAATTCACGACAACTTTTGTCTAATTAACCGACTTCGTAGCTCTTATAGTTGCCGAGATAATTAAGAAAAATAAAATAATGGCCCGTTTTCATCGTAATATAGATATGATTAATAGATAGTTATATACTGAGTTAAGATAATGTTTATTCATGAAAAGAAAGTTTAAGCCACAAGCCCGTAGGGTGGTTTATACAACATTTTATTTAATTTTGATGAAATAATCATGAAAACCATTATTTCATATGCTCTACAGGATATATCCCAATTACAGAACAAATATTGGTATTTGTAAATACATTAAGTGTAGAGATTATAGGTACATACAATAAAGAATTAATTACCGAAGAAAACAATACATTACATATATATATATATATATATATATATATATATATATATATATATATATATATATATATATATATATATATATATATATATATATATATATATATATATATATATATATTAGCATGCTATCAGTCTCGCTGCATTCTTGTTTCGTACGCGGTTAATTCATATAGACCTTTATATCTTCAACAATTCGTCATTTGGAAGTTTTACTTGTGATTTCGAACTGCCCTGCATACGGCGCAGTTAGTTTTTATTCTCCGGTGACTTGTTTTTCGATTAGTACAGTATCACCGGTTTTGTAAGCGCGCGCACTACGCATTCTTAGGTCATACTAGTGCTTCTGTTAAGCTGATCAGAACGGATCTTTTGTGATACTTCCTCCCGTGCATTTACAAATTTTCTACGCACGGCTGCTTTCCCTGTACCTCGATGGTGAAGGTTGAGCCAGCCGGAGCCCGAGGTTTCAACAGAATTGTAGCTCACTCACAATTTTGTTTGTGCTTTTACTAGTGCATGGTGTTGTTCATCAAAACTGCACAGATGCAACTTTTTTGTCCCAATAGTTTTCTATACACCCGACCATTCTTTAATGTATAATTCTTAATAATGAGTTTATCGTCCTCGCTTGCATTAGATTTCGTATATTGTTATCGGTGAGATGTTCAGCTACCAATCGATATGTTGTATCTGGTTCCCTGTTTGGCGGCTATCATTCGAGGACGGATTGCGACTCAGCGCATCAGCATGTTGCATTTGGGTTCCTGAGCAGTATTCTACAACGAAATTAAATTGCGATAGCAGCAGCCACCCTTAAGCGATCCTTAGAACAATGTCGCGTTTCGTCTGTGCTGTTTCTTAATGAGTTGTAGTAAATAATGATTTTGAATTTTTTTAATCCGACTAAGTATATGCGAAATTTACGGGCGGTGTCCACTACATCTAATGCTTTGAGTTCGAATGAATGGTACTTTTGTTCATAATGAGTAGAATACCCGCTAAACCACGTTTGCATGTATTTGCGTGCACTTCCGTAAGTGCCCGAGGGTTATACAACGCAAGAAAAGGTCGTGTAGTCAGAATCTCTTTCGGATCCTGATATGCGTTTTCTTGTTCAGTATTCTATTTCTATTCTTTATTCTCTTTTTGTAAGTATATACAGTGGACGTGCAATCATTACAAATTTCTGAATGATTTGTCTGAAACATAATCCTAAAAATTGTCCCCGGGTGTGTATATCAGTAGGTACGGGGAAATACTTAATCGCTCGAGTTTTATAATTATTCGGTCTAATTCCATCTTCATTTATGTCAAACCGAAGATATGTGATGCATGTCGATAGTAAATAATATATACATTTCTTTAGTTTCAGCGTAAGTCCCTCTTCGCGGAGTACTTGTAACACGTTTTCTAGTAGTTTCAGGCCTTCCTCAATCCGTCTGCTAGGAATTAAATTATCTTCTAGGGAAATGGAGACTGCCTAGTAACGTAGGGTGCCTAAAACTTTCTTCATTAAACGCCGGAAAATACTAGGCGTACTTGCAAGTCCGAAAGACGTTCGATTGTATTCGTACTGCCCCTCGGGTGTGACAAAAGATATCAAATGTTTTGATCCCGCAGTCGGGTTTTGGTGGTCTATCCTTGATAAAGAATAGTAATCTTTTACTGTATTTGAATTGAGTTTTCTGTAGTCCACGCACAATCTCTCTCCGTCCCTTTTCTTCACGAGAAGAATGGGCAAGCAGTACGGATATTGTGATTCCTGAATTATTCCTTGATCAAGTAGTTCATTAGTTATCTTTTTTGTTTCGTTACGCTTGCTTAAGCACATCCGATATGGTCGATAATACGAAGCATGTCACTCGTTGTCATAAATAGCACATGTTTAGCTTCAGTAAATGATTGCCCAATATCTACTTCGACTTCAGCGTCAGCTTGGTCTACTTTTAAGGTAAAAGATGTTTTTCCAATGGTGTTTATGCCTCCAAGTCCTGAGCTATATTCATAAAAGCGTCCACGTAAAACTTCACGTTGGGCAGCGAAATATCTGCAGATGTTAACATCAATTTTGTCTTGGAAGTAGATAGTTTTGCCTTACAAGATTGCAGGAACAGGAGACGCGCTTCCGGTGAATGGTACCGTCCTGCACGTGCTGACACGGATTGCGTCATCGGGTAATCCGCCAATGATGCAAGAAATTGCTTTTTTCACCATCTATTTCACAACCATTTAGCAAGGCAACTTTTTAATAGTACCTAAAATTTAGCGTTCAACTGTTCTGGGCGTTTCCTCCTGCGGAGTATCTCCTCCAGCAACATAAAGTAGTCTTTTTGGGAATAAAATGTTTGAAAACGTTGTTGCTTCCACTCTATGTGAGCTGTATGGTACGGTGCCTTGTACCATATTGCTGCTGGTCCTCATATTTATCCTAATGCGTAGTAGACGGTAGTATCTTCAGTCCAACCGAATAGCTGTCCTAGTCTATCAATCTTCCTTAGCCAACTACAATTACCTTCTTCTGGATTAAATATAGGAACAGATTCTCCATGAAAACTAATAACAACAGATGAGTGCGAGGCAACGGTATGTGACTGTCGACCTGCGGTACTAGCTAGTTCCTTTACTATCGCTACAAGCTGACTAATTAGTTCTTCTGAGCGTTGAGAATTGTGTACTGATGTACTCGTCTTGGATAACTAACACTTCATATGATCCGCTTACCGATTCACATTCCGTTATTTGGGCCATTTCTGGAGTCGCATATCGTCAGCGCCTCCGTATATAATCGCTATCATAACAACGTTCCCTATCATGGCGAGAAATTGATGTCTACGCTCGGTAGTACCCATTCCTCTGACAGACGGGCTGTAAGTACCTCATGCTCGTCTATCTTCGCTAATATCAGGATTGCGCTGTCCTTTATCCCACTTCTGAAATATTAGCATGCTATCAGTCTCGCTGCACCACTAAATCTCGTTCGATCCAAAATAGCAATAATTTGTATTATTCAGTACGCTTGCTTAACTTTGCTAATCACACCGTCTGGAATTTGAGCAATGTGTAAACAGCTGAGTAATAAGTAAAAGCGAGCGTTAGAGACACGTAACACTATTCATATGGTTTGTAGCAAGAATAATGTCCGTGTGATCAGAGAGAGAGAGAGAGAGAGAGATCCGCATAATTTTCCGAGACCCTCGAAGTCTCACACTAACGAATAGTGTATCGCAACTTCAGGTCCGCATGACCTTATAGGGATCCGCATGATCCCCGAGACCCTCGAGGCCTCACACTAACGAGTAGTGTATCGTAACGTAAAATCCGCATGACCTTGTGGGGATCCGCATGATCCCCGAGACCCTCGAGGTATCACACTAACGAGTAGTGTATCGTAACGTAAGGTCCGCATGACCTTATGGGGATCCGCATGATCCCCGAGACCCTCGAGGCCTCACACTAACGAGTAGTGTATCGTAACGTAAGGTAAGCATGACCTTATGGGGATCCGCATGATCCCCGAGACCCTCGAGGCCTCACGCTAACGAGTAGTGTATCGCAACGTAAGGTCCGCATGACCTTGTGGGGATCCGCATGATCCCCGAGACCCTCGAGGTCTCACACTAACGAGTAGTGTATCGTAACGTAAGGTCCGCATGACCTTATGGGGATCCGCATGATCCCCGAGACCCTCACACTAACGAGTAGTGTATCGTAACGTAAGGTCCGCATGACCTTATGGGGATCCGCATGATCCCCGAGACCCTCGAGGCCTCACACTAACGAGTAGTGTATCGCAACGTAAGGTCCGCATGACCTTGTAAGGATCCGCATGATCCCCGAGACCCGCGAGGCCTCACACTAATGAGTAGTGTATCGCAACGTAAGGTCCGCATGACCTTATGGGGATCCGCATGACCCCCGAGACCCTCGAGGCCTCACACTAACGAGTAGTGTATCGCAACGTAAGGTCCGCATGACCTTGTGGGGATCCGCATGATCCCCGAGACCCTCGAGGCCTCACACTAACGAGTAGTGTATCAATAAACCTAAAAGTTTAATGCTGAAAAATGTAAATATAACCTGAAAATGTATAAGGTTAAGAATCTCACCTAGAGTACGAATAATTCTGCACAAGAACATATTTTGTCACAGTAAATACTAAGCATAGTCACTGCGATGGTTTCACTACGAACGCCAGCAATCAACTGCCGATATATTGTCTTAATCGCCTGAAATAGGGTTGTATAATCGTTCAGAACAGCAATTAGTCAGTATTGTTATCGCATTGTATTTATTTATACAAAGAATTTAAATGTAATTTTTAAATCACATTATACATTATATTTGTTTATACGATACCGCTAACATATATATATATATATATATACCGTATGACCCAAGTGAACCTTAACATAGGTGTTTAACATAGGAAAACCGTTTTTTGTAAATAAAAAGTAAAATTAAACCATGGAATTGAACATAATAATGGTAAATTACCTCGTGTACATTATTCAATACTATACAATAAATCAGAGAGAATTATAAATATCTGTCAATAAATATTTGTTTCAATATTCTACTACGTAATGTAAGATTTTCAGTTGTCATTGTAGCTGAATGGTTAGAATAGCTGCCTGTGGAATGAATGGTCTTTTGAGCCGAGATTTGAGCTCGCGTTTGAGGGTTGGGATTGAAATCTTCATCAAGCATTTTTTAAATTTTTTTATGTATGAATCAATTACAAATTATATTAAAGATATTGTTATATTACTATGGATGAATTACTTAAATAATTACATTCTATCATGATATAATACTAATTTTAATGGAAGTAGTAATTATGACACAAAAGCAAGAATTATACTATAACACTTACTTTTTTATAAATGCAGTAAAAATACAAAACATACACATATTCATTTTATCTCAATCATGTTTTAATGAGATTAAAAGAAAATATAATTGTAATGTGCAGCGCCCGCCGTCGTCACCACTGTCGCCGCCGCTATCGCAGCCGGGTCGCAGAGACGAGCGCGTGTTTATTTTTAGCGATGACGCAACCGAACCTGCGGTTGATGAAATCTATTGTGTTTAAGTTTTTATCTAGAATAGTGCTCTAGAAATTTCTCGAATACAAATGCCGGAGTATATAAGCACTGTTAGCGAAGGCATTGGGCAGTCTGATATACATAAGCGTTGCGTGTTAAACAGTGGGTGATATAAACAGATAGTCGACAAGTGGCAAACATAAATAAATATAGTTGTATAAATAAATAAGTGAGCTATATATTGTTTAAATAAATAATCTTAGTTTTTGAGGTTAAGTGGGATCCTTAAAAGTTTGAAGAAATGGGAATTGGAACAGCCTTAGGAATCCAAAGTATGAATTTTAACGTTGAAAATTATTTGAACAAATTTATTTGTTTTGAATCGAACGTTTCGGAGATAAAATTTTCTCCATCATCAGCAACATGGTAATAATATTCTTGTCGTTTTTTTAAACATTATGGAAAACATAGTTTGAATGTTTAACATGTTATATATAAACAATCATTTTCTAAAGGTAAGTCAGATGACCTCCACAGACAATACGTCTCCTCCACATGTGAGTCAACAAAATATAACAATGGGTTATATTGTTAGGAGAAATAGATATGACCATCACTATTGGAAACACATCCTTTAAACATCGTGCGCTGGTAGCTGACGTTGAAGATGAATTAATACTCGGCATGGAAGTACTGAAAAAGCACGGTTTTAAACTTGACCTGAGGAATGGAGTAATGATGGTCAATGAGGAAGAAGTTGTTTTAAATACACCAGAAGATAATATTGTGCGCGTACTAATGGCCGAAGATGTTATCCTTTCAGAACGAAGTGAATCTATTGTGCAAGCACAATTTGATAGTAGTTTCTGTGAGGGGAATATTGTTATGCTTGAGCCCAAGAATGATGATGTGGAGACTGGTACTGGAGTTGTTGTAGGAAAAACACTGATCAAACCCAGTCAAGTAATACCAGTTCGAATAATGAACGTAAATTTTTATCCTGTTGTTCTTAAGAGAGGAACAATTGTAGGAGAATGTTTGGCAGTTTCCTCGATTATTCGATCTGTGAAAACCAATTATCAACATCCTTTCAAGAACTAACCGCCGACCAGAGAAATTAATTGGAAGATTTCAAAATGTGTTTCAATTTGACAAGAAGACCAAAGGGAGAACCCATTCGTCAACCAGCAAGAAGACTACCATTGGCGAAGCGTGAGGAAGCGGAAAGAATTATTGAGGACATGAAAAAGGAAGGTGTGATCGAACCTTCGAGCAGTCCATGGGCTTCACCAGTGGTGTTAGTGAAGAAGAAGGATGACTCTACACGATTTTGCGTCGATTATCGTCAACTTAACAACGTGACTAAGAAAGATAGCTACCCGTTACCTCGATTGGACGATACACTAGACACTGGCTAGAAGATTTTCTCTACTCTGGATCTAAAGAGCGGATACTGGCAAGTAGATTTGGATTCAAAAGATAAGGAAAAGACAGCCTTCACCATTGGTACCGGACTCTGGCAATTTACTGTAATGCCATTTGGGCTCTGCAATGCCCCTACAACCTTTGAATGACTCATGGAAACAGTATTGGCTGGGCTATCATGGAAAACCTGTTTAGTTTATCTCGACAATATTATTGTGGTAGGTAAAACATTCGAGGACCACATAAAGAATTTGGAAGAGGTTTTACAGAGATTACGGAAGGCTAACCTGAAGCTCAGCCCCAAGAAGTGTCACCTGTTTCATAGGAAAGTTCATTACCTTGGACACGTGGTTTTTGATAAGCGTATTGCAGTTGACCCGGAAAAGATAAAGGCTGTGAGAGATTGGCCAGCACCTAGAGACAAACACGAACTTAGAAGTTTTCTTGGTTTGTGTATCTATTATCGACGGTATGTACGTGGATTTACTAACATAGCCAACTCACTGACAAGGCTCACTGAAGAAGGTCGAAGATTTATCTGGGAAATGGACTGCAAAGTTGCGTTCAAAGAACTGAAACATGCTTTGACAAGCGCACCTGTCCTGAGTTATCCTTTACCTGAAGGAGAGTTCATACTAGACACAGATGCCAGCAACGTGAGAATTGGTGGCGTTCTTTCCCAGATACAAGACGGTCATGAGAAAGTTATTGCCTATTTCAGTAAGACCTTGCAAAACCAGAGAGAAATTATTGTGTTACTAGAAAAGAACTCGTACCAGTCGTGAAATCCGTAGAACATTTCTACAAATATTTGTACGGAAGGAAATTTTTGATAAGAACTGACCATGCTGCATTAAAATGGTTGCTACAATTCAAGACTCCTGAAGGTCAGGTGGCTAGATGGACTGAAAAACTACAGGAATACAATTTCAAAATCGAGCATAGGACAGGTAGCAGCCATCGTAATACCGACGCATTGTCTAGAAGGCCCTGCCAGGATGATTGCAAGTATTATAGTCGACTGGAAGAGAAACCGACTTGTCCGAACCTGCTTAATTACGCGGTGGATGAAATTGTGTTTGGGTTTTTATTTGGAATAGTGCTCTAGAAATTTCTCGAATACAAATGCCGGAGTATACATATAAGCACTGTTAGCGAAGGCATTGGACAGTCTGATATAAATAAGTGTTGCTTGTTAAACAGTGGGTGATATAAACAGATAGTCGACAAGTGGTAATCATATATAAATATAGTTGTATAAATAAATAAGTGCGCTATATATTGTTTAAATAAATAATCAGTGTTTAAGTATCTTATAATATTATTGGTCTTCATTAGTGTTTAATATTTGTTTAATCGTAGTGTTTGTTATATTTATCATCTTTTAATTATATTTAATATCTATTTATCGTTAAAATAAACTTTTATTTTAATTAATAATAATTGTCTAATATTTACACTTCACCCAAATAAATAAAAACGTTACATAATGCATTTTTATTATATCAACGTTTTGATTATTGTAATCAATTCATTGTTATAACTAAGTACATATTAAGAATGAAATAATTTTCTTCGGATTGATTATGTACATTACGTAAAATTAAAATATTGTATTAATCTGCGCAAAAAGTTCAGTGCTATTTCATTTTAGTATTTTCTTTTAGTTTTCTTAATTCAGGTCACTATATTTTCGCGCCTTTTTCTTGAGATTATCGAATTTTCTCTTTATGTATTGGCGAAAAAATTCAAAGTGGGTGACGTCTGGTGACAGATTTCTGAACAAGAGGAATAAGGAAACGTTGATAGCATACATTGAAAAGTATGTAATTTTAAACAGGTTTAATTTATATTTGTTGTAAAAGAAAGTGACATATATAGTGTATATTACATTTTCAGGTTTAAATAATGATCAGTAAATGTCATAGATACTGCTCAGAGCCACAATGCAGTAACTACAAATCAAAAAGTGTAAGTTTACACTATCCCAAGTGACAAAATATGATCTGGAAATTTTCTTCCCATATAGCTTTGACATCACTAGTGTAAAGAATACTGAAATTTATTAAAGAAAAGAATACTAAATTACATAATAGAAAACGATTACAAATATCTCAAATAAATAAATAAATAAATTTTCCAATCCTCAATCCCCGGATGGTCCACACTTCTCCCCACGAGCGCCAATAGTCTGCAAAAGATAAAAATAGATGAGTATATTCTCAGTGAGTACTTAGGATCCCCGTAAATGCTCCAGGCTCGAGCCCAACTTTTGGGATTAGGATAGGATTAGGTACCAGTCCCAGCCGCACTGTAGACTCTTCCTCAGCCCGCAAGCGATGGAACAGCTGAACCGCAGAACAGCTCTTTCTCAACACCGCAGTGGAGAGCACTCAGTCTCATCTCCGCAGAGAATGAGATAGTCCCAGCCGCACTGTAGACTCTTCCTCAGCCCGCAAGCGAGAGAACAGTTGAACCGCAGAACAACTCTTTCTCAACACCGCAGTGGAGAGCACTCAGTCTCATCTCCGCAGAGAATGAGATAGTCCCAGCCGCACTGTAGACTCTTCCTCAGCCCGCAAGCGAGGGAACAGTTGAACCGCAGAACAACTCTTTCTCAACACCGCAGTGGAGAGCACTCAGTCTCATCTCCGCAGAGAATGAGATAGTCCCAGCCGCACTGTAGACTCTTCCTCAGCCCGCAAGCGAGGGAACAGTTGAACCGCAGAACAACTCTTTCTCAACACCGCAGTGGAGAGCACTCAGTCTCATCTCCGCAGAGAATGAGATAGTCCCAGCCGCACTGTAGACTCTTCCTCAGCCCGCAAGCGAGGGAACAGTTGAATCGCAGAACAACTCTTTCTCAACACCGCAGCGTGAGAGTAACCACACATAATAACCACAATACCATAGCACTCACCGTTTCACAAAGAAGTAAATGCACCAACTAGACGTCGTCGCTTCGAAAACTCTAGCACAACTGACCGATAATCAAATGAACAGTCATTTAATAAATATACAATCATGTAATTTAATTTAAAGCTGAAATTAAAAATTAAAGAGAAGGAATTAAACATAATACTTGCATAATTCAAAATAGCGCTAACACTAGTCGGTTCTATTTTTTCTTTTTTAAAACAGGATGGCAAAATGCTTCTTATTTTTTAGCCAAACTATACTGTTTATCATCCTTTTTAACAATATAAATATAGTGATATAAATATAGTGATAAAAATATAGTGATATAAATTTCGCGTAAACAATCTTCAAGAGTCTGCAACAGACCGGCAGTGTAAGATTGGAACGCGTAGTGAAATAAATAATTTGTAATACCGTGGAAATAAATAGTAGTGTTAATTGGTTAAATAAATAGTGTTAGTGTTAGTGTTATCTGGTTAATTAAAGCTCTAGTCTTAATTAGTTTTTAATAATTGTTTAATATTAGTAATAGTAACTTTCATTATAGTTTAATAAACACTTAATTTTAATTAATAATAATTGTCTAATATTTACACTTCACCCAAATTAAATTTAAAATATTACAATATTGTTTCAAATTATACACGAGTTTTAAATACCAAATTTGAGAAGTTGTGAATCATGTTTTAACATATTTTTTCAAAAAAATCTTTTTATAGCTTCCTGCAAAGTAGTACTTCCGGTTTATCAATTTTAGAAAACACCTAATATGCCGTTCTCATTAATATAAAACTCTTAAATACCAAATTTGAAAAGTTTTGGATTGTATTTTTCACGAAAATCTGTTCAGAGCTTTAAATAAAGTATCACTTCCGGTTTATCAATTTTAGCCAAAATCTAATATGTTGCTCCCCTTCGTATAAAAGTCTTAAATACCAAATTTGACAAGTTTTGGAATATATCATAATATATTTTTCACGACTATCTGTTCAGAGCTTTAAGCCAAGTATCACTTCTGGTTTATTAAATTTAGCCAAAATCTAATATGTTATTCCTCTTGATATAAAAGTCTTAAATACTAAAATTGAAAAGTTTAGCATTATATTTTAATATAGTTTTTTATTAAAAACAGTTATGGGCTTCATGTAAAGTATCACTTCCAGTCATCCAATTTTACCCAAAATCTAACTAACTCTTTATATGACTGCAGAAAGCTTAAATACGGAAAATAGAAATATTTGGAAGTTTGTGATAAAAGTTATCGTGGATGAAAAAATCGTCACACACACACAGACATCATCGTAAAAATAGTAAAAACGTGTTGTGGGGACCCTAATTCGTGCTTATTTAGTGAAAACTCACCATCAAATTTTTGACACGATTACATTACCTCCCTTACCTTCGTTATGACGGGAGGTAAAAATATAATAAAAAAAAACTTGATGGAGATTTGAACCCCAACTCTCAAACGATCTTTCATTCCACAGGCAACTAGTCTTACCATTCTGCTACAATAACTGAAAATCTCTTGATATTACGTAATAAAATATTGATACAAATATTTATTGACAGATATTTATAATTTTCTCTGAATTATGCAATAATAAAGTAATTAATATTAAATAATGCACTTGAGGTAATGTATTATTATCCTGTTTAATAGCATGGCTTAATTTTCTGCAGGACACTTTTTATTTACAAAAAAAAACTGTTTTCCCATGTTAAACGCCTATGTCAAGGTTTGCCTGGGACACACGGTATATGACCATAGGGAACAGTATCAAAAGTATTAGGTAAACGACGCCATTTGTACAGATATTTCTTGGTACTATCTTTCGTAAATACAACATACTGTGAATTACGAACTATAATTTGGTCGGAAAGAGTAACAGATGTATCTCGATTGTCACCGCAAATCATATTTTTGATAATACCGAAATTAACTTTCTCGCAGAATTGTCATAATGCAACGTTATTCCCTTCACCTTGCATACGGTATTAAAATAGTTTTTATTTTTATTCCAAAATTTAAACGCGTAATTTTTTGGCCCGCCACTGATAAATTCAGAAATAAAGCTACCACCATACCATATTATTGCATCTCATTGGTCATATCACTGAGATAATCACATATGGGTGGTAACCACTGCCCGTCTTTGTGTATAAAAATTACACTGTCAGTGTCGTATTATAATACGCGTTCGTCCAATTTCCATTTTCCTGAATATTTATAAATTCTAAACGAGTCCCAGTTATCGTGTCTGTGGCTATAACTACGATAACTGTTTTTAGTGTTTCAATATCATGTACACTTTCGTACGTTACTATTACCGCTTCCTGGTTAATGATTGTTATGTCGTGTTTATTTACCTGGCTTATTTAAAAGTTCGAAAAGTTCATATGGTTGAGAAACAATTTTTGTTTGCGTAGAATTCTCTTTTTGCCCAAATTTTCCCCAAACCGAAATTAGCATTATTTTTTAAATTAATCTCATTCCGGAATTTTTAACGATTTTGATTTATTTAACTGTACTCTCTCACGTTCTTTATATTCGGAAATGTACTTGTTTTTACTGCTTTTTTCACAAGACCACGATGGCCATCCGCTACATTCCTGTGTAATTGTTAAAAAATTGTTTACATACTCAGAAAATAGTCCATCAGAGTTTCTCGGTCATATGTCATATGTAACAATTTCGTACGCCCAAACTTCGTATACTTCTGTCAATTTATAATTATATTGTAAAGCTTTTCGTAATTCATCGTCAACATAAGTCACGATAAATTGACGCCCTGCATCTGAATGAAAGCATTCTGTTTCGGACATTGTTTCCACGCATGTTTTGTATAAGGGAAAAGGGAGTTTACCGTTACATTTGCATGCAAGTACAGGGTGGCACGGTTAAACATTTAACCAATCCGTCAATTTTGAAAATATTTAACTTAGAGCATTGTTCTTCACCAATATAATTTTTTTAGGATAGCATATCGGGTATTTACCGTACTTATTTATGAAGGGTTACAACGAACACACATCATAATAATTTTTTATTTCATCAGAATAGCAATTGTAATATAATTTTGATGCTTTTGTACGACCGCCGAAAAAAGTATCGCGAGGATTTAGCCATAAAATTTTGTCTTCAAAGTGCAGATTGTTTAGAAAATTACGCTTATCTTAAGTTAAGTTTCTTCATAAACGCACATTCCCACATACTAATTAAATTATATCCAGCAGCATTAATTCGCTTCTCCTTATAAATTGTATTTTCGAATCTAGTAAACATAATTTCTTTAATTGTGTCAGCTCTTACATGGTGAAACTTATTATTCATTTTAATTATTGAAAATACGTGGTTTTAAGTTTCACAATTATTCTATTTTGATTACCAGTTTCGCTACAACATTAGCATCATCAGATCTTCCTTAACGTAAAATAGTAAATATATAAATATGTCTAAATTATATTAAATAAATATAATTTAGACATATTTATATATTTACTATTTTACGTTAAGGAAGATCTGATGATGCTAATGTTGTAGCGAAACTGGTAATCAAAATAAAATAATTGTGAAACTTAAAACCACGTATTTTCAATAATTAAAACTAGTAAACATACATAGCATTGTTTTTGTTTGCCAATTCTCCCGTTTGATTTAAATAACAACGTCGACACCCATGCCAAAAGCATACGACAAAAACCATCAACTAATAAATATTGTATTAATCGCACCTCGCGGCCATTGCCTGCAATATTAATTACGGTTATGAGACTCCCACTCAAGCCATTTTAAAGCCTCTATCGAACAATTATCAACTAATCTGTATCCTTTCCTGAGTAAAATATAGACTCAGGTTTCAAAAATTTCGTCGAAAAGTTAAATTGCAAGCTGACGCAATTGTTATACATTCTTGCATGGGGTCAATATTATTAGCTTCTTCAAAACATTTTCGGAATGCAAACAGCTGCGACGTAATATACCTACATTCAGCACAGAATACTT